>CM060912.1:741926207-743176207 GCA_030737875.1 Allium sativum | reverse complement strand
TTTATTCAATTGGAAAACTTAGTCTATTAGCTGCCATAATTTTATAGTTGTTTCAATGTTTTTCCCACTTTTGGCTTGAGATTTTAGCATCACCATATGAATTGATCCCAAAAGTGTCATGCTCACATGTGGTCATATTCCTGAGGCATGCACAAATGTGACAAATGTGACAATTGTGGTCACATGTGTTGATACATATGATAAAGTGGTAGGATGGGAAGTGTGTGTATGTATAATATTTATGGCTTCTATCACTGTTTTCCAGGCAAGTTGATGTACTCATTTGGTCATGGGTGGTCCATGGCTGAAGCAACCAAAGCTTAGGCCAATGAGCTTGAATGTATATGGAAATAAAATAAATAAACTAAATTCAAATTAGCAGACCATAACTGCTTGTTTTGCCCATTTTTGGTTACCTGGAAAGGTCTCTATGAGCACAAGCTTTTTAGAAACCATAACAACAATTTATTCTTCAACTGATATGCAAATTGAATACTAATATGCTTTTCTAGCCTAAGAATATCTTAAGACTAGGTGAGTGCATTTATATTTGTTATTTGTTATTTCTGTAAAAATGAGGTCATTTATATTTTGTAGGCACTTGTGGAGGAGGAAAAAAAACATAATTTGGAATGTAATGGCAACGAAAAAAGCAAATATGTGTGATCTTGACAATTTTCCTATCTTTAAAGTTTTTGGTTCTGATAAAAAGAACAATTATTGTCGTGCAATTAGAACCACTTCTTCTGTAAAGCAAGCAAAGATGATACAAGCTTCAGAAGCAATTGCCGACAAGAATAAAAAGGATGATTTTCGTCAACGGTCTATGGAATTACAAAATTAAGTTGCAAGTCAAGTGGCGAATCAAGTGTCGATTTTCGCCTTCACAATATCTATAATTCTATGTATCTTTAGTAAAACTTTTTATTGCTTTTTATAATTTGAACATGATATATTATGGTATTTTGAAATTGGAAGCATATAACAAATATTTGAGCATTATGCAAATGTGACATTGTTGAATTTGAAATATGGAAGTCTACCAAATCTTATATTGAATTGATATGTTGAATTATATATGTGATTGGAAATCGTAAAGACATGTTACTCATTAATAAGTGTTAGCAATTTATGTATGCCAACATTTATATGTGTTAGCAGGATTATGATACTGACATTTATAAGTGTTACCATATCTTATGGTTCCAACATTTGTAAGTGTTAGCAATGAATATGTTTGTAACACTTATAAGTGTTACAATATTTTATGGTTTCAACATTTATAAGTGTTAGCAATGAATATGTTTGTAACACTTATAAGTGTTAGCAATGAATATGTTTGTAACACTTATAAGTGTTAGCAGTTACTTTGTTTGTAACACTTATAAGTGTTACAGGAAATTCCTCACAGGCCGTTGGTGACACTTAAAAGTGTTACAGAAATTATTTGTAACACTTATACTTGTTGCGAATCCCCTGTTTTGGTGTAGTGTACATGCTCATTTGTCTTGTTTTCTTCACTGAAAATCTATGGGGGCCTAAGTGCTGCTGGTGCCTGGACTGAATCAAAACTCTTTCTTGTTCTGCAATCGTATTTAGAAATTCAAGTGTAGATTTGAGATTCATCAACTATTTTTCTCCTTCTGTTGTTCTAGATCCAAACGTTGTGAGTTTCAGTTGCCTTTAGATTTAAATAATTAAAAGTAAAGTATGATATGACTGTAATTCGGATCTATGCCTGTGACTGAATCATATCAGATCTATTGTAATTTATGATTCCATGATATTGTAATTTTAATCTATCCCTGTGACTGAATCATATCTGATCTATTGTAATTTGCGAATCTATGACATTTTGACTATGACTTGGATCTCAACCTTATTATGTCATATCTACTTTTAATTATGGATCTAATTTGTTATTTGGATCATCTTATGATTATCATGTTGTGGTCAATTTTGATCTGACATTAGTTGGACATCTAAATCCTTATTTAGATCTAATCATGCCTATTATGACATCCCTACTATGTTAGAACCTGTTTTATTACCACAAGTTCACCAATCTGTGCTCACATGTTTACCTTGTCATTATGCCATCATGTGCTTATGTCAGTTCTGTTAGAATAATTTTCTCTGTCATCTTCCCTTCACACTTTCCCTTTTTTTTATAGCCAGTCTATTTTCGAGCCTAAGCATGCCGCTAAATTATGCGATTACGTTTGTTTGGGAACGAGGGGAAAACGTTGAAATTGAGCATATCTTGTGAATTGAGAATTTGAGCATAATTGGAAAAAAGGAGAAAATTGGCATAATTTGAATAATATTTATGTATATAAATTTGGACATATAATTCACTATAAACGTAATTGGGAAAAATGGGAATGAAAACTATAACCTATAATGACATAGGAAAAATTGGCTAATAATGGAATGCCTAGGATTACAGTAATTAGACACTGTAATTGTGCCTAGACACGAGGTTAGATTGCACTTGTGGTGGAAGTCTGCCCGGACCCGCCCGGCATATCCAGCGACCACAAGTGGTGAATCTAATGTGGGAGGTCTAGGTGCACAAATATGAAATGTGCTAAGACACAAGGATAAGCCCAATTTGTGGAATAAGTCTGCCCAAACCTGCCCGGCATGTCCAACATCCTCAAATGGTAGGCTTAATGTAAGAGGTCTAGCATACCATAACCATAAATGAAATATGGAATAAACCTTGAATACTTAAGCTAGTTGAATCCATACGGATTGTATGAATATAAACTTAAGTTGGGGTTAAGTAAATTTAGTTGAATAGTGGCTGGATTAAGTGAATCTGAGGGGTTGGGTAATATTTACCAATAGGCCCACAAACTTAACCAGATAAGGTTATGCAATTAAAGACACCTAGTGGTATACTTAACAGACGGAAATAATAGAGTTATGTAATTAAAGACACCATTTTAGGGTAAGCATCACCTGTACAAATGATAGGGTTGTGTAATTAAAGACACCTAGTGGTATACATAACCAATGGAAATCCTAGTGGGGATACAAGACAAGGGGGAGAGCTTGTATCATATTGTGGGGGACCCATTTCTGTCAGTAACCCTTAATAGGTATTAAACGAGTACTCCGAACTAGGTTGGAGTTGGGGCACGCTTAGTGGGCTGAATGTAAGAGATCCAAACAAACAGAACGGTGTGGGCGGCGCAAAACGAGCGAGGACATGTGCATGCATGGGCCAGGTAGAGGGGGCTATGACGACCGTGACACCTGTACGTATGGCTGTGCATATCAGCGAAGGGTTTCCACTAAAGGACGTGATACATCATATAGTGGGGCCGACACAGAGTATCTACGCGGAGTAGGGAGCCGGTCGATTAAGGTAGTGGTTAGGATACATTGGGGCGTATGCCTAAGTCTAGCATTCTATAGTTGTTGGGATCATCTCATTCTGGTGATACTAGTATTAGTGCAGAGTAATCTTTAGAGAAGCATATACACTCTATCATGTTTACCTTGTCATACCTACCTTTTATGGTGTTATCTTTCTTATCCACTTTATATGCCTATCATAATACTTTTACTTATTTACTTGCTAAAATTAACTGGACTTGCCAGACTTTATGTCTGACCCTTTTTGTTTTCTCTTCTTTCTTCTGTTTCCCCCTAGGTTCTCAGGGTGGGAATACTTAGGCTTGACCGTGATTCTGCTTTCATTTTGCTGGAGCTGCTTAGATGTATGGCTCAGGCTCCTATCCTTGCTACTATGGCTATATTTTATTTAGGGAATTTTGCTTCTTATATGTACTCTGATGTTTTAAAGTACAAGACAGAAGTTTTAATGTACAAGACAGAAGTTTTAATGATGTAATGGTTTTTATGTATTTCATACATGTGATGTTTTCAAATCACGTTGCTTTATGATTAAATAAAGTTTTTAATTCCGCTGTCATTTTATATCTGTCTTGTAATATTTCTGTTTCTGTTTACCTATAACGCTTCATGAAACTTAATGCAATCCCTTTGTGAGTGACATTAACGGACGTGAGGTGTCACACTTGGTATCAAAGTTGAAGGTTACCAGATTAGATAAAAGTTTTTGAAAACTATTTTCAAAAAGTTTTTAAAAGAAAACATTTTTCAAAAAGAAAAGTCTGTTTTGAAAAACATATTCGCCAAAGCCATATGTAATATCCTTCAATCGTTTGTCTAAATCTCTTTCCTTTTCGTTTCAGCATGTCTGGGGAACCTAACATTCCAGAGGGTGTTACGATACCTTGCTGTTTCCGTAGGTATCTAGTGGCTACGGTGCCCGCCGAAGGCCAAAGAAACGTTCCTCCCCTAGCTGCACCCATCTTTCCTCCTCCTCCTCCAAGAGAAGATAATTTCACTAAGATCTGCAAAGATTTCTATTCCATGGGAGGGAAGCCATTCTGTGGAACCGAAACATTCGTAGAGGCAAGGAAATGGCTTAAGGAGACCGAGGACTTGTTCGTAGTCTTTGAAGTAGAGGATCGAAGGAAGATTCAGTTAGTTGCCTGGCTACTGAAAGACGAAGCTTTGTTATGGTGGGAAGTTACCCAATCTGGACGCCCGATAGAGACATGAGATGATTTTAGGATGAGGTTTGAAATGAAGTTTCTCTCTCAAGCTGAGAAAAGCATGCAAATGGAGAGGTTCTTGTGCTCAAGCAAGGAAACATGACTGTTAAAGAATATGTGAACAAATTCAACCAGCTAGCAAGATTTTGATTGAAATTGGTTGATACTCCACATAAGAAAGATTTGTGGTTTGCTAAAGGGATGAATGAACCCCTTCATGGGTTGGGTATGTCCCACATCCCAATGGGAGCGACTTTTGAAAGGCTTGTTGATATGGCCCTAATGCATGAGGAAGACATGGGAGAAAAGAAGGAAGTAAAAGATGAGGAAACAACGCAAAACAAGAAGGTATGTCCCAAAACAAGGCAGCAGCAGCAGCAACAACAACAACAAAAGAAAGGCGGAAAGAATAACAGGGCTAAGGATAAGAGGAAATGTCACAGTTGTGGACGAGAAGGTCACTTGGTCAAGGACTGCAAAAGAAGGAAGAATACTTGCTTCAATTGTGGAGAGGTCGGACACTTTGCTAGGGAGTGCCCGAAGAAACAAGGACCACAGGGACAAGGTCAAAGGGCAGGAGCTTCTAGAGGGCATGTGCATGCTCTCGCGATCAGTGTTCCAGATAGAGGTAGGAAAATTTTCATGGAAGGTTTGATTTCTCTTTCCATTCATACTATTAGAACTCTTTTTGATTCTAGCACTTCACATCCATTTATATCTAGTTATATGGTTGAATCTCTGCACTTAAGTACTAGTATGATAGTGGATCCAGTAGTTGTCTCAAACCCCATTGGTGGTTCGGCTCATTTGTCTATGATTTGTCAGGGTTTGAGGATATCTATATTAGGCGTAGCGTTTGAGTGCGACGCGTATGTGCTCGAGTTATGGGCTGCGATTTGATTCTAGGGATGGATTGGCTAACCATGTATGGTGCCATTCTAGATTGTGAAAAGAGGGTTGTTAGGCTTCTGACTTGCCATGGGAAGACCCTCGAGATTTCTTGTGACCTGCAAGGATCTGTCATGCTTAGTTTCCTAGAATCTCTTGATGCATCTATCGATGATATGCAATCTATTACAGTAGTCCGAGATTATTCTGATGTCTTTGATGAGGTTCGGGGATTACCCCGAGGCACGAGATCGATTTTCGCATATATTTGGTAGATAATGCAAAGCTAGTTGCATTAGCTGTGTGCCACATGGATCCAAGAGAAAGGATGGAGCTGAGTAAGCAAGTTGGGGAGCTACTTGAGAAAGGGTCTATCAGGTGAAGCATATCTGAATGGGGTGCTCCAGTAGTATTCGCAACTAAGGCGGATGGTTTGTTTCGTTTGTGTGTAGACTATAGAGAGTTGAATCAACTCACCAAGAAGAACAGGCACCTACTTCCGAGGATAAATGACTTGTTTGACCAACTTGTTGGTGCCTCGATATTTTCTCAGTTAGACTTGGCCACGAGATTTCATCAGTTGAGGGTGGCTGAGGACAATATATATAAGACCGCTTTTAGGACTCCAGATGGTTTCTCTGAATGGCTATTTATGCCTTTTAGGTTGACAAATGCACCCGCCTATTTTGTTGATCTGATGAGTAGGGTGTTTTGGGAGTTTCTAAATAAATTTGTCGTGGACTTTGTTGATGATATCTTGATCTTCTCAAAGAGTGAGGAAGAGCATGCCTAACATTTGAGGGAAGTTTAGAACACTCTCTGTGTGCATCCGTTCAAAGAGTGAGAAAGAGCATGACTAACATTTGAGGGAAGTTTTGAAAACTCTCCGTGTGCATCCATTTAAGGCTAAGTTCTCCAAATGCCATTATTGGATAAATGAGGTGAGATTCCTAGGGCACGTGGTTTCTAAAGAAGGGATAGTGGTAAATCCCGCAAAGGTGGTTGCTGTTCAGGACTGGCATTTTCCAAAGAATGCAACGGAAATGAGAAATTTTTTGGGGTTAGCGGGCTATTATAGGAAGTTCATTAAGGACTTCGCAAAGATATCAGCCCCACTCATCAAGCTGACGAAGAAGAATTTGGCGTTTTCGTGGGATATAGATTGTGATGTTGCTTTCCAACGACTGAAGAGGGCCCTGACGATAGCCCCAGTCTTGACCTTGCTCGATGGGAATAAAGTGTTTACAGTTTATACCGATGCATGTGGTACGGGTCTTGGTGCGGTTCTGATGCAAGAAGGAAGGGTAGTATGTTATGGAGGAAGACGACTAAGAGTCCATGAGAAGAACAACCCAACCCATGATTTAGAGCTAGCTGCCATAGTATTCGCACTTAAGATGTGGCGTCATTACTTGCTTGGAGAGAGGTTCAAGTTGTACACCGATCATAAATCTCTCAAGTATTTGTTCTTGTAGAAGGATCTTAATTTAAAGCAACAAAGGTGTATGGAGTTCCTAGCTTCTTATGATTTTGAGATTGATTATACCCTCGGTAAGGGTAATGTGGTGGCAGATGCACTAAGTAGACAGAGGATGGCCTTAAGTCCTCTGTTTGTGGAAAGGAAAAGCTTGGAGTCCATATCGACCTTTGATTTTAGACCCTCCACCGAGCTTTTGCCTGATTTGTTTGCATCGTTAGAGATACGACCTATTATTATGGATCAGATAGGAGCTTCGCAGTGAGATAATCCATAGATTTCAGACATCTTGGATATGCTCAATAAAGGGGAGACTTCTAGTCACCTCAATAGATATTCCATTGACGATAAAGGGTGGTTGCAACGAGATGGAAGGCTTTGTGTTCCTCAAACTGGAAGTTTGTTAAAGGCAGTCTTAGGAGAAGCCCATCACTCTTAGATGACTATTCATCCAGGCGGTGATAAGATGTATAATGTGACACCCCACGTCCGTTAATGTCACTCACTAAGGGAATGCATTAAGTTTCATGAAGCGTTATAGGTAAACAGAAACAGAAATATTACAAGACAGATATAAAAGCAATAGAGAAATTTAAAATTTTATTTCAAACATAAATCATAACATCGTGGTCCAAAATACCATAAGTCTGAAACTACATAAAACCAATTACAATAATATAAAACTTATATCTTGTACCATCAGAGTACATAAAATACATAAAAAGCATAATTGCCCAAAAGAGACAAAGCCATAGTAGTTAAAGATAGAAACTGAGCAGTACTTCAAAAGCTGCTCCAAGCAAGATGATAACCGAGTCCTAACTATGCCTGAGAATTCCCACTCTACAAACCGGGAGAGGGGAGGGGATGGAAGAAAGAAGAGGAAACTAAAAGGGTCAAACATAAAGTCTGGCGAGTCCAGCTACTTTTAGCAAGTAAATAAGTAAAAGTATCATGGCATGCATATCAGATGAGCAAGAAAGATAACATCAAGTATGACGAGGTAAACATGATAGAGTATATTGCGAATCTAGAGATTTCTCTGCACCAATACTAGTATAACAGAATGTAACAGGATTACATACTCCTTAATTTCTTAACAAAAACAGGATGATCCCAATATAAATACAATGGTAGTTTTAGGTGTACTCTAGTAACGGGTTTTAACCCAAACGAATTTAGCCGGTACCTAATTAAAAATAACGGGTATTAGCCCAGATAGAAACACAGGTACCCCCACAGAAATAGACAGCACCAGATGTACTGTATTTACTACACCAATCGATTGGCTCCCTATTCCGTAAATACCCTGTGTCGGCCCCATAGTAGGGAGTACTACTTCCTAAAGTGGCAACCTACAGAAGGACACAGACCTATTTACCGGTGCTACAACGGCTTATTTTCCCAAATGCAGGTTGTACTCATGCACGCACATGAGTCCGTTGGAACGCGCCAGTACGCACCTCCTCTCAGATGAACCTCTTATAATCACTTCAGTAAGCGTCCCTTGACCCTTACCTAGTGCGCGGTCCTCTTTTAATACCATAATGGGTTACTGACTAATATGGGTCCCACAGAACAGATGACACATGCCAACTCTTACAGATCTTGTGTCCCCAACTAACTAGGATTTTGACAGGTTATGCCTAACAGATTTAACATATTCACATAACCCCCTACAGATTTACAGGTTAACCTTTACAAGTTAACGAGTCGATATAACCCCAACATATTCAACAGGTTAAGTTTCCAAATTAATAGGTTCGTATAACCTTACTGTAACACCCCGTATGTTGAATAACTTGCTATAATATAAAACAGGGCAGAATTAAATTTAAAAATCTGAATCAGGGAAAACGGGCTATGCCATTGCGTTCGTCTCGGAAAAATACGCGAAATAGAGTCCGAGTTTTCGAAAATCGGAGTCCGTATGACCCAGATATGGCCCGAAGAAGTTTCAGAAAATTTAAAAACAGATTTAAAAACAGAAATTTCAAATTTCAGAAGTGGCGGGAAAATTCCCGCCAGACCCAGGGGGTCGACCTGGGAGTCGACCTCCCTGGTCGAGCCCAGGTGACCTGGGTGCATCAGCTTAGCTTTTGGGCTGTGTTTTGGTGGCTAGGACGAGATCTGACGGCTCTAATCTGATTTAGGGTTAATCTAATGGCCTAAAACACCTAACTACTCTATAAATACACCCTAAAACTACCCTAATTCATACTAAAAATAGCTACAACACCGTTATGCCGTCAAAATGCAACTTGAAGGAGCCTCCATCAACTTAAAGAGGAAGATAGCTTCTCAAATCAATCTCTAATCAACTCTAGCAACTTAATCTTCTTCTTAGGAGTGCTAATCAACAAGTTGTGAGTTTTCTATAGCCTTAATGACCAAATGTTGAAATGATTATGATAGGATATAATGAGGTTATGGCTATGAATGTGGATCAATGCGAGATTATGATATCATATGCTATATGTTAATGATGTTATGCATGTTATATGCTATATGTTAATGATGTTATGCATGTTATATGCTATGTGTTAATGATGTTATGCGAGTTATGCAAGTCATATGCTACATGTTCATGATGTTATGCAAGTTATGCAAGTCATATGCTACATGTTCATGATGTTATGCAAGTTATGCAAGTCATATGCTACATGTTCATGATGTTATGCAAGTTATGCAAGTCATATGATATATGATCATGATGTTATGCAAGTTATGCAAGTGTTAGGCTATGTGTTCATGATGCTAGTTATGCAAATCGCTATGATAAACATTGATCCATTATGACACCATGATATGCAAGTTTGGTGTATGATTATATGCAAGTTCATATATGATATGTTATGCAAGTTTGGTGTATGATTATATGCAAGTTCATACATGACATGATATGCAAGTTTGGTGTTTGATTATATGCAAGTTCATATATGATATGTTATGCAAGTTTGGTGTATGATTATATGCAAGTTCATATATGACATGTTATGCAAGTTTGGTGTTTGATTTTATGCAAGTAACATGTGCAAGTTTACACCTTTGTATGTCATACATACATATGCAAGTTTACCCCTTTTGTATGACATAAGTAACTTATGCAAGTTAATCTCTTTATGACATATGTGATTCATGCAAGTTTGGGTTGATTATTTATGCTAGTTTGGTTTGATGCTATATGCATGTTGACACCTTTAAAACCCATGTTGATGCTAATGTTATGCAAGTTGAACCCATTGTATTTGTGATGAATCTTCCCTTTTATGTCATGTTCGCGAATTACGTGGGGAACGATGGGGTTAATATACATGTTAATGAAACGGTGTGAAGTTGGTATGATTATGCATACCATAAAGTGGATGGACATAATTGAGTCAATTATGTACATCGTTAAATTTGTAATTAATTAGGGATAATTAATACAAATTATGGGGGTGATTAATTAGGTGTAATTAATCGACTAAGACACGAGGTTGGACCCTTTTGTAGCATAAGACTGCCCGAAACCGACCGGCATATCCAGCGGCTACAAATGATTGGCCCAATGTGAGAGGTCTTAGGCACAAACTAAATACGTGACAAGTGTATAGACACGAGGTTAGACTCGGTTATGGCGTAAGGCTGCCCAGACCCAACCGGCAAATCCAGCTGCCATAAAAGATAGTCTAATGTGAGAGGTCTTTACAACGGTTACGTTCTTAATCAATTAAGAAACACTTAACCAGATAAGCATGTAGTGGGGCATGAAGGGTTAAGTGGGTGCCTTGGGTGGCATGTGGAGATTAAGTAAGTGCCTTGGGTGGCATGAGGAAATCTAGTGGTTTCCTTGGGTGGCAATAGAAAATACGATTAGAATACTTAACCAAAGTGGGACATGTAATTAAACATGATTAAAGGGTTAAGTGGGTGCCTTGGGTGGCATGTGGAAAAATCTAGTGGGTTGCCTTGGGTGGCAATAGAGAATACGACTAGAATACTTAACCAAAGTGGAACATGTAACTAAACATGATTAAAGGGTTAAGTGGGTGCCTTGGGTGGCATGTGGAAATCAAGTGGGTGCCTTGGGTGGCATGTAGAAATCAAGTGGGTGCCTTGGGTGGCATGTAGGAATCTAGTGGGGGCCTTGAGTGGCAATTGAAATATGATTAGATGACTTAACCAAACCTTAACATGTAAGTGGGCATGATTATGAAAAAGGGGTTAAGTGGGATGCACTAGATAAAATGACAAGCTTAAGTAGTAGCTTGTGGGGGCCCATTTCAACCAGTAACCCATATGTATCTTATTGGGCTCGACCCATGTCGAGGACGGGACACGCGTACTGGGCTTGACTATAAGAGGCCAAAACGGGGTAGCGGTGGCAACGCGAGTCCAACGGGTTTCATATGCGTGTGTGGACCCGGGCTGGTAGGTAAGACGTTGTTGCATCGTGTAGATATAAGCCATGCACCATTGATAGTATCGGGTTGCCACTTTGGGGAGTGATACACCCCACTGTGGGGCCAGCACGGGTATCTACGGTAGGGAGCCGATCGCTTGGGGAGTAGCAGGTACACCTAGTGGAGATAGGGGCAGACGACACCTATGTAGGTAGCTAGGGGTACAAGAGACTACTATTAAAATTACTAAGTTGTGGGTACACCTAGTGGAGATAGGGGCAGACGGCACCTATGTAGTCAGCTAGGGGTACACGAAACTATTATTAAAAATTACTAAGTACACTTAGTGGGATCAACCTTTAAGTAGGAATTACCCTTGGGTGGGTAGATCTGGTGTGGTGCAGTGTAGGAATTATCCTTGGATGGGTAGATCTGGAGTGGTGCAGTGTAGTATTTATCCTTGGGTGGATAGGCGCGTCTTTACCGTTATCTTAGTTTATCCTAAGTCTAGTTGGCTACTTAGTGTAGTCATTTTCCCCAGTCGTACCGTACCAGGTTTATATCATACCCTAATTACTTTAATGATTGTATTGTTAAAGTTATAGGGCTCACTCAGACTTATGTCTGACCCCGTTGTTTTATCTTTTTCCCCAACCCTCAGGTTCTCAGAGTGGGCCTAGCAGTAGTGGGCTTTGATCAGATTACTTTATCTATCTTTTGGAGCTTGGACTCTTGAAGAAAAGCTCGGTTATCTTTTCTATTATGGCTATCAGTATGTAGTGGGATTATGTACTTATGTTTTAACGAGATGGATATTTTGTACTTGACTCTTGTGGGTTTTTGATATGTAACCAAACATGTTTACCTTCTGCTGCAATATAATGATGTTTTAAATTTCAAGTATTACTTATATCTGTCTTGTTGTAATTTTTCAGTTCTATATTCACTTAAATACTCCACCGAAGCTAAGGCATTCCCTTATGAGTGACCTTAGCGGGTGTGGGGTGTTACACTTACAGATTTAACAGGTTTACTCAACCCCCCAGATTTAACAAGTCTGCTTAACACCACCGATTTAACAGGTTTACTTAACCCCACAGATTTAACAAGTCTGCTTAACCCCGCCGATTTAATAGGTTTACTTAACCCCACAGATTTAACAAGCTTACTTAACCCCGCATACTTAATAGGTTTACTTAACCCCACAGATCCAACAGGCTCATACAATCCTTATGGATTCAACTAGGTTAAATTTTCATCTTTATTACCATATTCAATTATGGTTAAAATGTGCTAGACGCCCACATTAGGCCTACAACTTGTGGATGCTGGATATGTCGGTTGGTTCCGGGCAGACTTCTTCCATAAGTCAGGCTTAACCTCGTGTCATTGCACGTCCCGTATTTATGCACTTAGACCTCTCACATTAGATTCACCACTTGCGGTCACTGGATATGCTGATCGGTTCCGAGCAGACTTCCACCGCAAGTACATCTAACCTCGTGTCATAAGTGCCATTATAGTCTCTAATTATTGTAATCCTAGGAATTTCAATTAATAATTAATTATACCTATGTCTTTATAGGTGTCCATGCCTCTTTTTCCCCAATTATGTTCATAATTAATTATATGCCCAAATTCATGTTTATAAACATTAAGTTATGTCATACTTTCCATTTACAAATTATGCCCAATTTATACCCTTTTTCCCGTCATTCCCATTTTAACGTATTCGCATAATTTAACATTATGCCTAAGCTAGAAAGTAGCCAGGCTAAAATAAAAGGGACAGGGTAACAGAAATGATTATTCTAACAAGATTGACATAAGCATGTGGTGGCATAATCATATAACGACATAATGATAAGATGGACATATATGAACGGATCTAGTGAACATGTGATATTGGAATCAATCTTAACATAATAGGGATGTCATAACTGGCATGATAAGATCTAAATAATAATTTAGATGTCAAACTAATAATAGATCCTATTTAACCGCAATATGATAGGAACAAGGTAATCTAAACCGTGAAACCAAGGTAGACTTGTCATTACAATTAGGTGAAAGTTTAGATCTAAATCTAAAACATGACCAACTAATGATAGGTCCAAAATAACCACAACATGATAAGTACCAAATGATCTAAAAAGTGAACTAGATCTATAATCAAAACTAGATTCGACATAAATAAGGTTAAGATCCAAAATAACCACAACATGATAGGTACAAGATGATCTAAAAAGAATTAGATCCATAATCAAAAGTAAAATTGACATAATAACGGTTAAGATCCAAAGCAACTACAACATGAGAGGTACAAAATGATCTAAATAGAATTAGATCTATAATCATAAGTAGATCCAACATGATAACGGTTAAGATCCAAATCAACTGCAACATGATAGGTGCAAAATGATCTAAATATAATTAGATCTATAATCAAAAGTAGATCTAAAATGATAACGGTTAAGATCCAAATCATAGTTAATTCAAAATTTCATAGATTCACAAATTAAAATAGATCTGATATGATTCAATCCTGAGCATATACCCAAATTACAATCATATCATGTCTTACTTTTAATTATTCAATTCTAAAGGTAACTTGAACTCACAATGATCGGATATAGAAGAATAGGAGGAGAAAAGTGAAGTTTGGATCTCAGATCTACACTTGAAACACTTGAATCTCTAAACTTGATTAATTGGATTGCAGAAGAAGAAAGAGATTTGATTCAGCTGAGGCACCGACCGCATCTAAGCCTCCATCATTTTCAGTGTAGAAAACAAGAGAAATGGAGACATATATAGCTGCCAGCCTCCAGAATTCGACCTACCAGGTCAGCCCTAGGGGGGTCGGCCTATCGGTCGACACCCACTTGAAGAGGTATGGATGCCCAAAAACTAACATGGGTGCACTTTACAGGTGCGCTAGTGTAAAAATACCTTGGTGCACTTGTCAAGTGCAACAGTTGTTCCTGCTTTCATCGTCAAACTTCTACCGTTCATAACTTCTTCATACATTATCTGTTTTTAATGCAAACTAGGTGTTTATCATGACCAGAATTTCGAGACGGACGCAATGACGTAGTCCATTTCCCCTAATTATGAATATTAAATTAATTTTTTCATTAATCCTCTTTAGTGTTAAAATACGGGGTGTTACATATAGGGACATGAAGAGGATTTTCTTTTGGGCTGGGATGAAGAAGGATGTGGCAGAGTTTGTTTCTCAATGTTTAGTTTGTCAGCAAGTCAAAGTTGAGCAAAGGAAGCCCGGTGGTTTACTTCATCCTTTGGAGATTCCACTGTGGAAATGGGAGAGCGTCTCTATGGATTTCATAGATGGTTTGCTTAGATCAAAGAAAGGCAGCACCAGTATTTGGGTTAAGAGTAAACCAATAGTGGTAGTAGATAGACTTACTAAGAGTTCTCATTTTATTCCAGTTAAGAGTAAGAGGACGACAGCTTAGTCGGCAGCAGTATATGTTCAAGAGATAGTCCGTCTTCATGGAGTACCTTCCACCATCGTAAGCGATCGTGACCCTATCTTCACTAGTGAGTTTTGGAAGAGTTTGCAAGAAGCATTAGGTACACAGTAATGTTTGAGCACCGCTTATCATCCTCAGACCGATGGGCAGATGGTGAGGGTGAACAGAGTTCTAGAAAATCTTTTGAGACTTTGTATCCTAGACTTTGGAGGGACTTGGGAAGAGCATCTTCCTTTAGTAGAGTTTTCCTATAGCAACAGTTATCAAGCTAGCATTGGCATGACACCCTTCGAAGCATTATACGGACGACCCTGTAGATCACCAACTTGTTGGTGGGAATCTACAGAAAGGCTATTGCTTGGACCAGATATGGTTAGAGAAACGTCCAAGAAGATTGATTTTATTAGACGACGAATGAAGATTGCTCAAGGTAGGCAAAAATCCTATGCAAACAAGAGAAGGACTGACATTGAATTTGAAAGTAGGAGATATGGTTTTCATTAAAGTGTCACCTTTGAGGAATGTGGTTCGCTTTGGATCTGTAGGGAAGTTGGCACCAAGATTCATAGGGCCATTTCCCATAACACAAAGGATTGGCCAAGTGGCCTATAGAGTAAAGCTGCCAGAGAGATTATCAGGCGTTCATGATGTTTTCCACATTTCTCATTTGTGAAAGTGCTTACATGATACCGTAGAAGTTGTGGATCCAAGTGTATTGGAAGAAGTAAAGGTGGAACGGGAGGCAATATTCAAACGAGTTCCTTCCCGTATTCTTCGATCAAAAGTTAAGAAGCTACGCAATAAAGAAATCAAGTTGGTGAAGGTTCGGTGGGGAGATAACCCAGAGAATGCAACTTGGGAGACCGAAGACAAGATTCGTGCTTCATATCCTTTTCTTTCGAGTGTATGATCTTAACTTCCTTTTTCCAAAGCTCTTTGTTTATGCTTGTTTCTATCATTTAAGCATGTCCTATTGATCGAATCTTCGACCTTTAGGTAGGAGTCCCATGATTGTAAACCTGTGTTTGAAACATCTTATGCTTGATGGATGCAAGTGTTTGCTAATGGCTGGTCGTGGATGCATATACACACATTAGGCACTAGATCGGCTCAATCACTCTCATATCGCATATGGATGTGTGTGCATTTTTCTTCTTTTTGTGAATGAAATTGAATGTATTATCATATGGATGTTGCATTTGTACGGATGTTTGTGCACCCATATAGAACTTATATATTATAATAGGATTATTGCATACATGTTGGATTCATGGCACTAACATACATCGCATTAAGGAGGTCGACTGAATCAGTAGGCTGCCTGATCTTCGCATTAGTGTTCGGACATATACACACACCTTTTCATATGTTCATATAAGCATTAGAAGTCTTTAAGGACAAAGGATGCTAGTGATTGATGGATGAGTAGATGGGTGATGGGTGGTAGGATATGCATTCTTCTTAACTTGAAGATTACGGGGACGAAATCCTTTGAGCAGGGGAGAATGTAATACCCCATATTTTAACAACACTAAAAGAGGGTAAATTAAATAATAATTAATTTAATATTCGGAATTAAGGGAAATGGACTGCGCCATTGCGTCCGTTCGAAATTCTGGTCAAGATAGACATTTGGTTTGCGCAAAACGGACACCGTATGAAGAAGTTATGAGGGTTTGAAGTTTGTATACGCCTATGATAATTATATATATATATATATATATGTATGTAGGGTCCAAGAATTCAAAATCAGGTCCAGAAAGTTCAAAATCATTCAAATTCCAGAATCCGGGGGTGAGCGGGAAAATTCCTTCCTAGGGGAGTCGACAAGGGGGAGTCGAACCCTAGGTCGACCCCCCAAGGGGGGTGTCGACACCGGGGTCGACCCCCTAAGGGTGAGTCGCCCCCGTAGGGCTGACGTGGCTAAATCGGTTCTGGGGATGGCAACTATAAATACAGGCTCATTTCTATTGTTTTCTTCACTGAAAATCAATGGAGGCCTAAGCGCTTCTGGTGCATGGACTGAATCAAAACTCTTTCTTCTTATGCAATCAAATTTAGAGATTCAAGCATAGATCTGAGATTCATCAACTATTTTTCTCCTTCTTTTGTTCTAGATCCAACGTTGTGAGTTTTAGTTGCCTTTAGATTTAAATAATTAAAAGTAAAGTATGTTATGACTGTAATTTGGATCTATGCCTATGACTGAATCACATCAGATCTATTGTAATTTGTGAATCCATGGTATTGTAATTTGCATCTATGCCTGTGACTGAATCATATCAGATCTATTATAATTTGCAAATCTTTGACATTTTGAATTGACTATGACCTTGATCTCAACCGTTATCATGTCAGATCTACTTTTAATTACGGATATAATTTGTTATTTGGATCATCTTATGATTATCATGTTGTGGTCAATTTAGATCTGACATTAGTTGGACATCTAAATCCTTATTTAGATCTAATCATGCCTATTATGACATCCCTACTATGTTAGAACCTGTTTTATTATCACAAGTTCATCGATCTATGCTTATATGTCCACCTTATCATTATGTCATCATGTGCTTATGTCAGTACTGTTAGAATAATTATCTCTATCATCTTCCCTTCACCCTTTCCCTTTTTTTTATATAGCCAGTCTATTTTCGAGCCTAGGCATGCCGCTAAATTATGCGATTATGTTAGTTTGGGAACGAGGGGAAAAACATTGAAATTGGGCATATCTTGTGAATTGGGAATTTGAGTATAATTGGTAAAAAGTTGGAAATTGGCATAATTTGAATAATATTTATGTATATAAATTTGGACGTATAATCCACTATGAACATAATTGGGGAAAATAGGCATGAAACCTATGACGACATAGGGAAAATTGGCTAATAATTGAATGCTTAGGATTACAGTAATTAGAAATTGTAATTGTGCCCAGACACGAGGTTAGATTGCACTTGTGGTGGAAGTCTGCCCGGACCCGTCCGGCATATCCAATGAACACAAGTGGTGAATCTAATGTGGGAGGTCTAGGTGCACAAATATGAAACACGCTAAGGCACGAGGTTAAGCCCAATTCGTGGAATAAGTCTGCCTGGACCCGCCCGACATGTCCAGCGTCCACAAATGGTAGGCTTAATGTGGGAGGTCTAGCATACCATAACCATAAATGAAATAAACCTTGAATACTTAACCTAGTTGAATCCATAGAGATTGTATGAGTATAAACTTAAGTTTGGGTTAAGTAAATTTGGTTGAACAGTGGGTGGGTTAAGTAAATCTGAGGGGGTGGGTAATATTTACATATAGGCCCATAAACGTAACCTGATAAGGTTATGTAATTGAAGAGGTAATATTTACATATAGGCCCATAAACGTAACCTGATAAGGTTATGTAATTGAAGACACCTAGTGGTATACATAACAAATGAAAATATTAGAGTTATGTAATTAAAGACACCTTTTTAGGGTAAGCATAACTCGCAGAAATGATAGGGTTGTGTAATTAAAGGCACCTAGCGGTATACATAACCTATGGAAATCCTAGTGGGGATACAAGATAAGGGGGAGAGCTTGTATGTAACACCCCACCTCCGCCAGGGTGTCTCTTGCAAGCACTCTGACTTTGGGGGGGCGTTTGAATCAGGTAAACATGCATAATGATATATCAAGGCAGAACAAGAACATATGTATATATGCAAACAGAGTAAATAACATAGATAAAACAGCAGAAGATTTCAAACCATTTCAAAACAAGTCTGGTACAACATAATGTCAACTTTCCAAATACACAAGTCTAGATAAAACAACATTGCTGAAAAACTGAAATACATAAGTACTATCCCCAAAATAAGTGATAACCATAGCTAGCTTCATGTCAAGACCGTTCATGAGCTAAAATCCCACAAGCAAGCGATCAGAAATCCAAGCTAAGCTCCAATATTCCCACCCTGAGAACCTGAGGGGGGAAACGGAAGAAAAGAGGCGAAAGGAAAACAGGTCAGTCAAAAAGACTGAGTAAGCCCTACTACAATCAATGTAAACTGATAAGGTTAACTGGCATGAGAAGCAGGGATGAACATAAGGATAACAACATACTAGCATGATGATTAACTAACAAGGTAGATAAAGTTGTCATCGCATAATCAGGTTTAAGGTTTTTGCACCACAGGTGTACTAGCAAACTAACATGACTTGAATAAACAAGTATTGATCCCTTGGCCCAAGCTTTGGCCCAATAACATGAAGTGACCCTAATACGCGGTCCAACCAAACGGTCTAGTCGATCGGCTCCCTATAAGCCTAACTCGTCACGTGTTGGTGTCAATGCGGCCCAAACATAATTGTAGTCAGACTGTGCAGGATCTCCCGTCGGGTGTATCAAGCCCTAGGGTGTCAACCCCTGGACACCATAAACATAAGTGCACAGTCTCGATCTATTGGTACCCGTGCATGTTTTCCCCGGCTTCGGACTATGTGCACGACCATAGTCCGCCCGGAACTACACCGGCGTACCCATCTGCCGTCGTTTTTGGTCTCTTACCTCAAGTCCAGTAATTGTGCCCCCACCCTAGCCTAGACCCTAGGGCCATAATGATACGAACTTGGGATTACTGCTGGAGTGGACCCCCATTGCTAGGATTTTCTAGTGGGTTAAGTACGGTTTAACCCTCTTGCTAATCATGGATTAACTTGGTTAAGTGTAACGATGAGTTCACGACTTAACCCTGATTAATCTACCAAGCCCAAATTGGTTAAGTATTAAGTGGACCATGACTTAACCCTAATCACGAGGCATTAATTAATTTAATGTGCCTTAACCTCTCACATTAGACCTTGTTGTGGTTACTAGTTAAGCCGGGCGGGTCCGGGTAGCTTTACACCCCAACTTGGTCTAACCTCGGGTTCAAGGTACAACATGACCAACTTCTCACATTAGGTCCTATTGTTTGTAGCAACTAGTTAAGCCGGTCGGTTCCGGGTAGTTTTACGCTACAAACTCAACCCAACCTCGAGTTGGTCACACTTATATTTTCTAAGTGTCATGTCCATCATGTTTCCAAAACATGTTACAAGTTTTCAAGAATTTGGGTAGACCTAACTTAATAGGTAAATTCCCAATGGGTAGACCTAACTTAATAGGTAAATTCCCAATCTTATGTTTTTATGTCTTTTATGTTTACCCAACCCCAAACGAAATCCCATCGCTTACGTATCGCAATAGCGCATAAAGGATAGAAAGAGGGAACTTGGCATAATCATGACATAAAGGTGTTGAAGCCACAAGTTTAACATGGTGACATATGAAATGTACATATGTTCATATACTTGCATATTACATTTTTAGGCCTCAAAAGCATGCATAAAACCAAGCTTAGCATATTGGTGATACATGGTGATAAATGACATGTAGAAATGGCCATAAGTTCGCATTTAGCCTCACATGCAAGTTATCATAAGGGATATGATAACTTACATGTTGCCAAAATGCAACCTTTAGCATAAAGCTTGAAGCTTTAAGCTCATAAACCCAAGATAAGCTTGCATAACATGATAACATGAGCCAAATGATCAACCCAAACTTGCATAACATAACTTGCATATCATATGGCAAACTTGCATATCATATGGCAAACTTGCATATCAAACTCGCATAACATAACATGATAAACTTGCATATCATAACATGGCAAGCTTGCATAACATAACATGATAAACTTGCATATCATAACATGGCAAACTTGCATAGCATAACATGGTAAACTTGCATATCATAACATATCAAACTTGCATAACATGACATGGTAAACTTGCATAGCATAACATGGTAAACTTGCATATCATAACATGGCATACTTGCATAACATAACATGATAAACTTGCATATCATAACATGGCAAACTTGCGTAACATAGCATGGCAAACTTGCGTATCATAACATATCAAACTTGCATAACATGACATGGTAAACTTGCATATCATGGCAAACTTGCATATCATAATGATCAACCAAACTTGCATCATTCATTTAACTTTAGAGTTTAAATATGAAAGTAGAAAAGGGCTTACAATGCTTATGAAGACACAAATATATATAGATTGAGACAAAGCCCTTATGCAATCAAATAAACCCAAAATGCAAGCTCCAAATCAATAAAAACCCTTGCTTTATGATGTAAATATGGAAACTTGACTTGAATGCAAGCTAATGACACTCATACAAGCTTGAAAACACTTGTATGCATGGAAAATCTCTCATAGAAATTTATTTAGGATTTTATGAAGAGAGTGGAGGCCATGAGAGGAATGATTTTGCCATAGTTTAGTTGTAGGATTGATTAATGATGATTTAGGGTTAGGTTAGGGGCTTATTTATAGAGATTAGGATTAGTTTCAACCCTAGGATTAAACCCTAATTCCAATCTCAGCCCTTAAAACCGAATCTGGCCCCCAAGCTCAACACAAACCCAAAATGGTGCACCAGGCAAAACTGCCCGGCTGAACCCAGTCGACAGCCAAGTCGACAGGGCTGTCGACTTGGGTCCAACCAAGTCGACTCCCAAGTCGACAGGGCTGTCGACTTGGGTGCTCTGGCGGGAATTTTCCCGCCTGGCCCAATCTGACCTAATTTTCAAATTCAAACTTGAATTTGAAATCTGTTTTTTTACTTTGAATTTTTCTGAAAACTTCGTTGGGCCTTAATCGGGTCATACGGACTCCGATTTTTGAAAACTCGAACTCTATTTCGCGTATTTTTCCGAGACGAACGCAATGGCATAGCCCGTTTCCCTTGATTCAGATTTTAGAATTAAATTCTGCCTCGATTTACGTTATAACAGGTTATTGAAAATACGGGTTGTTACATTCTCCCCTCCTTAAAGGATTTCGTCCACGAAATCTTCAAGTTAGGAAGAACGTATCCTACCATCCAACATCCATCTACTCAAAACATCATCCACGAGCAATCATTGTCCTTACAAGATTCTAAATGTTGCATGAACATATGCAAAGGTGTGTGTATATGTACTTATCCAATGCAAATATTATCAATGCAAATTATGTTAGTGAAATGAATCCATATGTATGCAATTCCTAACATAATGTATAACATCTATATGCGTGCACATAACATACATCCATATGCAACATCCATGTGATAACACAAAAATTTTCATCCATGAATAAGCATAAACACTCATGCATATGCAATATGAGGAGTGTGTGAGCCGATCTAGTGCCTAATGTGTATAATGCATCCACGAGTAACCACTTGCAAACACTTGCAACCACTTGCAAACATCAAACATAACATGTTTCAAACACATGTTTCATCCAAAGGGGTTCTACCTAAGGTTCTCATGACAAGATTAACACGATAACAAGATAATCAAGACAAACATGGATAGCAAAAGATATGCTACAAAGAGATCGGGAAGATAAGCAAGATATACTCCTTTTGTATTACAAGAAATCCCTTCCTAACTTAACCCCAATCCTATAAAAGCCCAAAAGGTTTAGTCAACCTAATGGACCCCTTTAAACCCTGACATGTATTACTAGCCAATAAGTCATACCTTCCGACAGAAATAGGACCGAGAATGGGACCGAGAGGATAGACGTAAAAAGATAACATGCGAGTAAGCTCTACGGAACAATAGGGATCAAGGATATACTCTTAGAAAGAGATATGATGCGTGTATCTAGCCTTCAGTCTTCTAAGTCACGTTTCCTTGAGCTTAACTCCATTGTGCTTTGACCGTCTTTTACTTCATGATTTCTTAGCTTCTTAACTCTTATTTCCAAATATGAGTTGGAACCCATTTCATTGTCGCCTCTCGTCTTCCTTTTTCACTTACTCTTTTATCATTCTTGGCTTAAACATAACTATGACCTCATGGTTTCATGCAAGCTCTCCAAAATTCATTAGTGAATCCTGGATCTCGTTTACTTACTATAAAGTATTCCATGCAGCAGAACTTTTCTTGGAAATACCAATCCACGTTGCCAATTGCTCTTACCAACGTGATTTTTTATAACTCATGCTTGAACGAAATGAACCAACCGCCTGCGAATGATAGGCCGTACTTAGATTCAGTTGCTTGCCCATGACTTCCCATAGACTATCCCAAAACTGGCTAGTGAAGATTGAGTTATGGTTACTAACTATACTTTAGAGAACCTCGTGCAACCGCTTTATTTCTTGAAAGTAAACTGTCGCTAGCTATGATGCAGTCCTTTCACTCTTTACCGGAGTGAAATGAGAACTCTTCGTGAGTCTACCTACTATGACCCACATGCTCATATTCCCTTTCCTGATCTAGGCAGTCCATCCACGAAATCCTTCGTGACGCTTTTCCCTCTTCCATTGCGGGGACCTCCAATGGATATAATAGCCCACCGGGCTTCTATGATTCGGCCTTTAACCTGTTGGCACAACATGCACCTTGGGACAAACTCGGCCACCTCCTCGGTGAGGTGCATCTTCAAGAACCTTCTTTCTCTCATCGTGTCATAGCCATCCCTTGTCATCTATAGCGAGGTGACTTATCATCTCGCCTCGAGTCAACTTGTCCATGATCTCGACTAACTGCGGGTCTTCTTTCTGTGAAGTCCCTACTTGATCCAGAAGGGTAGGTCTAAGCTCAAGGGACGCTAACTAACTAATTAAACTGAGAGAACTTCTTATTTCAATTGTCCTCATCGGAGCTTTTCGGTTTTGAACCGCGACCACTTTAGCGGGATCCACCACTAAGCCTTGCTTAGAAACTATGTGCCCAAGAAATCTAACTTCTTTTTCTCCAAAATGACATTTGGAGGGCTTGGCTTTCAACTGATGCGCTCTAAGCGTATCCATCACCTCCACGAGATGCCTTGCATGCTCTTCCTCGTCCTTAGAGAAGATCAGAATATCATCTACGAAGACCACGACAAACTTGTTCAAGAACTCCCTGAACACCCTACTCATCAAGTCCACGAAGTAGGCGGGTGCATTAGTCAAACCGAATGGCATGACTAGCCATTCTAAGAATCCATCCGGAGTTCTGAACGCAGTCTTGTCTATACTATCTTCAGCTACTCTGAGCTGATGGAATCCAGTAGCAAGATCAAGAGAGAACAGATGTTCCTACAAGCTGATCAAACAAATCATCGATCCTTGGCAATAGTTGTCTATTCTCTTTGTTTAACTCACGATAATCAACACAAAGTCGAAGAGAACCATTTGCCTTGGTAGTAAATACTACAGGCGCTCCCCATTCAGATATACTTCATCTAATGAAGTTCTTCTCAAGCAACTCCTTGACTTGCTTTCTTAACACTCATCTTGCGGGGCCATGTGCCTAACCGGCCACGAAACTATCTTTGGCATTATCAACCAGATACATGCGGAAATCTATCTCTCGTTTAGGGGTAACCCCCTTCACTTCACCCAAGATATCAGGATATTCTCGGACCACCCTCATCGATTGCAAACTATCGATAGACGAGTTGAGGGATTCAAGATAACACAACATGACGGGACTCATAGGGTTACTAGAAATTTCTAGGGTATTACCGAGGCGAGTCATGAGCCTCACAACCCTATGCTCAAAAATTAAGAATGGCTCCAAAACTGGACAACCAATCCATGCCCAAAATCAACCCATACCCCATGAAACCGAGAATTCTATACTCAAGATAGAGATTTTCAAATCCACGTAGATAATAGACAAATGGGCAGAACCCCCAATTGGATTTGAAACACACACGGGATCACTAACTAGACTAGTACTTAGGTGCAAACTTTCAACTAGATCAGATGAAATAAACTATGCGATGCACCAGAATCAAACAAGGTACGAACTGGAAAATCAGAAATGTAAACAGGGCTTTTAACAGAAACACTACCTCGATCGGAAACTGGAGCGGCATTGAGAGCATGAACTTGCCCTCCCGAAGGTCCAGCACGCTGAGTCTGACCCTGGCCTTGCCCTTGCTTCTTCGGGCAATCCCTAGTGAAGTGTCCCATTTTTCCACAGTTAAAGCAAGTGCCCTTCCTTTTTCTGCAATCCTTGTTTAGATGAGTCGAGCTTCCACAAGTAAAGCACCTCTTTTCCTTCTTATCTTTAGACTTCTCCTCCTTCTTGTCACTCCTATTCTCTTCATTGAGTAGGGCCATATTCACCAAACTCTCAAAAGTTGCCCCCAAGGGTATATGAGACATGGCTAAACCATGTAATGGCTCGTTTAATCCTAGAGCAAAGTATAGGGCCTTCTTCTGAGCTGTGTTAACCAAGTCTAAACCGACCCGAGCCAGTTGATTAAACTTATCTATGTATTCCCTAATAGTCATGTCCCCTTGTTTCAGTGATAGGAACCTTAGTCCAAACTTTCCCCGAAAGTCATCCCAAGTCTCAATTGGCCTACTAGCGGTGGTGACCACCCACCAACGTGCAGCTTCTTCCTTTAGCAACCACACTGCTAATAAAACCTTCCTACGGTCATCTATATCAAAGAAGGCAAAAAGATCTTCGGTTTCTTTCAACCTATTCCTTGCCTCTACATAAGTCTCGGTTCCAATGAAATTCTTGCAACCCATCGCCTTAAAGTCTTTGCAAATCTTTGCGAAGTCAGCTTGAGGATGCTGAGGGGAAGGAGGAAGAGGAACCTCAGCGACAGGAGGAGGAGGAACATTAACTACTGGAGGAGGAGGAGGAGCATCTGCGGGGCCGGCTTCGGTCGCCCTAGCCTCCAAAAGTCTCCTATACCAAACAGGTACGTGTACTCCCTCCGGAATAGCAAAGTTATCGGCCATACTGAGAACGAAGAAAAAGATAGATTCAGAATGGAGAAAAACGAAGGAATTTTGCTAATGGCTTTTTAGGGAATAGCCTTTAAAATAAACTAGACTTTTCTTTGGAAAATACTTTATACTTGGTTTTGAAAATAGTTTTCCAAAAGTTTCAAAAACCTTTTTGTTCCTTCTCGTAAACCATATGCTCTGATACCAAATGTAACACCCCACCTCCGCCAGGGTGTCTCTTGCAAGCACTCTGACTTTGGAGGGGCGTTTGAATCAGGTAAACATGCATAATGATATATCAAGGCAGAACAAGAACATATGTATATACGCAAACAGAGTAAATAACATAGATAAAACAGCGGAAGATTTCAAACCATTTCAAAACAAGTCTGGTACAACATAATGTCAACTTTCCAAATACACAAGTCTAGATAAAACAACATTGCTGAAAAACTGAAATACATAAGTACTATCCCCAAAATAAGTGATAACCATAGCTAGCTTCATGTCAAGACCGTTCATGAGCTAAAATCCCACAAGCAAGCAATCAGAAATCCAAGCTAAGCTCCAATATTCCCACCCTGAGAACCTGGGGGGGGGGGGGGAACGGAAGAAAAGAGGCGAAAGGAAAACAGGTCAGTCAAAAAGACTGAGTAAGCCCTACTACAATCAATGTAAACTGATAAAGTTAACTGGCATGAGAAGCAGGGATGAACATAAGGATAACAACATACTAGCATGATGATTAACTAACAAGGTAGATAAAGGTGTCATCGCATAATCAGGTTTAAGGTTTTTGCACCACAGGTGTACTAGCAAACTAACATGACTTGAATAAACAAGTATTGATCCCTTGGCCCAAGCTTTGGCCCAATAACATGAAGTGACCCTAATACGCGGTCCAACCAAACGGTCTAGTCGATCGGCTCCCTATAAGCCTAACTCGTCACGTGTTGGTGTCAATGCGGCCCAAACATAATTGTAGTCAGACTGTGCAGGGTCTCCCGTCGGGTGTATCAAGCCCTAGGGTGTCAACCCCTGGACACCATAAACATAAGTGCACAGTCTCGATCTACTGGTACCCGTGCATGTTTTCCCCGGCTTCGGACTATGTGCACGACCATAGTCCGCCTGGAACTACACCGGCGTACCCATCTGCCGTCGTTTTTGGTCTCTTACCTCAAGTCCAGTAATTGTGCCCCCACCCTAGCCTAGACCCTAGGGCCATAATGATACGAACTTGGGATTACTGCTGGAGTGGACCCCCATTGTTAGGATTTTCTAGTGGGTTAAGTACGGTTTAACCCTCTTGCTAATCATGGATTAACTTGGTTAAGTGTAACGATGAGTTCACGACTTAACCCTGATTAATCTACCAAGCCCAAATTGGTTAAGTATTAAGTGGACCATGACTTAACCCTAATCACGAGGCATTAATTAATTTAACGTGCCTTAAACTCTCACATTAGACCTTGTTGTGGTTACTAGTTAAGCCGGGCGGGTCCGGGTAGCTTTACACCCCAACTTGGTCTAACCTCGGGTTCAAGGTACAACATGACCAACTTCTCACATTAGGTCCTATTGTTTGTAGCAACTAGTTAAGCCGGTCGGTTCCGGGTAGTTTTACGCTACAAACTCAACCCAACCTCGAGTTGGTCACACTTATATTTTCTAAGTGTCATGTCCATCATGTTTCCAAAACATGTTACAAGTTTTCAAGAATTTGGGTAAACCTAACTTAATAGGTAAATTCCCAATGGGTAGACCAAACTTAATAGGTAAATTCCCAATCTTATGTTTTTATGTCTTTTAAGTTTACCCAACCCCAAACGCAATCCCATCGCTTACATATCGCAATAGCGCATAAAGGATAGAAAGAGGGAACTTGGCATAATCATGACATAAAGGTGTTGAAGCCACAAGTTTAACATGGTGACATATGAAATGTACATATGTTCATATACTTGCATATTACATTTTTAGGCCTCAAAAGCATGCATAAAACCAAACTTAGCATATTGGTGATACATGGTGATAAATGACATGTAGAAATGGCCATAAGTTCGCATTTAGCCTCACATGCAAGTTATCATAAGGGATATGATAACTTACATGTTGCCAAAATGCAACCTTTAGCATAAAGCTTGAAGCTTTAAGCTCATAAACCCAAGATAAGCTTGCATAACATGATAACATGAGCCAAATGATCAACCCAAACTTGCATAACATAACTTGCATATCATATGGCAAACTTGCATATCAAACTCGCATAACATAACATGATAAACTTGCATATCATAACATGGCAAGCTTGCATAACATAACATGATAAACTTGCATATCATAACATGGCAAACTTGCATAGCATAACATGGTAAACTTGCATATCATAACATATCAAACTTGCATAACATGACATGGTAAACTTGCATATCATGGCAAACTTGCATAGCATAACATGGTAAACTTGCATATCATAACATGACATACTTGCATAACATAACATGATAAACTTGCATATCATAACATGGCAAACTTGCGTAACATAGCATGGCAAACTTGCATATCATAACATATCAAACTTGCATAACATGACATGGTAAACTTGCATATCATGGCAAACTTGCATATCATAATGATCAACCAAACTTGCATCATTCATTTAACTTTAGAGTTTAAATATGAAAGTAGAAAAGGGCTTACAATGCTTATGAAGACACAAATATATATAGATTGAGACAAAGCCCTTATGCAATCAAATAAACCCAAAATGCAAGCTCCAAATCAATAAAAACCCTTGCTTTATGATGTAAATATGGAAACTTGACTTGAATGCAAGATAATGACACTCATACAAGCTTGAAAACACTTGTATGCATGGAAAATCTCTCATAGAAATTTATTTAGGATTTTATGAAGAGAGTGGAGGCCATGAGAGGAATGATTTTGCCATAGTTTAGTTGTAGGATTGATTAATGATGATTTAGGGTTAGGTTAGGGGCTTATTTATAGAGATTAGGATTAGTTTCAACCCTAGGATTAAAACCTAATTCCAATCTCAGCCCTTAAAACCGAATCTGGCCCCCAAGCTCAACACAAACCCAAAATGGTGCACCAGGCAAAACTGCCCGGCTGAACCCAGTCGACAGCCAAGTCGACAGGGCTGTCGACTTGGGTCCAACCAAGTCGACTCCAAGGTCGACAGGGCTGTCGACTTGGGTGCTCTGGCGGGAATTTTCCCGCTTGGCCCAATCTGACCTAATTTTCAAATTCAAACTTGAATTTGAAATCTGTTTTTTTACTTTGAATTTTTCTGAAAACTTCGTTGGGCCTTAATCGGGTCATACGGACTCCGATTTTTGAAAACTCGGACTCTATTTCGCGTATTTTTCCGAGACGAACGCAATGGCATAGCCGTTTCCCTTGATTCAGATTTTAGAATTAAATTCTGCCTCGATTTACGTTATAACAGGTTATTGAAAATACGGGTTGTTACATTGTATCATATTATGAGGGACCCATTTCAGTCAGTAACCCTTAATAGGTATCAAACGAGTACTTCGAACTAGGTCGGAGTTGGGGCACTCTTATTGGGCTGAATTTAAGAGATCCAAACAAGGACGGTGTGGACGACGCAAACCGACCGAGGACATGTGCGTGCATAGGCCGGGAGAGTGGGATAAGACACTGTGACACCTGTAGGTATGGTTGTGCATATCAGTAAAGGGTTGCTACTATAGGACGTGATACATCCTATGGTGTGTCGGCACAGAGTATCTATGCGTAGTAGGGAGCCGAACGGTTAGGGTAGTTGTTAGGATACATTGGGACATATGCCTAAGTCTACCATTTTATAGTTGTTGGGATCATCTCGTTCTGGTGATACTAGTATTAGTGCAGAGTAATGTTTAGAGAAGCATATACACTCTATCATGTTTACCTTGTCATACCTACCTTTTATGGTGTTATCTTTCTTATCCACTTTGTTTGCCTGTCTCAATACTTTTACTTATTTACTTGCTAAAAGTAACTGGACCAGCCAGACTTTATGTCTGACCCTTTTTGTTTCCTCTTCTTTCTTCTGTTCCCCCCCAGGTTCTTTGGGTGGGAATGCTTTGGCTTGACTGTGAGTCTTCTTTCATTTTGCTGGAGCTGCTTAGATGTATGGCTCAAGCTACTATCCTTGCTATTATGGCTATATTTTATTTAGGGAATTTTGCTTCTTTTATGTACTCTGATGTTTTAAAGTACAAGACAATAGTTTTAATGATGTAATGGTTTTTATGTATTTCAGACATGTGATGTTTTCAAACCACATTGCTTTATGATTAAATAATTTTTTTAATTCCGCTGTCATTTTATATCTGTCTTGTAATATTTCTGTTTATGTTTACCTATAACGCTTCACGAAACTTAATGCATTCCCTTTGTGAGTGACATTAACGGACGTGAGGTGTCACATTCTCAAAATGAAAAATAAAAATCTTAAATATGAAAATCTTGAGTTGATCAGCAAAAATAATGTCTTGGAAATCAAACTTGACAATGTTAAGAAATTTTCAAACTCTGATTGCATTAATTGTTTAAATTTTGAAAATAATCTTGTTTATCTCAACCAAAATATTCGAATTGAAAAGGAAATTCTGTTTTTAAAAGAAAATAAGACCGAGCTATAAGGTAAAAACATTTTTTTGTAAAAGGAGTTGGTAAATTTCGAGATGAATAAATATTCCAAACATGAATTTTCTAAGAAACAAAATTTGTTGAAAACTGAATCAATTTTGAATGAGCTTGAAAAAGAAGTTGAAAATTTCAAGGAATTTGAGAAGCTTGAGATTAAAAAGCAAAATCGTTTTAAATCTGAGATTTCTGAGTCCCTAGCCAAAATTAAATTGCTTGAAAATGAAAACTTGGTTTTGAAACAAACTAATGCTGAGAAGAGGAAGGTCACTATAATTTTTTTTTCAAATTTTATGAAAGAGAAATTTGATCTTAAATTCAACGACTTGAATAAACCCTGGCTTAATTCTATAATGGAGAAAAATCATTGAATATGTTGTTAAAAAACAATTTTCTTATGGCTATAAAAATTGTGTTGGTTTTGAGAAAATTGATTATTTTGAAAATCTGAATTCATGTGATTTTTAAAATCCTTCAAATTTCTTTGTAAAAGATCGATAGTAAATTTGAACTCTAATGATTTCAAAGAATTTTTAAATCACAAACAAGACGGTAACTTGTTTTGTAACAATCCATTTGAAAGATGTTGGACCACAAAAGATAACAAGATAAATTCGAATAAGATCAAACAGATTTGGGTTCCTAAGGGAACAATGGTAAATTCTGATGGTTTATTGTTTAAAAACTTGGGGTACCGAAAGTCTTGAACAAAGTTATGAGTGGTTTGACAAAAAAATTCAGACCACTCATTCCCATAAAAATTTAGGTACCGAGGAAGGCTAAGGAACAACTTTTCAAAAGAGAGATAATATTCAAGTTGTTCCATATCATTGAATTATTCAGAGTTCCTTAGCCAAGATTGTGGAGTTGGAGATCCACAACATCAATTGTAATTCAAGAATGATCTCTAAACTCATTTTTTTTTATATTCTCTATTTTTATTCTTCCTTCCTTTTCCTCCTTCTATTTTTTTCTTTTATTCTTCCTTATGATTATGCATATTTAATTGCATTGACACCGCCATAATATTTTTTACACTTCTTGAGCTTTCTAAACTTCAAATTGTAGTATTCATGCTTTTCTGGAAATTAGACTTATTTATCTAAAACTCTCATGTTTTGATGATCTCCAGATTTCTGAATTTAAATTGTAAATATCTGCAACTCTTATTGAAGATTTTTTTTTGACAGTCTTTGAATTTCTAATAGTGTTGTAATATCTTGTACATATCTTGAACATTGTTTCTTGAAATTCCGAAAATTTTGAAGCTCTGAAAAGCTAATGAATTTTTCACAACTTTGTTGTTTTTGAGTTACTTCGATAGACTTGAAAAGGTGCACTCATTACAACACACTTCTTGAAAACGGCTTTTAATAGGTTATGATAATTTCATTGCTTTTTGGATGGGCTTGGCTATTCTGAATTGAAAATCATTTGGCATGGATTGTTGTGTTGCATCTTGAAACTCATTTTTAAATCATGATCGTTTGGCTTGGATATTTGATTTTTTGAAATCATTTGAAATTGTTGATATATTGAATCTTACACACTTCTTGAGTTTGAAATAAATAATCTTGTGAGATTGTTTTATTGAATGTTGAAATTTACACATCTCTTCAACTGATTTCAAATGATCTGTGTTTAATCTTGGCTCATGAATTAACTCTTAGGCTTGACGTAAATGTTCTGAAAAATTCTCTTGTGAATCTTGTTCTAAAATAGTAAGTTTGCTCCTCTGATAAATAAAATTGAACTGATAGATTTGTTAGCTTAGGCTTGGTGATTTAGTCTGAAGAATCTTTATATAGTTTTCATTGACCACTATGGATAACTAGGACCTACAAGTGGTATCAGTCTTGGAAAAATATCTCATTCAACTATCTGATGTTTAAACTAGTTTTTAACTTGTATGGTCCTTTCTGAATCCCTTTTGATATTGATATTTTTAATTTTAAAATCATTTTTGGTTCTTTATTCAAAAAACTGATATTATTGATCAACTTGAACCATTTTTTGAATTCATCAAAATTATTACTAGATTTACGAAATTGTTATGAGTTGTGACTATAGTATATCTCACAACAAGATGAGATTTTATTTAAATTCTCATGATGTTTAAACAGATTTTATAATATTTTTGAATTGGTGCTTATTTCACGAACATCTTCTTTTCCTATCACCTTTCTGTCATCCATCATGGTTTTACATTAATGTAGAGAGTTTATGTTTTTAATAATCTCAAAAGTACAAGTTCCAAAATTTGTGATGGAAATGCGACTATATTATTTTTCAAAATAAGAGATAATTGAAAATTTTCAAAAATCCCGGTACAGTTGAGCATATTTCATAATATAATTAATTTGAAAATTTATTTCACGACTATCTCTATTCTACCATATTTCTATCATCCATCTTGGTTTTATATACTGAGAAGATTTTGTACATAATAAGTTTTTCTTTAATTTGATTTAAAAAACGTAGATATGATCATGCATGGTTAGAGATTACTTATAATTTAAGTTGCAACTGATGCCATTTAAATATCCTAATAGGCTATGCGTGGTTAGTGTGCTCTTAAAATAAAAAGAAATAATATATATATATATATATATATATATATATGAAATCTTCCTTGCTAAGTAAAAACTAACCTATCAATCCAATCTCTGAATTGTGAAATGTATCACTATTTTATGATATGATATGATTTTTTGATTGATAGTTTTTTGGGATGCGATTATCTGATTTTGTGACTTTATTTGAATTGAAAACCACAGTCCAATTCCATCACTATTTTTATGCTTAATTTTTTAAAATTTATCTGAAACTTATTGGAATTCATATGTTTTATAACTCTCTCCATTTTATAAAATCTGTCATAAATCCATCATTCTAAAACATGAATTTGCCACTAGTTTGAAGAATATTATAATTTTTGTTCGGTTGAATGAGATTTATGATGTACATTCTCTCTCTTTATCTGATTTTGTAATACCCCATAATTTTAACAACACTAAAGAGGACAAATTAAAGAATAATTAATTTAATATTCAGAATTAAGGGAAACGGACTGTGCCATTGCGTCCGTCTCGAAATTATGGTCAAGTAAGACATTTGGTTAAATTAGATCTGTTACTAGTTGGACATCTAAATTATTGTTTAGATCTTATCATGCCTATTATGACATCCCTATTATGCTAGAATCGGTTCTATCATCTCATGTTCACCAGATTTCTTCTTATATGCCCATCTTATCAATATGCCACTAAGTGTTTATGTAAACTTTGTTAGTATAACCATTTCTATCATCTTCCCTTCATCCCTTCACTTTTATTTTATATAGCCCGGCTACTTTCGAGCCTAGGCATGCTGCTGAAAATATGCGAACGCCTTAAATGGGGAGCGAGGGGAAAACATTGAAATTGGGCATAACTTGTAAATGGGAAACTTGGCATAACTTGAATAATGTTTATGAATATGAATTTAGGGCATATAATTCATTATAAACATAATTGGGAAAAAGGGGCATGAAAACCTATAATGGCATAGGTAAAATTGGCTAATAATGGTATGCCTAGGATTACAGTTATTAGAAACTGTAATTGCGCCTAGACACGAGGTTAGATTACACTTGTGGTGGAAGTCTGCCCGGCATATCCAGCGACCACAAGTGCTGAATCTAATGTGAGGGGTCTAGGTGCACAAATACGAGACGTGCTAAGACGCGAGGTTAAGCCGGACTTGTGAAAGAAGCCTGCCTGGAACCGACCGGCATATCCAGCATCCACAAGTGGTAGGATTAATGTGAGGGGTCTAGCACATTATAACCATAAATGGACATGGTAATGAATTGGAATACTAGTTGAATCCTTAAGCATTGTATGAACATGAGCTTGAATAAGGGTTAAGTAAACTTTGTTGAAATAATGGGAGGGTTAAGTATATCTGGGTGGGGTGGGAAATATTTATATATAGGCACACAAACTTAACCTATTTGGGTTATGTAATTAAAGACACCGTTAGGTAAGCATAACCTATGGAAATGATAGGGTTATGTAATTAAAGACACCGTTGGGTAAGCATAACCTGTTGAAATCCTAATGGGGATACAAGATAAGGGGGAAAGCTTGTATCATCTTGTGTGGGGGACCCGTTTCAGTCAGTAACCCATAGAACAGTATCAGGCGAGTACTCCGTCCTAGGTCGGAGTGGGGACACACTTACTGGGCTGATTGTAAGAGATCCAAACGTGGAGGACGGTGTGGGCAGCGCAAACCGACCGGGACATGTGCATGCATGTCCGGGCAGAAGGGGATAAGATGACCGTGACACCAGTAGATATGGTTGTGCACATCAACGAAGGATTGCCACTTTAGGAAGTGATACCTCTTCTTGTAGGGCCGGCATAGGGTATCTACGGAGTAGGGCGCCGATCGATTAGGGTATTAGTTAGGGTACATCTAGACTCTAGTAAAGTTTAAGAGCCTGTTAGGGTTGGGCTGCTCGTGGATTGTATGGGGTTAAAACCTCTCACCAGAAGTTTGCCTAAGTCTAGCATCTTATAGTTGTTGGGATCATCTCATTCTGGTTATACTAGTATCGGTGTACAGAATTCAGAGTAATCATTAGGGAAGCGTATACACTCTATCATGTTTACCTTGTCACACCTGCTTTTGTGATATTATCCTTCTTATCCACTTTATATGCCTATCGTGGTATTTTTACTTATTTATTTTCTATAATTAACTGGACTCGCCAGACTTTATGTCTGATCCTTTTTGTTTCCTCTTCTTTCTTCCATTCTCCCCAGGTTCTCAGGGTGGGAATACTCAAGTTTGATCAGTGCAACAACCCGTAAAACCAGGGCCAATTAAAAAATTTTATTTTGGCAATTTTAGCAAATTTTGCATATTTAAAATAGATTATTTTAAATATTATCGACGGAAAATTTATTTTGAATAGAATTCGAACGTATATATTATATATGTCATCGTTAGAATATAAATAATTATATATAATTATAAATAGAATTGAAAATGGCGCGGTAGTTCGATAATTCGATTTCAAACTTCAATTGAATGTACCGGGTGCAAAATAACCCGGATTTTAGTGAAACCAAAAATAATAGAATCTAATTGAGAATATCTTTCAACGAATCCGAAAAATCAAAATTTAATAGCGGGAATCAAAAGATATGTCCAGTTGAAAATTCTGAATAGTCGCTATGGAATTCAGGCCCTTAAAAATGGAAAATTTTGCAAACGACCTCGGATTTCGACGAAACCACTTTTGTTGGATCCGCGATGTTAAATTATTGCGAGATTCCAAATTTCATAATTTTTCGAATCAATATGTGAGCGTGGCAAAGGAAAACGCGTTTGACCAGTTTTAGTTGATTTTAGTCGACTAGAAAATGGCCATTTTTCAAATGGTCTCAGAATTCGACGAAACTAGTTTTGTTAGGATCGTATCGTCAATAGGAAGCTAGAAAATATTTTTCTGGAATTTTTAAAGTTCGTATGTGACCCCGGTAAATTGAAATACGCGTTCAAATTCAATATATAGAGTTATATGTGGATTTTGACGGAAATTGATCGAAACGGTCGAATCAGCTTGCGATACATATCCCATTGTGTTCGGAATGGGGGTAATTAGCTATGGACGACAGGCGGTGGGCCTCGTTTAGAGGTCGTATGTAAAAGTCAACTTTTTGAAATTTAAGTAATAAAAAAAATTAAATCCCCCTTTCCTCTCCATACTTCCTCTGCCCCCCCCCCCAGCCCTCATTCTCGATACATTCGAAATAAAAAAAAGAAGGAAAAAAAGAAAAGAAAAGGGGCGACGGGGGGGGGATGAACCACCGCCGCCGCCACTACATCCCCCCCCCAAGCCATAGTCGCTGCCTCCTCCTTCTCTTCCCCAACCTCGAGCGCCTCCACCTCCCTCTCCTCCGCCTGCATCGAAGACCCGAACCCCCCTGCTTCCACCTCGCGACGCAAACCCCGAGACCCCCCCGCCTACGATCGCCTGAATGGGCCACACCACCTCGGCACAACCCTCTTTCCTCCCCCCCTACGAAAAAGACTCGATTTTTGGCAATGTGAGTTTTTTTAAATTAAATTTCCTTTTCAGTTTTTTTTGCATAGGTTAAAATCTGATTTTTTTCTATGTCATTAAGTTCAGAGCTTTAATTTTTATAGAGTTTAGATTTTCAATTTAATAGAGTTGAGAGTTTTGAAATATAAAAGATATGATTTTTATGACTACAAAGTTTTGATTTTTATTTTGTTTAAAAATTTGATTTTTCTCTAATGAAAAGATTTGATTTTTCTCTGATAAAAAGATTAGATTTTAAAGTTATAAAGCATTAGATTTTAATGAGGTAAAAATACGTTTTTTCATAAGGTAAAGCTATGATTTGTATAATAGAAAGTTTAGATTTTTAAGGTGGAAAGGCGAGATTTTTAATGATGAAAAGACGAGATTTTTAGTCTTGAAAAGAAATGATTTTTGATATAGAAAAAAAATATGATTTTTTATAAGGAAAACATCACTATAAAAGATTCGATTTTTATTATATAAACATCGTTAAGTAAAATAAGAACGATTTTCAAAAATAAAAAAATTCGATTTTTATATTCAAAGTAGGGAAATAAAAATTCGATCTTTATATATAAGAAGTAGAAATATAAAAATATAATTTTTATATAGAAAGAAGCGTCATAAAAATATATGAAGTAGAAATAAAAATATGGTTTTTATTGTTGGAAGGAAGCGATAAAAATATGATTTTTATATATGTAGTGAATACGGGCAACGAAAGTGACAAAAGGCGAAGACGGCAAAGATTTCCTACATATGAAGAGTCGTGGCATTTGGTTAGCTTTTGGTGAGAACTTATCACTTTTTAAAATTTCTTTTTCTAGTTATATATATATATATATACACATATATATACTAGGATGCAGACGGTGTTTAGTAGCACCCGACACCCGTCATTGGCTTGTTTGTTTGATTGATGTGTTGTGGAAATTGTTTGAGATGTTGATGTGAAAAAGATAACTAAATATATTCATAGGTTGAATAAAATAATTTGGTCGTTAAAAATATAATTTTTAACGTGAATGTGAATAAATAAATATTCATTTACAAACCAGACGGTTTGTTTATGTACACCTATTTGAAGGACATTGATTGTGACGATAAATTTTACACATCGCCCAACTGCACAAATAAAATCTGTGTTTGATTGTTTGAAACCCCACACGGGTATTGGGATAAAATACGGCATACATTAATCCCAGTAATTAGTTATATGTCGATCGATTAATTGACAGGCTGTTATAAGCATTAGATATTTATACTTGATGCTTATACAGTGTAGTGCACTTTGGATGATGGTTGATTATTCATCGTTGCTATTATATACATGTGTTGTATGGAATCCATATAATTAACTTTATATGGTAATTGATTGGGCCTCATTCCAATTTAGAAGATAAAGAATATAATAAAATAAAGGTTCATGTGTTGACAATACTCATCCATAGAGATTAGTCATGTGTTGAACGAAATATTTTAACAATAAAATTTATATCTTTATCATTATAAAATAAAGGTTCATGTGTTGACAGTACTCATCCGTAGAGATTAGTCATGTGTTGAACGAAATATTTTAACAATAAAATATACATCTTTATCATATATAAAATTAGAAACTAACTGGAAAATAGATAAGATGAGTGGTCTTCTGGATGTTGATCTGATGTTGGTTTCGGCCTTCGGGGTTAATATTCAGTTCTCTTACTAATTTACGGTTGGAGTCTGATTTGAAATTAAACGACAGAAATCATAATTTTATAAAATATATTGAATAACAAAAATAGTCACATGTGGACAGTACTCATTTGTTGAGATTAGTCATGTGTTGACAAACATTTGTTACATAGAATAACGAAGTTATTGAAAAATATAAAGCCGTGTTGATTAGAGATGCGCTATTTTGACGCGAATGATATTTATATCGATTATATTCGTTTTTATAACAGAAAATGAATTTGAATTGAATTGAATAGAAAACGAATTTGAATTGAATTGAATAGAAAACGAATTCGAATTGAATTAAATAGAAAATGAATTCGAACTGAATTGAATAGAAAACGAATTCGAACTGAATTGAATAGAAAACGAATTTGAATTGAATTGAATAGAAAACGAATTTGAATAGAATTGAATAGAAAACGAATTCGAATTGAATTGAGTAGAAAACGAATTCGAATTGAATTGAATAGAAAACGAATTCGAATTGAATTGAATAGAAACCGAATTCGAATTGAATTGAATAGAAAACGAATTCGAATTGAATTGAATAGAAAACGAATTCGAATTGAATTGAATAGAAAACGAATTCGAATTGAATTGAATGGAAAACGAATTCGAATTGAATTGAATAGAAAACGAATTCGAATTGAATTGAATAGAAAACGAATCCGAATTGAATTGAATAGAAAACGAATTTGAATTGAATTGAATATAAAACGAATTAGAATTGAATTGAAATGAATTTTAAAACGAATTTATAAGGAAAAATTCAATTTTGATTTGAATTTGAAATGGAAGCTGAAATGTTTTTGAAACAAATTTAAAACTATTTATAAAATTCATTTTAAATAGAAATCGACGAAATATATATAATATATATTATATATATAATGGCCTGAATAGAACGCGCCGCATTGCGGCAGTTCGCGAATTTCGACCATTGACTTCGAACGGACATTACGGGAGATCCGACCGTCGGATTCTCCTAAAACCGGAACCGTTGGGTTCGTATCGAAAAGAGATTTCTAACGAATATTGGAAATTTGAAATCAAACGGTTGGATTTGGAGATACGTCCAAATCAAATTTGGAAAAGGTCGCTGTAAGTGCAGTTCGATGGCCGTTGATGGAAATCGACTGTACGGGCCTTGATAAAATTATTAAAAATAGTAATAATTTGTGTAAAATCACAAGAAATGATTTGGGAAAAATTGGGATGAAAAACTCCATATTTGAAAAGATAAAAATAAATTTTTATCGAAATGAACTAGTTTTGAACTGAAATTAAAACCCATTTATTTTTAAATAAATAAGTTGGATTTGAAATGGGTTGTAAATAGAATTGATTTATGGGTTTATCGTGAAGGGTGTTTTAAATGACACTTGTTCTTTAACCCGATAATAAATAGAATGTGATTTGGGTTTATCGAGAACTGTGTTTTAAATGACATTAGTTCTTTAACCCAGAAAAGGGAGTTTTAATGAATCTGCAATTAGATTGAAATGTGAATTGGTAATTTAAATTATCAAATTTAGAAAGTGAGCGAGAATGGAGTATCACCAGTTTTGCTCCAAAACGATAGTCAAATCTTTAATTACATTTGAACGTGGAATGGTAATTAATTTTACCGATAACACCGTGGTATTAGATATGGATTATTACCAGTTTTGCTTCATGGGATGAATAGGTTGGGATTGGGAAATAAAATAAATAATTACTTCGGTGTGGTTCGCTAATCTCGACTAGTTTGGAAAACCATAATTTGTTTTGAAATGACATCCAAAGGAAGATTAAAGAATAAATTTAAAGAATTTATCTTTGATAAAATTAATGGGAACCTTTCCCTAAGAATTAAAATTTAGAAACTAGCTATAGGTTAGTTAAGAAGAATGGTGTATTGATGTTGGTTTCGGCCTTCGGGGTTAATATTTGGGGAATTGCTCTCTTACTGATTTACGGTTAGTGACTGATGAATTGGAATGAGGCATATGTTGTGTTTGTGTAACATTTGTTTTTAATATACGCGGGTTGTTCGGAAAGGCCGGGTTTATACCCATTCTGAATAACCGATTCGACGATAAGTCGAAGATGAAGACGGTGGTCGAAGACCAGAAGTCTTCACATCGTTTGGTTGATTACTGATGATCTTGATTGGGCTGTACACCCAAGATGAGGGAATCAGTTGGTGGTCGTCCAGACGTACTTGGAGATCGATGGATATGCGAGGAAAGTGCCTCCGGTTTCGTTCAGACCCAGAACGAACTTGTAAATGGATTGTGTGTCTGACATTGGATTTTATTCTGTGTTGATTGATTTCTATTAAATATATATCTATTTGGCGGCGGAGAATTTATTCTCTTGCTTAACGTCCTTCTTTGAGACGTACGAGCTTAGAGGTTATATATCGATAGATATCAATCGCATGGCATGAATTGCCTATGTGGCACGCTGAGTTGCATGGATTAAAGCTTCTGTTGAAAAGCAAAGTCTTGTGGTTGATGATCAAAGCACGGCCTTTGTGGCGTAGCTTTGTTTATAACGTGAATTCGCGAGCCTCACACCTTGGTATGAGTCAAAAACGGGATAAGGACTGCAGGGAGAGCACGACGTTTCTTTCTAGATTTGGTGGTGTCAGCGACTTACCAGCCCTGACATTTATATACTTTTCACCTATGTGATTGTTGGATGAGGCGCCTCGATTTTAGGTCTGTAAGGACTGGGAAACGTGTGTTCAGGAATAACTAATCCTCAAACGTAAGAGAGGACCGGCCCTGAAGATCCAAGGGTTGCCCAGAGTGCGTAGCCCTGGGACATTTGCTAGAGTGTCTCGAAAGCGGAGAGGATCTTGCCCCTTGCCTCGACTCATGACGGAAATCCCATTTCCAATACGTGTATTTCGGTTTTATTTGTAGAGCCTAGTATGGCGACATAGTAGCATGGGATGCTATGCCGTCTATGATTGATATTTATGATTGAAATTGTTTTGACACTATACACTTATTATAGTATCAAATGATTTGTTTTAAACGTACCAAGCATGTTTGGCTATTACAAGGGAAAACCCTATCCTCCGGCTTGTGTTGCATTGTGTGATGGGACCCGGATCTTATAATAGCTTCATTTTTCGAAAAAGCATTGGGCTGTTTATTCTATGCACTGGTATTCTTGGGAGGAAACCCGTTCCGTGTTATATGACATGGTCCCTTGAATTACTCTCTTTTAAAGTAAAGCTTTAAATAACTGTTTTAGTTCTCACACCAGTCACATGACTGACCTGGAGTTTATTGTTTTAACCTAAACTCTGGGTGCCCTTATTTTCAACACGGGCAGCTAGTAGTTTTGGTTTTGCAGATTTATATTCACAGGATCCTGGTTTACAACTGGAATGATATCCGGAAAGCTCTGTATCCGTATATCACCTTCAGTTGTGCTTTGTATTATTTTCCGCTGCTATGTAATTTATTGTAATCTCTGATATTTATCGAATGTATAGTATTCATTTATACTCTGTATATTCTTGTATTCTGATGGAATTGTTGTAATAAACAATGAAATGTTCTTCTGTCTGCGTTCTATTTTGTCGTGTTCTCAAAGTATCCGCTCTTCCCTTCACAGGGAAGTAACGGGTTCTCACAGTGGTATCAGAGCTTTGGTTTACAGAGCTCGAGAACAAGGCACATTAGAACCATACGAAAGAATTCATCAGATATTGGATTAGTAGTATCAAATTAGAATGACTCATTAGAGATGGGATCAGTAGTATCCTAGAACGAGTGTGAAGAGTATATTTTTCAAATGAAAACAATTTTGTTTTGAAATTTAAATCGTTTTATTCGTATTTGAAGATTTAGTTATTTTGAATATGGACAATCTAGTATATAAAGGTTTTGCATATACGCGTCATGAACGTATATTCGAGGTTTTAATATACTGGATAGATATAGAATCACGCTCTAGTCGCCTGGAGATGATGTTGATAATGACCATGGCATCATCAATATTTATGTTCGTGTTTCGAAGGTGTGATTTCTATATATTTCCATTAGACTGGTGTGAGAACCAAAACTTATATAGATAGATTTATTGTTGTGATTTGGCATCAAAAACATGATTTTTGAATATATATCAAAATTATGAATTTGAAACTCTAATTCACTAATTGCTTGATGTTTGTCTTGTTTGTTTATTTGTTTAATAATTTTGAACCATTTAACCTAATTGAATCAAATATTGAATGGTATTGAAAATTGGTTGCATTTGCTTGCATATACATGTACTTTCATTGAACAGGTCATAGCAAGGAGGCTAGAGCCGAGAATAAAATTTGTTTGCCCGACAAGTAGGTACATGTTTACTATAATTTACTGTTTTGATTGGGTGATGATGATTTTATGAGCCTATTGGCTAGCCGCTTGGCCTTTTCTTTTTCTTTTTGAGATCAGAAGGCCTGCATGGCAATTTCGGGATTTTCCCGTGGCTCCCGGTGCAGGGGAGGTTATGGTGAAATTTTTCGAAAATTTAGGGTGTTAGCCAAATTTTTGAAGAATTTGAAAATTCTCAGAAACTGAAAAGTTGGAGAATGGAAGCCAGATCGAACGTAGAATTGATTAATCAAACCACTTTCGACTTTGTTCCTTTTCGGGGACGAAAAGTTTTAAGTGGGGGAGATTGTAACAACCCGTAAAATCATGGCCAGTTTAAAATTTTTATTTTGGCAATTTTAGCAAATTTTGCATATTTAAAATAGATTATTTTAAATAATATCGACGGAAAATTTATTTTGAATAGAATTCGAACGTATATATTATATACGTCGTCGTTAGAATATAAATAATTATATATAATTATAAATAGAATTGAAAATGGCGCGGTAGTTCTTTAATTCGATTTCAAACTTCAATTGAATGTACCGGGTGCAAAATAACCCGGATTTTAGCGAAACTAAAAATAACAGAATCTAATTGAGAATATCTTTCCGACGAATCCGAAAAATCAAAATTTCATAGCGGGAATCAAAAGATATGTCCAGTTGAAAATTCTGAATAGTCGCTATGGAATTCAGGCCCTTAAAAATGGAAAATTTTGCAAACGACCTCGGATTTCGACGAAACCACTTTTGTTGGATCCGTGATGTTAAATTATTGCGAGATTCCAAATTTCATAATTTTTCGAATTAATATGTGAGCGTGGCAAAGGAAAACGCGTTTAACCAGTTTTAGTTGATTTTAGTCGACTGGAAAATGGCCATTTTTCAAATGGTCTCAGAATTCGACGAAACTAGTTTTGTTAGGACCGTATCGTCAATAGGAAGTAAAAAAATATTTTTCTGGAATTTTTAAAGTTCGTATGTGACCCCGGTAAATTGAAATACGCGTTCAAATTCAATATATAGAGTTATATGTGGATTTTGACGGAAACTGATCGAAACGGTCGAATCAGCTTGCGATACATATCCCATTGTGTTCGGAATGGGGGTAATTAGCTATGGACGACAGGCGGTGGGCCTCGTTTAGAGGTCGTATGTAAAAGTCAACTTTTTGAAATTTAAGTAATAAAAAAATCCCCCTTTCCTCTCCATACTTCCTCTGCCCCCCCCCCCTCATTCTCGATCCATTCGAAATAAAAAAAAGAAGGAAAAAAAGGGGCAACGGGGGGGGGGGATGAACAACCGCCGCCGCCACTACATCGCGCCCCCCAAGCCATAGCCGCCGCCTCCTCCTTCTTCTCCTCCCTAACCTCGAGCGCCTCCACCTCCCTCTCCTCCGCCTGCATCGAAGACCCGAACCCCCCTGCTTCCACCTCGCGACGCAAACCCCGAGATCCCCCTTGCCTGCGATCGCTTGAACGGGCCACACCACCTCGGCACAGCCCTCTTTCCTCTCCCCCTACGAAAACGACTCGATTTTTGGCAATGTGAGTTTTTTTAAATTAAATTTTCCTTTTCAGTTTTTTTTGCATAGGTTAAAATCTGATTTTTTCTATGTCATTAAGTTCAGAGCTTTAATTTTTATAGAGTTTAGATTTTTAATTTAATAGAGTTGAGAGTTTTGAAATATAAAAGATACGATTTTTATGACTACAAAGTTTTGATTTTTATTTTGTTTAAAATTTTGATTTTTCTCTAATGAAAAGATTTGATTTTTCTCTGATAAAAAGATTAGATTTTAAAGTTATAAAGCATTAGATTTTAATGAGGTAAAAATACGTTTTTTCATAAGGTAAAGCTATGATTTGTATAATAGAAAGTTTAGATTTTTAAGGTGGAAAGGCGAGATTTTTAATGATGAAAAGACGAGATTTTTAGTCTTGAAAAGAAATGATTTTTGATATAGAAAAAAAATATGATTTTTTATAAGGAGAACATCGCTATAAAAGATTCGATTTTTATTATATAAACATCGTTAAGTAAAATAAGGAATGATTTTTCAAAAATAAAAAAATTCGATTTTTATATTCAAAGTAGCGAAATAAAAATTCAATCTTTATATATAAGAAGTAGAAATAAAAAAATATAATTTTTATATAGAAAGAAGCGTCATAAAAATATATGAAGTAGAAATAAAACTATGGTTTTTATTGTTGGAAGGAAGCGATAAAAATATGATTTTTATATATGTAGTGAATACGGGCAACGAAAGTGACAAAAGGCGAAGACGGCAAAAATTTCCTACATATGAAGAGTCGTGGCATTTGGTTAGCTTTTGGTGAGAACTTCTCACCTTTTAAAATTTCTTTTTCTAGTTATATATATATACTATGATGCAGACGGTGTTTAGTAGCACCCGACACCCGTCATCCACAGACCATGGATGGCTTGTTTGTTTGATAGATGTGTTGTGGAAATTGTTTGAGATGTTAATGTGAAATAGATAACAAAATATATTCATAGGTTGAATAAAATAATTTGGTCGTTAAAAATATAATTTTTAACGTGAATGTGAATAAATAAATATTCATTTACAAACCGGACGGTTTGTTTATGTACACCTATTTGAAGGACATTGATTGGGACGATAAATTTTACACATCGCCCAACTGCACAAATAAAATCTGTGTTTGATTGTTTGAAACCCCACACGGGTATTGGGATAAAATACGGTATACACTAATCCCAGTAATTAGTTATATGTCGATCGATTGATTGACATGCTGTTATAAGCGTTAGATATCTATATTTGATGCTTATACAGTGTAGTGCACTTTGGATGATGGTTGATTATTTATCGTTGCTATTATATACATGTGTTGTATGGAATCCATATAATTAACTTTATATGGTAATTGATTGTGCCTCATTCCAATTTAGAAGATAAAGAATATAATAAAATAAAGGTTCATGTGTTGACAGTACTCATGCGTAGAGATTAGTCATGTGTTGAACGAAATATTTTAACAATAAAATTTATATCTTTATCATTATAAAATAAAGGTTCATGTGTTGACAGTACTCATCCGTAGAGATTAGTCATGTGTTGAACGAAATATTTTAACAATAAAATGTACATCTTTATCATATATAAAATTAGAAACTAACTGGAAAATAGATAAGATGAGTGGTCTTCTGGATGTTGATCTGATGTTGGTTTCGGCCTTCGGGGTTAATATTCAGGGAATCGTTCTCTTACTAATTTACGGTTGGAGTCTGATTTGAAATTAAACGACAGAAATCATAATTTTATAAAATATATTGAATAACAAAAATAGTCACATGTGGACAGTACTCATTTGTTGAGATTAGTCATGTGTTGACAAACATTTGTTAAATAGAATAACGAAGTTATTGAAAAATATAAAGCCGTGTTGATTAGAGATGCGCTATTTTGACGCGAACGATATTTATATCGATTATATTCGTTTTTATAATAGAAAACGAATTTGAATTGAATAGAAAACGAATTTGAATTGAATTGAATAGAAAACGAATTCGAATTGAATTAAATAAAAAACGAATTCGAACTGAATTGAATAGAAAACGAATTTGAATTGAATTAAATAGAAAACGAATTTGAATTGAATTAAATGGAAAACGAATTTGAATTGAATTAAGTAGAAAACGAATTTGAATTGAATAGAATAGAAAACGAATTCGAATTGAATTAAATAGAAAACGAATTCGAATTGAATTGAAAACGAATTTGAATTGAATTGAATAGAAAACGAATTCGAATTGAATTGAATAGAAAACGAATTCGAATTGAATTGAATAGAAAACGTATTCGAATTGAATTGAATGGAAAACGAATTCGAATTGAATTGAATAGAAAATGAATTCGAATTGGATTGAATAGAAAACGAATCCGAATTGAATTGAATAGAAAACGAATTTGAATTGAATTGAATATAAAACGAATTAGAATTGAATTGAAATGAATTTTAAAAAACGAATTTATAAGGAAAATTTCAATTTTGATTTGAATTGGAAATGGAAGCTGAAATGTTTTTGAAACAAATTTAAAACTATTTATAAAATTCATTTTAAATAGAAATCGACGAAATATATATAATATATATATAATGGCCTGAATAGAACGCGCCGCATTGCGGCAGTTCGCGAATTTCGACCATTGACTTCGAACGGACATTACGGGAGATCCGACCGTCGGATTCTCCTAAAACCGGAACCGTTGGGTTCGTATCGAAAAGAGATTTCTAACGAATACTGGAAATTTGAAATCAAACGGTTGGATTTGGAGATACGTCCAAATCAAATTTGGAAAAGGTCGCTGTAAGTGCAGTTCGATGGCCGTTGATGGAAATCGACTGTACGGGCCTTGATAAAATTATTAAAAATAGTAATAATTTGTGTAAAATCATAAGAAATGATTTGGGAAAAATTGGGATGAAAAACTCCATATTTGAAAAGATAAAAATAATTTTTTATCGAAATGAACTAGTTTTGAACTGAAATTAAAACCCATTTATTTTTAAATAAATAAATTGGATTTGAAATGGGTTGTAAATAGAATTGATTTATGGGTTCATCGTGAACGGTGTTTTAAATGACACTTGTTCTTTAACCTGATAATAAATAGAATGTGATTTGGGTTTATCGTGAACTGTGTTTTAAATGACATTAGTTCTTTAACCCAGAAAAGGGAGTTTTAATGAATCTGCAATAAGATTGAAATGTGAATTGATAATTTAAATTATCAAATTTAGAAAGTGAGCGAGAATGGAGTATCACCAGTTTTGCTCCAAAACGATAGTCAAATCTTTAATTAGATTTGAACGTGGAATGGTAATTAATTTTACCGATAACATCATGGTATTAGATATGGAGTATTACCAGTTTTGCTTCATGGGATGAATAGGTTGGGATTGGGAAATAAAATAAATAATTACTTCGGTGTGGTTCGCTAATCTCGACTAGTTTGGAAAACCATAATTTGGTTTGAAATGACATCCAAAGGAAGATTAAAGAATAAATTTAAATAATTTATCTTTGATAAAATTAATGGGAACCTTTCCCTAAGAATTAAAATTTAGAAACTAGCTGTTGGTTATTTAAGAAGAATGGTTTCCTGGGTATTGATCTGATGTTGGTTTCGGCCTTCGGGGTTAATATTTGGGGAATTGCTCTCTTACTGATTTACGGTTAGTGACTGATGAATTGGAATGAGGCGTATGTTGTGTTTGTGTAACATTTGTTTTTAATATACGCGGGTTGTTCGGAAAGGCCGGGTTTATACCCATTCTGAATAATCGATTCGACGATAAGTCGAAGATGAAGACGGTGGTCGAAGACCAGAAGTCTTCACATCGTTTGGGTGATTACTGATGATCTTGATTGGGCTGTACACCCAAGATGAGGGAATCAGTTGGTGGTCGTCCAGACGTACTTGGAGATCGATGGATATGCAAGGAAAGTGCCTCCGGTTTCGTTCAGACCCAGAACGAACTTGAAAATGGATTGTGTGTCTGACATTGGATTTTATTCTGTATTGATTGATTTCTGTTAAATATATATCTGTTTGGCGACGGAGAATTTATTCTCTTTCTTAACGCCCTTCTCTGAGATGTACGAGCTTAGAGGTTATATATCGATAGATATCAATCGCATGGCATGAATTGCCTGTATGGCACGCTGAGTTGCATGGATCAAGGCTTCTGTTGAAAAGCAAAGTCTTGTGGTTGATGATCAAAGCACGGCCTTTGTGGCGTAGCTTTGTGTATAACGTGAATTCGCGAGCCTCACACCTCGGTATGAGTCAAAAACGGGATAAGGACTGCAGGGAGAGCACGACGTTTCTTTCTAGCTTTGGTGGTGTCAGTGACTTACCAGCCCTGACATTTATATACTTTTCACCTATGTGGTTGTTGGATGAGGCGCCTCGATTTTAGGTCTGTAAGGACCGGGAAATGTGTGTTCAGGAATAACTAATCCTCAAACGTAAGAGAGGATCGGCCCTGAAGATCCAAGGGTTGCCCAGAGTGCGTAGCCCTGGGACATTTGCTAGAGTGTCTCAAAAGCGGAGAGGAGCTCGCCCCTTGCCTCGACTCATGACGGAAATCCAATTTCCAATACGTGTATTTCGGTTTTATTTGTAGAGCCTAGTATGGCGACATAGTAGCATGGGATGCTATGCCGTCTATGATTGATATTTATGATTGAAATTGTTTTGACACTATACACTTATTATAGTATCAAATGATTTGTTTTAAACGTACCAAGCATGTTTGGCTATTACAGGGGAAAACCCTATCCTCCGGCTTGCGTTGCATTGTGTGATGGGACCTGGGTCTTATTATAGCTTCATTTTTTGAAAAAGCATTGCGTTGTTTATTCTATGCACTGGTATTCTTGGGAGGAAACCCGTTCCGTGTTATACGGCGTGGTCCCTTGAATTACTTTCTTTTAAAGTAAAGCTTTAAATAACTGTTTTAGTTCTCACACCAGTCACATGACTGACCTGGAGTTTATTGTTTTAACCTAAACTCTGGGTGCCCTTATTTTCGACACGGGCAGCTAGTAGTTTTGGTTTTGCAGATTTATATTCATAGGATCCTGGTTTACAACTAGAATGATATCCGGAAAGCTCTGTATCCGTATATCACCTTCAGTTGTGCTTTGTATTATTTTCCGCTGCTATGTAATTTATTGTAATCTCTGATATTTATCGAATGTATAGTATTCATTTATACTCTGTATATTCTTGTATTCTGATGGAATTGTTGTAATAAACAATGAAATGTTCTTCTGTCTGCGTTCTATTTTGTCGTGTTCTCAAAGTATCTGCTCTTCCCTTCACGGGGAAGTAACGGGTTCTCACAGTGGTATCAGAGCTTTGGTTTACAGAGCTCGAGAACAAGGCACATTAGAACCGTACGAAAGAATTCATCAGATATTGGATTAGTAATATCCAATTAGAACGACTCGTTAGAGATGGGATCAGTAGTATCCTAGAACAAGTGTGAAGAGTATATTTTTCAAATGAAAACAATTTTATTTTGAAATTTAAATCGTTTTATTCATATTTGAAGATTTAGTTATTTTGAATATGGACAATCTAGTATATAAAGGTTTTGCATATACGCGTCATGAATGTATATTCTAGGTTTTAACATACTGGATAGATATAGAATCACGCTCTAGTCGCCCGGAGATGATGTTGATAATGACCATGGCATCATCAATATTTATGTTCGTGTTTCGAAGGTGTGATTTCTATATATTTCCATTAGACTGGTGTGAGAACCAAAACTTATATAGATAGATTTATTGTTGTGATTTGGCATCAAAAACATGATTTTTGTATATATATCAAAATTATGAATTTGAAACTCTAATTCACTAATTGGTTGATGTTTGTCTTGTTTGTTTATTTGTTTAATAATTTTGAACCATTTAGCCTAATTGAATCAAATATTGAATGGTATTGAAAATTGGTCGCATTTGCTTGCATATACATGTACTTTCATTGAACAGGTCATAGCAAGGAGGCTAGAGCCGAGAATAAAATTTGTTTGCCCGACAAATAGGTACATGTTTACTATAATTTACTGTTTTGTTTGGGTGATGATGATTTTTGAGCCTATTGGCTAGCCGCTTGGCTTTTTCTTTTTCTTTTTGAGATCAGAAGGCCTGTATGGCAATTTCGGGATTTTCCCGTGGCTCCCGGTGTTGGGGAGGTTATGGCGAAATTTTTCGAAAATTTAGGGTGTTAGCCAAATTTTTGAAGAATTTGAAAATTCTCAGAAACTGAAAAGTTGGAGAATGGAAGCTAGATCGAACTTAGAATTGATTAATCAAACCACTTTCGACTTTGTTCCTTTTCGGGGATGAAAAGTTTTAAGTGGGGAAGATTGTAACAACCCGTAAAATCATGGCCAGTTTAAAATTTTTATTTTGGCAATTTTAGTAAATTTTGCATATTTAAAATAGATTATTTTAAATAATATCGACGGAAAATTTATTTTGAATAGAATTCGAACGTATATATTATATACGTCGTCGTTAGAATATAAATAATTATATATAATTATAAATAGAATTGAAAATGGCGCGGTAGTTCGATAATTCGATTTCAAACTTCAATTGAATGTACCGGGTGCAAAATTACCCGGATTTTAGCAAAACCAAAAATAATAGAATCTAATTGAGAATATCTTTCCAACGAATCTAAAAATCAAAATTTCATAGCGGGAATCAAAAGATATGTCCAGTTGAAAATTCTGAATAGTCGCTATGGAATTCAGGCCCATAAAAATGGAAAATTTTGCAAACGACCTCGGATTTCGACGAAACCACTTTTGTTGGATCCGCGATGTTAAATTATTGCGAGATTCCAAATTTCATAATTTTTCGAATCAATATGTGAGCGTGGCAAAGGAAAACGCATTTGACCAGTTTCAGTTGATTTTAGTCGACTGGAAAATGGCCATTTTTCAAATGGTCTTAGAATTCGACGAAACTAGTTTTGTTAGGACTGTATCGTCAATTGGAAGTTAGAAAATATTTTTCTGGAATTTTTAAAGTTCGTATGTGACCCCGGTAAATTGAAATACGTGTTCAAATTCAATATATAGAGTTATATGTGGATTTTGACGGAAACTGATCGAAACGGTCGAATCGGCTTGCGATACATATCCCATTGTGTTCGGAATGGGGGTAATTAGCTATGGACGATAGGCGGTGGGCCTCGTTTAGAGGTCGTATGTAAAAGTCAACTTTTTGAAAATTAAGTAATAAAAAAAATCCCCCTTTCCTCTCCATACTTCCTCTGCCCCCCCCCCCCCCCCCCTCATTCTCGATCCATTCGAATTAAAAAAAAAGAAAAAAAAAAAGAAAATGGGCGACGGGGGGGATGAACCACCGCCGCCGCCACTACATCGCGCCCCCCCAAGCCATAGCCGCCGCCTCCTCCTTCTTCTCTTCCCCAACCTCGAGCGCCTCCACCTCCCTCTCCTCCGCCTACATCGAAGACCCGAAACCCCCTGCTTCCACCTCGCGACGCAAACCCCGAGACCCCCCCTCGCCTGCGATCGCCTGAACGGGCCACACCACCTCGGCACAGCCCTCTTTCCTCTCCCCCTACGAAAAAGACTCGATTTTTGGCAATGTGAGTTTTTTTTAAATTAAATTTCCTTTTCATTTTTTTTGCATAGGTTAAAATCTGATTTTTTCTATGTCATTAAGTTCAGAGCTTTAATTTTTATAGAGTTTAGATTTTTAATTTAATAGAGTTGAGAGTTTTGAAATATAAAAGATACGATTTTTATGACTACAAAGTTTTGATTTTGATTTTGTTTAAAAATTTGATTTTTCTCTAATGAAAAGATTTGATTTTTCTATGATAAAAAGATTAGATTTTAAAGTTATAAAGGATTAGATTTTAATGAGGTAAAAATACGATTTTTTATAAGGTAAAGCTATGATTTGTATAATAGAAAGTTTAGATTTTTAAGGTGATGAAAAGACGAGATTTTTAGTCTTGAAAAGAAATGATTTTTGATATAGAAAAAATATGATTTTTTATAAGGAGAACATCGCTATAAAAGATTCGATTTTTATTATATAAACATCGTTAAGTAAAATAAGGAATGATTTTTCAAAAATAAAAAAATTCGATTTTTATATTCAAAGTAGCGAAATAAAAATTCAATCTTTATATATAAGAAGTAGAAATATTAAAATATAATTTTTATATAGAAAGAAGCGTCATAAAAATATATGAAGTAGAAATAAAAATATGGTTTTTATTGTTGGAAGGAAGCGATAAAAATATGATTTTTATATATGTAGTGAATACGGGCAACGAAAGTGACAAAAGGCGAAGACGGAAAAGATTTCCTACATATGAAGAGTCATGGCATTTGGTTAGCTTTTGGTGAGAACTTATCACCTTTTAAAATTTCTTTTTCTAGTTATATATATATACTAGGATGTAGACGGTGTTTACTAGCACCCGACACCCGTCATCCACAGACCATGGATGGCTTGTTTGTTTGATTGATGTGTTGTGGAAATTGTTTGAGATGTTGATGTGAAATAGATAACAAAATATATTCATAGGTTGAATAAAATAATTTGGTCATTAAAAATATAATTTTTAACGTGAATGTGAATAAATAAATATTCATTTACAAACCAGACGGTTTGTTTATGTACACCTATTTGAAGGACATTGATTGGGACGATAAATTTTACACATCGCCCAACTACACAAATACAATCTGTGTTTGATTGTTTGAAACCCCACACGGGTATTGGGATAAAATACGGCATACACTAATCCCAGTAATTAGTTATATGTCGATCGATTGATTGACAGGCTGTTATAAGCGTTAGATATCTATATTTGATGCTTATACAATGTAGTGCACTTTGGATGATGGTTGATTATTTATCGTTGCTATTATATACATGTGTTGAATGGAATCCATATAATTAACTTTATATGGTAATTGATTGGGCCTCATTCCAATTTTGAAGATAAAGAATATAATAAAATAAAGGTTCATGTGTTGACAGTACTCATCCGTAGAGATTAGTCATGTGTTGAACGAAATATTTTAACAATAAAATTTATATCTTTATCATTATAAAATAAAGGTTCATGTGTTGACAGTACTCATCCGTAGAGATTAGTCATGTGTTGAACGAAATATTTTAACAATAAAATGTACATCTTTATCATATATAAAATTAGAAACTAACTGGAAAATAGATAAGATGAGTGGTCTTCTGGATGTTGATCTGATGTTGGTTTCGGCCTTCGGGGTTAATATTCAGGGAATCGTTCTCTTACTAATTTACGGTTGGAGTCTGATTTGAAATTAAACGATAGAAATCATAATTTTATAAAATATATTGAATAACAAAAATAGTCACATGTGGACAGTACTCATTTGTTGAGATTAGTCATGTGTTGACAAACATTTGTTAAATAGAATAACGAAGTTATTGAAAAATATAAAGCCGTGTTGATTAGAGATGCGCTATTTTGACGCGAACGATATTTATATCGATTATATTCGTTTTTATAATAGAAAACGAATTTGAATTGAATAGAAAACGAATTTGAATTGAATTGAATAGAAAACGAATTCGAATTGAATTGAATTGAATAGAAAACGAATTTGAATTGAATTGAATAGAAAACGAATTTGAATTGAATTAAATAGAAAACGAATTTGAATTGAATTAAATAGAAAACGAATTTGAATTGAATTAAGTAGAAAACGAATTTGAATTGAATTAAATAGAAAACGAACTCGAATTGAATTGAATAGAAAATGAATTCGAATTGAATTAAATAGAAAACGAATTCGAATTGAATTGAATAGAAAACGAATTTGAATTGAATTGAATAGAAAACGAATTTGAATTGAATAGAAAACGAATTTGAATTGAATTGAATAGAAAACGAATTCGAATTGAATTGAATAGAAAACGAATTCGAATTGAATTGAATAGAAAACGAATTTGAATTGAATTGAATAGAAAACGAATTCGAATTGAATATAAAACGAATTAGAATTGAATTGAATTTTAAAACGAATTTATAAGGAAAAATTCAATTTTGATTTGAATTGGTAATGGAAGTTGAAAGAAACAAATTTAAAACTATTTATAAAATTCGTTTTAAATAGAAATCGACGAAATATATATATAATATATATATATTATATATACAATGGCCTGAATAGAACGCGTCGCGCTGCGGCAGTTCGCGAATTTCGACCATTGACTTCGAACGGACATTACGGGAAATCCGACCGTCGGATTCTCCTAAAACCGGAACCGTTGGGTTCGTATCGAAAAGAGCTTTCTAACGAATATCGGAAATTTGAAATCTAATAGTTGGATTTGGAGATACGTCCAAATCAAATTTGGAAAAGGTCGTTGTAAGTGCAGTTCGATGGCCGTTGATGGAAATCGACTGTACGGGCCTTGATAAAATTATTAAAAATAGTAATAATTTGTGTAAAATCATAAGAAATGATTTGGGAAAAATTGGGATGAAAAACTCCATATTTGAAAAGATAAAAATAAATTTTTATCGAAATGAACTAGTTTTGAACTGAAATTAAAACCCATTTATTTTTAAATAAATAAATTGGATTTGAAATGGGTTGTAAATAGAATTGATTTATGGGTTTATCATGAAGGGTGTTTTAAATGACACTTGTTCTTTAACCCGATAATAAATAGAATGTGATTTGGGTTTATGGTGGACTGTGTTTTAAATGACATTAGTTCTTTAACCCAGAAAGGGGAGTTTTAATGAATCTGCAATTAGATTGAAATGTGAATTGATAATTTAAATTATCAAATTTAGAAAGTGAGCGAGAATGGAGTATCACCAGTTTTGCTCCAAAACGATAGTCAAATCTTTAATTAGATTTGAACGTGGAATGGTAATTAATTTTACCGATAACACCGTGGTATTAGATATGGAGTATTACCAGTTTTGCTTCATGGGATGAATAGGTTGGGATTGGGAAATAAAATAAATAATTACTTTGGTGTGGTTCGCTAATCTCGACTAGTTTGGAAAACCATAATTTGGTTTGAAATGACATCCAAAGGAAGATTAAAGAATAAATTTAAAGAATTTATCTTTGATAAAATTAATGGGAACCTTTCCCTAAGAATTAAAATTTAGAAACTAGCTGTAAGTTAGTTAAGAAGAATGGTTTCATGGGTATTGATCTGATGTTGGTTTCGGCCTTCGGGGTTAATATTTGGGGAATTGCTCTCTTACTGATTTACGGTTAGTGACTGATGAATTGGAATGAGGTGTATGTTGTGTTTGTGTAACATTTGTTTTTAATATACGCGGGTTGTTCGGAAAGGCCGGGTTTATACCCATTCTGAATAACCGATTCGACGATAAGTCGAAGATGAAGAAGGTGGTCGAAGGCCAGAAGTCTTCACATCGTTTGGGTGATTACTGATGATCTTGATTGGGCTGTACACCCAAGATGAGGGAATCAGTTGGTGGTCGTCCAGACGTACTTGGAGATCGATGGATATGCGAGGAAAGTGCCTCCGGTTTCGTTCAGACCCAGAACGAACTTGTAAATGGATTGTGTGTCTGACATTGGATTTTATTCTGTGTTGATTGATTTCTGTTAAATATATATCTGTTTGGCGGCGGAGAATTTATTCTCTTTCTTAACGCCCTTCTCTGAGACGTACGAGCTTAGAGGTTATATATCGATAGATATCAATCGCATGGCATAAATTGCCTGTGTGGCACGCTGAGTTGCATGGATCAAGGCTTCTGTTGAAAAGCAAAGTCTTGTGGTTGATGATCAAAGCATGGCCTTTGTGGCGTAGCTTTGTGTATAATGTGAATGCGCGAGCCTCACACCTCGGTATGAGTCAAAAACGGGATAAGGACTGCAGGGAGAGCACGACGTTTCTTTCTAGCTTTGGTGGTGTCAGTGACTTACCAGCCCTGACATTTATATACTTTTCACCTATGTGGTTGTTGGATGAGGCGCCTCGATTTTAGGTCTGTAAGGACCGGGAAACGTGTGTTCAGGAATAACTAATCCTCAAACGTAAGAGAGGACCGGCCCTGAAGATCCAAGGGTTGCCCAGAGTGCGTAGCCCTGAGACATTTGTTAGAGTGTCTCGAAAGTGGAGAGGAGCTTGCCCCTTGCCTCGACTCATGACGGAAATCCAATTTCCAATACGTGTATTTCGGTTTTATTTGTAGAGCCTAGTATGGCGACATAGTAGCATGGGATGTTATGCTGTCTATGATTGATATTTATGATTGAAATTGTTTTGACACTATACACTTATTATAGTATCAAATGATTTGTTTTAAACGTACCAAGCATGTTTGGCTATTATAAGGGAAAACCCTATCTTCCGGCTTGCGTTGCATTGTGTGATGGGACCTGGGTCTTATAATAGCTTCATTTTTCGAAAAAGCATTGCGTTGTTTATTCTATGCACTGGTATTCTTGGGAGGAAACCCGTTCCGTGTTATACGACGTGGTCCCTTGAATTACTCTCTTTTAAAGTAAAGCTTTAAATAATTGTTTTAGTTCTCACACCAGTCACATGACTGACCTGGAGTTTATTGTTTTAACCTAAACTCTGGGTGCCCTTATTTTCGACACGGGCAGCTAGTAGTTTTGGTTTTGCAGATTTATATTCACAGGATCCTGGTTTACAACTGGAATGATATCCGGAAAGCTCTGTATCCGTATATCACCTTCAGTTGTGCTTTGTATTATTTTCTGCTGCTATGTAATTTATTGTAATCTCTGATATTTATCGAATGTATAGTATTCATTTATACTCTGTATATTCTTGTATTCTGGTGGAATTGTTGTAATAAACAATGAAATGTTCTTCTGTCTGCGTTCTATTTTGTCGTGTTCTCAAAGTATCCTCTCTTCCCTTCACGGGGAAGTAACGGGTTCTCACAATCAGGATTCTGCTATCATTTGCTGAAGCTGCTTAGATGTATTGTTCAAGCTCCTATCTTTGCTATTATGGCTTTGGTTTTATTTCATGATTTTCCTTCTTTTATTTTGTACTCTGATGTTTAAGTACAAGAAAGAAATTTTTATGATGTACTAGTTTTTATGTATTCAGACATATGATGTTTTGAACAATGATGCTTTATGGTTGATAAAGTTTGTTCTAATTTCCGATGCTATTTTGTATCTGTCTTGTAATATTTCCGTTTCTATTTACCTATAACGCTTCACAAAACTTAGTGCATTCTCTTGATGAGTTACATTAACGGACGTGGGGTGTCACACTTGGTATCAGAGCTGAAGGTTACCAGATTAGATAAAAGTTTTTGGAAATTATTTTCAAAAAGGTTTTAATAGAAAGCATTTTCAAAAGAGAAGTTTGTTTCGAAAAACATATTCCCCAAAGCAATATGTAGTATCTTTCGATCCTTTATTTGAATCGTCATCCTTCTCTTTTCAACATGTCTGGGGAACCTAATATTCCAGAGGGCGTTACGATACCAGGCTAGTTCCGTAGGTATCTAGAGGGCACGGTGCCTGCCGACGGTCAAGCTGGCGTTCCTCCCCCAGCTGCACCCGTCATTCCTCCTCCTCCGCGTGTAGACACTTCTCTAAGATCTGCAAAGATTTGCGGGCTATGGGAGGAAAGTCATTCCATGGAACCGAGACGTTCGTAGAGGCAAGGAATTAGCTCAAGGAGACAGAGGGCTTGTTTGGAATTTTCGATGCGGATGATCATAGGAAGATTTAGCTAGCCGCTTGGCTACTGAAAGATGAAGCTTCCTTCTGGTGGAAACTTCGGATGATTTTAGACAGAGGTTTGAAATGAAGTTTCTTTCTCAAGCTGAGAAAAGCATGCAAATGGAGAGGTTCTTGGCACTCGAACAAGGAAACAAGACTGTTAAAGAATATGTGAACAAATTCAACCAGTTAGCAAGGTTTGGATTGGAACTAGTGGATACTCCATATAAGAAAGCTTTGCGGTTTGCTAAAGGGCTGAATGAACCCCTTCATGGGTTAGTTATGTCCCATATTCCAATGGGAGCTACTTTTGAAAGGCTTATTGATATGGCCTTGATGCATGAGGAAGACAAAGGAGAAAAGAAGGAAGTCAAGGCTGAGGAAACAATGCAAAACAAGAAAATATGGTCCAAGTTAGGACAACAACACAAACAACAACAAAAGAAGGGCAGAAAGAATGACAAGGGTAAGGATCAGAGGAAGTGTCACAGTTGTGGATGAGAGGGTCACTTGGTGAAGGACTGCAAAGGAAGAAAGAATTCTTTCTTCAATTGTGGAGAGCTCGGACATTTTACTAAAGAGTGCCCGAAGAAACATGGACAAGGTCAAAGGGTAGGAGCTTTTGGAGGGCGAATGCATGCTCTCACGACCAGTACTCCAGATAGAGGTGGGAAAATTTCCGTGAAAGGTTTGATTTCTCTTTCCAATCATCCTATTAGAACTCTTCTTGATTCTGGCGCTTCACATTCATTTATATCTAGTTCTGTGGTTAAATCTTTGCACTTAAATACTAGTATGGTAGTGGATCCCGTAGTTGTCTCAAACCCCATTGGTGGTTAGGTTTATTTGTCCATGATTTGTCGAGGGTTGAGAATATCTATCTTAGGCATAGAATTTGAGTGTGACGCATATGTGCTTGGTTTTATGGGCTATGGGTTGATTCTAGAGATGGATTGGCTAACCATGTATGTTGCCATTCTATATTGTGAAAAGAGGGTCGTTAGACTTTTTAATTGTCATGGGAGGACCCTCGAGATTTCTTGTGACCCACAAGGGTCTGTTATGCTCAGTTTCCTAGAGTCTCTAGATGCATCTACCGATGATCTGCAATCTGTTCCAGTAGTTCATGGTTATTCTGATGTTTTTGATGATGTACTGGGCTTACCTCCGAGGCGTTGAATCGATTTTCGTATATATTTGGTGTACAATGCAAATCCAGTTGCATTATACTTGTGCCATATGGCTCTAAGGGAAAGGATGGAGCTTAGCAAGCAAGTGAGGGAGCTACTTGAGAAAGGATTTATTAGGCTAAGCATATCTAAATGGGGTGCTTTAGTAGTATTCGCGACTAAAGTGGATGGTTCGCTTCGCTTGTGTGTAGACTATGCGGAGTTGAATAAACTCACTAAGAAGAACAAGCACCCACTTCCGAGGATAGATGACTTGTTTGACCAGCTTGTTGGTGCCTCGGTATTCTCTCAGTTAGACTTGGCCACGGGGTTTCATCAGCTGAGGGTGGATGAGGACAGTATAGACAAGACTGCTTTTAGGTCTCCGGATGGTTTCTTCGAATGGCTAGTTATGCCTTTTGGGTTGACGAATGCACCCGCCTATTTTGTTGATCTGATGAGTAGGGTGTTTCGGGAGTTTCTAAATAAATTTTTTCGTGGTCTTTGTTGATGATATCTTGATATTCTCAAAGAGCAAAGAAGAGCATTCCCAACATTTGAGAGAAGTTTTGAAAACTCTTCGTGTGCATCAGCTTAAGGAATTTTTTTTCAAATGCCACTTTTCGAGAAAAGAGGTGAGACTCCTAGGGCATGTGGTTTCCAAAGATGGGATAACATTAGATCCTACAAAGATAGTTGCAGTTCAAGATAGTTGTAGTTCAAGATTGGCAAGTTCCGTAAAACGCAACTGAGGTGAGAAGCTTTCTTGGATTGGCCGGTTATTATAGGAAGTTCATTAAGGATTTCGCAAAGATATCAGCCCCACTCACCAGGCCGACGAAGAAGAATTTTGTGATTTCATGGGATATAGATTGTGATGTTGCTTTCCAATGATTAAAGAGGGCTCTGACAACAGCCCCAGTCTTGACCTTCCCCGATGGGAACAAAGTGTTTATAGTATACACTGATGCATGTGGTACAGGGCTTGGTGTGGTTCTGATGCAAGAGGGAAAGGTAGTGTGTTATAGGGGTAGACAACTAAGAGTTCATGAGAAGAACTACCCTACCATGATTTAGAGCTAGCTGCCATAGTATTCGCGCTTAAAATGTGGCGTCATTATTTGCTTGGAGAGGAGTTCGAGTTGTACACCGATCATAAATCTCTCAAGTACTTGTTCTCGCAGAAGGTTCTTAATTTAAGGCAACAAAGGTGGGTGGAGTTCCTAGCTTCTTATGATTTTGAGATTGCTTATACCCCTGGCAAGGATAATGTGGTGGCAGATGCACTGAGTAGGCAGAGGATGGCCTTAAGTCTATTTGTGGAAAGGAAAAGCTTGGAGTTCGTACCGACTTTTGATTTTAGACCTTCCACCGAGTTATTGCCTGGTTTGTTTGCATCGCTGGAGATACGACCTAGTCTTATGGATCAGATAGGAGCTTCGCAGCAAGATGATCCATAGATTTCAAACATCTTGGATAGGCTCAGTAAAAGGGAGACTTCTAGTCACCTCAATAGATATTCCATTGACCATAAAGGTTGGTTATGATGAGATGGAAGGCTTTGTGTTCCCTAAACTGGAAGTTCGTTAAAGACGGTCCCAGAGGATGCCCATCATTCTAAGATGACTATTCATCCAGGCGGTGATAAGATGTATAGGGATATGAAGAGGGTTTTCTTTTGGGCTGGGATGAAGAGAGATATGGCAGAGTTTGTTTCTCAATGTTTGGTTTGTCAGCTAGTCAAAGCTGAGAAAAAGAAGCCCGGTGGTTTACTTCATCCATTGGAGGTTCCATAGTGGAAGTGAGAGTGCATCTCAATGGATTTCATAGATGGTTTGCCTAGATCAAAGAAAGGCAACACCAGTATTTGGGTTGTGGTGGATAGTCTTACTAAGAGCGCTCATTTCATTCCAGTTAAAAGCAAGAGGACGGCAGCATGGTTGGTAGCAATTTGCATTCGTGAGATAGTCCGTCTTCATGGAGTATGTTCCAGCATCGTAATTGATCGTGACCCCATTTTCACAAGTGAAATTTGGAGGAGCTTGCAAGAAGCATTAGGTACACAGCAGTGCTCGAGAACCTCCTATCATCCTCAGACTGATGGACAGACGGAGAAGGTGAACAGAGTTCTAGAAGATCTTTTAAGGTTGTGTATCTTAGACTTCGGAGGGACTTGGGAAGAGCATCTTCCTTTAGTAGAGTTCGCCTACAACAACAGTTATCAAGCTAGTATTGGCATGACATCCTTCGAAACATTATACGGACGACTCTGTAGATCACCAACTTGTTTGTGTGAATCTACAAAAAGGCGATTACTTGGACCAGATATGGTTAGAGAAACATCCGAGAAGGTTGATCTTATTAGACGATGAATGAAGACCTCTCAAGATAGGCAGAAATCCTACGCCGACAAGAGAAGAATTGACAATGAATTTGAAGTAGGAGACATGGTTTTCATTAAGGTGTCACCTTTGAGGAATGTGGTTCGCTTCGGATCTATAGGGAAGTTGGCGCTAAGATTTGTAGGGCCATTTCCCATAACAGAAAGGATTGGCCAAATGGTCTATAAAGTAAAGCTACCAAAGTGTCTATCCGGCGTTCATGATGTTTTCCACATTTCTCATTTGCGGAAGTGCTTGCACGATACCACAGAAGTAGTTGAGCCGAGTATGTTGGAGGAAGTAGAGGTGGAACAGAAGGCGACAGTCAAACGAGTTCTTACCCGTATTCTTGAATCAAAAGTTAAGAAGCTACGCAATAGAGAAGTCAAGTTGATAAAAGTTCAGTGGGGAGATAACCCAGAAGATGCAACTTGGGAGACCGAAGACAAGATTCGTGTTTTGTACCCTTTTCTTTTCGAGGGTATATTCTTAACTTCCTTTCCAAAGCTTTTATTTATGCTTGTTTCTATCATTTAAGTATGTCCTATCGATCGAATCTTCAACCTTTAGGTAGGAATCCCATGGATGTAAACATGTGTTTGAGACATGTTATGTTTGATGGATGCAAGTGTTTGCTAGTGGTTGCTTGTGGATGCATATACACACATTAGGCAATAGATCGGCTCAATCACTCTCATACTGCATATGGATGTGTGTGCATTTTTCTTCTTCTTTAATGGACGGAAATGGATGTATTATCATATGGATGTTGCATTTGGACGGATGGTTGTGCACCCATATAAAACTTACATGTTATAGTAGGATTATTGCATACATGTTGGATTCATGGCACTAAATTCATTGCATTAAGGAGGTCGACTGAATCAGTAGACCGCATGATCTTCGCATTAGTATTGGGACATATACACACACCTTTGCATATTTTCATATAAGCATTAGAAATCTTTTATGACAATGGATGCCTGTGATTGATAGATGAGTAGATGGGTGATGGATGGTAGGATATACATTCTTCTTAACTTGGAGAAATCGGGGACGAAATCCTTTGAGTAGGGGAGAATGTAACACCCTGTAATTTTAATAACACTAAAGAGGAAAAATTAAAGAATAATTAATTTAATATTGTGATTAAGGGAAACGGACTATGCCATTGCGTCCGTCTCGAAATTTTGGTCAAGATAGACATTTGGTTTACAAAAAATGGACAGTGTATGAAGAAGTTATGAAGGTTTGAAGTTTGTATACGCGCGAGAGAATATATTTATATATATATATATATATATATATATATATATATATATAGGGTCCATAAATTCAAAAATTAGGTCCAGAAGTTCAAAAATTTGGTCCAGAAGTTCAAAATCGTTCAAATCACGAAAAACTGGGTGAGTGGGAAAAATCCCGCCTAAGGGAGTCGACCCCTCAAGGGGGGTGTCGACCCATGGGTCGACCCCCCCGGGCAGGACGTGGCAGTTAGGGTTTGGGGGCTGGCAGCTATAAATATGGCTTTATTTCTCTTGTTTTCTACAATGAAAAATAAAGGAGGACTAGATGTTGTCGGTGCCCAGACTGAATCAAACCTTTTCCTTCTCCTAAAATCAAGTTATTCAAGTGTAGAACTATGATTCAACCTTTGATATTCTTCTTCTTTCTAGATCCAAACACTGTGAGTTTAAGTTACTTTTAGATCTGAATAATTAAAAGTAAAACCTGATATGACATTAACTCGAATCTATGCCTATGACCATTTGTATCAAATTAGATCTACTATAACCTGCGCTTCTATGATATTATGACATGATTATGACTTAGATCTAAACTTTCACCTATTTATCATGTTATATCTGCCATTGTTTCACTGCTTAGATCATCTTCTACCTATCATGTTTGTGGTTAAATTAGATCTGTTACTAGTTGGACATCTAAATTATTGTTTAGATCTTATCATGCCTATTATGACATCCCTATTATGCTAGAATCAGTTCTATCATCTCATGTTCACCAGATTTCTTCTTATATGCACATCTCATCAATATGCCACTAAGTGTTCATGTAAACTTTGTTAGTATAATCATTTCTATCATCTTCCCTTCATCCCTTCCCTTTTATTTTATATAGCCCGGCTACTTTCGAGCTTAGGCATGCCGCTGAAAATATGCGAACGCATTAAACGGGGAACAAGGGGAAAACATTGAAAATGGGCATAACTTGTAAATGTGGAATTTGGCATAACTTGAATAACCTTTATGAATATGAATTTAGGGCATATAATTCATTATGAACATAATTAGGAAAAAAGGAGCATGAAAACCTATAATGACATAGGTAAAATTGGATAATAATGAAATGCCTAGGATTACAGTAATTAGAAATTGTAATTGCACCTAGGCACGAGGTTAGATTACACTTGTGGTGGAAGTCTGCCCGGAACCGCCCGGCATATCCAATGACCACAAGTGGTGAATCTAATGTGAGGGGTCTAGGTGCACAAATATGAGACGTGCTAAGACACGAGGTTAAGCCCGACTTGTGAAAGAAGCCTGCCCGGAACCGACCGGCATATCCAGCATCCATAAGTGGTAGGCTTAATGTGAGGGGTCTAGCACATTATAACCATAAATGGACATGGTACTGAATTGGAATACTAGTTGAATCCATAGGGATTGTATGAACATGAGCTTGAATAAGGGTTAAGTAAACTTTGTTGAAACAGTGAGAAGGTTAAGTATATCTGGGTGGGGTAGGTAATATTTATATATAGGCCCACAAACTTAACATGTTGGGGTTATGTAATTAAAGACACCGTTAGGTAAGCATAACATGTGGAAATCCTCGTGGGGATACAAGACAAGGGGGATACCTTGTATCATCTTGTGTGGGGGACCCGTTTCAATCAGTAACCCATAGAACAATATCAGACGAGTACTCCGTCCTAGGTTGGAGTGGGGACACGCTTACTGGGCTAATTGTAAGGGATCCAAACCTGGACAGTGTGGGCGACACAAACCGACCGGGACATGTGCGTGCATGTCCGGGCAAAAGGGGATAAGATGACCATGACACCAGTAGATATGGTTGTGCACATCAAGGAAGGGTAGCATATTTAGGAAGTGATACCTCCTACCGTGGGGCCGACACACGGTATCTATAGAGTAGGGAGCCGATCGATTAGGGTAATAGGTAGGGTACATCTAGACTCTGGTAAAGTTTAGGAGCCTGTTAGGGTTGGGCTGCCTGTGGATTGTATAGGGCTAAAACCTCTTACCAGAAGTAGTCCTAAGTCTACCATCTTATAGTTGTTGGGATCATCTCATTCTGGTTATACTAGTATCGGTGCAGAGAATTCAGAGTAATCATTAGGTAAGCGTATACACTCTATCATATTTACCTTATCACACCTGCCTTTTGTGATATTATCCTTCTTATCCACTTTATATGCCTGTCATAATACTTTCACTTATTTATTTGCTAAAAGTAACTGGACTCGCCAGACTTTATGTCTGACCTTTTTGTTTCCTCTTCTTTCTTCCGTTTCCCCCAGGTTCTCAGGGTGGGAATACTTAAGTTTGACCAGAATTCTGCTATCATTTGCTGGAGCTGCTTAGATGTATTGTTCAAGCTCCTATCTTTTCTGCTATGGCTATGTTTTTATTTGGGGATTTTGCTTCTTTTATTTTATACTTTGATGTTTTAGTATAAGACAGAAGTTTTTATTATGTACTGGTTTTTATGTAATTCAGACATATGATGTTTTGAACCACGATGCTTTATCATTAATAAAGTTTGGTCTTATTTCCGCTACTATTTTGTATCTGTCTTGTAATATTTCCATTTCTGTTTACCTATAACGCTTCACAAAACTTAATGCATTCTCTTAATGAGTGACATTAACGGACGTGGGGTGTCACAGATTTTATATTTCTAGTCTAAATTTCATCTCTGTTTCGATTTTTATATCCTTTTGATTATAACAAAAGGGCGATAATGATTAAGATTTTGATTGATGAGTGAATAATTCATAAATATTTTAATACTGGAAATTCAATTAATTTACTTTTTCTTCACTCAATGCACATATATATGGGAGGTTTAGTTGTAGGGGGAGCAAACATATAGGGGGAGTTCTCATACTTCACAGTCAAACACATTTACTGTATTAAAAATCTTAAGTGTATGTTTATCATCATCAAAATGGGGAGATTGTTATATATAACAATATGATTTTTATTTGATGATAACAAACATATATATTATAATATAAATATGTTTGTAACTATACTATTCTATACTACATCACATACAGAAATAAATATTTATATTTGAATAGATTACTGTTGCAATAGAATTTAAATATTTAATCAATGTTTTTAATCAAATATAATATTTTATTTCAACATTTGAATAATACAAACTTCTAACTCCACTATTGTACTGATATAATACAGTCAACTTCACATTCAATTTCATTTATTACATTCAGTCCTCACTACAACACTCAGGTTTCACTGAATTTATACATACAGTCTGATATACATATTCACTCAGTCACTCATATCCACTTTCATATACAGACTCTGTTACACGCTCTGGCACACACACTGACTCACTTGTCTTCGGCCTGCTTCATAGTTAGTCCAGTCACCTGCATACCTATCACAGAAACACACATAGTAAACCAAAACAAAATTAGATTTACATTCTAGCAAAAATAAATTTATTTTAAATTTTATTCGCCTAAGAATTTTGGTGTGTTTCTCATCATATTTCTTGACTTGGTCTGATATGTATATACATCTATTTGTTTCTAGACTGCTTGTTGTAATGTCCCATACTTTGGTAGTCAAATATTTATTTTATTTTTTAAAATATTATATTTGGAATATTAATGTATTTTAATATTTAATTCATTTATTAAAATGAAGTTTGAACGTTAAATTTATATATAATTTAAATCGAGCTCGTAATGGCGCGGTAGTTCGTTATATTGAGTTTTGAACTTCAATTGAATATACGTAATTCATTTTAAGTCGGATTTCTATGAAACAAGAATATTGGAATCTTATCGATTATAATTTTCTTATGAAAGACAAAAATCTGGATTTTGGGTTATAGATTGTTGGTTATGTCCAAATCAGATTTTAAAATAGTCGCTATGGAAATCGTTATTAAATTATACTGTTTATTTAATATATTTAAAAGGGTTTTAATATAATTTGGACATTGTTTAACTCAAAACTGATGATACCGAGTTGTATAGTTTATATTTGAAGCTATTGATATTTCCAGTTGAGTATTTATGATGATAATAATTTATTATTATTTTGTTTAATTATTTTGGATTTTTATAATATTTCAATCGATATTATTATAAGCCTCAAAAGAGGCCATTTTTCAAACAGAATCCGTTTTCAACGAAATTAGTTTCGTTGGAACCGTAACGTTAAATTTTTGTATATTGTTAAATTTCATGGCAAACCGATGTCGTATGTGACAAAGGCAACTGTAAACACTCTGTCATTTTCTATAGCGTGTATTTAAATTTATTTAATTTAATAGAGGGATTTTTGTGTATAACTTGAGCATACGATCGAATAATGCCACGAAACCAATTCCATTGAGTTCGTACTGATGTGTAGAGTCAAGATAGTTATATAGTTTGTTATTTTTGTAGACCGAGTAAATTGGTATCCAAAAAATAGCATTGTGGTGCGTATAAAAATAGCATACCGGAAAAACAGTCTCGGAATGCGATGAAACTTATGCCATTTGATTCGTACTAATTAATTATTATAAGATTTCAATTTTCGTGTCGATCACACTTGCCGTTTGATCGTGGCAGCAGCAAACGCCCTTATTTTTATTTAATCATTTATATCTATGGACAGGGGTAACTTTAAAGGAATAAACAACTGGGCAAATGAACTCCGGTTTTTACAAAATAAATTTCATTTGATCCGTAAGGAGGAGGTCTAGTAGAATTTTAAAGTTTCAAGTTAATTGGATTTATTTTTTGATCGTGGTAAACTTAAACGTGTGATTTTTAGCTTTTGATTTATAAAGGACTTTTCATAGACGACCTCGAAATTCAACGAAACCTGCCCCACCGGGTCCGGGATATTTTTCTATGTTAGGATTACGAGTTTTGTTTTGAATGGACGTCGTATGTGCTTGTTTTAAAGTGATACTTCACAGCTAAGTTTATTAAATAATATTTTACTATACAAGCCCTTTATAAATACCCTGTCACATAACTTAAACCTTCATCATCATTTTTCGTGGTCAATGTACTGGGTAGCCGCCACCCAACATTTTGACGGCTAGAAAACCATCAAATTCATCGTCCAAATTCTCGAATTCCTCTCATCAATCCATGAATCTTCCAAAAGCAATACTCTAGAGCTCGATGAGCACTGTAATCCGACCGGCTCTGATCATGTTTCGAGCCTCGAGGCGACTAAAATTTGGGGTTGATTGGCGCTACGTTCGAGGGGCTGGCATGCATCGAAGGAGCGTTCAAATGCGACGGGATTTGGGGAGATGATGGAGCGACGTGAGGCGTTGGAGGTGGCATTTCCTGATTGGCGAACGTGGCCAGAATCTTGGAATGGCGGCGAAGGTTTGTTTCCGGTAGCGCGATGGGTTCGTAGGAAAACTGGGCAGAAATGTGAAGATGGAAAACAACCATATCGGGCCAGTTAGGTCATCCTAAGTAAACTTGTATAAAACTGAATACGTGAATTTTTTTCACAGGCGGTTCTTGGTTTAGTCAAGCCTGGAAACAAGGTTAACGAAGCATGAAGAAAACAGTTTGGCCTATATTGTTTGACACAACCAGGGTATTTAACATTGTAATTAATTATATTAATTAATGGTTTAGGTTTAATTAATTATGGCAACTAAAACGTAGATTTAATTACTATAGGATGTTGTCTGAACAATGTAAAAACAGAGAGTAAATCGAAGCCATAAACATTGGCTATTTAAAATCTTAAAATGAAATTAGTCTTTAGCTAATAATTAAGAAAGTTAATTAACAAAATTAAACACGTATAACTTAAAATGTTAATAACTCCATCTTATGTGATCAGAATCGGACAAACTAGGCGTCTTTGGACTTATCTCGACGAGCGCTGCATTATGGAATGGAACTGAACGCAATTGGAATGAACTAGATTTCTCAGTAAATTAAATGCCGGTTTAATTTAACGACAACAAACCGTTTCAACCACGAATCAACTCAAGGTGAGTTAAACTCACTCAGTTCTTCCCACGTATATTTTATTTAAGTTGGGTTTTTATTTTTCGTGCTATGGTTGCTAGTGATTGGCTGGTTGTTAAATATACTGCATATATTGTTTGAACTAATGAAATTAAACGTTGTTTAATTTCAGTGAAAAACCAAATCGTTATTTTAACGATTGGTCCCAATTAAGGTAACTTACCTTATTGGTCACATTTATAAATAAACGTATTTAATTTAACGAGTTGTTTGAATTGTTATAGTTGTGTGAAATAAATTTGGTTGATATTGAATTATTGTTATTGACGGTTTTGAAGACCATTATTTATTTGAATTAAATGATCACATTTGAGATAAGATATTTTGATGCAGGGAAGAACAGGTTGGAGGGATCCAACGGGATTCCTAAAATATTTTTATTTTTATTTATTCTCAAATTACTCTTATATAAACTGTTCTGATTAGATGATTGATTTGGTTGTTGAATGTTGACCTGAAATTCATTATTTGCTTTGTTTAAACTAATGGGGAATATTGGTTGAGTAATCGGCAGTATATGGCTTATAAATCAATCGGTTTATAAATATCAATTTATCATCAAGTAAATCGAAGAATTAAAGTTATAAAATTTATTTTAGAACTGAAGACAGGTTTTTAATTTGTATTTTGAATAAAAGTTTGTTAAAAGGAAATAAATATTTATTAATTAAGTTTATAATTAATTATTAAATGATTTTATAAAGCAAATTGAGATATTTATCAAATTTATAAGTAAGAGAGTATAAAATTAACCTAACGGTTAAAATTTGAATAATTGTTTAACAAAACAATTAAATGGAATTATTTAAGTGGAAAATAGGCATAAGGACAAACTTTGGAAAAAAATTAGTCTGAAGGACGTCAAGTTTTATTTTTAGGCTGAAGGACAAATTTTGAAAAAAATTAGGCTGAAGGACAATGCTAAATATAATTAGCATTTTCTGCAGTGTAAAACTGAATAATGCTAGTTAAAACTAGCATTTTCGTGTAGTGTAAAAAACTGAATATAATGGTAATTATATTTAGCATTTTCCTTTAGCTTAATTTTGGTTCAAAGTTTGTCCTTCAGACTAAAAATAAAACTTGGTGTCCTTCAGCCAAATTTTTCAGCAAAGTTTGTCCTTCTCGCTAATTACCTCTTATTTGAATTCATTATATTATAATTAATTTAAAGGAAGGACAAATTGGAATTGGTTAACAATATAATCATGTTCTGAGCTGACTAAGTCGGCCATTTTAACCGGGGTTGGTTATAAAATTAATTTGTTTTGAATTAATCTTATGAAATAGCTTAACGAATATTTGTTTTAATTTTAATAAGAGTTTAAAAAGAAATTACTAATTATTTAATCAATAAAGAAGTTAACTATGTCTACTGTAGTTAACGATTGAAGTAAATTCTTATTTTGATTAATAATAATTTAGGAGATTACTTCTTACTTGAAATTCATTTAAAAAGTAATCGAAGTTGAAATATCAAACTGAATTGTGAAAGGAGTTATGAACGAGTTTGATATTAAAACCCGAGTTTTATAACGAAGTTATAAAAGGAATTTTAAGCGGATACGATAGCTTAAATTAATGTTTACTTAATGTTTGAACTAAGAAATAGGGGAATTGAGAATAAAAGGGTTTATATTAAAACAAAATTTAATAAACGAAGCTAAAAAAAGGAGATGAGGTGTAAAGCGTTAATTAATATTACTTAATAATGGAACTAAGTAAAATTAGTGAAATAAGAATTCAAGCGGGAGGGTTAAAAGTGAATTTGGTAAAGAAGTGGGTAATAGGATTTTTAACAAAAATTCGAGTAATAAAATGTATTGTTTAAAGAGGTAAAAGGAAAGGTGATGTTTTAGTAAGTAACTTCTTAATCAATGAATTAAGTAATAATAGTTATACTCGAGAAGGAAATTTTCAAAAGTAAGAGGATTTTATAAAATATATCATAAATAAAATAGTTAAATGAGATGTATCTGATATTAAAATAAATATTAGTTTTTGAATTACAACTCATGTCTATCTAAAGATAATAAGGTTGTTGATCAAGGTCTGAGTGGTAAATAAATACCCCAACTTGAATGACTTCAGGATTATCTGAGGATGATGTTAGTTTGTAATGGGAATGAGGTTAAGAATAATTTATTATTTCCATATGAGAAATAATAATGAAATGTTAATCGCAAGATTTGAGAATATACATTGAGATTTCCAAAGTAACAGAAATAAATGGGATTTGAGAATATATAACGTAATTTCCAAGTTAACGGAAATGAGAAGGTTCGAAATATATATATATATGTATGTATATATAATAATATTTCTCAAGTAAACGAAGTTATAAAAGAGGTTTATGTGAATATGATAATAAAATAGGAATTGGATATGATTATAGGATATTTCCTAATTATGGAAATGAATAGTTTTATAATTAAATCTTATAAGAAAGGAAAAGCTATATTTGTAATATTTAAAGAATGTAGTGTTTCAAATTAACCATTCGTAATTATATTAGTTAAAGAGGCCAAGTACTATTGAGTATTGAACTAGTAAACTCATTTTATTCTCATGATTATTTATTTGATAGTTAAATAACCGACTATCAAATCTGACCTATACGATTGTTGGTACGGAAAGACCGGGATCGAATTTATATTCGAAACCATTCCGACCAGCAAATACGTAGAAGATGATTATTGAAGATGTAGCAATCAATGACCGTTGATCTTCATGAGCGGAAGAACTACTTGTTGAATTTCTTTGGTCTAGCAGCCAAGGATATTTTAATAGTGATTCTATCGTGATTGGAATATATGGATTGCAAGGACTACTCGCTACTAATCCATGGGGTAATTCCTATATGGGATGTGGTAGAAGGGTGGCTTTGGTTCATCCTATTCTTAGATGACTTGTATGGACGGATGTCTGACAGAGTATTTCCAAATGGATCGCGTACGTTGAATTCTTCAAAGTACCATAGTTGTGGCGGTGAAAGGCCTTCTCTTAACAACTAGAGTATTTTTGGGGACGTTAATTAGTGATTCTGGCGGACCTGACGATGTGGCATTCATAGTAAAGGGTGACCAAATGCTCTAAAGGTAAATCCTGACCTCAAGCCTCATCAACTGGGAAATGACAAAATCGGGCAGACAGCATGGCTATGTGAGTCGCTCCCATTAGGGTGTATAATCACCTATCTATAGAAAATCCATTTCCTTCTTTAATCTATTTCGATGATGTCGGGAAACGGTGGTTTGAGCCCAACCGTTGGTGCTATACATTCGATACACTCAAGCGAAATGAGTGGTCGGTCATGTGTTCCCGGGTTGCAAGACGTTCTTGTTGAACCCAGTGTATTCCTCTCTAGAGATACACTATCAGCAGGTGGTTCCATACCTTGTCATAATCGGAATCCAATCTCCAATAAGCGCCCACGGTTTTGATTGTATATTATATATGTAGAGCATGAGATGCAAGCATTCTACTAGATTGATATTTACTTGTATTTAGACACTATTATAATATCCAAAAAGATATTGATTTCAAAAATGTTTTGGGTACCGCAAGGTAAAAACCATCCGTATTTATGTGTGGATTTGGTCCTACGGTTATCCTTTCCTTTTGAAATGATTTTTGACTTTAATATCAAGTTGTGTGATATCTTTAAACTTAGTGTGTTTTTCTCACTCTGGTTCACCAGACTGACCCGGGGTTTGAAATGCTCGGGTTAGACCAGGTTGTACAGGTCCAGGTTATCGGATGCTGCGAAGCCCAGAGACGAGCTGGAGGTGTGCAGACGTATGATAACCAATATTTATTCCACTGTGTGATTGTACATGAGGAAAAGTTATTATAATTGTCCAAATGTGATAATGTACTCTGATGATTGTAAGTTTTATTTAAAGCTCTCAATAAATATTTGTTTCTATATTATATTTTGTTCCGCTTCGATGTGAGATTCTGATTCTATGTTGTGTTGGTTTTTCTTCTTCTTCTGTTCTTATATTTCTTTCTTTCTTATCCCACTCTCTAGTTTCTTTCTAATAACGTTCTGGTGTTTGGAAGGTCGGCACTATGCAGTTAAAGCGCTCAGCGGATCCAATGCGGTGGAGACTCAAAAAGTTGTAGTGGGGATAAAGCGAGGAAATAGCGGGAAATAGCGGATGAGTCTAAAATAGCATATAAAACTCATATTAAATGCTTTTTACAAATATATAAACGGTAAATAAATGGAAAATTAACATTCACCTAATTATAATTAATACATTCTTAATTTTAAATAAGAGAATAAGCAAATATATGAAAATAAGTGTAAACTTTTACTTAGCTTAACTAAATTTAATAGAACATTATAGTATTTTATATTTTCTGAAAAACATATATTAAAAAATTATATTAAAGTAATTTTATAATGTATAGATGTCATTTTTAATTCATTTCTCTTATAGAAGATATAACAGAAAGAGCGGAATATAGCTGAAATAATGGGATATATCGGAAATATCAGAATATAGTGGGGCTAAAAGCGAAAAGGCTATTTGTAAACAGCGTAGCGTTAGAAATACGGTACACGATATAGCAGGGATATAGCGGGGAATAAACTGTACAGGGTCGGCATGAGATACGATAAATGTATTTATGTCGATTTTCGAGGCCGAAAATCCTTTGTTCGTTACACTTGTGATATTCATAGTGATTCATTGTAAATTCCACATGGTAGACTATATATTCTGTGCCTACAGATCAGCCTCAACACAACTATAGTGGTCTTCTAATCAGGACCAGCCTCAGCTCACAATTGTGGTCTGCTGATCTTGACCAGCCACGACACATCTATAATGGTCTGCTGATGTAAATAGAAAATATATCTGCACATGCACAATACATGTATACACATACATGTGTATGTATATACATATATATAATGTGCATGGGTAATATAGTCAAACATCAGTGAATGCACAGTTCAAGCCAAGTAGGAAACAAGGCATAACAGCATGCATGTGGCATACAACATGGTATCAAGTACACGACCAAACACTAGATGGCACAACAGCTTCAACAAGGAAGCATCAAGCTCAAGTGATGTGACATGCACAAAGGTACACGATCACATAAGCCAGTAAGCACATCAATACAAACTAGATGATGCACAAGGATGAACAAGGAATAATTTAAACCAGCCAATAAGCTCAATTCACAAAGAAAGGCTGCAACATCTGGATAACAACATGCATGTACAAATCCATCGGTACAAAACAAATGTTGTACCGGAATATGGTAGGTTCAAGAATGCAATGTTTTTTCCATATATATATATACACACACACACACACACACATACAAGACTGTGGCAAGAATGGGTACACACATGGGTAAATTGCAAAGGTCTGCATGTGTACACAATGACAAAGCAACATATACAAATGGAAGGTGAAACATAGGTGCACAAGTGACTAAGTCAGGGTTAAGTACATGGAGCAGCTGCATGCATAGATGTGAACATGGTTGTACATACTGATGGATCTGTTGAGTACAACAATGTGTTGTATGATTTTTGTTTGATGATAACAAACATATAATATTATTTAAATGTGTTTGTAATTGTACTATTTTATATTTTGTTTTATAAAAATAAATATTTATTGAATAATATATTATTATACACAATGACAAAGCCACATATACAAATGGAAGGTGAAACACGGGTGCACAAGTGACCAAGTCAGCGTCAAATACAAGGAGCAACTGCATGCACATATGTAACATGGCTGTACACACTGATGGATCAAGCAAGGCACAAAAGCACATGACATGGCAGAGAAATTATAACAAGTATTACAAGTGCACAATAGCAAGAGTAAGAAGCAAAGTGACAAGGCATCAACAAGTGCACACAATGGTCAAGACAGCATGATATGCAACCAAGAAAACAAGAGGTAAGATATACATTGGTGAAGGTGCACGATGCATGCAACATGCACCGGCTCAAGTGACATAGATCAGTGCAAGTCAGATTCATAGCTCAAGCAATAATACACAGAGGCATTCAAATGCATACAAAATTATCAAGGAAACTCCACACAGCATCTACATTTGCATATGACATGCAACTCAGTACGCCAAGCCAGTATTGTAGACACACATTGATGCATCAACGTTATAGAATTTCAAGACATCATGACACAAGTGTGCACAATAGCCCAACAGACAACAATGAAGCACATATGTGCAAGATGTCAAATGACAAGGACACTTAACACTAAAGAAAATCAAAGTGAAACATCTAGTCTTATTGCCAAGACAAGAGCAAGCTCTAGTATCAATGGCACAACTAAGTATAATGTCACAACAGTGTACATTCATATACCAACACACATACATATACAAATAAAGATATATATACATATATATATATATATGTATATATATGTATATATTTGTGTCTATGATTGAGGCAATGATCAAGAACAGAAGGAGCAAATTCAACGTACCAGATAAATTCTTAAGGTTCGGTGCAGTTCAAAACGGAAGTTTTACAGGGGATTACGTGCAAGATACCTTTTTTTATTAATATGTTGAAATCGTCAATGCAAAATTTCCAGAAATAGCCGAACTAATCTTCAGGGTAATTAATATACAACAAGAAATTAAATTATTATTTTTAGAAAGGAAAATTCAAATATCATTCTCAGAAATGAGCAATGAATTCATCACGAGGAACTGTTATGCCAAGAAAAACACGCAGTGACAAAAACGTGGCTTAATACAACACCAAATCAAGCAAGAATTTATCTTCATGATTAATGGAAAATCGCACGCACAATATTGGGAACCAAAATCATTAAATGTTTCCGGAAATCACTTAAAGATTCACGTGGTTTGTATACCCTATATAATACAAAATTTCATCTTGGCTTTTTCATCGAAACCAAGCAACGAATTTGGGAGCAAAAGAAAATCAAATCAGAATATTCACAAGTTTCGATCATAGGCCTAAGACCAAATTGGTGGACAAGAGAGCAACAAGAAATGCAAGCCACCAGAGAAAAAACTCCACTTATCAACAGTCACGATTTAGAAAATAAAAACCTAAATTTGATTTCGGCCGCCATTACTTTGAAGACAAAACATTTAAAAAGAAATAAGAGGAGGTCGACTATTTTATTTTACATAAGAGGGTTTTGAGTTGTTTTTAAGTGTTTTTATTTTTACAAAATATTGTGTAGGTTTTCTAGTTTACTTTAAACTAGGGTTTACGAGTTACGGTTTTGTAAATCAGGGAAATGATCTTGGGGATAAATATTAGTCCAGGGTTTTGAGCGTAGCATTAAAACAGTTGGGAGCGAGTATCGTGAGTTTACAGGGAATTTATAAGTGTAGAGATTGTTTTAATTCTATTAGAAACCTTAGGGAATGCAGCAGTATGTAGGGTTTGTCGAAGATGGATGAAATCTGTATCATTTATTTTCTCTACTACAGTCTGAGCTGTGCTAATTTTAATATCTCGTAAAACTGTAATAAGCCTTATTCACCCCCCTCAAGGGTTAATCTAAATCCTACATGACATTCTATCATGCTAAGAGGTGGTAGATAGGGAAGGTCAATCGTTAGGTAGAATTAGAAAATTTATTCCATATACTATATTTCTAAAGTAGTATAATCAATGCAAACAATCAAATAATCAACTTGAATAAAATATTATTATCTCAAAGGCTATCTTTAGATTGTGCGCGAACACATTTCTTTGTAACAAAAGAAGTATTACTTAGTCTATTATCGTTAACTTGCTTAAACATGCTAGTAATTACCTTCATTCACCAGACTTTCTGTCTGACACACTCTCTTTTCTTTCTCTTCTTCCCCATAGGCACATAGAAATATAAGCAGAATTCTTTGTGGTCTTAGAGTGTGGCTGGGGCACTCCATTCTTATACGTTCTTAGTTTCTTTTTTTATTTCATTCCTGTATTTATTGTAATTGGGTAGATGGATGTTTTGATAAAAATTATGTACTCTGATAATTAATCAAGACTTTGATGTAATGACATTTTTTTTAGTTATAAAATGATATTTTATGAGAATTTTAAATAAGATATTATGTTTCCGTTATAATTTATTTTTGTCTTATGAATCTCAGTCTCTATAAAGTTTTAGTTATACCCAAGAGCTCAACATTCCTTGGAACGACTCGTTCGGGGGTATGCTAAGTGGTTTGGGGTGTGCTAAGTGGTTTGGGGTGTTATAGAATGTCAACAAAATAAATTGTAATATCATACGACGTATAACTATAGGTCAGTACCGATCCATCCCCTATGGCTTAATACCGATCTATCTGGTCAACTTATATAACTCTTAATTTCTGTGTAAGCCTTCCTACCTCCAATACAAGACTTTTAGTATAGCCATTTGGACCTATGATGACCAAATAACCATGCAATACAATCCTTAATGGTATCCGAGCACTACACCTATTGCGTAGCACAATTACCTTGCTATCTACCGATCCTTTAAATTTCCTAGAGCAATCAAGGCATTACCCTTTGATAACTGTTAACCCACCTTTTTTCATGTCCGTTACGCTTCAAATTTGAATGTTCCATCCAGGTGGATGACCTAGAGAAATGGTCGGACAGCTCAAGAATCGAGTACAGACGATAACTAGAGAATACAAATATTCAGGATCACTTAGATGAAGCACTTGAATTAGGTGAACTTAGGTATGTGTAAGGAAGACATCTGAATCAATACAGAGTTTGGGCCCTAGATCAGATTTCTCACAACTACTCAATCTAGGTCAGATCGACCTAAACATGATAATGGAGTGGATTAGTTCAATGCATCAAGTCGGTGCGTGCATTTAGACTTGGAATTGATACAACATGCTTTGGCTGAGGAACTAAATATGGATGAACTGGGTCTGAACCTGTCCATGTTTTGTGGACTCGGATTGGTACTGATCTAGATCCTTTTAGATCGATACTGATCCGGGACATGAACATGGGCGCGTCTAGATCTGATAGTTCCTACTACCCTATTTTTGCTTCGGATTTCCATGCCGATCCAGGTTGGACTGTGGTCATAAATATAGGACTTTTACACTTATTTTAGGGGATCTTTTGCTTTCACTACTAAAGGACTATACAAGGATTCAACCCTCAACCCCTTTCTCTCTGCTTTTCTTTAAAAAGCAAAATTGTATATGTAATCCTATAGTATAAACAGCAGATTACACCAAGCGAAAGTAGGATAAATCGCCGAGCCACTATAATTCTTACATGCTCTTTACTACCTTTTGATGTTATGTACTTGAATCTGTGTTTTGGAATTGTTTGGTTGTTAGTGACTAATATTGGTGCAAACATTTTGGCATGCCAAAAAAGGGCTTACTGATTTGGATTTCGGAACATTCGAAGATATCTAATAGCTAGGAAGAAGAAAAAGGATGCTCGGGTTGGAGAAGTACGAAATAAGGGGAGTTGATCTTTTGAGAGAGCTTCTCCATTTTCCTAGTAGGAGAAGATATGGAAGAGATGATAAACAAATTATAGCTGGAAAATTAAAAAATGATGATGTAGGAGACATTCTCTTGATTTGGAACATCTAGAGGTCAGAATCAAGGCGGTGGAATGAGACCCACTAGGCAGGAAACTTTGGTACACAAATCGAAGTAGCTCCGGATCGGTACAGACTCAAATCACATAGGAGGCATCCCCGTACGTCTTCGAGAGGCAAGCACCGGAGCTGGTGGAGTTAATACTGATTTGAGAAATATCGAAAGACCCGTGGCTGATGTGGGATAGATTAGACAGGATAGGAATGCTTGGTAGTACCATGAAGAGTATGTATCGGAGTATCCTATTGGACTTGGGATCAAGCAGCATTACCCACGGATGAAGATGAGAGATTAACAGGAGCCTATTTACTTATAACATTAGGAACGCAAGGAATCCACCAAATTTTAAGCTTCTAGTGTTGACTGTGTATGATTGAAGATCGAATCCTATAGTGTACTTGAGACCATGCATTAGGCATATTGAAGTACTATGGGCATCTGAAGAGCAGATGACAAAGTGTTTTTCTTTATGTTTGATGGAGTTAGTTGCATTTTGTAGCCGAATAATGGATCCATTAATGCTTGGAGCGAGCTAGTTGACAGGTTCATGGGACAGTTTAAAGTCCATATTACAAGACCTAAGAACGTGATGACATTGAAGTTGATTAAGAAAAGGAAACGATCGAGAAACGTTAAGGAGTTTATTCGAATGATTTAATGTGGTGGTTATATAGGTGGATAAGTCGGAACTATCAATAATATTGATGGTATTCATATAAGGAGTGGCTAATGATTTCAAATTTAAAGCAAACCTCTAGAGAGATTCCCCATAGTGATCTTTACCATAAGACTGGTATGTACTTACTTTAAGAGGACATGTGGGCAGAGAGGAAAGAAGAAATTAACTCTGCGAAGGATAAGGAGACACTTGAGACATGTTTTAGGAGATATAAAGGCAGAAGGAAAGTCAAAAGCAAGCATGAAAGATCAAGAAAAGTAGGATGTGACCGAAATACCCCTCTTATGCAAAATTGAATGAATTAATAGAAAAGATTTATATGGACACCAGGAGGCAAATCCACTACAGGAAACCAAATCAGAGGGAGTCAATGGGTAGAGAGGGAAGATCTGGGAGGTATTGGATGTTCCACGAGTTGGACAAGCATGCAACAGTTGAGTGCAGGCACCTCAAGAATGTTATAGGGATGGGCGTGTATGGAATGGACAACTCCAATGGTATGTCGGAAATCTGGAGATGACAGCAGAGCATGGGTAGCCTCGGCAGTACAAAATCCAAGTGGGTCATGCTCGAAGAATCAAATCATCATCTCTTGATGACGATAATGAAAAGACAGAATAACAGGTAGCCATCTCCTAACAAAATGGCTCAATTTCCTACACATGTATGGGACCAGGACATGGTCCCCAGGCATGCTCTGAGCTGTCATTGAGCTACGAAGCCGGAAGGCCTAACTTGGTTTTCTTTCTTCGGAAAATTTAGATTTTATTATGCAAATACCAGGATTCGCATTTATTGATGAGTAAAATATTGGTGGTGGTTGCTAATTCGCATATATTTTCTATCATTTTACAAAATCCACATAATTATATATTATTATTGAGTACTGCAAATAACATGGCTTATAGTTGTAATACCTGTGCCACTAGTTGATCCACAGGGGAAAAAATTATTTTTAAAATTACTTAACCAAATTGAGCCAAAATTTGAGATTTTGTTAACTAACTAAAAAATTAAAAAAACTTGAAAATAGGTTGAGAGCTAACTATGAGATTAAAGAGCAATTTAGAGGTAAATTCACTTTCATTTCACACAAATAACATAAAATGAATTTATGATCTCTCTTTGTAATCTTTTGTGTAATTATTGGATGTAATTATCATAATCATGATCGAATCGTGTTATTAACGAACATATTTAAAACATCAGTCTCCAATATACCCTCAAACCCACTTATCAAGTCTCGTGAAAATGGAACTAAAAATAAAATTTATTTTAAGCATTCTCTGTTTACTTTTAATTCATAATATAGAGCTTCAAATTTTGATTCCACTCTCAATTAAATTACCATAATCATATTTTAATGAAGAGGTAATTTGTGTTTAAATTGACTAAGCATGGCCTATTTGGTTTGAACAACATAGACTATCAAACTCAATATTAAGCAACAAATGTACATAAACATATAACTTCCATTATGTACAAAAAGAGATGATCATAATGAGATCACTTATGTTAGCTTTCTATGATTCATGAAATCTTCATTATCCCTGAATTAAAGAGTTTAGCTAGTCATAAGTGAATGCATAATAACAAAAGTAATTTGGGCATAAAAAGAGAAGAATGAAATAGATATAGAATAAAACAAATTAACTAGCTTGCATTAAAGAATCCACATGCAAAAGAAGAAAAGAAAGTATAAAAGAGAACATAAGCATAAAAAAAGAATATAAATAAAGTTGCATAAAAATAAGAGCAAGGCTAAGCCATTAAAAGGAAATTAACTTTTATTCTCAACTTTGATTTGATACAAGTTGCATGAAAGAAGAGTATGTTTACATGAAACATAAAAGGGCTATTTATACATATCTATAATCCTAGTACATACTTAGAGTGCTATCCAAAATATCCTTGAGAAAGTGTAGGCTCCAAGTAATCATTATTCTTTAACTAATCATCCACCAACTGTGATTTTGCTTTTGATTTGTTTGAACGCTAAGTGGTTGGTAAGTGGGCTGCTCCATGTTATAGGAATTGTTTATTTCTTTATGCTCTTGGGATTTAACATTTGTATATGCATATATCTTCATATAATCTCTTCCATTTGCATCCATTTTCCTACAACACAAAATAAATTTGTGTAAGTATTTTTTTTTTAAAATCAATTCATACAAAAAATAACTATTTCACCCTTGTGTAAATGAGTAAATGATTATTTGAAAATACTTTTGCATTTTGGTTTAAAACATGTAAAAACACCCTAATATGACATGTAATTTTACAATAAAATTACGTGTATGAGTAAAAATATGCATTTTAACTGTATATCAAATACCCCTACACTTATCTTTTTATTTATGCTCGAACAAACTTAATTAAGATAATTTCACTTCTTTGGGAAGCATGATTGGATTAAGTTTATGCAACAAGCCGTTAAATCTCTGGATGTCCCCCGTAGAACGAGTGTTGACTCATGATGGTTTTCAATGGATATTAGCCATAAAATTCATATGCAAATGTTCTAACTGCAAGTTTATTTATAAATGTATGAATTCAGGTTTTATTTACAAAATGAATAATTTAATTTTAAATTGGCACGCAATGGTAAGATGCAAATTTCGGTCATCATCGGGAAATTCCAGTTTTTTGCAAGTCAAACTACAAACAAAAATCAAAGTAGTGTTTGGTTTATTTTGTGTTTTGAGTTTTAAGTTTTCAACGTTAATTTCGAAAGATGCAAAGATTTGAAGGGTAACGGAGGTGATGGATTAAAGACGGAGGGGATGATGAAGGGTATGGAGGATGGATGGATGAATTTGATGTCGTTCTTCCACCGTTTCTTAAAATACTGAAAGTCATAAAAGTTGTTTGTTGTTTTCTGTGTTAATTTCATTTTGTAAAATGATCGTTCTCCACGATATGTGTGTAGTTCGTACTTTTGTACGTACGAAAACTGAAAACTAAAAAATAGAAAGTGAATGCACCTTAAGTTTTCATTACATTTCGACTCTAGTTTGGCTAGTTATTTGGGTTGAATCACAGTGCAAGTATGAAATGAATTCTTTAATCAGTTGTCAAAGTTCATGCAATGGTATCCTTATTTCTTTTCGTATAACAAGTTAAGTCAGTATATTTAGGATGATGCTTAAATTTCAATTGCTTACTCTCTCTTCTTATTATTATTTTACAAAAATTATTAATATTGACATTATATATGCATTTAACTCAGGTAAACTGATGAAACTGTTAAACATTTTCCAACCATGCATAACCGTGAGGACTTTTTAATGGGATTAGAAAATTACGTTTTTATCCGTCTCTTCTATGAGTTCCATCCATGCAGAACGGTGAGGACTTTAAATGAGAATGGAAGCACATATACAGAGATTAAGGTTATTCACTCATACATAACTGTGAGGATTTTTTTTGGGGAAAACCGACTAGTTTTTAAAGTGATATGTAACACTTTTATTATAAAAACAATAATACAGACACCAAAAAAAGCTTCCATGCAGAGAAGACAACTATTAAACAGAACAAACTCAGTAGAGATACAATGACATGACCCAAATAAGCAAAAAAATAACTTGAAAAGGAATGATCTGAGCCGAACTCGCAAGTCTAGATTACATAATGCAAATAACACAAGCCAGCTAAGGCTCTAATGAAACAAGAACCAGTTTGTTAGCCATTGTCGAAGAGAATATTTCCCTTCAACAATTCATTTCCCTCGGCCTCTAGTGACGTAGCCAGGGAGAGAAGCTGACTGTGGTGATTGAGCATCCAAATCAGCAACTAATAGGGGAGGATGAGCTTAATATGTGGCTGGAGGGACCAAATGAGCAAAACGATGGGTTTTCTTAGTTTTAAGTTTTTTCTTAGCTAAGTTTGAAGGGGAAGCTTTATCTGATAAAACTTGTTTGCTTGTTGCATGTCACATACTTTGGGCATGCTTGTCAGAGTGGTCAGGTTACCGACAGTGCTTGAGCTGACAGGATAAGTACTCTTGTTCAGAAAGCCAGGTTTGAGTAATGCTAGGGACAGTCGCTTTAAGGCAACTGTCCATGATACTCGCCATACAATTGGCTGTTATTGTGATAGTGGGGCCAATATATAACATGGAAAACTGCATAAAAATAATTACATAGAATCTTTGACCAATCAATGAGCAAGTAACATGGGCAGTTGCTTGAAAGCGACTGTCCCTAGCATTTCTCTTGAGTTTAAATGTATTAGCAAGAGGGGACTTCGTTTGTTGTGAGAGAAATATTTGAAACTAAATTTGTAGAAATATCACCAGTAGCCTGTGCAGATGAAACAAGGTGGTCAATTACTTTAACTTTAGACGTACCAACTTGATGCACTAACCATTCACTTGCCTCTGAAACAGTATTATCATGTTCATTGTGGCTATTACTTCCATCAAGCACAACCTGTTTTCTTTGCCTTCCAAGAAGACCAACATAATCAGAGCTCACAGTGAATGCTTTGGTTAGCATTTCGTTGATTCTACCTATTCCACCTTCCTCTAAAGTTGTGTCATTATCTGTTTCAACTCCATCATCAGAGATAAAACTAAATTTATTACTTTCTAGATAAATAACAAGGCTAACTGGGGTTACAAGTTTCTTATATCTTTCACCTTTGTCTAAAGATTTCTTTTCGAATATATTTTTGATCTGGGGTGACACAACACTCCTCTTATGCAAAACTTTCTTTATGCGAGTTTCTTCATAGCTTGAGCACCAGATAACACTTTCTCATTCACCTGAACTGGCATAATACCAACATCTTTATCAGTGTCAGAAATGACTATCACCTGCTTTTTTTCTTGAGGCAACATCACTCATACTCACACTGCAAAGCATGCATTTGTCATTAATATAATTACCAAACGATTTGCACTTATCACACAATTCAGGCTTCCACAAGTAGTGAACACAAACTATCTTCTCAGTTCCATGAACAAGCATTACAGAGAATTCGGTGGGTAAACTTATATCCAGGAGACTTCGACCATACATTTCACGAGTTCTAATCTGTTAATTTTTTAGTTGACGTGTCCATACACAAAAATTTACCAACTCATGTCGCCAACCAACTAATTCATAGTTTTGACCAAGCATACAATGGTATGTTAGTTTGTTTAATCTAAATGGAGACTATCTTAATACTGCCTATATTAATCCGAACATCCTATAGTTTAAAATAAAGACATTATTCTTGATAACAACAGGGTCAGCTAATATCAGATGCTCCCTATCTTCCACGTTTGAAAGTAGAAAAAATGATACCTTACTAGTCGATTTAACTCTGATGCTCACAGTTGGTTTCCATATTCGTTTAAGGTGGCTTATGACAACAAAATAAGACAATAAAGCAATGAGAAAAAAATCCAACGATATAATATTGCCAAACATAGTTACCAGAATTGTTAATTTCCCCAGTAGGTTACAGTACTTTTCCAGCGAACTAAGGTGGGATGGTTGGCAGGGAGAAGTCACAAGCGTTCCTAAGCTTAGTTGCAAACAACGTAGACCAAGTTTTCTAGACAGAAGGAGGGAAGCTGGAGGAGGAGGAAGAGAGGGGACTACGATGGGGTTGGTGGTGGGAGGTGGGTCAATAGAAACAGGGACAAGTGGAGGAGGAAGTGAGAGTTGGTCATTGATTTGAGAGGACGTAAGTGGGTGGGAGGAAGATTTTGAGAGGCTCGAGGTCGTCATGGATTTGAGTATCTGAGAAATAAATGTTGTAATGTGAGGAGTTTTAAATGTGAGTGAAGACGTAACCATAAGGATTATAGATGTTTATTTTTTCAAACATTTGTATACATATTCAAGATTTTTTTTTTCTTTTTCTTTCTTTTTTTTCTAAAAGAGAGGGAGCTAAGCAAATTGATCTTACAACAACTTAGGTAATTTTTATTCTAATACACAATTTTAATAAATTAATTCAGGATTTTATTTTAATAAGTTAATTCACAACTATTTTGTAATGGATTAACTTAAAAAATTTCACTCTATCATAAGGCTTAAATGAGACATTTTTGTATTTTTAAGGTGAGGCATAAGCCAGGCAAAAAATTACCAGTAAAAAATGAAAACATCAAAATTAAGACATGTCAAACAATCAATTAGTTATACATTTTTCTTGATTAAATGACAAATATGCATTGTTTACAGCTTTTTCTAAACAGCAAACATGCTGTTAGTTAAACAGTAAAGATGCATTGTTTGTTAATACATGTAAGTAAGCAGCATTTGACTTAGCATATAACTTAGCAAGATAGCAGCATATTGCTCACCAGAAACTGTAACACCCCGCCTCCGCTAGGGTCACTCGCAAAGGAATGCACTAGCTTTAGAGGGGCATTATTGGTAAACATGCACAGAAATATCACAAGACAGAGCATATAAAATAGCGGAAGTAAAATCGAACTTTCATAAACATTAATAATTAAGGTCTAAAGCCTTTTACATCAGAGTACATCAAAACCTGTCTTGCAATAATAAAGAAGCATAAAGACTTTTTCATAAATTATTCCTCAAGTAAAAACAGTAAAGTAGCCATAGCCAAGAAAAGTCCAAGCCATCCATGATGACCTTCAAGCAGAAGAAGTCCGAACTAAACAACAGTATTTCCTTCCTGTAACCTGGGGGGGGGGAAACGGAAGAAAAGAGGCGAAACAAAACGGGTCAGTCAAAAAGACTGAGTAAGCCCTATCTACTATTAGCATAAAAACTAGTAAAGTTAACTGACATGAGAAACCGAGATGAACATAAGCATGATGACAAGATAGATAAGCTAAATCAAAATAACAGGATGAACTACTGAACTCAGATAAACTAAGGTGTCATGATAAATTACGATGTCAAGATAAAACAAGGTATCCCATCGTCAGGTTCCTATCAAGTATAATATCCCCAAGATATCTATCACGTATAACATCCCATGGTATCTATCCTGTCTTTTAGCTCTGCACCCACCGTACTAGTATCCCCACCGTATCATGTGTTAACCATGAATGACCCTTACTCAAAAGTCGTGTAATGGTCCATGTCAACCTAATATATTGCATATATAGGTTACTCAACTCGTATGTTTTATTCCATGTAAATGTTCAGTCCCCTGCCGTAGACCATACGGGCTTTCCCATGAGATTCTATACTACTTTAACATAGTTCCATGATCCTTAAGATCGTTTTTGACTGTCACTCTATATCTAACTAGGGTCTTTCAACATGAATCATCGTTTGTACAACCAGGACTTATGCTACCTAGGACTACTAGGGATTATGCTTACCTATTGCACGTTTTCGTATCTCGGTTTTGGTTCAACCACCCAGGGCCACTAGGAATTACGCTAACCGTCAACCGCGCCCTTTTTCCCACGCATTCATCGTGAATCGTTTTTCCATGACTGTATGCACATGTATCACATCGTGCCATCCGAGTCCTGTCACAGGGCAGATCAGGAAATACAGGACTCGGTCGGGAGCTTTCGATTTATCTGCCGATGCAGATGCTAAGGTCTGTTTTTTTTCTATACGTGGCTATGGTCCCACGAGACCACTCCCTCAACTAGTGAAAGACAAGACAGGATAAATCCTGTATGAGAATACACTACTGGCCAACCCACAATCCTAGCCTTACCGCAACCATAATTAGATAGCAATTATGGTCTTTTGGGTGTTCTCTGCCTTTCCGTACATACACGCTTGACCAAAGATGGTAGGTAGCCTGACGAAATGCTATCTAGGGTACGACCGTGTATCGTCGACTATCCCCTATCCATCCCCGTCTTTAGGTCGCTCGTATAGCAACCAAGGCATACTCTTGGTTCTTCTAACGCAGACCTTAACCTCTCATGAGCCTAGTATGATCACCTGGCGGCTCACAGAGGGATACCAAGAATATCCTCACGTTCCCCGAAGCCGCTGCTTCGTTACCCAGTTCGCTGGAGCCTTTATCTAAATCAGATAACTTGCTCCTACTCGTGTGCTTAAACGATGACCTACCATATCGGGTTACTCATCCAATCTATGAACTGGTCCAAAATTCCTCGACTAAGAATCATTACTTAGTTATTCTTCAACTAAGGTTTACCACTTAGCCTTATTCCCGTTATCCTTGTTAACTACGGTTATCCACCTGATCCTCAGAACTAGGGTTTACATAATGGATTAAGTGTCACTTAAGTTCATGACTTAACCCGTCTACAAATCATGTCAAAATTGGCTAAGTATCCAAGTTCAAGACTTAACCCTACAAACCATGCTCAAGTTGGTTAAGTATATATTAACTTGACCCTATCAAATTACTGAGTCAAATCGGTCAAGCGTATTTAAGCGATTCGTGACTTAGCCTTATCATGTTTTCACGTTAGATAGCTTAAGTATAGGTTAACTTAACCTCAATAAATTCACGAGTTAGATTGGTTAAGTATAGGTCACTTAACCACATCAAATCATCATGTTAGATTAGTTAAGTGTTTAACTTAACCCCATTAAACTACCAAGTGGGATTAATTAAGTCTAGGCTAACTTAACCCCATCTGATTTCCATGTTTAGACTAGTTGAGTCCAATCTTAACCCCATCCATTAACTGTATTTTTCGGTTAAGCATCATTAAGAAAACTTACTTAACCTTACCAAGTTATCGTGTTGGATTGATTAAGTGTTGGTTAACTTAACCCCGTCCACTAGTCATATAAAAATGGTTAAGTGTCATTAGGCAAATCAAGTTACTTAACCTACCCAACCTTGTCATGTTTTGTTAAGTATCATTAGCCTAATCAATTTACTTAACCCATTTGTCCATGTCATATTTGGTTAAGAGTCATTAATCAAATTAACTTAACCCTATCATGTGGCATTAATTACTTAATGCACCTCAACCTCTCACATTAGACTTTGTTGTGGTTACTAGTTAAGCCGGTCGGTTCCGGGTAGCTTTACACCACAACTTGGTCTAACCTCGGGTTCAAGCACAACATGACCAACTTCTCACATTGGGTCCTATTGTTTGCAACTACTAGTTAGGCCGGTCGGTTCCGGGTAGTTTTACGTTGCAAACTCAACTCAACCTCGAGTTGGTCACTTTCATGTTTAGTCTAGTGTCATGTTCATATTCAAGTTTTTAAGAATATGGGTAGACCTAACTTAATAGGTAAATTCCCAATTCCATAGTATGGGTAGACCTAACTTAATAGGTAAATTCCCAATATCATATTTTCAAACATACTCACATGTCAACTTCCATGTTATATTTCAAGTCATGTTTTCAAGTTGTATTTTCATGTCATTAGAAATTACCCATAACATAACCCAACGCTTTTAAACTCGCATATACGTTCGCAACAACAATGGATTAAAAGAAGAGACTTGGCAAAGGCACGACAAAAATGGATATTAAGCCACAAGTTAATCATGGTGGCAAATGAGGCACAAATGTGTTCATTAACTTGCATGTTACATTCTTAAGCCTCAAAAATATGCATAAACCCAAACTTGGCACATAAGCGAATCATAGTGACAAAAGACATGGAATGATGACTAGTAACTCGCATATATCATCATATAAGGGTTATGACTTCATATGCAAGTTGACATAAAGGTTATGAGGGTTCTCATGTTGCATAATGCAACATTTCAACATAAAGGTTGTAGCTTTTAGCCCACAAGATCAAGATAATGACTTCATAAACTTGCATGACATGATAGCATGTATCATACTCAATGATCAAACCCAAACTTGCAACATGAACATTTAACTTCATAGTTAATATCTAAGAGTAGGGAAAGGGCTTACATTGCTATGAAGGCACAAATCGATTAAGTTAAAGATTGAGACAACGCCTATGCATGCCATCATCCAAAAACCCAAAAATGAAAACTCCAAATCAATAAAAAAAACCATCTTGATGAACAAAGGTCAAAGCTTTAGCCTTGAAATCAACTTGAGAAGCTCTCATACTAACATAGGGACTCTCTAACACTCACATGATCATGAAACCTCTCATAGAAATGAAGTGGAGGCTAGGGTTTTGAGTGGAGGCCATGAGAGGAGCAATTTTGCCATAGTTTAGTTGCATGAATGAATAATGAGGATTTAGGAGAGGGTTAGGGGCTTATTTATAGAGATTAGGATTAGTTAGGACCCTTAGATTAACCCTAGGACCAACCTGAACCATCAGATTTCGAACCAGGCCCAAAAACCTAGCCAAGACAGAAAATAGGTGCACCAGGCAAAATTGCCCGGCCACCATAAGTCGACCCCCAAGTCGACAGGGCTGTCGACTTGGGTCAAGCGATGTCGACTCCCAAGTCGACAGGGCTGTCGACTTGGGGTACCTGGCGGGAATTTTTCCCGCCTAGCCTTCCAACCCTAATTTTCGAAATTAGAACTCGTTTTTGAACTAGAATTTTCTGAAAACTTCGTCGGATCATAACTTGGTCATACGGACTCCGATTCTCGAAAACTCAGACTCTATTTCGCGTATTTTTCCGAGACGAACGCAATGGCATAGCCCTTTTTACTTGATTCAGAATTTAAAATTAAATTCTGCCTTCATTCTCGTTTTAACATGTTATCGAAATACGGGTTGTTACATTCTCCCCACCTTTTAGGATTTCGTCCCCGAAATCTCCAAGTTAGGAAGAATATATCCTACCATCCATCATTCATCTACTCAAAACATCATCCACAAACAACCATTGTCCTTAGATGATTTCTAATGCTGTATGAATATATGCAAAACGTGTGTGTACATGTTCCTTAGCTAATGCTAATGATCAGGCCTGGATAATCTTTCTAATGCAAAATATATATAGTGCCATGAATCCAACATGTATGCAAATAATCCTAGTCATATAGATACTATATGCGTGCACAATCATTCATTCATATGCAACAACCGCATGATAATACATTCGATTTCATCCATAAACAAGTATAAATACTCGTGCATATGCAATATGAAATGTGACCGAGTCGAGCTAGTATCTAATGTGTATTCGCGCATCCACGAGCAACCACTTGCAACCATATCAATCATAACATGTTTCAAATACATGTCTACATCCATAGGGTTCTACCTAGGATTCCCTGGAACAGGGTCGAGAAGATAAACAAGACAAACTCCTTACGGGGTTTGTAACAGAAAATAGGACCGAGAGGATGTCCACAAAAGATAGCCTACAAGTAAGCTCTACAGAAAACAGGGATCAAGGATACACTCCCAAAAAGAGATATCATGCGCGTATCTAGTCTTTGACCATCAAAGTCGTATTTCCTTGGGCTTAATTCCATTGTGCCTTGACCGTCTTTTAACTTCGCGATTTCGTAGCTTCTTATTTCCTGTTTCCATAACATGAGCTGGAACTCATTTCTTCGTCGCCTCTCGTTCCACTTGCACACTTGGCGCAAACATGACTGCGTACTCATGATCTCATGCAAGCTTTCCAAAATCCACTAGTGAATCTTGGATCTCGTTTATATACTATAAGGTATTCCATGTAGAAGAACTTTCTCTTGAAAGTAAACAGATATCAACCAGGTTATCATGCGCACTTACTAGGGTGATCCCTATAACCCATGCATAAATGAAGTAAACCATCCGTCTTATTGGCGAACACCACTCGATCGGGCTTCTAATTTCCAATAAAGGCATCAAGGGATTCTAAGTAACTAGTCATGACAGAACCTCAAAAAGGTTACACGATACTTCGAGGGTATTACCAAGGCTAGTCAAAAGGTCTAACTACCCTCCTATCAAAACCGAGAGTGGCACCCCCTACTGGATAACCACTTCATCCCTAGAATCCATCCATAGCTTATAAACATGAGCATTATTTCCAAACTCAACGCTTGGCATAGACATTCTCAAATCCAAACAAGTCATGTATAAATGGACTGATTCTCCAATAGGACTTTGAGACAAAAATGGGATTCTCTATTACGCTAGTACTTAAGGTGCAGAGACTCAACTATCGAAGCAGACTTAAATGATACGAAAAACGAAGTCCTAACGGGATGATAGAGAAGAAAAGCTAAACCTTTAACAAGATCGTTACCCTCCTTCCGAGGTACCCTAGAAATGAGAGCATACTATTGCCCTCCCGATGATCTTGTCCTTGTCCCATAATACTTAACTATCCGCCCCGTTTTACCATGCCAAAGGTACTCTCTCGTCATGGGTTTCATTGTTCATCTTTCTCCCTCCTTTGAGGACTAAGCCATACCAACAAGTTGCTCATCCTTAAGCTCGTATCCTTTATCCTCTTTCTCACTATCCTTTCTTATAACGCGGCCACTGGTCTCTCGAGAACCACCTCCATCGCATGGAAAGCACTTTCGTAGATAGAAAAGACTAGTCGCAGTTAAAACCACTGTGACTACAGATGGAGGAAAGAAAGGAAAAGAGATTCAATTAAGGGAACAAGGATAGTGCTAATGGCCTTTGGGGAATAGCCTTTTTCTTTTAAAAGAAAATTTTCTTGAAAAATGCTTCTCTGTAAACGATTTTCAAATAGTTTTCAGAAAGTCTTTAAAAACTTTTGCCCAGTCTGGTAACCTTCTGCTCTGATACCAAATGTAACACCCCGCCTCCGCTAGGGTCACTCGCAAAGGAATGCACTAGCTTTAGAGGGGCATTATTGGTAAACATGCACAGAAATATCACAAGACAGAGCATATAAAATAGCGGAAGTAAAATCGAACTTTCATAAACATTAATAATTAAGGTCTAAAGCCTTTTACATCAGAGTACATCAAAACCTGTCTTGCAATAATAAAGAAGCATAAAGACTTTTTCATAAATTATTCCCCAAGTAAAAACAGTAAAGTAGCAATAGCCAAGAAAAGTCCAAGCCATCCATGATGACCTTCAAGCAGAAGAAGTCCGAACTAAACAACAGTATTTCCTCCCTGTAACCTGGGAGGGAAACGGAAGAAAAGAGGCGAAACAAAACGGGTCAGTCAAAAAGACTGAGTAAGCCCTATCTACTATTAGCATAAAAACTAGTAAAGTTAACTGACATGAGAAACTGAGATGAACATAAGCATGATGACAAGATAGATAAGCTAAATCAAAATAACAGGATGAACTACTGAACTCAGATAAACTAAGGTGTCATGATAAATTACGATGTCAAGATAAAACAAGGTATCCCATCGTCAGGTTCCTATCAAGTATAATATCCCCAAGATATCTATCACGTATAACATCCCATGGTATCTATCCTGTCTTTTAGCTCTGCACCCACCGTACTAGTATCCCCACCGTATCATGTGTTAACCATGAATGACCCTTACTCAAAAGTCGTGTAATGGTCCATGTCAACCTACTATATTGCATATATAGGTTACTCAACTCGTATGTTTTATTCCATGTAAATGTTCAGTCCCCTGCCGTAGACCATACGGGCTTTCCCATGAGATTCTATACTACTTTAACATAGTTCCATGATCCTTAAGATCGTTTTGGACTGTCACTCTATATCTATCTAGGGTCTTTCAACATGAATCATCGTTTGTACAGCCAGGACTTATGCTACCTAGGACTACTAGGGATTATGCTTACCTATTGCACGTTTTCGTATCTCGGTTTTGGTTCAACCACCCAGGACCACTAGGAATTACGCTAACCGTCAACCGCGCCCTTTTTCCCACGCATTCATCGTGAATCGTTTTTCCATGACTGTATGCACATGTATCACATCGTGCCATCCGAGTCCTGTCACAGGGCAGATCAGGAAATACAGGACTCGGTCGGGAGCTTTCGATTTATCTGCCGATGCAGATGCTAAGGTCTGTTTTTTTCTATACGTGGCTATGGTCCCACGAGACCAATCCCTCAACTAGTGAAAGACAAGACAGGATAAATCCTGTATGAGAACACACTACTGGCCAACCCACAATCCTAGCCTTACCGCAACCATAATTAGATAGCAATTATGGTCTTTTGGGTGTTCTCTGCCTTTCCGTACGTACATGCTTGACCAAAGATGGTAGGTAGCCTGACGAAATGCTATCTAGGGTACGACCGTGTATCGTCGACTATCCCCTATCCATCCCCGTCTTTAGGTCGCTCGTATAGCAACCAAGGCATACTCTTGGTTCTTCTAACGCAGACCTTAACCTCTCATGAGCCTAGTATGATCACCTGGCGGCTCACAGAGGGATACCAAGAATATCCTCACGTTCCCCGAAGCCGCTGCTTCGTTACCCAGTTCGCTGGAGCCTTTATCTAAATCAGATAACTTGCTCCTACTCGTGTGCTTAAACGATGACCTACCATATCGGGTTACTCATCCAATCTATGAACTGGTCCAAAATTCCTCGACTAAGAATCATTACTTAGTTATTCTTCAACTAAGGTTTACCACTTAGCCTTATTCCCGTTATCCTTGTTAACTACGGTTATCCACCTGATCCTCAGAACTAGGGTTTACATAATGGATTAAGTGTCACTTAAGTTCATGACTTAACCCGTCTACAAATCATGTCAAAATTGGCTAAGTATCCAAGTTCAAGACTTAACCCTACAAACCATGCTCAAGTTGGTTAAGTATATATTAACTTGACCCTATCAAATTACTGAGTCAAATCGGTCAAGCGTATTTAAGCGATTCGTGACTTAGCCTTATCATGTTTTCACGTTAGATTGGTTAAGTATAGGTTAACTTAACCTCAATAAATTCACGAGTTAGATTGGTTAAGTATAGGTCACTTAACCACATCAAATCATCATGTTAGATTAGTTAAGTGTTTAACTTAACCCCATTAAACTACCAAGTGGGATTAATTAAGTCTAGGCTAACTTAACCCCATCCGATTTCCATGTTTAGACTAGTTGAGTCCAATCTTAACCCCATCCATTAACTGTATTTTTCGGTTAAGCGTCATTAAGAAAACTTACTTAACCTTACCAAGTTATCGTGTTGGATTGATTAAGTGTTGGTTAACTTAACCCCGTCCACTAGTCATATAAAAATGGTTAAGTGTCATTAGGCAAATCAAGTTACTTAACCTACCCAACCTTGTCATGTTTTGTTAAGTATCATTAGCCTAATCAATTTACTTAACCCATTTGTCCATGTCATATTTGGTTAAGAGTCATTAATCAAATTAACTTAACCCTATCATGTGGCATTAATTACTTAATGCACCTCAACCTCTCACATTAGACTTTGTTGTGGTTACTAGTTAAGCCGGTCGGTTCCGGGTAGCTTTACACCACAACTTGGTCTAACCTCAGGTTCAAGCACAACATGACCAACTTCTCACATTGGGTCCTATTGTTTGCAACTACTAGTTAGGCCGGTCGGTTCCGGGTAGTTTTACGTTGCAAACTCAACTCAACCTCGAGTTGGTCACTTTCATGTTTAGTCTAGTGTCATGTTCATATTCAAGTTTTTAAGAATATGGGTAGACCTAACTTAATAGGTAAATTCCCAATTCCATAGTATGGGTAGACCTAACTTAATAGGTAAATTCCCAATATCATATTTTCAAACATACTCACATGTCAACTTCCATGTTATATTTCAAGTCATGTTTTCAAGTTGTATTTTCATGTCATTAGAAATTACCCATAACATAACCCAACGCTTTTAAACTCGCATATACGTTCGCAACAACGTAATGGATTAAAAGAAGAGACTTGGCAAAGGCACGACAAAAATGGATATTAAGCCACAAGTTAATCATGGTGGCAAATGAGGCACAAATGTGTTCATTAACTTGCATGTTACATTCTTAAGCCTCAAAAACATGCATAAACCCAAACTTGGCACATAAGCGAATCATAGTGACAAAAGACATGGAATGATGACTAGTAACTCGCATATATCATCATATAAGGGTTATGAATTCATATGCAAGTTGACATAAAGGTTATGAGGGTTCTCATGTTGCATAATGCAACATTTCAACATAAAGGTTGTAGCTTTTAGCCCACAAGATCAAGATAATGACTTCATAAACTTGCATGACATGATAGCATGTATCATACTCAATGATCAAACCCAAACTTGCAACATGAACATTTAACTTCATAGTTAATATCTAAGAGTAGGGAAAGGGCTTACATTGCTATGAAGGCACAAATCGATTAAGTTAAAGATTGAGACAACGCCTATGCATGCCATCATCCAAAAACCCAAAGATGAAAACTCCAAATCAATAAAAAAAACCATCTTGATGAACAAAGGTCAAAGCTTTAGCCTTGAAATCAACTTGAGAAGCTCTCATACTAACATAGGGACTCTCTAACACTCATATGATCATGAAACCTCTCATAGAAATGAAGTGGAGGCTAGGGTTTTGAGTGGAGGCCATGAGAGGAGCAATTTTGCCATAGTTTAGTTGCATGAATGAATAATGAGGATTTAGGAGAGGGTTAGGGGCTTATTTATAGAGATTAGGATTAGTTAGGACCCTTAGATTAACCCTAGGACCAACCTGAACCATCAGATTTCGAACCAGGCCCAAAAACCTAGCCAAGACAGAAAATAGGTGCACCAGGCAAAACTGCCCGGCCACCATAAGTCGACCCCCAAGTCGACAGGGCTGTCGACTTGGGTCAAGCGATGTCGACTCCCAAGTCGACAGGGCTGTCGACTTGGGGTACCTGGCGGGAATTTTTCCCGCCTAGCCTTCCAGCCCTAATTTTCGAAATTAGAACTCGTTTTTGAACTAGAATTTTCTGAAAACTTCGTCGGATCATAACTTGGTCATACGGACTCCGATTCTCGAAAACTCAGACTCTATTTCGCGTATTTTTCCGAGACGAACGCAATGGCATAGCCCGTTTTACTTGATTCAGAATTTAAAATTAAATTCTGCCTTGATTCTCGTTTTAACATGTTATCGAAATACGGGTTGTTACAGAAACTACGTTACTTCTCCTTTACTTTTAGATCATGAAATCTCCTTTTGAGGCCCAATTTTGTACTCTTCTATCATGACAGTATACTATGGATACCCAATATGAAGTTAGAAGAATGTGATGATTGTATCTCATACAATTATACAGCCTCATTAAACGAACATGAATACTCATTATTATTATGCTGAAACATACTGAAGTACTTTTTTTATGAAATATATGTATTTTTTTTCCAACATTCAAAATGTTTATAGAAAATTGTGTTTTTAGACGTAATAGTAGACCAAGGCCACATGCACATACTGAGAAGAAGAAATATATGATGCAATACTGAATTTAGATGTAGGATTTTAGAAATAAGAAATATATGATGCAATACTGAGAAGAAGAAAGATGCAGAACTCAGAAGAAAAAAAAAGATATCTTACATTTTTTAGGTGGATGAACTAATTAAAAATTAAATATTAGTATAAGTCAACGATCCTATTTTATAAGGTGAATTAACTTATTAAAATTGTGGATTATAATAAAAATTACCAATGACTTAATACTAAAGACTTAAAATCTTAACTCATTTTAAGTCAACCACTTCTTTAAACAATGACTACAGTTTAGAAAGCATTTCATGGTTATCACTTACGAATATTTCTATATACTAGTTACACAAAAGTTGATTATAATATGAACATTTTTTTCATTATCTGTTCAAACAAGTAAATTCCCGAAAATTTCAAATTAGTGACTAAACGTGTATAACTTGCTCTATCACATCAATTGAAAAAGTAAATTAATATGCAAAACTTCTTTTTGGGTGTTTTGATAAAATGGAAGGAAAAGATCAAAAAAACGTGTATATAACAATAAACATGAGACTCCTCCCATACTTTCAATTTTATTATGTCCTTGCAATATATAGTGACATAAACAGCTTGAAGGAGTAAATTATATACATATTTACAAAAAGGGTCAAAATTGCATACTAGACGTAGCGTCACTTATGCAGAATTATGAGCTCCTTGTCCATGTTACTTAGTAATTCCAAGTTTTGTTTCAAACGATGACCATTAGCTTTGTAAAAAGATTTGTCCCTAAGATTTTCTATTTTGATGGCACTACGTGGAAAAACAGTACGCATGAATTATGATTTGGTCCATCTTGATTTTAATTTCCTAGGGAATGAACGAAGCCGAGAGTCACATATGTCCACCGTACGCTTGGTCACGGTAGAATGTGAGAACACTCCTAATTTTGCCATTAGGAATGCACTGACGAATGATTTAATTAGGACAATACTTAAATAAGTATGGGTCGTCCAAATAGAAATATTTTACTTAGGACAGAAGTTTGCACTTGTCATATTTGGACAAAAATGAAAGAATTTGTTTAGTGGTTAAATATTTCACTATATCGGCGATCCAAGGTTTGATTAAAAGTCACAGAAAGGAGTTTGTAACAACCCTCGCTTAAGGTACCTAGACAAATTTTGTAACGACCCGCATTCTACGCATCATAGGAACGTAGAATATTTATTTCTGTCACATACGAAGTCGTATGGTCATGCAACTTTGGGAGACGACTATTAGGGTCATTTCCCATGTCCATGATTTTTCCCGATTTTAAAATGACCATTTTACCCCTAGTTGGTACTGTTTTGGCCATAACTTTTGACTGGAAAGGAATTTTAACCTGAAACCACTTCCGTTGGCTCCGGATGATGGTTTCTCTTTCCGTAGAGTGGTCATAATAGCCAAACGGACTCATCGTTTGGGAGATATGGCTGAAACAAGTTTCAGATGGCGAAAAACAGCTTAATTGGGCTTAACCGGGTGATTAGCAGTTAGGCCCAGAGGGGAATTTCGGGTTTAGAGGCATAGGAGGGCTGATTAGGGTTAGGAAGTCACTTTCATTTCAGTTTTGAGCCGCCACAAACCTTCTTGTGACCTTAGTAATGGCTGCCATCCTCTAAAACCACTCCAAAACACATTTTTAGTGAAGATTAAGCCTAAACTACATCAAAACAAGGCCAAATAGCAACAGAGCAAGGTTGGAGTTGCTGCTATACATAGGAATTCGACCCAAACAGAGAGTATTTCAGATTTGGTGTTTTATTTTGTGGCAAAGGTGAGTGATTTGCATGATTTCTCACTAATTACGGTTGATTAAGGGGTAATTAGTGTTAATTAGCGAATTTATACACAAATAAAATCAGGAAAAATGTTTAGAAATTCTTAAATAATGTTTTATGCTTCTATTGGAAATTTGGTTCGATTTGATTAAGTTTCGTTAACCCTATGATTAGCTTTACTTAAACATGCTTAAGGGAAAATAAGGAGTTTTGACCACTTTTGATCCATTTTGCTTCATTTGAATGGTTGTTTGGTGTTTGTGGTTGCTATTACATGTTGCTATGACTTTACGGTGTGTTTTATGATTGATTAGAAGTGTTAGATTTGTCAAAAACGCCGTCGAATGGCGTAAACTGCTCGCTGGAAGAACTGCAGGAAATCAGCCCGAACCGGACCGGATCGGTGGAAACAAAGGCGATCTGAACCGATGGCGCGACCCGATCCGCCGATGCTTGAAGACCACGATCCGATGATGCAATCCGATCCGAGCCTCTTACCACGAACCAATCCGAAGCAACGCACTGGAGCTTGAAGCCTGAAGGACGATCCGAACCGAAGGGAGTCACACGATCCGACCCGGAGCTTGTAGGGCGACCCGATCCGGTGCACTTGAAGTGATGGCCGATCCGATCCGATGGAGACTGATTCACGAGGAAATGGAGGATTACGACCCGGTCGTCTGGGGAACCTCGACCCGATCCGATGCAGGAGGCGCGATCCGACCCGAATGATGGAGACCGATCCGAATGAAGATGATGACCAAAACCCGAGATGCAAAGGTAGCCCAATATGGGAAGTTAGAGCTCAGGATCTAGTTGGGAACCAATGAGTTCGCTTCATGATTGGGCTTTGCTGCGGGACGTGTGCAAAGGGGCTATCGATGTCTATGACTTTGGATCACTATGCATGGGAAGTACGTGAACGGATTCAGGGCTGCAATGGCCTAGGTACAACTAAAGGGCTATAAACCAATGAAGTGGGGTCATTTGTAAAGATTTGGTCATGACTCCACGTGGTAAGCTTGGTAGTAGCAGTAGTTGTACAAGTCGAACTCCGTCACTACTTCAATGGATCTAGCGATTGACAGTGGTGGACATCGTATGCTTTACGCACTGAGTGAGGGATGTGAGGATAGTTGCTATGGTTGGTTTGTTTGTTATCATTATGACATGCACACCCCACCCCGTATTCTTTACACTATTTATTATGGCACCTTAGAGTATTGTACGGTATGTGGTACTAACTCTTTGGTTGCAGGTCCAGGTTCAGGTATGGTTTAGTATACCTATTATTGTTCTGTTTAGATGCTTATCGCTCATACCAGGCTTTATGTCTGACCCAGAGTTTTATGTCTCCTCTTATTACTCTGGGTGCTCACACGAGCAGACTAGAGACATGTTAGCTGGAGATGCACGGGTTGATGATCCGGAGACGAGCAGGAGGCTTCCACGTAATATATATATAGTATTCTCCCTGTGTTGTTGAGGATCACCGCTCGGGCATTAGTGGTGCATCTTCTACTTTAGCTTTCTTTTGTTTAGAGACAGTAAATTTGGAAAGTTGTAATAAGCTGTATTTGGATTTCCGCTGCTCTGATGTTGATATTGATTTTAGTTATCAGCTTATGCATTGTCTCACCTGTTTTATGTCAAGTATATTATTAATATTATATTTTACTCCATGCGCTGTGAGACATTCTACGGGTTCTTGATTAGTTCGTTCCCTTCTTTCCTTTCTCCTGACGACCGTCCCGTGCTAGTCAGGCATGTGTACAACGCACTTTTGGAGGAAATGCAGGCTGGTGCGGGGCGGGCCGTCACACTTGGTATCAGAGCTCTAGGTTGCGTAGTTAACCTAGGGAAGTTATCAGGGAGAGATAGTATATGTATACGAGAGAGCGTATTTGTGATTATTTTGGTTTTTAAAAGCTTTATATATATATACTATTAGTAGTATAAGAATGAAGTCGTACTACACTAGCACCACTATGGGGTCGTTAATCGTTTCCTTTTTCAGATTGACGATGAGCCGATATGTTAGAGGTATCGGTAGAGGGGCCAATAATGGGAATGCTGCTGACATGAGGACGATGTTTACTGACCTCATGAGAGAGATGCTTAGGGATGTACAGAGGGCATGTAACAACCCGCAAAATCAGGACCAATTTAAAATTTTTATTTTAGAAAATTTTAATGAATTTTGACAATATAAAATAATTTATTTAAATAATAATGATCACAAATTTGATTTAAATCGAAGTTAGAATGAATAATTTAATTTTAATTAACAAAGGAGTTAGAAATAGCGCGTAGTTTGAAAAGTCAAAGTTGAACTTTGACTGACCGTACAGGATGCAAAATTTAACGGATTTTAGTGAAACCAAAAATATTAGAATCTATTTAAAAATATCTTTCCGACGAATCCGAAAAATCGAAATTTCATAACGGGAATCAAAAGTTATGTCAAAATTAAAATCTAGAAAGGTCGCTATGAAATTCATAAAGGTCAAAATGCTACTTTTTGCATACGAAGGAATTTGAACTTGAAACCACTTCCATTGAGTTCAGAATGATGTTTCTACATTGAAAAACAGTAAACACTTATATATTTCGAGTTTCGGGATTTATTTGTTTAAAAATGTATTTTTAATATTAAATATATTGGCCTTAAAAATAGTCATTTTTCAAACGACCTCTGTTTTCGATGAAACCACTTTTGTTGGAACCGGAATGTCAAATTATTGTTAGGTTTTAATTTTCAGAATTTTTCGAATTAATATGTGAACTTGGGAAAAGAAAATATGTTTTGACTATTTTAGTTAAATTTAAACGCCTTAAAAATAGCCATTTTTCAAAAAGTCTCAGAATTCGACGAAATAAATTTTGTTAGAACCGTATCGTCATAAGAAAGCCAAAAATAATTTTTCTGGATTTTTCTGAGTTAATTTGTGTCCCCGGTAAAATTATTTGTATGGAAAAATTAGAAATAAAGGACTTAAATTTTAAAACTGCAAAACGGAGGCCTAGGTGATAGTTTGGGCTGACGAGACACGTCTAGATGAGTTCGAAATGGGGGCTAAATGGTAGGAACAACAGTCGTTGGGCCTAAATCGGAGTTCGGACCAAAACGGGCTTAAACGGGCTAATTAAATAATAATTAGATTAACCTAATATAATAATATAAAATCAAAGTCGGGTCCTTCTTCTTCCTCAACGTGATTCAGCCGCACTCTTGAACCCATAATGGCCGAAACTTCTCTCCTCCCTATCTCCCAAACCACTAAGAATTAGACCATGCCGTAGTGAAACTTTTTGAAGCTCTTCACTTCCTCTTTCTTCTCCAACAAATCTCACATCAAACCGTTGCCCGTAGCTCTCGATTCACCTCCCCGAACCCGCCGCCATTATGCTGCCGCCGCCCCCTGTGCATGTAGCCGCACCCCTTCATCTTCCCGGTGAAGATAGCCCTCTCGTAGCTCTTCAATCTCCCGCAAACCGTTCGTAAAACCGTCGACTATAGCTCCCGAAATCCGCATTCAAAGTTTTGAACAATTCTGAAAAATTGAGGTAAATAGCTTCAGATTTTGTCACGCTTTTAAGCGTCACTGTGTCAGTTGTTAAAGGCCAGAATTCTAATTTTTACATAAATTTCAATTTGAAATCTTTCAGATCCGTAACCGCTGTGACTCCAAACACGAGATCTGATTTAAATCACTTCATTTCAGAAACAAGCAAGGTGAGATTCTATATTTTATTTTTTTTATATATATATAATTAATTTAATTTAATTATATTATCATTATACAAAATGAATGTTGTATGGATTGAATGGTTGTATGGTGGAAATTGATGTTTGTGGCCTGTATTGTTATTGACGTATTATATGATTGGTGTTGGAATTGATTGTGGGAATTGTTATTCGATGTCTAGTAGAAAGATCATAATAAAATTTTTAATCTTTTGTTTTGATTTATAGATAAAATTTTAATCTTTTATCATGATTTACAAATCAAAGCTTTGATTTTTATTTTGAAATGAATGACATTAATAAAGATTCGATCTTTAAAATGAATCTTTGTTTTTGTTTGTATAAAATGAATCTTTGTTTTATGTATAAAACATGAAATCTTTTATTTTTATTTATAAAGATTAAAACTTTATAAAAATTTAAACTTTGATTTTGGTAACAAAGATTACAACGTTGATTTTGTTTGCAAAGATTACAACTTTGATTTTGGTTACAAAAATTACAACTTTGTTTTTGATTATAATAAAAAAAAGCTAAATCTTTTTATGTTGAAAATAAGGAGACAATATTTTTATGTTTTAAAATAAAAACACAATCTTTTTATATTGAAAACAAAAGATGTAATTTTGACGATGAAAATAAGAAGATGATCTTTTTATATTTAAAATAGAGAAGTTATCATTTTTACATTGTAAAATAGAAAAGGTTATATTTTTTTTTTTTTTTTTTACATTACAAAATAGGTTAATCCTTTTTTTTACACCTTCCTTTGTAAATGATAAGACCAAAAATATGTTATTCACATTATTGATGCTTATATGGTGAAAGAAAAGAAATAAAGTTTTGTTAGTCATTTTGTTTACATTTCTTTTGTAAATAAATGAACAGAAATATAAAGAAAAATCATTTTTTTCTATGTAAACCAAAAGAGAACATAATTTGTGAATTGTTTTTATTTACATTTATATGTAAAACAAAAGAGAACATAATATGTAAATCATTTTGTTTACATTTTCATTGTAAAAGAGAAAGAGTAAAACATGTTAATCACTTTGTTTACATTTTCATTGTAATAGAAAAAGAGTAAAACATGTTAATCACTTTGTTTACATTTTCTTTGTAAAAGAAAAAGAGTAAAACATGTTAATCACTTTGTTTACATTTTCTTTGTAAAAGAAAAAGAGTAAAACATGTTAATCATTTTGTTTACATTTTCTTTGTAAAAGAAAAAGAGTAAAACATGTTAATCACTTTGTTTACATTTTCTTTGTAAAAGAAAAAGAGTAAAACATGTTAATCACTTTGTTTACATTTTCTTTGTAAAAGAAAAAGAGTAAAACATGTTAATCACTTTGTTTACATTTTCATTGAAAAGGAAAAAGAGTAAAACATGTTAACCAGTTATGTAAATAAGAAGAATGAAATAATGAGAATCCTTTTATTTACATTTTCTTTTGTAAATGAAAAAGGAACTAAATAATGTTAATCCTTTATTTACATTTTCTATTGTAAAAGAAAAAGAACAAAATTTGTGAATCATTTTTTTTATTTTCATTTTCTATTGTAAATGAAAAGGATAAATGTGTGAATCATTATATTTACATTTTCAAATGTAAAATCAAAAGAACAAAATATATGAATCATTTTATTTACATTTTTTTTATTGTAAATGAGAAGAACAAAATATGTGAATTACTTATTTACCTTTTCAATTGTAAATAAAAAGAATAGAATTTAGGAATATATTTATTTACATTTTCTATAGTAGGTAAAAATAGAATTGTTAATGCTGAATATTTTATCGTCATTTTGAATGCGGTAAAAATTGAATTGTTAATGCTGAATATTTTATCGTCATTTTGAATGCGGTAAAAATTGAATTGTTAATGCTGAACATTTTATCGTCATTTTGAATGCGGTAAAAATAGAATTGTTAATGTTGAATATTTTATCGTCATTTTGAACGCGGTGAAAATAGAATGGTTAATGTTGTCATTTTTATCGACATTCTTGGTGCGATAAAAATAGACAATGTTAGTGATTCATTTTTATCGACATTTTGGGTGCGATAAAAATAGACAATGTTAGTGATTCATTTTTATCGACATTCTTGGTGCGATAAAAATAGACAATGTTAGTGATTCATTTTTATCGACATTTTGGGTGCGATAAAAATAGACAATGTTAGTGATTCATTTTTATCGACATTCTTGGTGCGATAAAAATAGACAATGTTAGTGATTCATTTTTATCGACATTCTTGGTGCGATAAAAATAGACAATGTTAGTGATTCATTTTTATCGACATTTTTGGTGCGATAGAAAATAAAAAGAACAGGAACATGAGAATCATTTATTTACAACTCCTATTGTAGGTGAAAAGAGTAAAAATATGAGGACCACTTTATTTACAACTTCTTTTGTAAATGAAAAGACCAAAATATGTTGATCATTTTATTGGTATTTCTATGGTAAATAAAAGAACAAGACATGTGAATTCTTTTTATTTTCATTTTCTATTGTAAATGAAAACGAACAACATTCTTGTCAAGACTTGATTAGTGATTTTGAATTGTCATTTTGAGTTAACATGCCAGTGAATTAGAAAATGAACATTTTGTGTCATTAAAAAGGATTAATTAGAAATGAACATTTTGTGTCATTAAAAAGGATTAATTAGACATGAACATTTTGTGTCATTAAAAAGAACTAATTAGAAATGAATACTTGGTGTCATTATAAAGATTAAATTAAAAATAAACATTTTTTTATGCATAAGAAAAGAGACTAAAACAAAATACTCATTTTTGTATATTAAAAGTGAATTAGACAAAATGGACATTTTTGGCACATTAAAATGAATGAAGTAAAAATAGACATCTTTATTCATTGAAAAAGATTAGACAAAATTCTCATTTTGTTGCATTAGAAGTTAAGAAACAAAATCATCATATTTGTTTATGTTGAGAAAAAGAATGGATTTAAAATGTATGTTTTCATACATTAAAGAGAATGAATTAAGGATGTATATTTCTATACATTTAAAAGAATGAAGTCAAATATTCATTTTGTCATTAAAATGAATGAGACCAAAAATATGCATTTTTGGTAAATAAATAAAAGTCACGATTTTTATTGTCATATGCTCATAATAAAGAGTATTGAAATATTTGCCTGTGATGTTGTATTTTGATGTGTTAAATGTGATGTTAGTATATTCAAAATTGAATATTACACTTCCATTTACAAGTCATCCGACTTGTTTATGTGATTGGGACGATTATTTTTACACATCGCCCAAGTGCACAAATAATTTATTATTTGTTTGTTGGATGAAAACCCCACACGGGTATTGGGACGGTACTTGACTGACACAAATCCCAATGTTATTTATATGTCTATCGATTGATCGACAGGCTGCGATGAGCGTTATTGTTTTATTTTAATGCTCACACAGTTGACATTGTCACTCTGGTTGTTAATGGATGGATTGAGGATTATTTCCTGTTATTACCCTATACATGAAATGTATGAAACCCATATGACCCAAATTATATGGTACATGGTTGAGTCGCATTCCAATGCAGAATTTCTTTTTAAATAAAGAATTTTTATATAATAAAAGGATTTTTGTAAAATAAAAGATTTTGTATTATAAAGTATATTTTACATTCAGAATCTTTTATATATAGAATATTTTATTGATTATTGTATATTGTGTTTTTTTATAGTAATGAATTAATATCTTTAAGATAAATATTTTATTTAAGATTATTAGATCTTAACAATTATGTTTAGTGATTGATATGTAGATTGGATTTGTAGTGGACGATGTTTAAATAACATTTATCCTTTAATCCAATTTACATTGAAATTACTATTTGAAATTTATAAATCTATTTTATAAATTAAATCAAAATTGGAATATTAATAAATCTTTTTAGAAAGATTAAAAATTTAATTTATTTTATCTTTGATAAAATTAATGAGAACCTTTTAACATAAATAATAATTTTTATTTAAAAGGATATTCAAAGTTGGAATGTGGCGTATGGTTGATTTTAATTACGAATACGCGAGTTATTCAGGAAGACCGGGTCTAACCCATTCTGAATAATCATCACGACGATCAAGAGTCGAAGATGAAGACGGTGACTGAAGACCGGAGAGCTTCACATCGTTTGGTTGATGATGACTAATATCTTGAATTGGGACTGATCCCCCAAGGCAAGGTAAAAGTGATGATCTTCCAGACGTACTGGAGATCGACGGATACGTTGTTTCGTTCAGACCTAGAACGGACTTGTAAATGGATAGCATGCCTGACATTGAAATTTATTTCATGTAATTAAATTGGTTTTTATTTAATATATAAATGCATGGTGACGGAGGATTTATTCTCTTGCTTAACACCCTTTTGTATGTTAAATATTTACCGATCGCATGATATGAGTTGTTGATGTGGTATGCCAAGTTGCACTTGATCAAGGCTTATTGTTGCAAAGCAGAGCCTTGTGGTTGATGATCAAAGCACAGTCTATTTAGGCATAGCTTTGTGTATATCGTGACTTCGCGAGCCTCACAGCCCGGTAGAGTCTAAAACGGGAGAAGGGAACGCAGGGAGTGCACACGTTTCTTTCTAGCTAGAGCGGTGCCAGGGACCTACCAGCGCTGGCATTTATTCATTGTGGTTGTTGGATTGTTCGAGGCCTTGGTTTATGCGGTCGCCACTAGCCGTAGTATAGGTCCAAAAGGACCGGGAAACGTGTGTTCAGGCATTTCTAATCCACAAAAGTAAGTGTGGACCGGCCCTGCAGGATCCAAGGGTTGGACAGAGTACCAATCCTGGGGCATTGCTAGAATGTCTCGAATCGGTAAGGATCTCCTCCCTAGCCTTGACTCAGATGGAAACCCAAATTTCCAATACGACATCACGCGGTTTTGATTGTATACCTATATATGGCGACATAGTGGGATGGGGCACTCATGCCGTCTAGGATTAATACATTTACTTTGATGTACTTCAAATTGGTTGCACACTATTATTATATAATACCGTGTTTATCGTATCAAGCATTTTTTGATCATTATAAGGTAAAACCCTATCCTCCGGTTTGCGTTGCATTGTGTGATGGGACTTGGGTCTTATAATGGTTTCATTTTTCTAAAAAGCATTGCGTTATTTTGACGATTTACTTTAGTCATGCACTGGCAATCCCATGGAGTAAACCCGTTCCGCGTTAGCGGCGTGGTCCTGTGATTAGCCTTATTATATTTTATAGGTTAGGTAGAATTCTCACACCAGTCCCATGACTGACCTGTAGTTTGTCCACTGGCAAACTCGGGTGCCCATATTTTCCACACGGGCAGTCGAGTAGCTATTTTTGCAGATATATTAAACAGGATTCTGGGTTGAAGCTTAAAGCTGTGTCCAGAGATAGAGAGTCTTCCGCTGTGTTCTTCCGTTGTAGTATATTACATTTTTTGTATTTATCTTCCGCTGTAATTATATTCCAATGTACTCTGATATTCTGTACTCTGATGTAACATTATATGATGATATGTTATAAAAGTCTTCTGTTGTTGTTTTAATATGTTGTATTCCCAAAGTTAAAGTATTCGTAGATTTTCACTTTTTGGGTCAGACCTGTGTGGTTTATGGTCGATTCAAAGGGCGGGAATTTGCGGGTCTTTACAGTTGGTATCAGAGCTCTGATTAGCTCAAATCTTTGGGGTACAACTCATTAGTTCTGGACAAAAGACTCATCAGAGATTGGATTAGTAATGTCCAATAAGAATACTCATTAGAGATAGGATCAGTAGTATCCTAGAATGAGTAAACTCGTTAGAGATGGGGTTAGTAATGCCCTAGAACGAGTTCAGAGTTACGAATTTATAATTAACGTATTTTTGATATTTATAACCTATTCTTTGAAATATGTTAAAGTTATATATATTTTGAAAAGATAATTAACCATTAAAATTTAAAATTAAGATAGTTAATTTTACAATTTTTAGCTACGTTCCTTTTTGAGGACGAAAAGTTTTTAAGTGGGGGCGATTGTAACAACCCGCAAAATCAGGACCAATTTAAAAATTTTATTTTAGAAAATTTTAATGAATTTTGACAAAATAAAATAATTTATTTAAATAATAATGATCACAAATTTGATTTAAATCGAAGTTAGAATGAATAATTTAATTTTAATTAACAAAGGAGTTAGAAATAGCGCGTAGTTTGAAAAGTCAAACTTGAACTTATACTGACCGTACAGGATGCAAAATTTAACGGATTTTAGTGAAACCAAAAATATTAGAATCTATTTAAAAATATCTTTCCGACGAATCCGAAAAATCGAAATTTCATAACGGGAATCAAAAGTTATGTCAAAATTAAAATCTAGAAAGGTCGCTATGAAATTTATAAAGGTCAAAATGCTACTTTTTGCATACGAAGGAATTTGAACTTGAAACCACTTCCATTGAGTTCAGAATGATGTTTCTACATTGAAAAACAGTAAACACTTATATATTTCGAGTTTCGGGATTTATTTGTTTAAAAAAGTATTTTTAATATTAAATATATTGGCCATAAAAATAGTCATTTTTCAAACGACCTCTGTTTTCGATGAAACCACTTTTGTTGGAACCGGAATGTCAAATTATTGTTAGGTTTCAATTTTCAGAATTTTTCGAATTAATATGTGAACTTGGGAAAAGAAAATATGTTTTGACTATTTCAGTTAAATTTAAACGCCTTAAAAATAGCCATTTTTCAAAAAGTCTCAGAATTCGACGAAATAAATTTTGTTAGAACCGTATCGTCATAAGAAAGTCAAAAATAATTTTTCTGGATTTTTCTGAGTTAATTTGTGTCCCCGGTAAAATTATTTGTATGGAAAAATTAGAAATAAAGGACTTAAATTTTAAAACTGCAAAACGGAGGCCTAGGTGACAGTTTGGGCAGACGAGACACGTCTAGATGAGTTCGAAATGGGGGCTAAATGGTAGGAACAACAGTCGTTGGGCCTAAATCGGAGTTCGGACCAAAACGGGCTAATTAAATAATAATTAGATTAACCTAATATAATAATATAAAATCAAAGTCGGGTCCTTCTTCCTCAACGTGATTCAGCCGCACTCTTGAACCCATAATGGCCGAAACTTCTCTCCTCCCTATCTCCTAAACCACTAAGAATTAGACCATGCTGTAGTGAAACTTTTTGAAGCTCTTCTCTTCCTCTTTCTTCTCCAACAAATCTCACATCAAACCGTTGCCCGTAGCTCTCGATTCACCTCCCCGAACCCGCCGTCATTGTGCTGCCGCCGCCCCCTGTGCATGTAGCCGCACCCCTTCATCTTCCCGGTGAAGATAGCCCTCTCGTAGCTCTTCAATCTCCCGCAAACCGTTCGTAAAACCGTCGACTATAGCTCCCGAAATCTGCATTCAAAGTTTTGAACAATTCTGAAAAATTGAGGTAAATAGCTTCAGATTTTGTCACGCTTTTAAGCGTCACTGTGTCAGTTGTTAAAGGCCAGAATTCTAATTTTTACATAAATTTCAATTTGAAATCTTTCAGATCCGTAACCGCTGTGACTCCAAACACGAGATCTGATTTAAATCACTTCATTTCAGAAACAAGCAAGGTGAGATTCTATATTTTATTTTTTATATATATATAATTAATTTAATTTAATTATATTATCATTATACAAAATGAATGTTGTATGGATTGAATGGTTGTATGGTGGAAATTGATGTTTGTGGCCTGTATTGTTATTGACGTATTATATGATTGGTGTTGGAATTGATTGTGGGAATTGTTATTCGATGTCTAGTAGAAAGATCATAATAAAAATTTTAATCTTTTGTTTTGATTTATAGATAAAATTTTAATCTTTTATCATGATTTACAAATCAAAGCTTTGATTTTTATTTTGAAATGAATAACATTAATAAAGATTCGATCTTTAAAATGAATCTTTGTTTTTGTTTGTATAAAATGAATCTTTGTTTTATGTATAAAACATGAAATCTTTTATTTTTATTTATAAAGATTAAAACTTTATAAAAATTTAAACTTTGATTTTGGTAACAAAGATTACAACGTTGATTTTGTTTGCAAAGATTACAACTTTGATTTTGGTTACAAAAATTACAACTTTGTTTTTTATTATAATAAAAAAAAAGCTAAATCTTTTTATGTTGCAAATAAGGAGACAATATTTTTATGTTTTAAAATAAAAAGACAATCTTTTTATATTGAAAACAAAAGATGTAATTTTGACGATGAAAATAAGAAGATGATCTTTTTATATTTAAAATAGAGAAGTTATCATTTTTACATTGTAAAATAGAAAAGGTTTTATATACATATATATATATATATATATATATATATATATTTACATTACAAAATAGGTTAATCCTTTTTTTTACACCTTCCTTTGTAAATGATAAGACCAAAAATATGTTATTCACATTATTGATGCTTATATGGTGAAAGAAAAGAAATAAAGTTTTGTTAGTCATTTTGTTTACATTTCTTTTGTAAATAAATGAACAGAAATATAAAGAAAAATCATTTTTTTCTATGTAAACCAAAAGAGAACATAATTTGTGAATTGTTTTTATTTACATTTATATGTAAAACAAAAGAGAACATAATATGTAAATCATTTTGTTTACATTTTCATTGTAAAAGAGAAAGAGTAAAACATGTTAATCACTTTGTTTACATTTTCATTGTAATAGAAAAAGAGTAAAACATGTTAATCACTTTGTTTACATTTTCTTTGTAAAAGAAAAAGAGTAAAACATGTTAATCACTTTGTTTACATTTTCTTTGTAAAAGAAAAAGAGTAAAACATGTTAATCACTTTGTTTACATTTTCATTGAAAAGGAAAAAGAGTAAAACATGTTAACCAGTTATGTAAATAAGAAGAATGAAATAATGAGAATCCTTTTATTTACATTTTCTTTTGTAAATGAAAAAGGAACTAAATAATGTTAATCCTTTATTTACATTTTCTATTGTAAAAGAAAAAGAACAAAATTTGTGAATCATTTTTTTTATTTTCATTTTCTATTGTAAATGAAAAGGATAAATGTGTAAATCATTATATTTACATTTTCAAATGTAAAATCAAAAGAACAAAATATATGAATCATTTTATTTACATTTTTTTTATTGTAAATGAGAAGAACAAAATATGTGAATTACTTATTTACCTTTTCAATTGTAAATAAAAAGAATAGAATTTAGGAATATATTTATTTACATTTTCTATAGTAGGTAAAAATAGAATTGTTAATGCTGAATATTTTATCGTCATTTTGAATGCGGTAAAAATTGAATTGTTAATGCTGAATATTTTATCGTCATTTTGAATGTAGTAAAAATAGAATTGTTAATGCTGAATATTTTATCGTCATTTTGAATGCAGTAAAAATTGAATTGTTAATGCTGAATATTTTATCGTCATTTTGAATGCGGTAAAAATAGAACTGTTAATGTTGAATATTTTATCGTCATTTTGAACGCGGTGAAAATAGAATGGTTAATGTTGTCATTTTTATCGACATTCTTGGTGCGATAAAAATAGACAATGTTAGTGATTCATTTTTATCGACATTTTGGGTGCGATAAAAATAGACAATGTTAGTGATTCATTTTTATCGACATTCTTGGTGCGATAAAAATAGACAATGTTAGTGATTCATTTTTATCGACATTTTGGGTGCGATAAAAATAAACAATGTTAGTGATTCATTTTTATCGACATTCTTGGTGCGATAAAAATAGACAATGTTAGTGATTCATTTTTATCGACATTCTTGGTGCGATAAAAATAGACAATGTTAGTGATTCATTTTTATCGACATTTTTGGTGCGATAGAAAATAAAAAGAACAGGAACATGAGAATCATTTATTTACAACTCCTATTGTAAGTGAAAAGAGTAAAAATATGAGGACCACTTTATTTACAACTTCTTTTGTAAATGAAAAGACCAAAATATGTTGATCATTTTATTGGTATTTCTATGGTAAATAAAAGAACAAGACATGTGAATTCTTTTTATTTTCATTTTCTATTGTAAATGAAAACGAACAACATTCTTGTCAAGACTTGATTAGTGAATTTGAATTGTCATTTTGAGTTAACATGCCAGTGAATTAGAAAATGAACATTTTGTGTCATTAAAAAGGATTAATTAGAAATGAACATTTTGTGTCATTAAAAAGGATTAATTAGACATGAACATTTTGTGTCATTAAAAAGAACTAATTAGAAATGAATACTTGGTGTCATTATAAAGATTAAATTAAAAATAAACATTTTTTTATGCATAAGAAAAGAGACTAAAACAAAATACTCATTTTTGTATATTAAAAGTGAATTAGACAAAATGGACATTTTTGGCACATTAAAATGAATGAAGTAAAAATAGACATCTTTATTCATTGAAAAAGATTAGACAAAATTCTCATTTTGTTGCATTAGAAGTTAAGAAACAAAATCATCATATTTGTTTATGTTGAGAAAAATAATGGATTTAAAATGTATGTTTTCATACATTAAAGAGAATGAATTAAGGATGTATATTTCTATACATTTAAAAGAATGAAGTCAAATATTCATTTTGTCATTAAAATGAATGAGACCAAAAATATGCATTTTTGGTAAATAAATAAAAGTCACGATTTTTATTGTCATATGCTCATAATAAAGAGTATTGAAATATTTGCCTGTGATGTTGTATTTTGATGTGTTAAATGTGATGTTAGTATATTCAAAATTGAATATTACACTTCCATTTACAAGTCATCCGACTTGTTTATGTGATTGGGACGATTATTTTTACACATCGCCCAAGTGCACAAATAATTTATTATTTGTTTGTTGGATGAAAACCCCACACGGGTATTGGGACGATACTTGACTGACACAAATCCCAATGTTATTTATATGTCTATCGATTGATCGACAGGCTGCGATGAGCGTTATTGTTTTATTTTAATGCTCACACAGTTGACATTGTCACTCTGGTTGTTAATGGATGGATTGAGGATTATTTCCTGTTATTACCCTATACATGAAATGTATGAAACCCATATGACCCAAATTATATGGTACATGGTTGAGTCGCATTCCAATGCAGTTTTTTTTTTAAATAAAGAATTTTTATATAATAAAAGGATTTTTGTAAAATAAAAGATTTTGTATTATAAAGTATATTTTACATTCAGAATCTTTTATATATAGAATATTTTTTTGATTATTTTATATTGTGTTTTTTTTATAGTAATGAATTAATATCTTTAAGATAAATATTTTATTTAAGATTATTAGATCTTAACAATTATGTTTAGTGATTGATATGTAGATTGGATTTGTAGTGGACGATGTTTAAATAACATTTATCCTTTAATCCAATTTACATTGAAATTACTATTTGAAATTTATAAATCTATTTTATAAATTAAATCAAAATTGGAATATTAATAAATCTTTTTAGAAAGATTAAAAATTTAATTTATTTTATCTTTGATAAAATTAATGAGAACCTTTTAACATAAATAATAATTTTTATTTAAAAGGATATTCAAAGTTGGAATGTGGCGTATGGTTGATTTTAATTACGAATACGCGAGTTATTCAGGAAGACCGGGTCTAACCCATTCTGAATAATCATCACGACGATCAAGAGTCGAAGATGAAGACGGTGACTGAAGACCGGAGAGCTTCACATCATTTGGTTGATGATGACTAATATCTTGAATTGGGACCGATCCCCCAAGGCAAGGTAAAAGTGATGATCTTCCAGACGTACTGGAGATCGATGGATACGTTGTTTCGTTCAGACCCAGAACGGACTTGTAAATGGATAGCATGCCTGACATTGAAATTTATTTCATGTAATTAAATTGGTTTTTATTTAATATATAAATGCATGGTGACGGAGGATTTATTCTCTTGCTTAACACCCTTTTGTATGTTAAATATTTACCGATCGCATGATATGAGTTGTTGATGTGGTATGCCAAGTTGCACTTGATCAAGGCTTATTGTTGCAAAACAGAGCCTTGTGGTTGATGATCAAAGCACAGTCTATTTAAGCATAGCTTTGTGTATATCGTGACTTCGCGAGCCTCACAGCCCGGTAGAGTCTAAAACGGGAGAAGGGAACGCAGGGAGTGCACACGTTTCTTTCTAGCTAGAGCGATGCCAGGGACCTACCAGCGCTGGCATTTATTCATTGTGGTTGTTGGATTGTTCGAGGCCTCGGTTTATGCGGTCGCCACTGGCCGTAGTATAGATCCAAAAGGACCGGGAAACGTGTGTTCAGGCATTTCTAATCCACAAAAGTAAGTGCGGACCGGCCCTGCAGGATCCAAGGGTTGGACAGAGTACCAATCCTGGGGCATTGCTAGAATGTCTCGAATCGGTAAGGATCTCCTCCCTAGCCTTGACTCAGATGGAAACCCAAATTTCCAATACGACATCACGCGGTTTTGATTGTATACCTATATATGGCGACATAGTGGGATGGGGCACTCATGCCGTCTAGGATTAATACATTTACTTTGATGTACTTCAAATTGGTTGCACACTATTATTATATAATACCGTGTTTATCGTATCAAGCATTTTTTGATCATTATAAGGTAAAACCCTATCCTCCGGTTTGCGTTGCATTGTGTGATGGGACTTGGGTCTTATAATGGTTTCATTTTTCTAAAAAGCATTGCGTTATTTTGACGATTTACTTTAGTCATGCACTGGCAATCCCATGGAGTAAACCCGTTCCGCGTTAGCGGCGTGGTCCTGTGATTAGCCTTATTATATTTTATAGGTTAGGTAGAATTCTCACACCATTCCCATGACTGACCTGTAGTTTGTCCACTGGCAAACTCGGGTGCCCATATTTTCCACACGGGCAGTCGAGTAGCTATTTTTGCAGATATATTAAACAGGATTCTGGGTTGAAGCTTAAAGCTGTGTCCAGAGATAGAGAGTCTTCCGCTGTGTTCTTCCGTTGTAGTATATTACATTTTTTGTATTTATCTTCCGTTGTAATTATATTCCAATGTACTCTGATATTCTGTACTCTGATGTAACATTATATGATGATATGTTATAAAAGTCTTCTGTTGTTGTTTTAATATGTTGTATTCCCAAAGTTAAAGTATTCGTAGATTTTCACTTTTTGGGCCAGACCTGTGTGGTTTATGGTCAATTCAAAGGGCGGGAATTTGCGGGTCTTTACAGGGCAGCTCCCAATGGTGGAAATGGTGGTGGTCCAATAGTGCAAGCGCCGAGGGCCGACTTCGCCAAACTAAATAAGGATTATACTAGCCTTGGTGGGAAGCCGTTTCACGGAACGGAGTCGGCCACGGATGTTCAGGATTGGTTGGATAGTTGCGAACGTATCTTCGAGGATTTGGGTATCGAGGATGCAATGAAGAGAAGGCTAGCGTCCCGTCAGTTGCAAGGGCGGGCAATGAATTGGTGGAATGCTATAAAGGCAGCTACTCCCGAAGATCAGATTACTTGGGAGCAGTTTAAAGCTCGCTTTAGCGAGAAGTTCATTCCAGCTGCTCAGAAGTCAGTGCTGTTTAAGAAATTCTTGGAGCTCAAGCAGAATGGCAGAGCTGTCTCGGAGTATATTGCTGAATTCGACACTTTGTCGAAGTATGGGTTATCTCTTATTGATACTGCCGAGAAGAAGAATGAGAAATTCATAACTGGTTTGGATCAGTACTTGGGGGAAAGGATTATTAACCACATCGATGAGACGTTTGAGTCGATTGTGGGAAAAGCATTGAGGTCGGAGAGTCTCTACCCTAAGCCGAAGACTGAGGTTGCATCTGCAGAAGAGCCAAAACCACAAGCAAGTGGTGGAGGCAAAGGTGGTTCCCAGAATAAGAGAAAGCAGAATCAGACTAAGGATGGCCAGAAGAAAAAGAATAAGCAAGATGTTGAGTGCTTCAGCTGTGGTAAGAAGGGCCATTATGCTAGTAATTGTCGGGCCAAGCCAGCGGATAGGCAGTGCTTCAATTGTGGTCAAATGGGACATCACAAGGACAAGTGTACGCAACCCCCTAAAGAAAAGAAAATTGTGAAAGCCTAAGCCCTTAATGCTATTCCTTCTTCGTCGAATGCCCCAACTACGGCGGAGAAAGGAAAGAATGTCGTCATCCAAGGTATGCTTTCTGTTTACGATGTTCCTGTTAGAGTTTTGTTTGATACCGGAGCTTCCAATTCTTTCATATCTAGTGACCTGGTAGATAGGTTGGGATTGGAGCCCGAGATTGTCGATAGACCTTTAGTAGTGACAAACCCGATTGGTGGTTCGACTAGCCTTAGCATGATTTGTCGTAATGTGGTCTTATCGAGTCATGGATGCATGTTTGTTTGTGATTGCTTTGTTTTGGGCTTTACTGGGTTTGGCATTATTTTGGGAGTAGATTGGCTCCGAAGATACGGGGTGGTGGTAGACTGTGAGGGCTTTTTGGTGACAGCTAGAGCGGATGATGGGCGGAGGATAGTGTTTGGTGGTCTACCCAGTGAGGGGGTATTGGCTAGTTTTCTAAACTCCCTCGATATTCCGCATAGTGAGTTGTCAGGTTTGCCCGTGGTTGGCCAGTATCCGGATGTTTTCGAGGAAGTGACCGGGCTTCCACCACACCGAGAGATTGAGTTCCGTATTGATTTGGTAAAAGATGCCAGGCCTATAGTGATGCCACTTCGTCGTATGGCACCAAGGGAGCAGCGAGAGCTCGAGGTGCAAGTAAACGATCTTTTGAAGAAGGGATTTATCAGAAGGAGTGTTTCTGAATGGGGAGCACCAGTTGTGTTTGCTACCAAGGCGGATGGTTCCCTTCGTTTGTGTGTAGACTACCGCGAGTTGAATAAAGTGACGAGGAAGAATAAGTATCCTCTACCGCGGATAGATGATTTGTTCAATCAGTTGAGTGGTGCGAGAATATTTTCTCAGTTGGATCTCACGACAGGTTTTCATCAGCTTAGAGTGGAAGCTGAGAGTATAGCTAAAACGGCATTTCGGACGCCGTCTGGATTTTATGAGTGGTTGGTCATGCCATTCGGGCTGACCAATGCCCCAACATATTTTGTGGATCTTATGAATAGGGTATTCAGGGATCAGTTGAATAAGTTTGTCCTTGTGTTCGTTGATGATATTTTGGTCTATTCGAGGACAGAGGAAGAACACAAGGAACATTTACGGATAGTGATGGAGGTGTTGAGAAAACACCAATTGAAAGCAAAGTTTTCTAAGTGTCACTTCTGGAAGAGGGAAGTGAGGTTCTTGGGCCATGTTGTATCAGAGAATGGTATTGCGGTGGACCCGGCAAAGGTGGCAACGGTAGAGGATTGGCCTACGCCCAAGAATGCAACAGATGTAAGAAGTTTCTTGGGGTTAGTGGGATATTATCGTAAGTTTATCCAAGGTTTCTCCAAGATAGCAGCACCATTGACCCAGTTGACCAAGAAGAACCAAGCTTTTGTCTGGGATGAAAGGTGCGAGAATGCGTTCAAGAGTCTAAAGGACAAGTTGACAAGCGCACCAGTGTTAGTCATTCCTAAGGGGAATGAAGAGATGACGGTATACACGGATGCCTGTGGTACCGGACTGGGTGCTGTATTGATGCAAGGCGGTAGGGTTGTAACTTATGCAAGTCGGCAATTGAAGCCGCACGAGAAAAGATACCCTACCCATGATTTAGAATTGGCAGCAATCGTTTTCACGTTGAAGGTGTAGAGACACTATATCTTGGGGGAAAGATTTGAGTTGTTTACAGATCATAAGTCGTTGAAGTATCTTTTCTCCTAGAAGGATTTAAATCTCCGGCAACAAAGGTGGTTAGAATTCTTGGCTTCCTATGATTCTGACATCGCATATACACCGGGAAAGGGCAATGCGGTGGCAGATGCATTGAGTAGGAGACATGCCAGTTTAGGGGCCATGTTTCTAGAATGGAAGCAATTGGAGTATATCGCGGGGTTTGATTTCAGACCCAAGTGCGAATTGAATCCAGAAATGTTAGCAAGTTTGGCGATCAGACCCACTTTGATTGAGCTGATCGGCTCTAGTCAGAGGGACGATCCTAACCTATTGGAAATCATCTCCAAGTTAGAGATGGGTATCGATGAGGATATGAACAAGTATGGGCTTGATCGAGATGGATGGCTTAGAAAGGATGGAAGACTAGTCGTACCCAATGTCAATGGATTGAGGGATGAAGTTCTTAGAGGGTATCATCACTCAAAACTGACTATACACCCCGGTGGTAATAAGATGTATCGAGACATGAAGCAGACCTACTACTGGGAAGGAACGAAAAGAGACATTGGGAAGTTTATATCCAAGTGCATGAATTGCCAGCTAGTTAAAGCCGAGCAAAAGAAGCCTAGTGGGTTGTTACAGCCGTTAGAAATTCCCGAATGGAAATGGGAGCAAATCTCGATGGATTTCATCGATGGTTTGCCAAGGACGAGATCGGGACATGATAGCATTTGGGTGATTGTAGACCGATTGACTAAGAGTGCAAGATTCATACCAGTCAAATCGACTAGAACGGCAGCCAAGTTGGCAGAATTGTATATGAAGTGGGTAATGAGATTTCATGGAGTACCTAAAAGCATTGTGAGTGACCGAGACCCGTTGTTCACTAGTGGGTTTTGGAAGAGCTTACAAGAGGCTCTAGGGTCAGAGTTACATCTCAGTACCGCATATCATCCTCAGACCGACGGTCAGACGGAGAGGGTGAATCGTATTTTGGAAGATCTCTTGAGAGCATGTATATTGGATTTTGGTGGATCATGGGATGACCATTTGCATCTAGTAGAGTTTGCATATAATAATAGCTACCAATCCAGTATCGGTATGGCTCCATATGAAGCTTTGTACGGAAGACCGTGCAACTCACCATCATGTTGGATAGAGACTGGAGAGAAGTTTATGCTTGGACCAGATGTGGTGAGGGAAACTTCAGATAAAATCAAGATCATTCAACAACGAATGAAGGCTGCCCAAGATAGGCAGAAGAGTTATGCTGATAAGAGGAGAAGAGACTTAAAATTCTCTGTTGGCGACTTGGTGTTTGTCAAGATTTCTCCGTTGAAGAGCGTAATACGATTTGGCAGGAGAGGCAAGTTGGCACCAAGATTTGTTGGCCCATTCCCTGTTCTTGAACTAGTTGGGAATTTGGCATATAGAATTGAATTACCAGAGAAGATGGCGGGAGTACACAATGTATTTCATGTTTCCCAACTAAGGAAGTTCGTTCACGACCCAGATATGACTATTTCACCTGATCAGTTAGAGGACTTCGAAGTAGAACCCGAGGCGGTTGGGAACCGCAAGCCGGCCCGTATTGTCAAGCACGACATGAAGCAACTTCGAAGGAAGGCGGTGAAGCTAGTCAAGGTTCAGTGGAGCGAGGAGAAGAATGATTGTACTTGGGAGACAGAGGAGAACATTAGGAAGACATACCCAGAACTCTTTGCCTGGTAAGATTTTGACTTCGATTTAGTTTTCCGCATGCTAGGGTAGGCTTGTTTGCTTGTTTTGCATGTTTGATTGTTGTATGTGGTTGTTAGGCATGCGGGATCCTTTGTATGTTTTGGGTTAAGGAATTTCGGGGACGAAATTTCTTAAGGGGGGGAGAGTGTAACGACCCACATTCTACGCATCATAGGATCGTAGAATATTTATTTCTGTCACATACGAAGTCGTATGGTCATGTAACTTTGGGAGACGACTATTAGGGTCATTTCCCATGTCCATGATTTTTCCCGATTTTTAAATGATCATTTTACCCCTAGTTGGTACTGTTTTGGCCATAACTTTTGACTGGAAAGGAATTTTGACCTGAAACCACTTCCATTGGCTCCGGATGATGGTTTCTCTTTCCGTAGAGTGGTCATAATAGCCAAAAGGACTCACCGTTTGGGAGATATGGCTGAAACAAGTTTCAGATGGCGAAAAACAACTTAATTGGGCTTAACATAGTGATTAGCAGCTAGGCCCAGAGGGGAATTTCGGGTTTAGAGGCATAGGAGGGCTGACTAGGGTTAGGAAGTCACTTTCATTTCAGTTTTGAGTCGCCACAAACCTTCTTGAGACCTTAGTAATGGCTTCCATCCTCTAAAACCACTCCAAAACACATTTTTAGTGAAGATTAAGCCTAAACTACATCAAAACAAGGCCAAATAGCAACAGAGCAAGGTTGGAGCTGCTGCTATACATAGGAATTCGACCCAAACAGAGAGTATTTCAGATTTGGTGTTTTATTTTGTGGCAAAGGTGAGTGATTTGCATGATTTCTCACTAATTACGGTTGATTAAGGGGTAATTAGTGTTAATTAGCGAATTTATACACAAATAAAATCTGGAAAAATGTTTAGAAATTCTTAAATAATGTTTTATGCTTCTATTGGAAATTTGGTTTGATTTGATTAAGTTTCGTTAACCCTATGAATAGTTTTACTTAAACATGCTTAAGGGAAAATAAGGAGTTTTGGCCACTTTTGATCCATTTTGCTTCATTTGAATTGTTGTTTGGTGTTTGTGGTTTCTATTACATGTTGCTATGACTTTATGGTGTGTTTTATGATTGATTAGAAGTGTTAGATTTGTCAAAAACGCCGTCGAATGGTGTAAACTGCTCGCTGGAAGAACTGCAGGAAATCAGCCCGAACCGGACCGGATCGGTGGAAGCAAAGGCGATCCGAACCGATGGCGCGACCCGATCCGCCGATGCTTGAAGACCACGATCCGATGATGCAATCCGATCCGAGCCTCTTACCACGAACCAATCCGAAGCAACGCACTGGAGCTTGAAGCCTGAAGGACGATCCGAACCGAAGGGAGTTACACGATCCGACCCGGAGCTTGTAGGGCGACCCGATCCGGTGCACTTGAAGTGATGGCCAATCCGATCCGATGGAGACTGGATTCACAAGGAAATGGAGGAGCACGACCCGGTCTTCAGGGGAACCTCGACCCGATCCGATGCAGGAGGCGCGATCCGACCCGAATGATGGAGACCGATCCAAATGAAGATGATGACCAAAACCCGAGATGCAAAGGTAGCCCAATATGGGAAGTTAGAGCTCAGGATCTAGTTGGGAACCAATGAGTTCGCTTCATGATTGGGCTTTGCTGCGGGACGTGTGCAAAGAGGCTATCGATGTCTATGACTTTGGATCACTATGCATGGGAAGTACGTGAACGGATTCAGGGCTGCAATGGCCTAGGTACAACTAAAGGGCTATAAACCAATGAAGTGGGGTCATTTGTAAAGATTTGGTCATGACTCCACGTGGTAAGCTTGGTAGTAGCAGTAGTTGTACAAGTCGAACTTCGTCACTACTTCAATGGATCTAGCGATTGACAGTGGTGGACATCGTATGCTTTACGCACTAAGTGAGGGATGTGAGGATGGTTGCTATGGTTGGTTTGTTTGTTATCATTATGACATGCACACCCCACCCCGTATTCTTTACACTATTTATTATGGCACCTTAGAGTATTGTACGGTATGTGGTACTAACTCTTTGGTTGCAGGTCCAGGTTCAGGTATGGTTTAGTATACCTGTTATTGTTCTGTTTAGATGCTTATCGCTCATACCAGGCTTTATGTCTGACCCAGAGTTTTATGTCTTCTCTTATTACTCTGGGTGCTCACACGAGTAGACTAGAGACAGGTTAGCTGGAGATGCACGGGTTGATGATCCGGAGACGAGCAGGAGGCTTCCACGTAATATATATATATATATAGTATTCTCCCTGTGTTGTTGAGGATCACCGCTCGGGCATTAGTGGTGCATCTTCTACTTTAGCTTTCTTTTGTTTAGAGACAGTAAATTTGGAAAGTTGTAATAAGCTGTATTTGGATTTCCGCTGCTCTGATGTTGATATTGATTTTAGTTATCAGCTTATGCACTGTCTCACCTGTTTTATGTCAAGTATATTATTAATATTATATTTTAATCCATGCGATGTGAGACATTCTACAGGTTCTTGATTAGTTCGTTCCCTTCTTTTCTTTCTCCTGACGACCGTCCCGTGCTAGTCAGGCATGTGTATAGCGCACTTTTGAAGGAAATGCAGGCTGGTGCGGGGCGGGCCGTCACAGATTTTAGTGAAGTTTATAAATTAAGTGTAGAGAAAACAGAATACGAACTTAAAGAGGAGAATTCGGATAATTATCTGAGTTGTATAAACGATGGATTTTGGGGGTAATGTGAAAATAAAGTTTGAAAAAATTTCTAATTGTCTATTTGGAATTAAAACATGTATTAAAAAAATTATTTGTGATGAATGTAATAATTTTGCAAAATTATTGCAAAAGGTGTGTTTTTATTGTAAAGAAGAGTATTTAAAACTTAAACGAGATGCAAATAAAATATAAAAGTTAAATATTGACTGAAAATCAGTATAAGTGTTTAAAATATTTTAATGTGGTTTATACATTTGCTTTGACAAGAAAATGAATTTTTGTACAACTTTAAACATTAAAATGTATCTTTTGAACAAAAAGAAGTATAAAGTAAACATTATAGTAAAAATGTAGATTATGTTATACTTATGTCAAAAATAATGTCTAAATTGTTTATAAGGGTTTTTAGATAGATTATTATAAATTTTGTAAAGCTTAAACAATGCTAAAATGTGAACAAATGGTTTAAAGTGTATAAGACTAGCGTTAGTAGTGTTATATGATGCTAACTTGTGTTAAGTGTTGTAACATAGCCTTAATAACCCTAGCTAGCCAGATTTAGCTTAATATAATTAAAATTTTGTAACATAAATCCTAAATGAGTCAAATTTAAGCCCACTAGCTAATTTATATTTAGCCGAAAAAAGGTGCGTACTCTTCTCATCCCTTTTCTTCCTAGAATGTCTATGATGAGAAAAGAAAAAACCTTTCTTATAATTTGCACATTTAAGCACTTTTAATATGGAATATAAGAGATAAGCCTGCTAAATCTACTTTCTTGTAGGTAATCTATTCTAAAAGCATAAATTAATTCATTTATTTTGTAGTTGGGAAGGAAAAATTACTATAAAGCTTTTATTTCTTCTTGCATGTCTCTATTCTAAAACCTATAGGTTCCCGAAGGTTATCAATCGCCTGGAAATTCATCCTTGCTTACAGAATCATATTAAAATGCCAAAAATCATTGCTAATCCATGCAAGGTGAGTTGAAAACTCACAACACTAGTTTAACATGATTTGCATGTCTTTGATTTATGTTTTTTCTGTGTTTGAATTAGTCTCTATAAACTAATTCTAGAAATTTTAAGTTTATAATAATTCTATGTCCGGGTTAATTCCTGCATTCCTGTATATTCATCGTTTGAAGCTGGATTCATGTCAAAACTTTTTCAATTTATAGTCCCTATATTGATCTTTGTTTAAGCTCAAAATCGTTCTTAATTCCTTTTTGTAGTTGCGTAGAAAATAGATTTGCAGTTGGACACATGAAAGGCTAACACTGCATGGGATTTTTGCGAACATAGGTCGACAACAGTGTATGTAGGGTTAACCTTAGGTTGGGTTAAGTCGATCCTAAGGTTGACCGAAGTCAAAATCCAGGTCGATCTAGCACTTGTAAATCTAGTGCGAGCTCGAGCTATGTATACATGTGGCCAAGGTTTTATTTCCTGAGGCTTTAATCTTTTGTTTTCTGAATTTCCTATTCATCCATGGACGATTTTTGCTAATTGAATTCTAGTTGGTTTAGAAAGGCTTATTCCAATAATTAGAGAGTCCATACCGAGGCTAATTTATACTTCGAATTGGCGAGTTTTCCATGAGATTTCATATGTTGTTTTTGTTGAATTTTGATTGATTTCGTGCACATGATTTTTAAGTCGATTTTAAAAAACTCTGATTTAGACAAATATATTTATAGAATATAAATATTTCCAAAGCTATTATATATATATAATCTTTATACATGTGCAGCATTGCTTTAGCATGCCATTTGTGACTTGGATCCATTTCTAGATTTCTTTGTTTTTGATTTTAGAATATGTGAATTAGTAATATTTTCACCATTTTGTTGTTGATTGTTACACATATATATATAGCCTTTAAGCTATTTGTGAATTTATATATGGCGATTACATTTCTATAATTTGAACTCCTAACCGAGTTCTTTGTATTGTTATTTTTGTGGTTTCCACTTGTGATTTACGTGATTTAAAATTTTGTAAACCCTTATCTTAAAACTCTAGGTAATTTATGATGATAGAAACATCCGTGTTTTTCTGTTCTTACCTTACATGAGAAACCTATATGTTGATTCTGTGAACCTATCTTATGTACTATATGTTGATCCAAGTCTATATTACTCCTTTTCTAATAAAAAAGGATTATCTCACATGTGACACTACATTTCACTTATCATTGTCTAACTGATATGTTTAAGCTATACTAACTTGTGTATTTTATGTACTTTGACGAGACCGAGTTGTTTCAGGTTGGATATTCATAGTATATTCGTCCTTTCTTTGATATCATCATGGATTATCTTACTTAGGCTAGTACTAAGTTGAATAGTCAATTGTTCATATCTTGTATATGTATATTCATTTTTTGGGGACATGTATTTGGTTTTTTAGAGGTGGGTATAATATATGTAATGTGGTATTTCCATTGTCTATATATACATGTATTCTTTTTGTGTGACCTGTTGATTGTGATATTATTATAGTTTGTTCTGAATAGATCCTTACCCATCATAGTTTTGTAATAGACACGAGTTGAGTACGTCGATCCACTTGAGGTAAGGAAAAGATTATAGAGCACTAAATCGATGTATTCAATACTTGTTTAATAGAAAGCTTATGGATGATTGATCCTAACTAGTCCATTCTTTACACTAGCAGACACTATTAGTAATACTCGTTGTTAGCATTTATCTCGGGGTGGGGCATTACAAAATGGTATTAGAGAAAAATTCAAAAATGATAAACATAGAACAAAAATAGAATTGTACATGTGTTATAGTAACAAAGGATAACATTCGTGTCTATCATTATCTCCTTTCATCGTTATCCTTAACCGTTGTCCTCTAACTTTTGAGTTTTCGATGTGAATAATAAGCTTGGGATACGTCTAAAAATATTTTAATTCTGCAGTATTCCATATATTGAATACTATTATCAGTAGTTTATATTTGTGGAGATCTTCATCATATCAAACCCATTCAATATCTTGGATTTAAATTTGTTGAGATATAGAATCATATTCCGTAGAAAGTGCAGTTGATAGTTGTGTTAATATTCAAGTCAGGATAGGAAAATGAATTAATAACCAAGATAATAATAGTTGGAACTCGTATGGGATAATAACTTTAAATAATCTAGAAGTTAATTAGAGTGCGCAGCGGAAGCTAGTTTATTGTTTCGGTTGAGCACAAAATCTAATAATTTAAACGTGAATTTTCTGGAATGGTGTATAAATGATTAAGTTGTTGTTGGAAAATTAATTATTTAATTGTATTTATTTAAAACTAAAATAAATTATTATTGATGGTGGTGAAATAAATACAACTAAGAGAATTTGTTATTATCTATTATGTTGACGTACCCGAGTGTTTTTTAGGATTCTAGTCGATGTATGGGGCACCATGTTATTGATAGGGGTTCCAAAACATCATGCAGGACATTTAGGCATAGGAGAAGCAAAAAACTCGAAACAAAGTAATGTTGAGCCATTGAATGAATTGATAAAAGTAGTGAGAATGGCAAGGCAACACCAATATTTTATCGATTATGTACCAAATGTTGGAAGAAACCACTAAAAATTTAGTGGCTTAATATTGTTTGGAGACAAGTTGAAGAAACTTCTTTATGTAAAATTATGTTTTGAAAAAATGAAGAAATAAATATAAGTGCACTTTGTGTAAGAAAGATATGTTTTAAATGAGTAAAATATCTTAAACATAAGCAATGATGTAGAAATACACTCTTAAGTTTTAAAAAATTTGGTGAAATATGCTGCCATTTATATCTTAATAATGAGGGGATAGAAAAATAGTGAGGCCGTTTTGGTTTTAAATCAAAATCACAGCCATTTGTTCGATTGATTAGTTACAAATAAATGACGAGGCATTGTCATTAACTTATTGAGAATTGAAAGATGAGTGTATGTTTTAAAAATATGTGCATAATTTAACATATTAGAGTATATTATTTCTGATATTTGGGATGGATGTTAAATTTTTGGAAAATTTTATATCTAGGAATTCAAACTATGTTCCTTTGAAAGAGGAAATTTGCAAAGAGTTATTTTAGAAATTAAACCTAAAAATGTATAATCATAAGAAAAATGCGAGGAGAAATTTTTTTAAGGAGGAATCTGCAACAACCTGCTTTTGGGTATGTGGATAAGCAAATTTTAATGAGGTTTGTAAATCAAGAGTAGAGAGAACAGAATATAAGCTTAAAGTGGAGAATTCATATAATCATCTAAGTTGTACAAACGAAGGATCTTGGGGATAATGTAAGTTTTTGTATTGAATTTAAATAATGAGGTAAGAAAATTAAACTCAATACACGTTTGTCAAATAAATATAAAGCAAATAAAGTTTGAAAAACTTTATAATGTATAATTGGAGTCAAAAAATGTGTTAAAAGATTTATTTATGATAAATGCAAAATTTTAATAAATTATTGTTAATGATTAATTTTTATTCTAAAGAAGAGTATTTAAAAGTTAAATGAGTTGCAAATAAAATATAAAAGTGAAATATTGATTGAAAATCAGTATTTAAGTGTTTAAAATACTTTAATGTGGTTTGTACATTTTGACAGAAAAATGAATTTTTGTATAAACTTAGACATTAAAATGTGAGTTTTGAACAAAAAGAAGTGTGAAATAAACACTTTAGTAAAAATGTACATTATGTTGTGTTTATGTCAAAAATAATATCTAAATTGTTTAAAAAGTTTTTGGATATGCTGTTACAAATTTTGTAAATCTTAAACAAAGCTGAGATGTGAACAAATAATTTAAAAGTGTATAAGCTTTTGTTAATAGCATTACTTGTGTTAAGTATTGTAATATGGCCTTAATAACCCTATTTAGCAACACTTAGCTTAATATAATTAAGAAAACTGTAATACAAAGCCTAAATAGGTCAAACTTAAGACCATTAGCTAATTTAGATTTAGCAAAAAAAAAAAAAAAAAAGTTGTGTCCTTTTTTCTCTCATTTCTTTTTCTTCTTGAAAATTCTGTAAAGAGAAAAGAGAAAAACCCTCTTTTTTTATCTGCAAATTTTATCACTTTTAAGTTGAAATCTGAGAGACAAGCTTGCTAAATCTTCTTTCTTACTAGTAACTAATTCTAAAAGCAGAAATTATTTCTTCTAGTTTTGGATTTGGAAAGAAAAATTTACCATAGATGTAATACCCCACGTCCATTAATGTCACTCACTAAGGGAATGCATTAACTTTCATGGAGTATTATAAGAGTATATAACAGAATATCATAAGACGGATATATATAAAATGGTACTTAAGAAAATTTAAAATTTATTCATTTCGGCGGAAAAGCAAAACATGTTCAGTTACAACATCAAAACCACATACTAGAGTCAAGTACACAAATATCCATCTTATACAAAATTATTATCAGAGTACATAAAAGTAAAACCATAATCCCACTCCAAATAGCCATACTGAAAAAGAGATAAAGCGAGCATTACTTTCAACACTTCCAAGCACTTCAAGAAGAAAGGAATCCAAGTCAAGCTTCACTATTCCCACCCTGAGGACCTGGGGGGGAGAGGGGAAAGAAAGAAAAGAGGCAAAACAAAAAGGGGTCAGACATACGTCTGGCGAGTCTAGTGACTTTAACAATATAATTAGCAAAGTAACAGGATAAGAACATAAACTGGGTATAAGAGATGACTGTAACATAAGCAGATATGACAAGGAAAACAAGATGAATAAGATATAACGTTGATTGCGCTTCTAATAACTATAAGATAATTCCTACACCGCACCAATGCTAATTACACCGCACCTTTACTAGTCCCATACTGAAAGTTGATCCCTCTTAGTAATCATAATAATAATAATGGTAGTTTCGTGTACTCCTAGCTGCTGTCATAGGTGTCGCCTGCTCCTATCTCGACTAGTTGTACCCACAACCCTCCCCATTCGATCGGCTCCCTAACTCGTAGATACCCGTGCTGGTCCCACAGTAGGGTGTATCACTCCCTAAAGTGGCAACCCGATACTACTAAAAAGGCACGGCTTATGCCTACACGATGCAACAACGTCTTACTTACCAGCCCGGACCCACGCACGCATATGACTCTGTTGGACTTGCGTTGCCACAACTAACTCTTTTGACCTCTTACAATCAAACCCAGTAAGCGTGTCCCGTCCTCGACCTAGTTCGAGCTCACATAGATACAGAATGGATTACTGGTTGAAAATGGTCCACACACTTGACATAAGTTTCCCTCCTAAGCTTGGTCCCCACTAGGAATTCCCACTTAACCCCTTCTTATTCCCATGTCTTCTTACATGTTTCACCATGGTTAAGTGCCTCAAATTATATTTCACATGTCACCCGTGTCACCCACTTAACCCCCATGTCTTATCTTGGTTAAGTGTTTATTAATTCATTATAACCGTAATCTTGCAAGACCTCCCACATTAGATTGTCGTTTTGCGGTTGCTGGATATGCCGGGCGGTTCCGGGCAGTCTTATACCGCAATCCTAATCTAACCTCGTATCTTTGCATTATTACGTATCTAATTTCTGCCTTTGACCTCTCACATTAGATTACAAAATTGCGGTTGCTAGATGTGCCGGGCGGTTCCGGGCGGTCTTATACCGCAATTCAAATCTAACCTCGTGTGTTAGGCATTCATTATCACTTTCTCAATTCATGTCCCCAATTTCAAATCTTGGATTATAATATATACCCATAATTTCCAATCTAAATTATGTTCATTATTTTAATCCAAATTTATGTCCATAATCTCATGTAAACAAATTGTAACAATTCATGCCCCAAATTAATTACATGATTTCAAGTCTTTTTATGCCCAACTGCATATTATTCAATAATTTCCCCAAACTTTTCCCACAACTTTTCCACGTCATTTGTACGTATAATAATATGTTAGGCTCGCATTTAGCCTAATCTCATAAAAAGGAAAAGAAGAGAAGAGGGGAAGAAAACCATGACATCAAAACTGGCATAAAAATAAGCATAAGAAGTATGAAATGGCATAGAACAATAAAATAGATCTAATTAGGAATATGAACTGGCATAGAGGAACAAAATATATCTAATTAGCGTATGGAACATAAACTGACATAGGACAATAAGATAGATCCAATATGCATATGGAACATGAATTTTAGGGATGAATCTAAAAGATAAGAATTCACCAAACATGATATGATTCATGTTACAGGCATGTTCATAAAGTCCAATTCACAAACTTATCACAATTACTTTTAATTAATTATATGTGGAAGTAACTTAGACTCACAGTGGTAGAAGAGAAAATAGATCTAAATTCTGAATTTGATTAGCTAAACCGTTGTTGTAGAATTTGATTCTTATCTTCCAATATGAATACTCTATTCCGATTTGCTTTAGTGTAGAAGAAACACTAGTTTAGGTTGTGGCAGCGTGGAGGCGTATGAATTAGTGTAATGAAATTAGGGTTAGGTCTAGGTGTGTTTTATAGGTGTATTAGGTGAATTAGGGCCTTTAGATTAGATTGGAGATCATCAGAACCACACAGCTCAAAAGACACGTCATCCAACCAATCCTAGCGAGACACGTCATCAAAGAACTCTCCGGAATTCTGTACAGATTCAGCCTCGGCATGGGCGCACTTCCCAAGTGCATCAGTGCATTTTTGTTCTGGCGCACTTCACAAGTGTGTCAATTATCCCAGCCTGTTTTCTGATTTTTCTACCCAACTTCTTTCGCCCATAACTTCTTCATACGATATCCGTTTTACACAAACTCGGACTCTATCTCAAGCAGAATTCCAAGACGAATGCAATGACGTAACTCATTTCACTTAATTCTTCTTTTAAAAATTAATTATTCTTTAATTATCTCTTATGTCATGCTTTACAATTACGGGGTGTTACATTCTCCCCTCCTTAAAGGATTTCGTCCTCGAAATCTTCAAGTTAAGAAGAATGTATCCTTCCATCCAATCATCCATCTACTCATCCATCATCCACAAGCATCCATTGTCCTTAAAAGATTTCTAATGCTATATGAATATATGCAAAAGTGTGTGTATATGTTCCTTATCTAATGCAAAGATCAGGCGGTCTACTGATTCAGTTGATCTCCTTAATGCAAAACATGATAGTGCCATGCGTCCATTATGTATGCAAAAGAATTCTAATGATACATATCATTTCTATATAAATGCACAACCATTCATTCAAATGCAGCATCCATATGATAACACATTCAAGATACATCCATTAACTTAAATATGCATACTCATTCATATGAAATATTAAAGTGATCAAGCCGATCTAATGCCTAATGTGTGTGTAGATGCATCCACGAGCAACAACTAGCAAACACTTACATCCACTTGCATCCACCAAACATAACATGTCTCAAATACATGCTTATAACCATAGGATTTTCTACCTAAAGATGAAGATATAATCGAGAGGATACACTAAACGATAGAACAGGTATAAACAAAGCGGTAGAAAAAGGGTATGATGCGCGCATCTTGTCTTTAGTCTCCCAAGTCGCGTCTCCTTGATCATCTCCCCACTAGACGTTAACCAACTTGACCTCTCGGTTGCGTAATTTTTTGACCTCCGATCCAAGGATGCATGTAGGAACTCGTCTAACCGTGGCATCTCGCTCCACTTCCACTTCTCAAAGCATGCTCGGCTCTACTACTTCCGCGGTATCATGTAAACACTTCCGCAAATGCGACACATGAAATACGTCATGAACACCACTAAGCTTCTCAGGCAACTTCACTCTGTAGGCCATCTGTCCAATTCGCTCTGTAATGGGGAATGGCCCTACGAACCTTGGTGCCAGTTTCCCTACAAACCCAAAACGAACTACATTCCACAACGGTGATACTTTAATAAAGACCATGTCTCGGTCCTTCTCTTATCAGCATATGACTTTTGTCGGTCCTGTGTCATCTTCATGCGTCTTCAAATCAAGTCTATCTTCTCTAAAGTTTCCCTAATCATCTCGAGCCCAAGCAAAATCTTATCCGTAGACTCCCACCAACAAGTCGGTGATCGGTAAGGTCATCCATATAGAGCCTCAAAAGGTGTCATGCCAATACTGGTCTGATAGCTGTTGCTGTTAGGTGAACTCTACTAATGGAAGGTGTTCCTTCCATGTCCCTCCAAAGTCCATGATACATAACCTCAAAAGATCTTCTAGAATCTGATTCACTCTTTCTGTTTGGTCGTCCGTCTGAGGGTGATAAGCGGTACTCAAACATAATTGCGTTCCAACCACCTCTTGCAAGCTCTTCCAAAACTCACTAGTAAAAATGGGATCTCGATCGCTCACTATACTAGAAGGTATGCCGTGTAGACAAACTATCTCTTGGAGATAAACAAACGCCAACCATGACGCTGTTCTTTTACTCTTAACGAGAATAAAATGAGCACTCTTGGTAAGTCTATCCACTACTACCCAAATCCCCGTATTACCTTTCCTTGACCTTGGCAACCCATCGACGAAATCCATAGAAACACTTTCCCATTTCCACTGTGGAACCTCTAAAGGGTGAAGCAAACCACCAGGCTTCTTTTGCTCAGCCTAGACTTGCTGGCACACTAAGCATCTAGAAATGAACTCAGCCACATCCTTCTTCATTCCAGCCCAAAATAAAACTCGCTTCATGTCCCTATACATCTTGTCTCCACCGGGATGTATGGTCAGCTTAGAACGATGTGCTTCTTCAAGAATTGTCCTCCTCAAACTCTCGTCTCGTGATACACAAAGTCTCCCATCTCTACGCAACCAACCTTTTTCATCTATAGTGTACCTATTAAGATGGCTCGAAGACTCCCCTCTGATGAGTTGGTCTGCTATCTCTATCAACTGTGGGTCATCTCGTTGTGTCGCACCTATCTGTCCCAAAAGCGTAGGTCGTACCTCTAACGATGCCAACAAACCGGGTACATAATCAATAGAGGGTCTAAAGTCAAAGGTGGAGATATACTCTAAACTCTGCCGCTCGACAAACAAAGGACCCAAAGTCAACTTCTTTCTACTCAAGGTGTCAGCTACAACGTTACCCTTGCCAGGGGTATATGCAATCTCAGAATCATAGGATGCTAAGAAATCCATCCACCTCTGTTGCCTTAAGTTTAAATCTTTTTGGGAGAACAAGTATTTTAGTGACTTATGGTCGTATACAACTCAAACCTCTCACCAAGCAAATGGTGACGCTAAGAATTAACCGCAAAAACTATGGCTGCTAGCTCTAGGTCGTGGGTAGGGTAATTCTTCTCATGGACCTTCAACTGCCTTCCATAATAACATATCACCCTTCCCTCTTGCATCAAAACAGCACCAAGCCTTATCCTGCAAGCATCGGTATACACTGTGAACGATTTACTCTCATCCGGCAAAACTAAAATTGGGGCTGTCGTCAATGCCCTCTTCAAACGTTGGAAAGCATCGTCACAGTCAACATCCCAAAAAAAGGTCAAATTCTTTTTCGTCAATCGTGTAAGTGGGGCTGATATCTTAGCAAAGACCTTAATGAAACCAAGAAAACTTCTTACTTCTGTTACATTCTTAGGAACCTTCCAATCTTGGATTACTACCACCTTCGCGGGATCCACAGCTATCCCTTCCTTAGAGACCACGTGCCCTAAGAACCTCACTTCCTTCCTCCAAAAATGACATTTGGAGAACTTAGCTTTGAGTTGATGTGCTCGAAGGGTCTCTAAGACTTCCCTAAGATATAGGGCATGCTCTTCCTCGCTTCTAGAAAATATCAAAATTTCATCCACAAAGACCACTAAGAACTTGTTTAGAAACTCCCTAAATACCCTACTCATCAAGTCTACAAAATATGTGGATGCATTCGTCAGACCAAAAGGCATGACGAGCCATTCGAAGAAACCATCGGGAGTTCTAAAGGCAGTCTTATTTATACTATCCTTAGCTACCCTCAACTGATGAAATAAGTCCGACAGCGAGAACACCGAAGCACCAACCAACTGATCGAAAAAATCATCTATCCTCAGCAATGGATGTCTGTTCTTCTTCGTGAGCTTATTCAGCTCCCTATAGTCCACGCGCAATCTAAGCGAACCATCAGCCTTCATGGCAAATACAACTGGAGCACCCCACTCCGAGATACTTCTTCTTATGAACCCTTTCTCGATCAACTCTTTCACTTGTTTACTAAGCTCTCTCCTTTCTCTTCGAGCCATGTGGCGCACCGGCAATGCAACTGGCTTTGCATTGTCCACCAAATATATACGAAAATCTATCTCGTGTTTTAAAGGTAAGCCCCTAACTTCCTCAAAAACATCTGCATACTTACGGACTACTCGAACAGATTGCAAATCATTAATAGATGTGTCAAGAGATTCTAGCTAGGTAAACATAACAGAACCCTTAAGGTCACAAGAAATATCGAGAGTATTACCCAAACTAGTCAACAGTCTAACTACCATCTTCTCACAGTTGAGAATGACACCATATCTGGCTAGCCAATCCATTCCTAGAATCAACCCATAGCCCGTGAAGCCAAGCACATAAGCGTTGCATTCGAACTCAACGCCATACACATATATTATCAAATCCCGACATAACATAGAAAGATGAGCCGACCCCCAATAGGATTTGAGACAGCAATGGGATCCATAACTAGACTAGCATTTAGGTGCAGGGTTTCAACTAACAAAGTAGATATAAACGAATGTGAAGCGCCAGAATCAAACAAAGTACGAATAGGATGATCAAAAAGGAAAATCAAACTTTCAACAGAAATGTTTCTACCTCTCTCTTATCTAGGTGCCATGAGAGCATGAACCTGCCCTCCAGAAGTAAATCTTGTCCTCTGTCCTTTCCCTTGTCCTTACCTCCTTGGGCAGTCTTTAATCATATGTCCTGCCTCACCACATTGGAAGCAACCCGTCTTATTCTTCTTCCTTCAGTCCTTGCTTAAGTGGCTAGGTGTTCCACAATCAAAACACCTTTTCTTCCCTTGGCCCTTGTTATCCTTGTCACCTTTCTTTTGTTGTTGTTGTGCCTTCTTTGGATCCCCTTTCTTATCCTATGCCTATCTACATTAGAATCTTTCTCGTCTTCATGCGTTAGCGCCATGTCAACAAGTTTTTCGAAAGTAGCCCCCATAGGAATGTGGGACATAGCCAACTGTGTAATGGTTCATTCAGACCTTGGCAAATCTCAAGGCCTTCTTATGTGGTGTATTAACTAATTCCATACCAAATCTTGCTAACTGGTTAAACTTGTTAACGTACTCCTTCATAGATAAATTCAATTGATTCGAAGCCAAGAACCTCTCGATGTATAAACTCTCCTCCGCTTGTGATTTTTTTTTTTCAATTTGAATCTTTATCTGAAGTCTAACAACGTTTCCACTGGGCATCCTCCATTAGTTACTTCCTACCAAAAGGAAGTTTCATCCTTCATCAACCAAGCAGCTAGCTGAACCTTCTTTCCATTGTCTATCTCAAAGATGCCAAACAAATCCTCCACTTCCTTGAGCCAATTCTGAGCCTTAACAAACGTCTTAGTTCCATAAAATGGTTTTCCGCCCATCGCACGAAAGTCTTTGCATATCTTAGAAAAAGCATCTACACGGGGAGGAGGAGGAGCTGCAGCTGGGGGAGAAGGAACGTTGGCTGGGCCAGCGGCAGTAGCTCTAGCCTCCAGATACCTTCCGAACCATCCTGGTATCGGTACACCCTCAGGTATATCGGGTTCCCTAGACATGCTGAAAGGAAAAAGGAAGAGATTAAAAACAAAGAATCGAAAGATAGATATATGGCTTTTGGGGATTATGTTTTTCATAATAAACTTCTCTCTTGAAAATACCCTCTTTAAAACATGTTTTTGAAAATACTTCTTTCTAAAAATACTTTTGAAAACGGTTTTCAAAATCTTTTATCTGTTCTGGTAACACTTCAGTTCTGATACCACGTGTAATACCCCACGTCCATTAATGTCACTCACTATGGGAATGCATTAACTTTCATGGAGTATTATAAGAGTATAGAACAAAATATCACAAGATATATATATATATATATATATATAAAATGGTACTTATGAAAATTCAAAATTTTTTCATTGCAGCGGAAAAGAAAAACATGTTTGGTTACAACATCAAAACCACATACTAGAGTCAAGTACACAAATATTCATCTTGTACAAAATTATTATCAGAGTACATAAAAGTAAAACCATAATTTCACTCCAAATAGCCATAATGAAAAAGAGATAAAGCTGAGCATTACTTTCAACACTTCCAAGCACTTCAAGAAGAAAGGAATCCATGTCAAGCTTCACTATTCCTACCCTGAGGACCAGGGGAGGGGAGAAAAAAAGGCGAAACAAAAGGGGTCAGACATATGTCTGACGAGTCTAGTGACTTTAACAATATAATTAGTAAAGTATTAAGATAAGAACATAAACTGGATATAAGAGATGACTGTAACATAAGCAGATATGACAAGGCAAACAAGATGAATAAGATATAGCGTTGATTGTGCTTCTAATCACTATAAGATACACTACAACAAAATATGATATTAATAACGCTATTTAATAACGCGTTATTCTGAAGTGTTTTTGTTTACAATTAATTATTTGCTTTACCATTACTATATTACGTGTAACGCGAAAATTATTCACCAGTATCTCTCCAACTTCACGTCCGCTTAGAAAACTATTCATGGTCTCACAAATTATTTTCGCTCTCCCTCCAAAACGATTTCCCCTCCCTCCAAATCCATTTCGCCTCACAAAAAATAGGTCATTTTTCTTCAATCCCCTTACCTAATCGAAGAAAGCAACTCCTTCCATCTCCAATTATCTCCAATCTCCTCAACCGATCTGTTGAAGCTAGGGCTAGTTCATGCGATTTGGATCTAATCTTTTGTTTGGATTCCGTTAAGCGAATCTGATTCTTATGTGAAGTTGTTACTCATTTAGAATGTTTTAGATTTTGAGTTGGTTGTTGAATAAGTTATAAATAAGTTGATTATGCATTTGCAGTAGGAAAAGGGGGAGAGAGGTCTATTAAAATGTTAACCAGTTGTCAAGACTGTTATACCTTTTTTATAGATATTACAAAGATTTATACAAAATCATATATTTCGAATACGTTCGAAACTTTGAACTCCTCTGAATTTCAAGTTAATTCGAACTATTTGAATATTTAATTTAGGGATAGGACTGAAATGTGATTTTGAAGCCAGTAGAATTTTCCCAATCATTTTAAGGCTTTTAAAGTTTATTTGGATGATTGCTCAAAGGAATAATGCAACATAAGAAATTTAACTCAGTTTTGACAAATATTATATTGCATGACAAAGAATGTTTTTGAAGCAATTTAACTAGATCAAAATTACACACTCTCTGTCACTTTAGCTGATTGCCTGCAATTTATTTAAAACTTCTCACCCTCAGTATTGAAACTCCTTATGATTATACCACATCTTTTAAGTTAAACTTACAAAAGCTACTTTGATGTGATTGCAGGTGTGATTTGTTTTCATCATATGTGAAATGTGGATACAAAACTTTTGCACCTTGATCTTGGCAAGGCACACAACTCAAATGAAGGAAGTTTTTTATACACAAATGTTAATGTAACTGATTCTCAAATGATGTTAATTGTCCAATGAGATGACCAGAACATTCTTATCAATACATGCAGGGACGTAACTATACATAAATTGGGGTGGGCAATTGCCCGGGGCAAAAATAAATAAAATTACTAATAGGTTTCAATCTTCAGTGAGATGTGGGGATTATAGATAATAGACAGCTGTATCTAATGATGTTTGGTTGACGTCTAAAGCTCTATGGTCTATACATTCTGTATATTTAATGATTGCTTGCCATCTAGTTTGCTTGCCCAGCTGTTGTTTTTAGAGCTTCGCGCATTTTGTGCCAGGCCTTTATAAAAATATATTGTATTATTCCTTATTTGTTATCTGTTGCCATGTATGGATGATCAAGAACAAGTCTACTTTATTTTAGATGATGGTCTTTTCTTTAGCAAAGTTATGTTGCTGATTGTATAAAAATGCGATTTCACCGTTTAGTTCATTTTTTTTATTTGTTCTGAACTACTGCATAATCTCATTTGTAATACTTTTGTTTGCAAATACACTTACTTAATCTTGGTTATTTTGATATGCATGGATGTGATAAATTTATGTGTTATTTTTTTTATCACTCGTATAATCTGCCCACCCCAAGATAAATTCCTGATTAAGTCCCTGAATACATGATGATATATTTGTCACCAAGGTAATAGCGAGGCTTTGTTAAGCAATTTCTATAGCTTTGATACCATGTAAAAAAAATGAAGCAGCTTGATTTATTGATTGTAGTTTTTCTTTAATACAAGAATTGATACATTATCTGATATGCATGCTGTGTATTTATAATCTACAATTGATTTTGTAGGTGAGTTGAAAGATGACTCAAATATGTAACCTGAACTGTCATTGATATATTTATGAGTTTTCAATATCTTATTTTCTAATAAGACCAACCGGAAATGATCCTTGACGTACGGTCATCATTTTTTTAAATTATTCTCCAAATTTTGATTTGCATGAGAATAAAGCAGTATTTTTTTTTTCATTTGTCCTACCATATGCACCTAAAAATTTCAGATTGAATCCACCTATAAATTTTAGGTTGAAATAGCTAAACTTTGGCTTGGAAATGTCTTACAAATGACCTGAACATAACATGACGGGATTAATACAAAGTTCATCACTGTTGTTGTTCTGGTTTGTCATGGTATAAGTTCTGTTTTTTGTAAATGTTGCATCATTCTCTTTATATTTATAGAGCAGTTGTCTCCATGTACTTCTTTTATCTTGTATCCAGATCATTAATATATATATATATATATATATATATATATATATATATATTATTTTATTAAACCTTGGGTCGAAAAGTACCATCCATCGGATTGGGTAGAAAGAATTTACTTGTTGATTTCCTAAATTATAGTTACTAGATCATGCGTGCATGTATGGCTCGTTGTCCAATTTGCATGCTTTATTGGGTCCTTTAATCTTTAAAACCGACTTTAATTTTTTGGAAGCATTGGTTAAGATATATTCTCGCCTATATTGCTTTGCTTTTTTCCAATCATTTCACTTCACACTTGCAGTCACATCATGTGTTCTATTTTGTTTCCATGTGAGGTTCCCCGCCCTCTCATCGCCTCTTTTTTTTTCTCCTGCAATCACACTTGCATTCACATCAAAGTAGCTTTTGTATGTTTAACTTAAAAGTAGCAATTTTCTTTCGTCATAATTTGAACGATGGTTTTCATCGCTAATTTGATGGAGCAACAAGCAGCCAAACTTATATGAAGTTTACTAGACTAGGGCTGCAGTTGAGGTTGAAGCTACTTACCACATTTGTTTAAGTTGTGTTGCTCTCGATATATAAATAAGGAAAAGGAACAATATGCTTACCTTGACTGTGCATGTGTAGACACAGTAAGAAATATAGACATAGTAATGTGCATAAATAGGCCATCAAATAGTCTGTCTAGCCTCCATTATTTTTCTATGTTCTTTCTGTTTAATTGAATCATGGATTCCATGTAGCAGCTCGCTTGTTTCTTCCTCCATAGTTATAACCTGTAGATTTGCCACTGCAGTTTTCTTTTCTACTTGCTCACAAAGTGAATAAAATTCATCTTGGGAAATTTTAACCAACTTTTTGACGTCTGTATTTATATTTCTTTGTTGATTATAAATGACATCGAGAGACAAGTTAAAAGTATCGATTTCCATCAGTTGTACTCTCCTCTTTAGCTCCAGTGTTTTAAGCATCGCTCTTTTCATACAAAGTTGTTGAATAAACTTCTTCTCTCTTTGCTTGTTCGGTTTCATGCTTTATTTTCTTGATGCGTCTACGACGAATTTCACTTTCGTGACATAACTTTGTGGCTCTCTTTTTATTCATGGCGTCTTCATCTAATCTATCTTCAGTGCCTTTTGTAGTAGTTTTAAGAAGTGGTCCAAGTGATGCTATATGACCGTGATGGCCATATCAAATTGTTTCTTGTTTCTTGAAACTAGTCTTTGTTTTAGCTCCAACTCCTCTATAACAGGAGATGACTCCATCCACGATTGAATGGAGTTTTCTCTGTCTAGCCTGATTTCTTCCATTACTACACCTAGCTCGGTTTCACCTTGCATATTATGACAAATATTTGGAGATATAAGAGTATGTATGAAAATATGTTGTCGTCTTTCATATTGTTAAAGTTGATGCTTGGGTTCATTTCATTATCCGATGGAACTGTCATTTCGTTCTTTTGGGCATAGAAATAGCTGATCAAGAAGCTTTAGTTGTTTCTGTAATCATTTAGGTGAATTGATTCTCTTTTCAGCTTTTGTTCATATATTACAATAATTGTCCATTGCTTATATTTGCTTATAGGAATGTTAGCATTAAAACATTTCAGGCGAATGTTATATTTCAAAATGGAACTAATAATCGTACTTAATACCAAAATACTGTGAAAATTTCACTGAAATATATCATGTGAACTAGATTTGTTGGTTATCTATCAGTATGTGTTATCCAACAAATAACATTTAGATTTATTTCTCCCTTCCTAGGTAGCTGCACAGTGACTGTTGGCAAGGAACTGGGCATTATGCTACGGTCAAGACATCGTCGTCGACTATATAATTGTCAAGGAAACCTTTGCACCTAAATTGGTACTCAAGCAAAAATGAATGGCAAATTTTTCTATGCATACCATACTATCTGTTTAATGAATTTACAAATAAACCTGCACTTCTGAAAATGGTCCACTTCACTCTTCTTCATCTTCTTTTTTATCAAATAAAATGTCTTTTGTAGCTTTAGAGACTAGTTTATTAAAAAAATAGTATTGGAATCAATTACAGAAGAGACTAATATGTACTAAGATCAATGCCCCTAATGCTTAAGTTCCATATATTCTTTATTCCCTTATCCATTCTCCTATCCATTGTGCTGTTGTTTGCGACCAACTTTTAAAACTGAATAATTTGCCAGAAAAATGAATATATGTATATGAAACTGGTTATTTATACATATATTTACCTATTTCCTAAAATTTCTCACCCTTTAATTAGACCATTTTCTTCTTGTTCTGAAAATGCCTCTTGTTTGATGTCAGGTCTTAAGTGATTAATCCATCGTGCAGCTTTTTCCATATCTATGAAGACCTGAAATTGAATAAACATTAAATTGGTGTTGTTGATTTTACTTATTTAGTTAATGATATGGTAATTTTATTAATTCTGCTATGTATTTTCAGTTCAGTCAGTAATTCAATTGCCAGAGACAGGGTGAGTCCATTGGCAGAACAAGAAGATTGAGAACAACATCATATTGGTACAATATCACTACTTTTGTTTTTATGATTATTGTAACAACCCGTATTTTCAATAACCTGTAATAACATAAATCGAGGCAGAATTTAATTCTAAAATGGGAATCAAGGGAAACGGACTATGCCATTGTGTTCGTCTCGGAAAAATACGCGAAATAGAGTCCGAGTTTTCGAAAATCGGAGTCCGTATGACCAAGATATGGCCTCGCGAAGTTTCACGAAAATTCCCAAATTAAAGTATACTTAATTAAGTGAAATGGGTTGTGTAGATATATATATATATATATATTGATATATATATATATATATATATATAATTGAAAATTTAATAAATAAATATGCAAAAATGCTCAAAACAGCGAATTGGGAGAGGGAAATAACCGAACCGGCCGATTTTTGAAGTCGACCCGAGCCCGCTGGGTCGACTAGGGGTTAATCCAGGGTGTTTGGCTGTCAACCCGTGGGCCGATTCGCTCAAGTGCAGATTTTGCATTTGAATGGTTCTCATGGTCCATCTTTAATCTAAAGGCCCTAGATGGTTCCTACACTTGACTTCTTCCCCAAGACATGCTTTGATGGCTTGGATTGAATCTAGGGTTAATCCTATGGCCTAAAACACTTGCCTAATCTATAAATAAGACCCTAACCTACCCTAATTCATTCATAATTAAACCTAGTGACTAAACTATGGCAAAATGCTAGCTCTCATGGCCTCCACTAATTTTATGAAGAGGGTTGCATACTAATCACTCTCTAATCAACTTCTAATCCCTTCTTAGCATCTTAATCTTCTTCATTTGGTGTTCAAAGTTGCTAGTTGTGAGTTTCTATCACTTTGATGATCTTTTGGTAAACTAATTAGATGAGATGTGATGAGATTTATGGTTTTGTATGTGGGTTAATGAGCTTTGAATCATATGATATGATGTTAGCATTAATCTTATGTTTATGCATGTTGAGTATGTAAGCTTATGCAAGTTTAATATGATGTATGTTATGTTTGCATGATGCTAAATATGCAAGTTGTGGGCTATGTAATCATATGCATGTTATGCAAGTTCATGGTAATATGCTATGCAAGTTACATGTTTGTTAATATGCAAGTTACATGTTTGTTAATATGCAAGTTACATGTATGTAAATATGCAAGTTACATGTTTGTTAATATGCAAGTTACATGTTTGTTAATATGCAAGTTACATGTATGTAAATATGCAAGTTACATGTTTCTTTATATGCAAGTTACATGTTTGTTAATATGCGAGTTACATGTATGTAAATATGCAAGTTACATGTTTATTAATATGCAAGTTCATGATGACACATTATGCAAGTCTATAAGCTAATATGCAAGTTTGTTATGCAAAATGAATATGTAAGTTATGTGACATATTATATGCAAGTTATGTGACATGTTATGCAAGTTCATATGCAAGTTATGTGTTTGTTAATATGCAAGATGGCACCTTTGAAACATGTTCATTCATATGCAAGTTGACACCTTTTATATGTGTTATATCATGAACGAAATTACGTGGGAACGATGGGGTAATTAAATGCATAAGTTAATAAGATTGTGTGAAATTAATATAATTATGCATAACACAAAATAAATAAACATAGTATGGGAATTTGCCTATTTGGTTAGGTGTACCCATACTATGTGTTGGGAATTTACCTATTGAGTTAGGTCTACCCCATGGGAATTTACCTATTAAGTTAGGTCTACCCATGTTAAGAAAACTTGATTAATTAGGGATAATTAATATAAAATTATGAGGGTGATTAATTAGGTGTAATTAATTGACTAAGACACGAGGTTGGACTCAGTTGTAGCGTAAAACTGCCCGGACCCAACCGGCTTAACCAGTTGCTACAAATGTTAGCCCAATGTGAGAGGTCTTAGGCACAAACTAAATACGTAATTAATGTAAAGACACGAGGTTAGACTCTGTTATGACATAAGGCTGCCCGGACCCAACCGGCTTAACCAGCGGTCATAAAAGACAGTCTAATGTGAGAGGTCTTTACAAAGGTTACGTTCTTAATTAATTAATTAAGAAACACTTAACCACATTAGCATGTAGAGGGACATGAGGGGTTAAGTGGGTGCCTCGGGTGGCATGAGAAAATCTAGTGGTTGCCTTGGCTGGCAATAGAAAATACGATTAGAATACTTAACCAAAATAGAACATGTAATTAAAACATGATTAAAGGGTTAAGTGGGATATACTAGAAAAAGGGACAAGCTTAGGTGGGTAGCTTGTGGAGGCCCATTTCAACCAGTAACCCATACGTATCTTTGTGGGCTCGACCCATGTCGAGGACGGGACACGCATACTGGGCTTGACTGTAAGAGGCAAACGGGTTAGCGGTGGCAACGCAAGTCCAACGGGCTTCATATGCGTGAGTGGGCCCGGGCTGGTAGGTAAGCCGTTGTTGCATCGAGTAGATATAAGCCGTGCACCTTTAGTTTCATCAGGTTGCCACATTGGGGAATGATACATCCCACGGTGGGGCCAGCACGGGTATCTACGTTAGGGAGCCGATCGAATGGGAAGTAGTGTGTACACCTAGTGGATTGTAGGGCCCCGTGGCGCCTACTTGGTCACCTAGGGGTACGCAGGTACTAATTAGTAAATTTTATAAGTCCTTGGGTGGGATCAACCTTTAAGTTAGGAACGACTGGTGTGGTGCAGTTTAGTAATTTACCTTAGGGAGGGTAGATGCGTCTTTATCCTTTATCTTCGTTTAGTTGACTGCTTAGGGTAGCCATTCATCCCTATATGTTACCGTATATCAGTTTATGTCTTCTCTGGTTACTTTAACGATTGTATTGTTAAAGTTATAGGACTCGCTCAGACTTATGTCTGACCCTGTTGTTTTTATCTTTTTCCCAACCCTCAGGTCCTACGGTGGATCCTAGCAGTAGTGGAGCTTGATCGGATTGCTGTTCCAGTCTTTAGGAGCTTGGATAGATGTAAAGCTCCAGTTATCCAGTTATCTTTTCTTTTGTTTGGCTATTGTATGAGAGTGGGATTATGTACTTCTTTATTTTGATGGATATTGTACTTGACCTTTATTGTGGTTTTATGATGTAACCAGACATGTTTTACTTCCGCTGTTATGAGATGATGTTTTAAAATTTCAAGTACTATTTATATCTGTCTTGTTGTAATTTTTCTGTTCTATATTCACTAAAATACTCCACCGATGCTATGGCATTCCCTTAGTGAGTGATCATAGCGGGAGTGGGGTGTTACACGTGGTATCAGAGCTTAAGGTTACCAGAACAGATAAAATTTTTTTTTTTAGAAAAAACTATTTTCTAAGAGTATTTTCGAAGAAAGTATTTTCAAAAACATGTCTTTTAAAAGAAAAGTTTTTGAAAAAGAAAAGCATAATCCCCAATAGCCATATCTTTATCTTTCGGAATCTCCTTTTTGAATCTTTCCTCTTTCGTTTCAGCATGGCTGAAGATCTTAACATCCCGGAAGGTTTAGTGATACCACTATGGTATAGGAGGTTGCAAGAGGCTAGGGCCGCGGCTGCGGGTCCAGCCAATGCTACTACACCAGAGACAACCGCTCCTCCTCCTCAGCCTAGAGTGGATAATTTTGCTAAGGTTTGCAAGGAGTTCAAGGCTATAGGAGGAAAACCTTTTCTTGGTTCAGAGACTTTCGTAGAGGCTAGAGATTGGCTTAAGGAAGTGGAAGAGTTGCTAGATATCTTTGAAGTGGAAGAGGGAAAGAAAGTCAAGTTGGCGGCTTGGTTAATGAAGGGAGAGGCCTCATTCTGGTGGGAGGTCACTAATGGAGAACGCCCTGTTGACTCTTGGGCAGATTTTAAGCAAAGGTTTGGGGCTAAGTTTCTCTCAAGGGCGGAAGAGAATCTGTTTATGGAGAAGTTCTTGAATTTGAAGCAAGGGAATCTCACGGTGAAAGAATATGTCAACAAATTCAATCAATTAGCAAGGTTTGGCATAGAGTTGGTGAATACACCGGAGAAGAAGGCTTTGAGGTTCGTTAGAGGCTTGAACGAACCATTGCAAGGAATAGCTATGACTCACATTCCTATGGGGGCCACTTTTGAGAAGCTTGTCTACATGGCACTTATGCATGAGGATGATAAGAATTCTAAGGCACCAGAGAAAAAGGGGGATCAGAAGAAACCGCAACAGCAACAACAAGGCAAGGGCGGAAAAGGCAATGGTGACAAAAAGAAGACGAAGAAGAAGTGCTTCAATTGTGGAACACCAGGACACCTCAGTAAGGATTGTCGCAAAAAGAAGAAGACCGGTTGCTTTCATTGTGGTGAAGCAGGGCATCTTGTGAAAAACTGCCCAAAGAAGGGGCAGAAGACGGGGTCTACCTCAGGAGGCCAGGTGCAAGCTCTTATAGCACCACCTCAGTCAGGGGGGCAAGTTCAGGTTCTCTCAGTTCCACCGATTCAGCAGAGAGGTAGAACTATTTCCGTTGAAAGTCTGGTTTTTCTGTTTGATCATCCAGTTCGTACTTTGTTTGACTCTGGCGCATCGCATTCTTTTATCTCATCATCGTTAGTTGAGTCACTGCACTTAGACACCAGTCTAGTTGATGATCCCTTGGTTGTTTCAAACCCAATTGGGGGCTCTATATATCTGTCCATGATATGTTTGGGTTTGAAGATTTCTATACTTAGCGTTAAGTTTAGATGTGATGCTTTTGTATTGGGCTTCACGGGCTATGGGTTGATTTTGGGCATGGACTGGTTATCCAGTAATGGTGCCGTTCTTGATTGTGAAAGGAGAGTTGTCAGGCTTATGACCCGCTTGGGTAATACTCTCGAGATCTCTTGTAATCCAATGGAATCTGTTTTGCTAAGTTATCTTGAATCGCTCGATGCTTCGGTCGAGAGTTTGCGTTCTGTCAAAGTGGTCCGGGAATATCCGGATGTGTTTGAAGAAGTGAAGGGTTTGCCTCCGAAGCGGGAGATAGATTTCCGAATTTATTTGGTGGATAATGCCAAACCAGTGTCTTTGCCAGTACGCCACATGGCTCCTCGTGAGAAAAGAGAACTTCATAAGCAAGTAGGGGAGTTGCTTGAGAAGGGGTTCATAAGGCGAAGTATATCGGAGTGGGGAGCTCCAGTAGTGTTTGCCACGAAGGCGGATGGGTCCCTCAGACTTTGTGTGGATTATAGGGAACTTAATAAGCTCACGAAGAAGAATAGACACCCATTACCGAGGATAGATGATCTCTTTGATCAGTTGGTTGGCGCGTCAGTATTTTCGCAGATGGACTTAGCTACAGGGTTTCATCAGTTAAGAGTGGCGGAGGACAGTATAGAGAAGACTGCTTTCCGGACTCCGGATGGTTTTTATGAGTGGCTAGTGATGCCATTTGGGTTGACAAACGCCCCCGCATACTTTGTTGATCTCATGAGTAGAGTGTTCAGAGAGTATCTGAATAAGTTTGTAGTAGTTTTTGTGGATGACATCTTGGTCTTTTCCAAGAATGAAGAAGAGCATGCCTTACATCTCAAGGAAGTGTTGGAGACTCTTCGAGCACATAGTCTTAAAGCTAAATTCTCTAAATGTCATTTTTGGAGAAGAGAAGTGCGATTCTTAGGGCATGTGGTCTCTAAGGAAGGGATAGCTGTGGATCCCGCAAAGATAGTATCTATCCAGGATTGGAAAGTTCCTAGAAATGCTACCGAGGTAAGAAGTTTCTTGGGGTTGGCAGGATATTATAGGAAGTTCATCAAAGACTTCGCGAAGATATCAGCCCCATTAACCCGCTTGACGAAGAAGAATCTGGTTTTCTCATGGGATGTAGATTGTGATGATGCTTTCCGACGGTTAAAGAGAGCTTTGACCACCGCTCCAGTTTTAGTGCTTCCAGATGGGAGTAAGCCGTTTGTTGTTTATACCGATGCTTGTGGAACAGGATTAGGCGCAGTCTTGATGCAGGAGGGAAGGGTAATAGCCTATGGAGGGAGACAATTGAGAGTGCATGAGAAGAATTACCCTACCCATGATCTAGAGTTGGCCGCGATTGTTTTCGCACTTAAGTCTTGGCGCCATTATCTTCTTGGTGAGAGATTCGAGTTGTTCACCGACCATAAATCATTGAAGTACTTATTCTCTCAGAAGGATTTAAACTTAAGACAGCAAAGGTGGATGGAGTTCTTAGCATCCTATGATTTCGAGATAGCGTATACCCCTGGTAAGGGTAACGTGGTGGCAGACGCCTTAAGTAGAAAAAGGCTATCTTTGAGTCCATTGTTCGTGGAACGACGAAGCTTGGAGTTTCTTTCTTTGTTTGACTTCAGACCTTCTGTTGATTTTGTACCTGGTTTGTTGGCATCCTTGGAGGTTAGACCTACTCTTTTGAGACGGATTGGCGAGGCTCAGCGAGACGACCCACAGTTGGTTGTGTTGGTAGAGAAGCTTATAAGAGGGGAGTCGTCCAGCCATTTGGGTAGATACACCATATATGATAAGGGATGGTTGCATAGAGACGGTAGACTTTGTGTACCGCAAGATGAGGGTTTGAAGAAGGCTATTTTGGATGATGCACATCGTTCAAGAATGACTATTCATCCCGGTGGAGACAAAATGTACCAAGACATGAAGAGAGTTTTCTTTTGGGCCGGTATGAAGAAAGATGTGGCCGAGTATGTGGCTAGATGCTTAGTGTGCCAACAAGTTAAAGTGGAGCAAAGGAAACCCGGTGGGTTGCTACACCCATTGGAAGTTCCACAGTGGAAGTGGGATAGTGTCTCGATGGATTTCATCGACGGGTTACCGAGATCGAGGAAGGGCAATACGGGAATTTGGGTTGTGGTAGACAGACTTACAAAGAGTGCCCATTTTATACCCGTAAAGAGTAAGAGGACCGCTCCATGGCTTGCTTCAGTCTATGTTAGAGAGATTGTTAGATTGCATGGCGTACCATCCAGCATTGTGAGTGATCGAGATCCTATTTTCACTAGTGAGTTTTGGAGAAGTTTGCAAGAGGCGGTAGGGACTCAGTTGTGTTTGAGCACCGCATATCATCCTCAGACGGACGGTCAGACCGAGAGGGTGAACCGTATCTTAGAAGATCTTTTGAGGCTTTGTATCTTGGATTTTGGAGGTACATGGGAAGAACATCTTCCTTTGGTGGAGTTCGCATATAATAACAGCTTTCAGTCCAGTATTGGTATGGCTCCTTTCGAAGCTCTTTATGGAAGGCCTTGTCGATCTCCTACATGTTGGTGGGAATCTACGGATAAGATCTTGCTTGGGCCGGATATGGTTAGAGAGACTTCAGAGAAGATTGATTTAATTCGAAAAAGGATGAAAGCAGCGCAAGATAGACAGAAATCTTATGCGGATCGGAGAAGGACGGATCTTGAGTTTGAGGTTGGGGACATGGTTTTTGTCAAAGTATCTCCATTGAGAAATGTTGTTCGCTTTGGGTCCGTAGGGAAGTTAGCACCGAGATTTGTTGGGCCGTTTCCTATTAAGGAAAGGATTGGACGGATGGCATATAGGGTGGAGTTGCCCGACAGACTTAGTGGTGTTCATGATGTATTCCATGTATCACATTTGAGGAAGTGCTTACATGAGACCGCGGAGGTGGTAGAGCCGAGCTTGCTTAGAGATGTAGAGGTAGAGCGTGATGCGACGATTCGACGAGCTCCTACTCGCATCCTTGGGTCAGAAACTAGGAAGTTGAGGAACAGAGAAGTTCAGCTAGTTAAAGTGCAATGGGGAGATGACGAAAGCAATGCTACTTGGGAGACGGAAGCAAAGATGCGTTCTTTGTATCCATTTCTTTTTGAGAGTATGTCTTTTAACTTCTCCTTTATTGCTTGTCTAGTACTTATCTTATCTTTAGTATATCCTCTCGCTAATACCTATGACCTTTAGATAGGGTAAAACCTATGGTTGAGACATGTGTTTGAAACATGTTATGGTTGATGGATGCATATGGATGCAATTGTTTGCTAGTGGTTGCTCGTGGATGCATATACACACACATTAGGCACTAGATCGGCTCAGTCACTTCATGTTGCATATTGCATAAATGGATGTGGTAGTTAGATTGATGGATGTATCATGGCTGTGTTATCATATGGATGATGCATTTTTGTGTATGGTTGTGCACGCATGTAGAAATTTGTATGTGTCAATAGGGTTTCGCATACATATTGGATGCATGGCACTATCATGGTTTGCATTAAGGAGGTTTACTGTATCAGTAACCGCCTGATTTTCGCATTAGGTAAGTACATATACACACACTTTTGCATATATCCATCCAGCATTTAGAATCTTGTAAGGACAATGATTGCTCGTGGATGATGCTTTGAGTAGATGGATGATTGGATGGTAGGATACGTTCTTCCTAACTTGAAGATTTCGGGGACGAAATCCTTTAAGGAGGGGAGAATGTAACAACCCGTATTTTCAATAACCTGTAATAACATAAATCGAGGCAGAATTTAATTCTAAAATGGGAATCAAGGGAAACGGACTATGCCATTGTGTTCGTCTCGGAAAAATACGCGAAATAGAGTCCGAGTTTTCGAAAATCGGAGTCCGTATGACCAAGATATGGCCTCGCGAAGTTTCACGAAAATTCCCAAATTAAAGTATACTTAATTAAGTGAAATGGGTTGTGTAGATATATATATATATATATATATATATATATATATATATATATATATTGATATATATATATATATAATTGAAAATTTAATAAATAAATATGCAAAAATGCTCAAAACAGCGAATTGGGAGAGGGAAATAACCGAACCGGCCGATTTTTGAAGTCGACCCGAGCCCGCTGGGTCGACTAGGGGTTAATCCAGGGTGTTTGGCTGTCAACCCGTGGGCCGATTCGCTCAAGTGCAGATTTTGCATTTGAATGGTTCTCATGGTCCATCTTTAATCTAAAGGCCCTAGATGGTTCCTACACTTGACTTCTTCCCCAAGACATGCTTTGATGGCTTGGATTGAATCTAGGGTTAATCCTATGGCCTAAAACACTTGCCTAATCTATAAATAAGACCCTAACCTACCCTAATTCATTCATAATTAAACCTAGTGACTAAACTATGGCAAAATGCTAGCTCTCATGGCCTCCACTAATTTTATGAAGAGGGTTTCATACTAATCACTCTCTAATCAACTTCTAATCCCTTCTTAGCATCTTAATCTTCTTCATTTGGTGTTCAAAGTTGCTAGTTGTGAGTTTCTATCACTTTGATGATCTTTTGGTAAACTAATTAGATGAGATGTGATGAGATTTATGGTTTTGTATGTGGGTTAATGAGCTTTGAATCATATGATATGATGTTAGCATTAATCTTATGTTTATGCATGTTGAGTATGTAAGCTTATGCAAGTTTAATATGATGTATGTTATGTTTGCATGATGCTAAATATGCAAGTTGTGGGCTATGTAATCATATGCATGTTATGCAAGTTCATGGTAATATGCTATGCAAGTTACATGTTTGTTAATATGCAAGTTACATGTTTGTTAATATGCAAGTTACATGTATGTAAATATGCAAGTTACATGTTTGTTAATATGCAAGTTACATGTTTGTTAATATGCAAGTTACATGTATGTAAATATGCAAGTTACATGTTTCTTTATATGCAAGTTACATGTTTGTTAATATGCGAGTTACATGTATGTAAATATGCAAGTTACATGTTTATTAATATGCAAGTTCATGATGACACATTATGCAAGTCTATAAGCTAATATGCAAGTTTGTTATGCAAAATGAATATGTAAGTTATGTGACATATTATATGCAAGTTATGTGACATGTTATGCAAGTTCATATGCAAGTTATGTGTTTGTTAATATGCAAGATGGCACCTTTGAAACATGTTCATTCATATGCAAGTTGACACCTTTTATATGTGTTATATCATGAACGAAATTACGTGGGAACGATGGGGTAATTAAATGCATAAGTTAATAAGATTGTGTGAAATTAATATAATTATGCATAACACAAAATAAATAAACATAGTATGGGAATTTGCCTATTTGGTTAGGTGTACCCATACTATGTGTTGGGAATTTACCTATTGAGTTAGGTCTACCCCATGGGAATTTACCTATTAAGTTAGGTCTACCCATGTTAAGAAAACTTGATTAATTAGGGATAATTAATATAAAATTATGAGGGTGATTAATTAGGTGTAATTAATTGACTAAGACACGAGGTTGGACTCAGTTGTAGCGTAAAACTGCCCGGACCCAACCGGCTTAACCAGTTGCTACAAATGTTAGCCCAATGTGAGAGGTCTTAGGCACAAACTAAATACGTAATTAATGTAAAGACACGAGGTTAGACTCTGTTATGACATAAGGCTGCCCGGACCCAACCGGCTTAACCAGCGGTCATAAAAGACAGTCTAATGTGAGAGGTCTTTACAAAGGTTACGTTCTTAATTAATTAATTAAGAAACACTTAACCACATTAGCATGTAGAGGGACATGAGGGGTTAAGTGGGTGCCTCGGGTGGCATGAGAAAATCTAGTGGTTGCCTTGGGTGGCAATAGAAAATACGATTAGAATACTTAACCAAAATAGAACATGTAATTAAAACATGATTAAAGGGTTAAGTGGGATATACTAGAAAAAGGGACAAGCTTAGGTGGGTAGCTTGTGGAGGCCCATTTCAACCAGTAACCCATACGTATCTTTGTGGGCTCGACCCATGTCGAGGACGGGACACGCATACTGGGCTTGACTGTAAGAGGCAAACGGGTTAGCTGTGGCAACGCAAGTCCAACGGGCTTCATATGCGTGAGTGGGCCCGGGCTGGTAGGTAAGCCGTTGTTGCATCGAGTAGATATAAGCCGTGCACCTTTAGTTTCATCAGGTTGCCACATTGGGGAATGATACATCCCACGGTGGGGCCAGCACGGGTATCTACGTTAGGGAGCCGATCGAATGGGAAGTAGTGTGTACACCTAGTGGATTGTAGGGCCCCGTGGCGCCTACTTGGTCACCTAGGGGTACGCAGGTACTAATTAGTAAATTTTATAAGTCCTTGGGTGGGATCAACCTTTAAGTTAGGAACGACTGGTGTGGTGCAGTTTAGTAATTTACCTTAGGGAGGGTAGATGCGTCTTTATCCTTTATCTTCGTTTAGTTGACTGCTTAGGGTAGCCATTCATCCCTATATGTTACCGTATATCAGTTTATGTCTTCTCTGGTTACTTTAACGATTGTATTGTTAAAGTTATAGGACTCGCTCAGACTTATGTCTGACCCTGTTGTTTTTATCTTTTTCCCAACCCTCAGGTCCTACGGTGGATCCTAGCAGTAGTGGAGCTTGATCGGATTGCTGTTCCAGTCTTTAGGAGCTTGGATAGATGTAAAGCTCCAGTTATCCAGTTATCTTTTCTTTTGTTTGGCTATTGTATGAGAGTGGGATTATGTACTTCTTTATTTTGATGGATATTGTACTTGACCTTTATTGTGGTTTTATGATGTAACCAGACATGTTTTACTTCCGCTGTTATGAGATGATGTTTTAAAATTTCAAGTACTATTTATATCTGTCTTGTTGTAATTTTTCTGTTCTATATTCACTAAAATACTCCACCGATGCTATGGCATTCCCTTAGTGAGTGATCATAGCGGGAGTGGGGTGTTACAATTATTTTTACAACTATCATGCTTAAATATTTCGAAGTTCCATTTACTTTTAATACGAATATAGGATATGCCATGATAAATTCTGGGTGATCTGCAAGTTTGAAATATTAAAAGATTCAATTAATTATTAAATTGTTATGTCAATATTTGAGTATATTAATTAAAAAATAAACGTATAACTAATGGCATAAAATTTGACAGTTCCTTTCAACTGCACTTTGTATCGAACTAACATCAGGATATATTATGAAGTTATTTATGTGTATTAGGGGTGTATAAGGTGCGGCAACCATTGTCATTAAAGCCAACTGCTACCATATTAGTTTTTGACAGTTAGTTTATTTTGCCAACCAAAACCATCAACCGTTCATAACGGTTAAGCGTTAAATGATACGGTTACCATTTGACTGGTTACGATATGGTTGAGTTGCAACCGCAGTAACATATTGATGATTCATAACGCCTAGTTCAATGCTGGTAGCAAATTTATTTTTTTACCTTTGTTGCGCATGCACTAAGTTGTGCGTGCAATAACTTAAATATGAAACAGCTGAAGCATTGAAATCAAGTATACAACACAGTAAGTTGTGCATGCAATGAAATTAAGTATGAAACATCAGGACTATTGAAATTAAGTATACAACATGAGCATTTAAATGCCAGCACGAACATTATGTTACAGGAATATTATGCACGTATATTAACTTTTCCAACAACAAAAAAATACTAAAACACTAATAAATACAAATGATTCATACATGATACATTACATAATTCAGTATTGTAGCAATTTTTCTTCAAAATGCTTGGCAATGGCTGCAGTCCTATGATGCATACTATCAGCTGGCAGTGCATCCATATTAGGAATAGATGAAGTCTGTTCTTGAACGATATTCATTTTTTGTAGTAATTAAAGCAACAAATATTTACAAATGCAATTATATTTTGATGACTGAAATAATTAATGAATACCTCTGCTTGTGTAATTGAAAAACACCATGTGATAAAATTGCAGACTTGGCGCGATTGCATATTGGTTGATGATTGTAGGTAAGGCAATGAATTTTCCATAATTACAACAAAAATTAGCACTTGAGGAAAAATACATTTGATGAATGAGGCAACAAATAGCAGTTAATGAATATCCCCTCTTTAACTAAGGAAAGTTGAAATCACACAATCGTTTGAAAAATTATAAAATAGGCTAAAAAATGCAACAATTAAAGCCTTAAATTTCTCATACTTGTTCATGGTCAGAATTCTTTATTGTGATGCGAACGTCTTTCTCCTAAATATATCTGCACTAATAAATTATTCACTAAATTCTCTACTAAAGCATGATTAATTAAATTGTTTCTGTGCTAGTAAGATCTATCAAAACTTCGAATTTAATTGTTGCATAAATAATCTTATGTAAGATGATATTCAGATTTATCTAAATTGGCATAAAATGTTTTAGCTTCCACTAGAGTCCCAACAGTAAATAATTCAACTGCCTATAGAATTAGCCAGAAGGTTGCTTTCTCGCATTGCTGCAAGGACAATCAAGAGGCTAGTGGCATGATTTATTTTCCAAATTAATACCATAAACAAGATTATGTACGATGATATTAACGAAGCTCATTCAAATTATCACATGCGTGAATTAAATTGCGACCATGATTTATTTGCCAAATTAAGTACCACGAATTAAATAAAGTAATAAAACGAATTAATTTATGACAAACCACTAGCTTTCGAATCCAGATCTACTGTATTTTGAAGAAAAATGAACAAAAAGACTAAAGAGCTTACCATTAATTTCAAGTTGTACTTGAATGCATGGATCTTCAAGTGGATTAGAGTGCAGTGATGAGTGATTAAACATGAATGGCAAGGATTTTGCAAGACGACTGGAGTGGATGTAATAAGATAAATAGATAATGAATATCCTTTTCCCCCAGAATGGAACTTATAGAGAAATTGAGTGGACGAGATTGTTTCCTTTTACATCAGCGGTTCGAAAGAACGCAAGCAAAAACCTTAATTTTTAAGCGACGGTGGAATTGAAGCGGTACGGTTGGCCGTCGGTTATGGGAATTGCCAACATTTCCGTTCTGGAATATCACGGTGAGAAGAACCTCACTGTCTTTGGTCAAACGGAAACCATTTGACTATTGCTTAAGCGGCTCCTGACGGTGCTTTTTATGTGGTTAGCCGGTGAAATTTGGAACCGGTACAACCCTAATGCGTATAGTAGTTATTTACGTATATTACACGTAGCTGACGAATACAAATTGATACCATTTGCAATTCTTTTTCAGGTCAAGTAGATTTGCACAACTTCAAGGAAGACAATGCGCACTTGCAGAGAGGAATTTGTACATATGATTCACATGCTGAACTGGAGATGCTACGGGGAAGAGCATGGCCTCTAAAGGAGTGCAGAATGTCTTGGATTATCTTTAGGCCGACTTCCCTGACATGGAAGTTATTGGAATTTCTGGTTAGTTCTCTACTCTTCTTTCTTTCGTATCTGTATTTGACTACATAGAGGAGAGCTTTTGTTATTGCTTACCAATTGCATGGACCAGATTCTTTGGTATCTTATAAAAAACATACATCTCTTAAAGAGTTGTCTAGAATATATGTGAACTGTCTAGCCAAAACTAGGAAAGTTCACTTTGATTTGTCTATTCATTTGCGAACCTCTTGTTCGCAACCGTTCATATCTATCATTAGTTTTTCTTTTTCTTTTTGTTGGTGTAGTATCACTTTTTAATGATGCATTTTTATTTAGCGACGCGTGCCTGACAAATAAACTTTTAAACCATACCTACAGAAGTAATACCATATTTATCGTAGTCTGAATTTGCTACAGCATCTTAGTTATATTTCTGATTTCTAAAACTAGGGCCTATATTTAATTTCTTGATGGTAGATAATATGCTTCCACTATGGAAGAGGAAACGTGGCATGAAAAGCTAAGAATGGAGTCTAAGTTGGAGTACTTCTTGAGCACTGACCACTAGGACCATGCCTGAAGAATAACAAAATAATCTTTGTACAAGCAGAAAATTGATGTTGGGCTAGATGGTTCTTTTGATTGTTGGAAAGAACAACAGAACAGTCGATTCTAGTCTGTTGTGTACATGAAGCTGGTTCTGGGAGGATCCCAAACGGGTATAAGCTTTGTTATGCCTAGCTTGATAAGCCTGTTTGTCTATCATATGAGTAGTCAAGTAAAGAATTGACAGTTGTGTTACGTGTCCATGGTTCATATTTGGTATGTAGTTAAGTAAAGAAGTGAAAGTTGTGTTACATGTCCATGGTTCATATTTCGGTGCCTTTTAGAATAAGTGCCAATGGGCGAATGGATCAGGTTTAGATAAAGTGGGTGCTAATTTCTTGTTAGGTCTTGCGGCTTATAGTGCAGTGATATCTTGTTGCAACAGTCGAACTAAGAATTTTTGGAAATATCATAAATGATATTTTAAAATATATTTTTGTGCCACGTTAATATCTTGTGACAAAATTATAATGAAATGAAAAACAATTTAAGTTTGATATGTAAGTGCATAAGTTCCTCATGATGTGTATGGGTTTGATAACTGTGAATCAAACACGTTTTTGCTGTATAGACATTACTGTAGATGGGTAAGTAATGTAGCAAGCAGTCGGTTGGAGTAGACCGTCCACTTAAATTTCTTTGGCGTGAAACAATTAGTAACATGGAAATATAAGATATATCTAGTTTATTTTATTTTGTTCTTATATTTTAAGATATATCTAATTTATAAGCATCGTCATGTGATTCACATAGTTCTTATATTTTACTCCTCATAAATGATTCGTTTTTGTTGTATACAGGCCGACAAAGGGTGATGAGGCAAATGAAAGTAAGACGGAGGTGCTAAGTTGTTTGGAGTGTTTTGTCTGTCTACCAGGTTTGGGGTGTTGTCTTTTGTATACTATGTTTTGTCTTGTCTTTTGTGTGTTAACCGAATAAATATGAACTATGTTCTGTATTTTGTGTACTCAAGTTGACATCAATGGGAATTGAAAAAAGTACGTATTGAATTTGCTAACTCATGGATTGAATTTTTTTTGTTAGTTGATACTTTTTATGTGTTCATATTTAACTTGTTATGAAGATTCATTTTGATTGCTATTATTAAAATGTATGAGCTGTGAATGGATGTTGCAATACTATAACATGCTAATTTAATAGCGTCATATAGAAGCTATCGAAGATATATGTTATAGCAGTAAAACTGCATTATTAATAATCCCAATTTTATTGGAATTTAGATATATAATAGCGGTAAATTTGAGTTGTCAAAGGGTTTAGTAAAACTATAACATGTTTAATTTATAGCGTCAGATATCTGCTATTGAATAATTATGTTATAGCTGTAGCAGCGTGTTATAAATATTCTCGCTTTTAATGAGATTTAGATGTATTATAGCGGTGGTCATGAGCTGCTGTAATAAAATAACATAGCGGTTAGAGTGCGCTATAAAATCATATCTTTTATAGCGGCTAGTTAAGCGTTGTAACTAAGTAGCAGTTTTTTATAACATGTCGATATACAACAGTTATCAAACCGCTATAATTGTTATTCATAGCGGCTATAGACCGCTATAAAATGTCAGCTCTGTTGTAGTGATAATTCCTACACCGCACCAATGCTAATTACACCGCACCTTTACTAGTCGCATACTGAAAGTTGATCCCTCTTACTAATTGTAACACCCCACCTCCGCTAGGGTCACTCACAAAGGGAATGCACTAGTTTTGGAGGAGCGTTATCGAGGTAAACAAACACAGAAATATCACAAGACAGAACATAGATAAAACAACAGAAGAATCAAAAGATAAATTTCATTACTTTCAAAAAAAGTCAAAACCTTTTACATCAAATAGCCAAGGTCATTATTTTCCATTACAGCAAATTCTGTCTTGCATAAATAAAGAAGCATAAACTTAAAACATCAAAGTAGCTTGATTCCCCAAAAGGTAGCAGAAATTTAGTCATAGCATAGCTCAAGATCAAACCGTACATGAGCTGAACCGAAAGCAAGCGAAATCCAAGCTAAGTGCTAGAGTTTCCTCCCTGAGAACCTGGGGGGAATGGAAGAAAAAAGGCGAAAGAAAACGGGTCAGTCATAAAGACTTGTAATTCCAAGTGACTTTCAACATAAAAACAGATAAAGGTAACATGACATGTATAAACTGAAAGTAACCATAAGGATGCCGTCAAGATTGGCAAGATAGACTAAGATAGCATGATAATTCAAGTGTAAATCAAGTATAACATCACATATTCAAGGTTCGCTGCATCAACTGTACTAAAATCCCAACCCATGTCTTATATTAATCATGAAATGATCCCTTGGCCCAATATCATGAAATGACTCATTTCTAGGTCAAACGAAACGATCCACTAGTCGATCGGCTCCCTACAAGTTCTAGCTCGTCATGTGTCTGTGTCATACGGCCCTATCACGAATGTAGTCACCTGTGCAGGTCCACCATAGGGTGTATCAAGCCCTAGGGTGCCAACCACTGACACGAATCAAGAATGCACAGATAAACCTACTGATGCCCAATGCCCGCTTTTTCAACTCCGGACCACGTGCACGACCGTAGCCTGCCTGAACCTACACTGGCACACCAACACAGCCGTCATTCTGGTCGCTTACAATCAGCCCAGTAATCGTGCCCCCACACTGCCTAGTTCCAGGGTACCATGATACATTTAGTGGGTTACTGCTGAAATGGACCGCGTAACTAAGGTTTCCGTCCAATAGGTTAAGTGTTGTCATATAAATTCGTGACTTAACCCCTATTCGTCTAGCATGTCAAGTTGGTTAAGTGTTGTCATTCAAGTTTGTGACTTAACCCACCTACGTGTCATGTCAAATCTGACTAAGTGCCACCGTTCAAGTTCATGTATCAGGTTGGTTAAGTATTGTCCTTCATGTTCATGACTTAACCCTATCATGTGGCATTAATTTATTAATGCACCCCAACCTCTTACATCAGACCTGTTGTTGTGGTCACTGGATATGCCGGGCGGTTCCAGGCAGAATTACACCACAACTCAGTCTGACCTCGGGTTTCAAGCGCGGTATGACCAACTACCCACATTGGATCCTGTTGTTTGCAGTAACTGGATTTGCCGAGCGGTTCCGGGCAGAATTACACTGCAAACTCAACCCAACCTCGAGTTGGCCATTTTCATGTTCCTTCTAGTGTCATGTCCATGTTCAAGATTCATGTCAAGTTCGTGTCAAGTTTCAAGGATAAGTTTCATGCCAAGTCTCCTATAATTACCAATTTTTCCCAACGTTACCCCGTCTAAATATTAGGCTAACAATCTTAGCCTAATTTTCCGTCCGCATGATTTTTGACATATAATATTAGGCTAAAAACTTAGCCTAATTTAACGTACACAAAATTTGCATAAAGAAATCCATTAACATAAACATGTCATAGGTGTAAACTTGGCATTCTCGGCATAGTCAATATGAACACCATAGGTGTGTACTTGCAAAGTAATCAACATGAATATCATAGGTGCGAACTTGCAACGTGGACTAATTCAACATACATATATGTGAATTTGTAACATAGACTAAATCAACTTACATATATGTGAACTTGCAAATCAATCACGAACATATGAATAAGTTTGGACTTGAAATATGACGTAGGTTTAACATATACACATAAACATGTAGATCTAACATTTGGTTACATATGTGATATGATTTTTCAACCTAAAACTTGCATAACATGATAAACTACACAACTTGTCATAACAGGTTATATTCCAAGTTCATATACATATGAATAGACTTATTCATTAATTCTCAATTCAACATGATAATAAAATAGAACCATAGACATAGATCAATATCATTCAATTTCACCTATAACATAATAGACATCGTTCTATTATTAATTTAATTCCAAGGTATGACATAACTAAATTGACTAAAACATCGCAGGCATATAGATCTGATAATATTATGAACATGAAAAGTTTGAATAATAATCTAGTTTCAAGAACATGGATAGATCTAACTTAAATAGAAAAATCTCCAAAATCAAGATCCAAGGATAAATAAAGAAAGTCAAGCTTAGATCCAATTTCATAGTCATAATTCTAGGCAATAACCTCATGGTCATGAATCATAAGTGATTAGTCATAATTGTCCTTGTCATAATCATAGGCAATAGTCTTATGTTCACCGTCATAGGCATAAGCATAGTCTTATGTTCACAGTCATAGGCATAGGCATAATCTTATGTTCACAGTCATAGGTGTAGTCTTATGTTCATAGTGATAGGCATAGGCATAATCTTATGTTCACTGTCATAGTCTTAGGCCATTAACAATAGTTTCAACGTCATAGGCAATATTCTCAATAGTTAAGATCCAAGAAGAAAACAAGATAGATATGAATCATACATAAATCAATTCCAATCATAACATGCCCATATTAGATTTATAGTTTTTACCTAAAAGTAACTGAAACTTACAGATCGTGGTCTAAGAAATTTAGGTGCAGAAGTCAAGTCTATAAATTTGTCGTAGAACGTTCCGGTGTCGCTGATCTATTCTCTTGAATTGTTATAGAAGCGTTGATCTTTGATTTGAATCGAGTTTGAATGCTTAAGCTTTAATTTGGAGGCGGCGGCCATGGTTCAAGAGGTGAATTAGCAGCATAGCAGTGTAAGAATGATTTGTATGAATTAGGCTAGGTCTTAGGATGTATTTATAGGGGTAGCAACTAGTTTAGGCCCTTAGATTAACCCTAGAATCAATCCGGACCATCAAAACACGTCTCAATCTTCAAAAATGGGTTCTGGGTCAAAACAGGCCAACCAGGTCGACCTGTAAGAAGGGGAGGTCGACCACATGGTCGACCTAGGGGGTAGGTTGACCCTAAGGTCGACCACATGGTCGACCTGACCCCCAGGTCGACCTGCCTTGTCCTGTGCTGGCTGAAATTTGCTGAATCTTCTACAGGCCATAACTTCTTCATCCGGACTTCGATTTTCGAAAACTCGGATTCGTTTCCAAGAAGAATTTCAAGTCGAACGCAATGGCGCAACCCGTTTCCCTTGGTTCTTACTTTAAAGATTAATTCTACCTTGATTTATGGTTTTAACATGTTATAAAAATTCGGGTTGTTACATTCTTCCCTCCTTAAAGGATTTCGTCCCCGAAATCTTCAAGTTAGGAAGAATGCATTCTATAATCCAATCAACAATCTACTCAACCATCATCCACAAGCAACCATTGTCCTTAAAAGATTTCTAATGCTATATGAACATATGCAGAAAGTGTGTGTATATGTTCCTTATCTAATGCAAATGATCAGGCCTGATTGATCTTCTTAATGTAAAATATGTTTAGTGCCATGAATCAAACATGTATGCAAATAGTCCTAGTCACCTAAACACTATATGTGTGCACAAACATCCATCCATATGCAACATCCACATGATAACACATTCAATTTCATCCATAAAAAAGTATAAACACTCATGCATATGCAATATGAAAATGTGTCTGAGCCGATCTAGTGTCTAATGTGTGTTATGCAACCACGAGCAACCACTTGCAACCATTTGTAACCATTTGCAAACATCAACCGTAACATGCTTCAAGAACATATTTACATCCAAAAGGGTTCTACCTAAGGTTCTCAAGATAGGGTTGAGAAGATAAGCAAGATAAAACAAAGCATCCAGAAGAAGAAGTTAAAGATGTACCCCTAGAAGGTCCTGCCTGCGGGCCTTGCCCTTGCTTCTTAGGGAAAATCTTGCTGATATGTCCAGTTTCACCACACTGAAAGCATGCTCCCATCTTCATCTTCTTTTTTCTACAATACTGGGCTATATGGCCCTCAATACCACAGAAGTGGCATTTTCTTTTCTCGCGTGTCTTGTTATCATTCTTGTTGTTGTTGTTCTTGCCTCCCTTCTGGAAGTCTTTCTTCTCGTTCTGAGACTCATCCGCCCTAACTTCTTTCTTATCACTCATACCTTTCCTATGTAACATGTTAACAAGCCTCACGAAAACTATCTCCATCATACGAAAAACCCTCTACGAAGCTAGAAAGAAGACTAGCCACTGGTAAAAACTACTGCGACTACAGATGGAGAAAAGAAAGGAAAAGATATTCAAACAAGGAAACAAAGGATAGCGCTAATGGCTTTTGGGGAATAGCCTTTCAATAAAACAAGACTTTTCTTGAAAAATGCTTCTTTGTAAACGGTTTTGAAAATAGTTTTAGAAGGTTTTTAAAAACTTTTGCCCAGTCTGGTAACCTTCTGCTCTGATACCAAATGTAACACCCCACCTCCGCTAGGGTCACTCACAAAGGGAATGCACTAGTTTTGGAGGAGCGTTATCGAGGTAAACAAACACAGAAATATCACAAGACAGAACATAGATAAAACAGCGGAAGAATCAAAAGATAAATTTCATTACTTTCAAAAAGAGTCAAAACCTTTTACATCAAATAGCCAAGGTCATTATTTTCCATTACAGCAAATTCTGTCTTGCATAAATAAAGAAGCATAAACTTAAAACATCAAAGTAGCTTAATTCCCCAAAAGGTAGCAGAAATGTAGCCATAGCATAGGTCAAGATCAAACCGTACATGAGCTGAACCAAAAGCAAGCGAAATTCAAGCTAAATGCTAGAGTTTCCTCCCTGAGAAACTGGGGGGGGGGGAACGGAAGAAAAAGAGGCGAAAGAAAACGGGTCAGTCATAAAGATTTGTAAGTACAAGTGACTTTCAGCATAAAAACAGATAAAGGTTACATGACATGTATAAACTGAAAGTAACCATAAGGATGCTATCAAGATTGGCAAGATAGACTAAGATAGCATGATAATTCAAGTGTAAATCAAGTATAGCATCACATATTCAAGGTTCGCTGCATCAACTGCACTAGAATCCCAACCCATGTCTTATATTAATCATGAAATGATCCCTTGGCCCAATATCATGAAATGACCAATGTCTAGGTCCAACGAAATGATCCACTAGTCGATCGGCTCCCTACAAGTTCTAGCTCGTCATGTGTCTGTGTCATACGGCCCTATCACGAATGTAGTCACCTGTGCTAGGTCCACCATAGGGTGTATCAAGCCCTAGGGTGCCAACCACCGACACAAATCAAGAATGCACAGATAAACCTACTGATGCCCAATGCCTGCTTTTTCAACTCCGGACCACGTGCACGACCATAGCCCGCCTGAACCTACACTGGCGCACCAACACAGCTGTCGTTCTGGTCGCTTACAATCATCCCAGTAATCATGCCCCACCCTGCCTAGTTCCAGGGTACCATGATACATTTAATGGGTTACTGCTGAAATGGATCGCGTAACTAGGGTTTCCTTCCAATAGGTTAAGTGTTGTCATTCAAATTCGTGACTTAACCCCTATCAGTCTAGCATGTCAAGTTGGTTAAGTGTTGTCATTCAAGTTCGTGACTTAACCCGCCTACGTGTCATGTCAAATTTGACTAAGTGTCACCGTTCAAGTTCATGTATCAAGTTGGTTAAGTATTGTCTTTCATGTTCATGACTTAACCCTATCATGTGGCATTAATTCATTAATGCACCCCAACCTCTCACATCAGACCTGTTGTGGTCACTGGATATGTCGGGCGGTTCTGGGCAGAATTACACCACAACTCAGTCTGACCTCGGGTTTCAAGCGCGGTATGACCAACTGCCCACATTGGATCCTGTTGTTTGCAGTAACTGGATTTGTCGGGAGGTTCCGGGCAGAATTACACTGCAAACTCAACCCAACCTCGAGTTGGCCATTTTCATGTTCCTTCTAGTGTCATGTCCATGTTCAAGATTCATGTCAAGTTTGTGTCAAGTTTCAAGGATAAGTTTCATGCCAAGTCTCCTATAATTACCAATATTTCCCAACGTTACCCCGTCTAAATATTAGGCTAACAATCTTAGCCTAATTTTCCGTCCGCATGATTTTTGACATATAATATTGGGCTAAAAACTTAGCCTAATTTAACGTACACAAAATTTGCATAAAGAAATCCATTAACATAAACATGTCATAGGTGTAAACTTGGCATTCTCGGCATAGTCAATATGAACACCATAGGTGTGTACTTGCAAAGTAATCAACATGAATATCATAGGCGCGAACTTGCAACGTGGACTAATTCAACATACATATATGTGAATTTGTAACATAGACTAAATCAACTTACATATATGTGAACTTGCAAATCAATCACGAACATATGAATAAGTTTGGACTTGAAATATGACATAGGTTTAACATATACACATAAACATGTAGATCTAACGTTTGGTTACATATGTGATATGATTTTTCAACCTAAAACTTGCATAACATGGTAAACTACACAGCTTGTCATAACAGGTTATATTCCAAGTTCATATACATATGAATAGACTTATTCATTAATTCTCAATTCAACATGATAATAAAATAGAACCATAGACATAGATCAATATCATTCAATTTCACCTATAACATAATAGACATCATTCTATTATTAATTTAATTCCAAGGTATGACATAACTAAATTGACTAAAACATCGCAGGCATATAGATCTGATAATATTATGAACATGAAAAGGTTTGAATAATAATCTAGTTTCAAGAACATGGATAGATCTAACTTAAATAGAAAAATCCCCAAAATCAAGATCCAAGGATAAATAAAGAAAGCCAAGCTTAGATCCAATTTCATAGTCATAATTCTAGGCAATAACCTCATGGTCATGAATCATAAGTGAGTAGTCATAATTGTCCTTGTCATAATCATAGGCAATAGTCTTATGTTCACCGTCATAGGCATATGCATAGTCTTATGTTCACAGTCATAGGCATAGGCATAATCTTATGTTCACAGTCATAGGCGTAGTCTTATGTTCATAGTCATAGGCATAGGCATAATCTTATGTTCACCGTCATAGTCTTAGGCCATTAACAATAGTTTCAACGTCATAGGCAATATTCCCAATAGTCAAGATCCAAGAAGAAAACAAGATAGATATGAATCATACATAAATCAATTCCAATTTATAACATGCCCATATTAGATTTATAGTTTTATCTAAAAGTAACTGGAACTTACAGATCGTGGTCTAAGAAATTTAGGTGCAGAAGTCAAGTCTAGAAGTTTGTCGTAGAACGTTGCGGTGTCACTGATCTATTCTCTTGAATTGTTATAGAAGCGTTGATCTTTGATTTGAATCGAGTTTGAATACTTAAGCTTTAATTTGGAGGCGGCAGTCATGGTTCAAGAGGTGAATTAGCAGCATAGCAGTGAAAGAATGATTTGTATGAATTAGGCTAGGTCTTAGGATGTATTTATAGGGGTAGCAACTAGCTTAGGCCCTTAGATTAACCCTAGAATCAATCCGGACCATCAAAACACGTCTCAAGCTTCAAAAATGGGTTCTGGGTCAAAACAGGCCGACCAGGTCGACCTGTAAGGTGGGAGGTCGACCACATGGTCGGCCTGCGGGGTAGGTCGACCTGCCTGGTCCTATGCTACCTGAAATTTGCTGAATCTTTTACAGGCCATAACTTCTTCATCCGGACTCCGATTTTCGAAAACTCGGACTCGGATCCAAGTAGAATTTCGAGACTAATGCAATGGAACCACCCGTTTCCCTTGATTATTATTTTAAAAATTAATTCTGCCTTGATTTATGGTTTTAACATGTTATAAAAATTCGGGTCGTTACACTAATCATAATAATAATAATGGTAGTTTCGTGTACTCCTAGCTGCTATCATAGGTGTCGCATGCTCCAATCTCCACTAGTTGTACCCACTACCCTCCCCATTCGACCGGCTCCTTAACTCGTAGATACCCGTGCTGGTCCCACAGTAGGTGTATCACTCTCTAAAGTGGCAACCTGATACTACTAAAAAGGCATGGCTTATACCTACACGATGCGACAACGTCTTACCTACCAACCAAGACCCATGCACGCATATGACTCTGTTGGACTTGTGTTGCCACCACTAACTCTTTTGACCTATTACAATCAAACCCAGTAAGCGTGTCCCGTCCTCGACCTAGTTCGAGCTCACATAGATACAGAATGGGTTACTGGTTAAAAAGGGTCCACATAATTGACAAAGCTTCCCTCCTAAGCTTGGTCCCCACTAGGAATTCCCACATAACCCCTTCTTATTACCATGTCTTCTTACATGTTTCACCATGGTTAAGTGCTTCAAATTATATTTCACATGTCACCCATGTCACCCACTTAACCCCCATGTATTACTACATGTCTTATCTTGGCTAAGTGTTTATTAATTTATTATAACCGTAATCTTGCAAGACCTCCCACATTAGATTGTCGTTTTGCGATTGCTGGATATACCGGGCGGTTCTGGGCAGTCTTATACCGCAATCGGAATCTAACCTCATGTCTTTGCACTATTATGTATCTAATTTCTTCCTTTGACCTCTCACATTAGATTACAAAATTTCGGTTGTTGGATGTGCCGGGCGGTTCTGGGCAGTCTTATACCGCAATTCAAATCTGACCTCGTGTCTTAGGCATTCATTATCACTTTCTCAGTTCATGTCCCCAATTTCAAATCTTAGATAATAATATATACCCATAATTTCCAATCTAAATTATGTTCATTATTTTAATCCAAATTTATGTCCATAATCTTATGTAAACAAATTGTACCAATTCATGCCCCAAATCAATTACATGATTTCAAGTCTTTTTATGCCCAACTGTATATTATTCAATAATTTCCCCAAACTTTTCCCATAACGTTCCCACATCATTCGTACGTATAATAATATATTTGGCTCGCAGTTTAGCCTAATCTCATAAAAGGAAAAAGAAGGGAAGAGGGGAAGAGAATCATGACATCAAAATTGGCAGAAAAATAAGCATAAGAAGTATGAACTGGCATGAAACAATAAAACAGATCTAATTAGGCATATGAACTGACATAGAGCAAAAAATTAGATCTAATTAGCATATGGAACATAAACTGACATAGGATAATTTGATAGATCCAATAAGAATATGGAACATGAACTTTAGGTATGAATCTAAAAGATAAGAATTCACCAAACATGATATGATTCATCTTACATGCATGTTCGTAAAGTCCAATTCACAAAGTTATCACAATTACTTTTAATTAATTATATATGAAAGTAACTTAGACTCACACTGGTAGAAGAGAAAATAGATCTGAATTCTGTATTCTGAATTTGATTAGCTAAATCATTGTTGTAGAATTTGATTCTTATCTTCCAATATGAATACTCTATTCCAATTTGCTTTAGTGTAGAAGAAAGACTAGTTTAGCTTGTGGCATCATTGAGGCGTTTGAATTAGTGTAAATAGGGTTAGGTCTAGGTGTGTTTTTATAAGTGTATTAGGTGAATTAGGGCCTTTAGATTAGATTGGAGATCGTCAGAGCCACACATCTCAAAAGACACGTCATCCAGCCAATCCCAGCAAGACACGTCATCAAAGAACTCTCCAGAATTCCGTGCAGATTCAGCCTCGGCATGGGCGCACTTCCCAAGTGCACCAGTGCGTTTTTGTTCTGGCGCACTTCACAAGTGCGCCAGTTATCCCAGCCTGTTTTCTGATTTTTCTGCCCTACTTCTTTTGTCCATAACTTCTTCATACGATATCCGTTTTTACGCAAACTCAGACTCTTTCTCAAGCAGAATTCCTAGATAAATGCAATGGTGTAACCCGTTTCACCTAATTCTTCTTTTAAAAATTAACTATTCTTTAATTATCTCGTATGTCATGCTTTAAAATTACGGGATGTTACAGTAGAGCTTCTATTTCTTCTTGCATGTCTCTATTCTGAAACCTACAGATTCCTAAAGGTTATAAATGGATTAGAGATTCATCCTTACTCTCAAAACCATATCTAAAATGTTGAAAATCATCACTAATCCAAGCAAGGTGAGTTAAAAACTCACACATATAGTTTAGCGTGACTTACATATTTTTGACTTGTGTTTTTTTTTGTTTGAATTGGTTGTTACAAACAAATTATAGAATTTTTTAGTTTACAAGAATTTTGTTTCTAGGTTATCTTTGTGTGCCTATATATTCATCGATTTAAACCGGGTTCATGTCAAACCTTTTTTGGCTTATAGCCCGTATATCGATCTTTTTTCGGGCTCAAAATCGTGCACAGTTCCTAGTTTTAGTTGTGCAGAAAATAGGTTCAAAGTTGGACAAGGAAAAGGCTAAAATTGCCTGAAATTTGCATGACTATAGGTTGACATTGGTGTATGTATGGTCGACCCTAGGCTGGGTCAAGTTGACTTGGCACTTGTAAATCTAGTGCTAGGGGGAGCTCAGTTTTTTGTGACCAACCTTTTATTTTCTAAAGCTATGTTCTTTTGTTTTTTGAATTTCCTATTTCATCTATGGATGATTTTCGCTAATTGAATTCTAGTTGATTTAGAAAGACTTATTTTAGTGATTGGAGAGCCGATATTGATGATAATTTGTACTAGGGATCGGTGAGTTTTATGTGAGATTTCATATGCTTTTTTCTTGAATTTTTGGTTGATATAGTGCACATGATTTCTAAGTTGATTTTAAAGAACTTTGATTTAAAAGGAATATATTTCTTAAATCAATAAAGAAAATATAAATATTTTCAAAGCTATTTTATTGATATATCTATATATTTATATATATTTAATATTTATTTTTAAGAGATTTCATTATGAATGAATTCAAAAGATTTTTGGAAATAGCTTTCAATGTCATTTTCTTGAATAAGTAATTTTCTCTATATATAATTACACGTTTTTGCTCTCTTAGAGAAAATGAAGAAGTGACTTAAACTATATAATAAACCACGTGGTATAGGGAACATAGTTATATTATATCAGTTGATTCTGGAGTTTTCCAATTGAAACTACATTAATGTGAAATTAGCTAACTTGTAGTAAACCGGTAAGTAAGAACGTATGGTATGGGTCGCACTGTTATCACTGTTTGAGTTACCATTTGGGAATTTGTGACACATTCTATGATATTTCCAAAATTAGGTTATCGGGTCATCTACATTTGGCTTTCAAGCAGTCTGTGCTAGACCTTCAAGTCATTTGCATTAGGCTTTAGGGCCATCTATGATTAGACCTTCGACCATCTGTGATAGGCACCATATTTATTATTATAATATTTGGCGGGCTTCAGACATATGCGATATGCATGTGCGACGTTGCTTTGGCTTTCCATCTATGATTTGTATCCAATTTTATATAATTCTTAGATTTCTTTATTTCTTATTTTTTGAATCTTTGATTTCTAAAGTTTCTCATAATTTTGTTGATAATTGTTATATATATGTAGCCTTCGAGCTATTTGTGGATTTATATATGGTGATTATATTTCTATGCTATGAACTTCTGAAAGAGTTCTTTGTATTATGATTTCTGTGGTTTCCATTCTATGATTTATGTGATTTAAATTTTGGTAAATCCTAGTCTTAAAACTCAGGTAATTTGTGTTGATGGAAACATCTGTGTTTTGTGTTCTTACCTTACATGAGAAACTTATATGTTGATTTGCTATATGTTGAACCGAGTCTATATTACTCCTTTTTTAATGAAAAGGGATTATCTCTCATGTGACTTTATATTTCACTTATCATGTTTTAAATGATATGTTTAAGCTAGACTGACCAGTGTATTTTATGCACTTAGGTTGGACCGAGTTATTTCAGGTTATTTACTTCTTACCTCAGTGCCTTTGTTTGAAATGACATGTCCAAGGACTATGTCAATTTTTACCATAAAATGACAATTTTCCCAATTTAAAGTTTAGTGTTTTTCTTTGCAACCTTTTAGAACTAACTCAAGATAGTGTAAACATTTGGGAAAAGATCCGTAGAAGATTTAGAAATCATCCATGAAAATTTATAGAACGTTCAGTCATGTCAGAAAAGATACAGATCATGCATCATTGAAAAGTCGTAGGGATGTTACAAAGCCTGAATGGCGTGCATCGATAAGAAAAGGATCTAAAAGGATAGGTGAAAGTTATTTCCTCCTGGTCCTCCGGAGCAATTGGGATTTGGTTATATGCAAAGTAACCATCTAAAAAGTAATAAAATTCATGATCAACTAAACATTCAAGCATCTGGTTAACGAAAGGGAGAGGAAAGTGATATTTACGTGTTGTATAATCTAATTTTCGCTAGTCGGTGCAAACATGCAAACTTGTTTAGATACAAGTTGGAATACGTTCATTTTGGTTATTCGTGATAATAATGAGCCCTAATTTCTTCAGCATGACATGAATGGGACATATTCATGAACTACCGAATATGGGACCGATAATTCCATTGTCAAGTAGCTTAAGAATTTCATCTCGCACCGCATCTTTCATCATGGGTTTAAGTTTGCGTTGCACATCACAATTGGGTTTTGCTTCATCAATTAAGTGAATATGGTGTTGGACAATAGCGAGGTCGATTTCCTTAATATCAGAAATCAACCATCTAATTGCTTATTTATTTTCTGAAAGGATAGAAAGAAGGGATTCCTCTTAGTCAAGGGATAAACTTGTTGAAATGATGATTGGAAAAGGATCATTATTACCTAAATAAGCATATTAAGGTGGTATGGAAGGGATTTGTGTAACATCCCGGATTTATAAATATTTAATAATTAATTTATTTAACTATTATAATATATTGTTTTGATAATTTCAATGGTTTGAATTAAAATATTTTGAATATTTAAATAACATAAATAGCTGAATAATATATTTATTTCCGAAACAGTCGGAAATAGTTCAATTGGCAATTTTGTATAAATTGGATTATTTAAGACATTTAATCGAGTTTATATTCGAAATAACATAACGAATATATTTATATAAACGACAGTTGAATTTATAAATTATAATATAATTATAAACGAGCTCGTACCGTCGTGGTAGTTCATAATGTTGAGTTTGAACTTCAACTGAGTGTGTAGAATTCGTTATAAGTCGAATTTCTTTGAAATAAGAAATGTTGGAATCTAATTAACTGTATTTTTCTAATGGAAGGGAAAAATCGGGATTTCGGCTTATAGGTTGTGAGTTATGTCCAAATCAAAGTTTCAAATAGTCATTATGCAATCGATTATAAACCATTACGATATATTTAATTATAATTAAATATTGGTTTCATATTTGGACAAGATCTTCAAGGCGTATTTTTAATTTAATTTATAGTTTTTTCGGTAATTTTTAATTTGGAAAATATGCAATTTTTTGTTTAACGTATTTTGCTTCCTGAATCAGCATTTTGGGGTTTCACAAAATAAGTTATCTTGTCTATATTATTATATTTTTGGAATCGTAGCACATTGCTCAATAAAATGGCATTTTTTCTTTTGTCATTGGTAGCTCGTATTTATATAGAATAATGTGTAATGATGTATCCATATTTTATAACTTAAATATATATTCCTTTATTCATTACCCAGGGGTTCCAGACGAATTGCATGACTGACCCAAGATAATGATCCCCCGTTGTTTAATGATTGTTTGATCACATATTTCTAATACCTAATGTAATGTAATAGTTATAAAGAGCATTCATAAAGAGTATAGAATGCAGTATGAAGATGCTCAACACCACCATGGAACATTACAAATTTAATTAAGAATTTTGATACCAAATGTAACGTACGTGACCATGTATACACTATACACCAATGCAGTTAAACCGTATGACATGAAGGGTATAGATATAGTAAGAAAATAAATTTATATATACATATGTACCATGTAACTAAGTATGCCTACTGCGTATCCTACGTAACGGTACTTAGCTCAAACCATAGAAGTCAAGTCTACCCTGGTTATCAAAGTCGCAGACTACCACATGAACATTTAATAAAAGCACATGGCTACACAAATCAAACAGCTATCCTACAAACGTGACCACTGTACTTCATACTTAATGGTTAAGCTACTTCATGTAATAAATACCGATCACTGTCTCTTTTCCCATTTCTTTGGCTTCAGGAGAAAGAAATCGAAACACGGTATCTTCGTTTTATTTTTAAATCTTCATTGAATGATGCAACGTGAAAGGGAGGAATCGAATAACAACATGGAGTCAGGAAGAAATATCAGTGGAGTGCGTGGATGTCCTGAAGCTAAAATAGGGTGGTTTTGTGTCGGAAGTTGTTGCAGAGTATTGTTGCGTGGATGGAGCCGCAACGATGCAGGAGGTTCGAGTGTGTTGTTATAAATACGAGGAGAGAGTGTTGGGGTAGAAAGAGATACCGGTGTTTTTAGTAGTGTAAAACCATGGAAGCGTGTGTTGCGAGACTGATTTGAAGTTAGTTGTGCGAGTTGATTGAATGTGTTATAATGGGCATGTGGAGAATGCGGTATAATGAGATGATGGTGTGATTTCATGAATGGTAGTGAACGTGAAGGAAAGGGAGGATGGGAGGGCACTTGGCGGGTAGTTAAGTGAGCAGTAATGCTTGAAGTTGGGTACATTACATAGTGCATAAAAATTGGAAGTGGTCCGGGATCCAACGTTTGAGTAGGGAGGGAGACTATGGCACATAAGTATTTGGCAATGGTGAGAACAACGGAGGAGCAGCAATTCAAGAAAAATGCCTGGGAAGAAGAAGCTTTTAAAACGCTGTATGGGCTGAAATCGTAGTGGAGCCGGTGGAGATTTAATTGGGCCGAAGCCCATTTTTTTTAAATATATATATATATATATATATATAAAGAAGTTCGTGCAAAAACCAGTACAAAAGGGAGAAATTGGTTTTGTAGAAAAGAAGATACAGTGGAAGATTGTATAGGGGTGGGTGACTGGGCCGAATAGTATGAATGGTAAGGCCCAACTTTTAATAAAAATTTAAGTTTAAGTTAAATTAAATAGTGTAATAACTTGAAAAATAAATATCTATCCCATACGTTATCTAAATCTAACGAAACAGGATCCGTTGGAATCATATTCACGTAAACTATGCGACAAATTGGTTTGGAATTGTTTGGTGCCCGTTCCAATTTATGGCGGAATTAAATGCCTAATACGATTAGTCGAACGTTAACCATTGTTTAACGATTTTCGAACAAAGTGAGAAAACTCACTAACTCTCTCCAGTTTTGTAATTTTTAAACATTACTTAATATTGTCAAAAATGATTGAATGTTATGTGTAATGGTCGTTTGGATGATTTGCTAATTAATTGTTTAAAATAATATATATAGTTATATATAGATATATATATATAAAAAAATTTGTTGATTTAATGCTGATTCTATTATTTCATATTGATATGAAATTGCAATTAATTTATGTTGATTAACGTCTTTGGATGCAGGGAAATGGGTTGGAGGAATCCAGCTGGATTCCTCAACAATTATTATTGTTTTTCATATATTGTATTATATGATGTGATAAATAATTTGTGATATATTACTGTGTGATTGGGATGTTTAGACGACAACATTGACCTGAAATAATTGGTATTTAAATACCGTAAATCATATTCTAAGATATATTAGGAAATAAATTGGGGTTTTAAAAAGGAATTTTTATTTTAAAATAGAAATAGAATTCCGATTAGCTAGAATGAAATAACTTGTTTTTGGATTATACAAAACAAGTAGTTGATTTATAAAGGATATATACAAAAATGAAGCAAAATGATTATTATTAAATAGTTTGTAAATATAAATTTAAGAAATGGATTTATTTAAAAGGAAAAGGGAAGTTGTTAGAAAGAAAAACGATGAGATTATTTCGATGCACGAAATGTGAATAAAATTTAAAACCATAAGGGTGTAAGTATAATTCGACGATGTCAAATGTTATTTAAAATGGTTTATTTTTAGAAATTGTATATTATATAAATTAGGAATTGGACAAGTTAACTAAGATTTGTTTTAGATTCAATAGATTATAATAGAATATGAAGTCGAGATTTAATTATAAACTTGATTTATAATTAACAAGAAGTTTACTTGGAATTAGAGTTATGAAGTGGAATATAAATATGTCTCTTTTAAATAACTCGATAAATAGGAATTCAACCCGAAATGGTATTTATAAATATAAATCAAGTTTTGATTTGATAAAATGAGTCCATTTTCTGTGAAGGAATATTATTTATGTTTTAAAGTGAATAACAATTTAAAATTGAACAGTTTGCAGATTAAATGGGTTACAAAAGGAAATTGATGAATATTTGAAGTGATAAACTCAAACATGAATATAGAAATCAAGTTAACCTGAAACGGTGAGTTTATTCCGACGTTAGGAACGTTATTTGAATAAAGAGTTTTCAAAAGTGAGTTATATGTTGGAATTCGATTCTATTGAATTTAGGAAAGTACCATTTCCTTTTCGGTTATAGTCAAGATTTATTTATTTATCTAATTAATTAATTATTTGTTTATTTATTTAAATAAAAGTTATATTTTGGAATTAAATATTTCAAAAGCAGAGATTATAACGTTATGATTATAACCAAGAATTTCCGTAAAGAAGTAGATTCGTAAACTGAATAGAGAGTGGTGTAAACAATTTTGTAAATAAGAAATTAAGAAATGGAGTTAAGAACATTAGAAACTGATTAGAAATTACTTATGTGGAATAGTTGTCTGTGTATCGATCTAATGTTGGTTTCGGCCTTCGGGGTTTATACTTAGGGAATTGTTCTCTTACTAGTTTACGGTTTGGGACTGATGGTTGTGAAAGGTTAGTGATGCGTGAATAAGAAAGGAAAATGTTTTCCAAATGTAATTAGCGTATATTTTCTAAATATAGAAAATAAGAAATTGTGGATATGGAAATGTTTTACCACGAATCATGAGAGACAAACGGGTTTAAGGAATACGGAAGATGGGAGATTAAGGAATGAATAAATTAATGATAAATAAATTTAAAGGGGCTGAATGTTGATTAATGATTGATTGGTGTAATTTCCATTTAGAAATATGACCGTTGTTTGTATGTATGTTTCCTTTGATAGTTAAATGACCGGCTATCAAAGTTTTGACCCTTTTTCCGTTGTCAATACAGAGAGACGGGGATCATATTTATTATCTGAAAACCACTCCGTATGGGATTTAACGTTGCGAATCAAATATGATGAAGATAATTAAAGACAGAGTTTACGCAAGGGCTGTTTTGGTGATCTAAGGTAGAAATTGCCTAAGATAGATTTGTAGAATAGTGCCTTCGGTTTGTCCAATCCCAGGACAACGTGTATGGACGAATGCCTGATAAAGTATATCTAATAGATTGCATAAGTTGATCTCTTCAAACATATTTACGTTTGGTGGCGGATGAATTCGTTTCTCTTATTAGCTTTATACCCATGGCATTTTTGGGGAAATCAATTTGTGATTTGGCAGGTATGACGGTGTGGCATTCAAAGTAAATATAAATGTAATTTGTACAATAGTACGTTATGAACTCAAGCCTCAACAACCGAGAAATGACGAAAATCGGGCTGGCAGCATAGCTAAGTTGGTCTAACCCAAATAGGGAATATTGTCACCATCAAGAGAATATTCATATTTGTTAGTTCTTTCGCTTCTGTATCTCCGAGGAACGGTTATGTTGGTATACCAACCGTAAGGTGATAATATATTCGGAACATTCATGCGAAATGAATGGTCGGTCATCTGTGGCTGAGTTTCAAGATGTTCTTGTTGAACTCCAGTGTATCGCTTCTAGAGTACACTGATCGGAAGATAGTTCCGCACCTTGTCATAGTTGGAAATCCACTACCCAATAAGAGCCCATGGTTTTTGATTTTATATTATATCTGTGGAGCATGAGATGAAAGCATTCTACTAGATTGCTATTTACTTGATTTAGACAATAGTATAATATCAGAAAATATTGATCTTAAGAAATATTTTGGGTTATTGTAAGGGAAAAACCTTCTGTGTTTATGTGTGGATCGGTCTTATGATTATCATTTCTTTTAAAAGGATTTTTTAAAAGTTAAACCAAGCAATTAAAGTTTACTCACACCGGTCCCATGACTGACCCAGAGTTTTTTTCCCCCCTAAACTCTTGGGTACCCAAATTTGTATAGGCAGTCAAGTAGTCAGGGCTTTACAGATATACTTGGAGGAGCTTGGAGCAGGAGGCTTCAACATTAGTTATATATAGAGAGTATATTTCCGCTGTGATGTTATGTGTTATACTGGTATGTATATATACTTATAGTTTTGTATTTCAAAAGTTGTCATATAATATATATATTTTTGTTCCGCTGTGAGATTCATGTTTACTCCGACTCTGTTATAATGTGAGCTTCTTCTTCAATTCTAACTTTCTTTCTTTCTATTTCTCGCCCTCTAACTTCTTTCTATTAATGGTCTGGTATTTTTGATGCTTGAATAGTTGACATTGTATGTTGTGTCAATTTTTTGGGTCGAAAATCCTTGTTCGTTACAATTTGAGCTCTAACCTCGGGGGCTACTCATTCAAATAAATTAATTGAGTTCGAACTAAATTTTGAGAGATTCAAAAGGAATTGTGTGTTTGATTTCATTTGGTGTACCGTAAATAGTTTTTCGCACTCGTCCTTGCGTTCGCCATGAAGGTCAATCATTTCTTCATCAAAGTTACCACAAATGGCGCTAACTTTCAATGTTTGGTCGATTGGTTCATTTGATTGATTTTATAAATTGAAAATGCTAAGATTTAAAGTCATGTTCCATAGTGATTTCCATCAAACCATTTCAACAATTAATTAAGGCATTTGAGTTGGCTAAGAAAGGTCATCCTAAAATTAATGAAATTTGGCTTATAAGGTTGTTCACAGATTGTGTTGCAGGGGGACTGAAATTGATAGAGAATATCAATTGCATGACTCTAACGATTACATCCTTGATTTCTCATACAGACTTCTTAATAGAATGATTGGCAAACTGAAGCGCGAATCTCGTGGGTTTAAGCTCACCTAAGCCTAATTGGTCGTATATAGAGTATGAAATCAAATTTACACTTGCACCTAAGTCTATCAATGTGACGACCCGAGGATTTTCGGGACAAAAAATCGACATAAATACATTTACCGTGTCTCATGCCAACCTTCCAAACCGGAAACACCGGAATGTTTATAGAAAAAATTAGAGGGTGAGATAAGCGAGAAAGAAATATAAGAATAGAAGAAGAACCAACACAACACGGAATCAGAGTCTCACATCGCAGTGGAACAAAAATATAATATAGAAACAAATCTTTATTGAGAGCTTTGAATAAAACTTACAATCATCAGAGTACATCAACACATCTGGACAATTATAATAACCTGTCTTCATATATAGACACATAGCGGAAAAATATTATATAATTTCATACGTCTGAATTCATCCAGCTCGTCTCTGGACTTCGCAGCATCCGATAACCTAGACCTGTACAACCTGGTCTAGCCTGAGCATTACAAACACCGGGTCAGTCTGGTGAATCAGAGTGAGAGAAATACACTAAGTTTGAAGGTATCATCCAACTTGATTTTTAAAGTCAAAATCCTTTCGAAAGACAAAGATAATCGTATGACCAAATCCGCACATAAATATGGATGGTTTTTACCTTACGATAATCCAAAAAAACTTTGAAAACAAAATTTTTCTGATATTATAATTGTGTCTAAATACAAAAAAAATATCAATCTAGTAGAACTTTTGCATCTCACGCTCTACATATATAGTATACAATCAAAATCGCGGGTGCTTATTGGAGATTGGATTCCGATTATGACAAGGTATGGAACCACCTGCTGATAGTGTATCTCTAGAGGCGAATACACCGAGTTCAACAAGAACGTCTTGCAACCTAGCCATACATGATTGACCACTCATTTCGCTTGAGTGTATCGAATGTATATCACCAATGGTTGGGATCAGCAACCGTTTCCCAAAAAGGGACAACATCAAAATAGATTAAAGAATGAAATGGAATTTCTCTAGATAGGTGATTATACACCCTAATGGGAGCGACCCACATAGCCATGTTGCCTGCCCGATTTCTGTCATTTCCTGGTTGATGAGGCTTGAGGTTATAATTTACCTTTAGAACATCTGGCCACTATTTACTTTGAATGCCACATCGTCACATCCGCCAGATATCACTAATTGACGCCCATAAAAATACTCTAGTTGTTAAGCTAAGAGAAAGGCCTTTCTCCGCCACCAATTATGGTACATTTGAAGAAATCAACATACGTAACTCCTTTGTAAATACTTTGTCAGACATCCGTCCATGCAAGTCATCCAGGAATAGGATGAACCGAAGGCACCCCTACCACATCCTAGGTATCACCCTATAGATTAGTAGTGAGTAGTCCTTGCAATCTGAAGATTTCAATCACGACATAATCACTGTCGAAATATCTCTGGCCTCTAAACCAGAGAAATTCAACAAGAAATTCTTCCGCTCATGAAGATCAACGGTCTTCATTTGCTCCATCTTCAATAATCTTCCACGTACTTGCTGGTTGGAATGGTTTTTCAATATAAATTCAATCCCAGCCTTTCCGTACCAACAATCGTATTAGCCAAATTTGATAGTCGATTATTTAACTATCAAATAAGTACTCATGAGGATAAAATGAGTTTATTGATTCAGTACTTGGCATTACTTGGCCTTTTAATTTAAAACAATCAACGAAGGTTAATTAAACTTCTAAATCTTGCAATATTTTTAAATATTATCTTACTTCTTATTTTATTACACAGGATTCTCAAATCTATTTCATACATCTTAAAATTTAATCACATATATTCGTAACCTTGGGTTTAATCAAATTTCACATAAATTCTCGTTGTGGCATCTCGTTTGCGCATTTCACGAAAAACAGTACTATCCCTTTTCTTTGAATAAACGTATTCAACCTATACCATTAATTCCTTAAATCTTGAAAACATCATTATAATTTCACAATATCTCTTTGTATTTCCGTTACTTTGGAAATACTATTTCATATTGTAACAACCCGTATTTTCAATAACCTATTATAACGTAAATCGAGGCAGAATTTAACTCAAAAATCTGAATCAAGGGAAACGGGCTATGCCATTGCGTTCATCTCGGAAAAATACGCGAAATAGAGTCCGAGTTTTCGAAAATCGGAGTCCGTATGACCCGATTAAGGCCCAACGAAGTTTTCAGAAAATTTCTAAGTAAAAACAGATTTCAAATTCAAACTTGAATTTGAAAAATTAGGTCAGTTTGGGCCAGGCGGGAAAATTCCCGCCAGAGTACCCAAGTCGACAGCCCTGTCGACTTGGGAGTCGACTTGGTTGGACCCAAGTCGACAGCCCTGTCGACTTGGCTGTCGACTTGGTCTAGCCGGGCTGTTTAGCCTGGTGCACCATTTTGAGATTGTGTTGAGCTTGGGGGCCAGATTCGGTTTTAAGGGCTGAGATTGCAACTAGGGTTTAATCCTATGGCCTAAAACACTTGCCTAATCTATAAATAAGGCCCTAACCTAACCCTAAATCATCATTATTCATTCATACAACTAAACTATGGCAAAATCAATCCTCTCATGGCCTCCACTCTCTTCATAAAAATTCCTAAATAAATTTCTAAGTGATTTTCCATGCATACAAGTGTTTTCAAACTTGTATGAGCATCATTAGCTTGCATTCAAGTCAAGTTTTTATATTTGCATCACAAAGAAAGAGTTTTGATCATTTTGGCTTGCATTTTGGGTTTGATTGATTTCATAAGGGCTTTGTCATATTTTTGTGACTTCTTAAGCATTGTAAGCCCCTATTCTACTTTCATACTTAAACTCTAAAGTTAAATGTTGTGATATGCAAGTTTATATGCAAGTTTATCATGTTATGCAAGTTTTCTATGATGTAATATGCAAGTTTATCATGTTATGCAAGTTTTCTATGATGTGATATACAAGTTTATCATGTTATGCAAGTATGCTATGATATGATATGCAAGTTCATCATGTTATGTTATGCAAGTATGATATGCAAGTTGTCATATGATATGCAAGTTGTGTTATGCAAGTTTGGGTTGAACATTTTGTTCATGCTATCATGTTATGCAAGCTTATCTTGGGTTTATGAACATAAAGCTTCAAGCTTTATGCCAAAGGTTGCATTTTGGCAACGTGTAAGTTATCGTATCTCTTATGATAACTTGCATGTGAGGCTAAATGCGAACTTATGGCCATTTCTACATGTCATTTAGCACCATGTATCACCAATATGCCAAGTTTGGTTTTATGCATGCTTTTGGGGCCTAAAAATGTAATATGCAAGTATATGAACATTATGTACATTTCATATGCCACCATGTTGAACTTGTGGCTTCAACACCTTTTATGTCATGATTATGCCAAGTTCCCTCTTTCTATCCTTTATGCGCTATTGCGATATGTAAGCGATGGGATTGCGTTTGGGGTTGGGTAAAAGTAAAAGACATAAAAACATAAGCTTGGGAATTTACCTATTAAGTTAGGTCTACCCATTGGGAATTTACCTATTAAGTTAGGTCTACCCAATTGCTTGAAAACTTGTAACATGTTTTGGAAACATGATCGACATGGCACTTAGAAAAGATAACTGTGGCCAACTCGAGGTTGGGTTGAGTTTGTAGCGTAAACCTACCCGGAACCGACCGGCTTAACTAGTTGCTACAAACAATAGGACCCAATGTGAGAAGTTGGTCATGTTGTACCTTGAACCCGAGGTTAGACCAAGTTGTGGTGTAAAGCTACCCGGACCCGCCCGGCTTAACTAGTAACCACAACAAGGTCTAATGTGAGAGGTTAAGGCGCATTAAATTAATTAATGCCTCGTGATTAGGGTTAAGTCATGGTCCACTTAGTACTTAACCAATTTGGGCTCAGTAGATTAATCGGGGTTAAGTCGTGAACTCATCGTTACACTTAACCAAGTTAATCCATGATTAGCAAGAGGGTTAAACCGTACTTAACCCACTAGAAAATCCTAGCAATGGGGGCCCACTCCAGCAGTAATCCCAAGTTAGTATCATCATGACCCTAGGGACTAGGCTAGGGTGGGGGCACGATTACTGGGCTGGAGGTAAGCGACCAATAAACGACGGCAGGGTGGTACGTCGGTGTAGTTCCGGGCGGACCATGGTCGTGCACATAGTCCGAAGCCGGGGAAATCATGCACGGATACCAGTAGATCGAGACTGTGCACTCATGTTTACGGTGTCCAGGGGTTGCCACCCTAGGGCTTGATACACCCGACGGGAGACCCGGCACAGTCTGACTACAATTACATTTGGGCCGTATTGACACCAACACGTGACGAGTTAGGCTTAGGGAGCCGATCGACTAGACCGTTTGGTTGGACCTCGTGTTAGGGTCACTTCATGTTATTGGACCTTGTATTAGGGTCACTTCATGTTATTGGGCCAAAGCATGGGCCAAGGAATCAATACTTGTTTCTTCAAGTCATGTTAGTTTGCTAGTACCCCGGTGGTGCAAAACCTTAATCCTGATTATGCGATGACACCTTTATCTACCTTGTTAGTTAATCACCATGCTAGTATGTTGTTATCCTTATGATCATACCTGCTTCTCATACCAGTTAACTTTATTAGTTTACATTGATTGTAGTAGGGCTTACTCAGTCTTTTTGACTGTCCTGTTTTCTTTTGCCTCTTTTTCTTCCGTTCCCCCCCCCCCAGGTTCTTAGGGAGGGAATATTGGAGCTTAGCTTGAATTTCTGGCCGCTTGCTTGAGGGATTTAGCTCATGTACGGTTTGACATGAAGCTAGTTATGGCTATTACTTCTTTTGGGGATTAGTACTTATGTATTTCAGTTTTTCAGTTGATGTTGTTTTATCTAGACTTGTTTATTTGGAAAGTTGACATTATGATTATGTTGTACCAGACTGGTTTTGAAATGCTTTGAAATCTTCCGCTGTTTTATCTATGTTATTTACTCTGTTTACATATATACATATGTTCTTGTTCTGCCTTGATATATCATTATGCATGTTTGCCTGATTCAAACGCCCCTCCAAAGTTAGAGTGCTTGCAAGAGTCACCCTAGCGGAGGCGGGGTGTTACAATTTGGTATCAGAGCATATGGTTTACGAGAAGGAACAAAAAAAAAGGTTTTTGGAAAACTTTTGGAAAACTATTTTCAAAACCGAGTATAAAGTATTTTCCAAAGAAAAGTCTAGTTTATTTTAAAGGCTATTCCCCAAAAAGCCATTAGCAAAATCCCTTCGTTTTTCTCCATTCTGAATCTGTCTTTTTCTTCGTTTTCAGTATGGCCGATAATTTTGCTATTCCGGAGGGAGTGCACGTACCTGTTTGGTATAGGAGACTTTTGGAGGCTAGGGCGACCGAAGCCGGCCCCGCTGATGTCCCTCCTCCTCCTCCTCCAGTAGTTAATATTCCTCCTCCTGTCGCTAATGTTCCTCCTCCTCCTGTCGCTGATGTTCCTCTTCCTCCTCCCCCTCAGCATCCTCAGCCTGACTTCGCAAAGACTTGCAAAGATTTCAAAGCAATGGGTGGCAAGAACTTTCAAGGCACTGAGACTTTTGTAGAGTCCAGAAATTGGTTGAAAGAGACCGAGGATTTATTTGCTATCTTTGGGATAGACGATCAGAGGAAGGTCTTGTTGGCGGTTTGGCTTATGAAGGATGAAGCCTCTTATTGGTGGGAAGTCACCAATGGTACTAGGCCTATTGAGACTTGGGCCGATTTCAGGGCAAGGTTCATGCTTAAGTTTCTATCTTCTGCTGAGGAGAATCTGCAAATGGAGAGGTTCATAACTTTGAAACAGGGAGATATGTCTATCAAAGAATATGTGAACAAGTTCAATCAGTTAGCTCGTTTTGGCCTGGATATGGTGAATACTCCTCAGAAGAAGGCTCTTCGTTTTGCTAGAGGATTGAATGAGCCGTTGCAGGGATTGGCTATGTCACATATTCCCCATGGGGCCACGTTTGAGAGTTTGGTTGATATGGCGTTACTTCAAGGAGATGTCAAGAAAGAAACCAAGATGAATGATATTCAAGCCAAGAAGACTGATTCCCAGGGAAAAGGAAATCAGGGTAATCCAAGTGGTCAAAGCAGTCAAGGCAATCAGAACAAGAACAAGAACAAGAGTCAAGGCAACAAGGGGAACAACAACAAGGGCAAGAACAACAAGGGGAAGTGCCATTATTGCGGTTCAGCTGGGCATCTTATTAAGGATTGTAAGAAGAGAAAAAGGAAGAATGGGGAATGCTTTTTCTGCGGTGAGACTGGACATTTCAGTAAGGATTGCCCGAGGAAGCAAGGGCAAGGCCAGGGTCAGACTCAGCGTGCTGGACCTTCAGGAGGGCAAGTTCATGCTCTCAATGTCGCTCCAGTTCCCGATCGAGGTAGTATTTCTGTTGAGAGCCTTGTATATATTTCTGATTTTCCAGTTCGTACCTTGTTTGATTCTGGTGCATCGCATAGCTTTATCTCATCTGATCTTGTTGATAGTTTGCACCTTAGTACTAGCTTGGTAGATGATCCCGTCTGTGTCTCAAATCCTATTGGGGGTTCCGCCCATTTGTCTATGATATGTGGGGATTTGAGGATCTCTATACTGAGTGTAGAGTTCTTGTGCAGTGCTTATGTTCTTGGTTTTAGGGGATACGGATTGATATTGGGCATGGATTGGTTGTCCAGATATGGAGCCATCCTTGATTGTGAGCATAGGGTTGTGAGGCTTGTGACTCGCCTCGGAAACACCCTAGAGATTTCTTGTGATCCGAGAGGTCCCGTCATGTTGTGCTATCTTGAATCACTCGACTCGTCAATGGAAACTCTTCAGTCTGTGAGAGTGGCTCGAGAGTATCCGGATGTTTTCGATGAAGTTAGGGGGTTGCCCCCTAAGCGAGAGATTGATTTCCGCATTTATCTGGTGGATAATGCAAAGCCGGTTTCTTTGCCTGTTCGGCACATGGCTCCGCGTGAAAGGCGGGAGCTAAGTAAGCAAGTGAAAGAGTTGCTTGAAAAGAACTTCATTAGACGAAGTATATCTGAATGGGAAGCGCCTGTGGTATTTGCTACCAAGGCAGATGGTTCTCTCCGACTCTGTGTTGACTATCGAGAGTTGAATAAGATGACTAAGAAGAACAGACACCCGTTACCTAGGATTGATGACCTCTTTGGCCAGCTTGTCGGTGCTTCTGTTTTCTCTCAGCTTGATCTTGCTACGGGGTTCCATCAGCTCAGGGTAGCTGAAGATAGTATAGACAAGACTGCGTTCAGAACTCCAGATGGATTCTTCGAATGGCTTGTCATGCCGTTCGGCTTGACTAATGCACCCGCATATTTCGTGGACTTGATGAGTAGGGTGTTCAGGGAGTTCTTGAACAAGTTTGTCGTGGTCTTCATAGATGATATTTTGATCTTCTCTAAGGATGAGGAAGAGCACGCAAGGCATCTCGTGGAGGTGATGGATACGCTTAGAGCGCATCAGTTGAAGGCCAAGTTCTCCAAGTGTCACTTTTGGAGAAGGGAAGTTAGATTCCTTGGGCATATAGTATCTAAGCAAGGCTTAGCGGTGGATCCCGCTAAAATAGTTGCAGTTCAGGATTGGAAGACTCCAAGGAATGCAACCGAAGTGAGAAGTTTTCTAGGTCTTGCGGGTTTTTACCGGAAGTTCATCAAGGACTTCGCGAAGATTTCCACTCCTCTCACTAAATTGACGAAGAAGAATTTAGTTTTTGCTTGGAGCATAGAATGCGAGCTTGCTTTTCAGAAGCTCAAGAGAGCTCTCACATCAGCACCTGTTCTAGCTTTGCCCGATGGAGGGAAGTTATTTACAGTATACACCGATGCATGTGGCGCGGGGTTAGGAGCTGTTCTGATGCAAGAAGGAAGAGTGATATGCTTTGGCGGTAGACAACTCAAAGTGCATGAGAAGAATTATCCCACTCATGACTTAGAGTTGGCAGCAATAGTATATGCACTCAAGGCTTGGCGCCATTATCTTCTGGGAGAAAGATTTGAGCTTTATACTGATCACAAGTCATTGAAGTATCTCTTTTCTCAGAAGGATCTGAATCTGAGGCAACAAAGATGGATGGAATTCTTGGCGTCCTACGATTTTGAGATAGCTTATACCCCTGGCAAGGGGAATGTGGTAGCAGATGCATTGAGTAGAAGAAGGTTGACCCTAAGTCCTCTATTCGTTGAGATGAAGAATTTAGAGTATGTGGCAACCTTTGATTTCTCTTTGGCGGTTGAGTCGATGACCGGTTCTTTAGTATCTCTGGAGCTCAGACCTACCCTTCTTGATCAAGTTGGGGCTTCACAGAGAAAAGACCCTCAGATAGTTGAGATTATGGATAAGCTGATTCGAGGAGAGACGTCTAGTCATCTCTCTCGATATTCTATTGATGACAAGGGTTGGCTGAGGAGAGACGGAAGGTTATGTGTTCCAATGGTAGAAGATTTAGTAAGAAGAGTTCTTGAGGAAGCGCATCGCTCTAAGTTGGCTATACATCCGGGCGGAGATAAGATGTATAAAGATATGAAGCGTATTTTCTTTTGGCCTGGGATGAAGAAGGATGTGGCAGAATTTGTCTCTAGATGTATCATTTGCCAGCAAGTTAAGGCCAAGTCGAAGAAGCCCGGTGGGCTATTGCATCCTCTAGACGTTCCACTTTGGAAGTGGGAGAGTATTTCCATGGATTTTATCGATGGGCTACCAAGGTCAAGGAAAGGGAATACGAGCATTTGGGTTATTGTGGATAGACTTACGAAGAGTGCTCATTTTATTCCGGTGAAGAGCAAGAGGACCGCATCTTGGTTAGCGTCTGTATATCTTCGTGAGATTGTGAGACTACATGGAGTCCCTTCTAGTATTGTCAGTGACCGTGACCCAATCTTTACAAGTCAATTCTGGAATAGCTTGCAAGAAGCTATGGGCACGAGATTGAATCTGAGTACGGCTTATCACCCACAAACGGACGGTCAAACCGAAAGGGTGAATAGGGTACTCGAGCATCTGTTGAGGCTTTGTATTCTGGATTTTGGTGGTACTTGGGAAGACCATCTTCCTCTTGTTGAGTTTGCATATAATAACAGTTATCAGGCAAGCATAGGGATGGCACCATTTGAAGCTTTATATGGGAGGTCGTGCAAGTCGCCTACATGTTGGTGGGAGACTACAGATAAGCTTATACTTGGGCCTGATCTGATCAGAGATACATCCGAGAAGATCGAGTTGATTCGGAGACGGATGAAAGCGGCCCAAGACCGACAGAAATCCTATGCTGATAAGCGAAGAATGGATTTGGAGTTTGATGTTGGGGATATGGTTTTCGTGAAGGTTTCTCCTTTGCGGAATGTGGTCCGATTTGGAGCCGTTGGGAAGTTGGCACCGAGGTTTGTTGGACCGTTCCCTATTATAGAGAGGATCGGGCAGATGGCTTATAGAGTGAAGTTGCCCGAGAAGCTTGCCGGAGTACACGATGTTTTTCATGTCTCACATCTCCGGAAGTGTTTACATGAATCAGCAGAGGTTGTTGAGCCGAGTGTTCTGAAAGATGTGGAAGTGGAGAAAGAGGCTACCTTGAGGAGAGCTCCGATTCGTATCTTGGGGACGGAGACCAAGAAGCTAAGGAATCGAGAGGTCAAATTGGTGAAGGTTCAATGGGGTGAAGCCGAAGAAGACGCAACTTGGGAAACCGAGGAGAAGATGCGTGGGCTTTATCCATTCCTTTTTTAGGGTACACTCTCAATCTCTTTTCTTTGATTAGCACATCTTTCTCTTTGCTATCCATGTTTATCTAGTTTATCGTGTTAATCTTGTCATGAGAACCTTAGGTAGAAACCCTTTGGATGAAACATGTGTTTGAAACATGTTATGCTTGATGGTTGCAAATGGTTGCAAGTGTTTGCAAGTGGTTACTCGTGGATGCATTATACACGTTAGGCACTAGATCGGCTCACACACTCCTCATATTGCATATGCATGAGTGTTTATGCTTATTCATGGATGAAAATTTTTGTGTTATCACATGGATGATGCATATGGATGTATGTGATGTGCACACATATAGATGTTATACATTATGTTAGGAATTGCATACATATGGATTCATTTCACTAACATAATCTGCATTGATGATATTTGCATTAGATAGGTACATATACACACACCTTTGCATTTGTTCATACAACATTTAGAATCTTGTAAGGACAATGATTGCTCGTGGATGATGTTTTGAGTAGATGGATGTTGGATGGTAGGATACGTTCTTTCTAACTTGAAGATTTCGGGGACGAAATCCTTTAAGGAGGGGAGAATGTAACAACCCGTATTTTCAATAACCTGTTATAACGTAAATCGAGGCAGAATTTAATTCAAAAATCTGAATCAAGGGAAACGGGCTATGCCATTGCGTTCGTCTTGGAAAAATACGCGAAATAGAGTCCGAGTTTTCGAAAATCGGAGTCCGTATGACCCGATTAAGACCCAACGAAGTTTTCAGAAAATTTCTAAGTAAAAACAGATTTCAAATTCAAACTTGAATTTGAAAAATTAGGTCAGTTTGGGCCAGGCGGGAAAATTCCCGCCAGAGTACCCAAGTCGACAGCCCTGTCAACTTGGGAGTCGACTTGGTTGGACCCAAGTCGACAGCCCTGTCGACTTGGCTGTCGACTTGGTCCAGCCGGGCTGTTTAGCCTGGTGCACCATTTTGAGATTGTGTTGAGCTTGGGGGCCAGATTCGGTTTTAAGGGCTGAGATTGCAACTAGGGTTTAATCCTATGGCCTAAAACACTTGCCTAATCTATAAATAAGGCCCTAACCTAACCCTAAATCATCATTATTCATTCATACAACTAAACTATGGCAAAATCAATCCTCTCATGGCCTCCACTCTCTTCATAAAAATTCCTAAATAAATTTCTAAGTGATTTTCCATGCATACAAGTGTTTTCAAACTTGTATGAGCATCATTAGCTTGCATTCAAGTCAAGTTTTTATATTTGCATCACAAAGAAAGAGTTTTGATAATTTTGGCTTGCATTTTGGGTTTGATTGATTTCATAAGGGCTTTGTCATATTTTTGTGACTTCTTAAGCATTGTAAGCCCTATTCTACTTTCATACTTAAACTCTAAAGTTAAATGTTGTGATATGCGAGTTTATATGCAAGTTTATCATGTTATGCAAGTTTTCTATGATGTAATATGCAAGTTTATCATGTTATGCAAGTTTTCTATGATGTGATATACAAGTTTATCATGTTATGCAAGTATGCTATGATATGATATGCAAGTTCATCATGTTATGTTATGCAAGTATGATATGCAAGTTGTCATATGATATGCAAGTTGTGTTATGCAAGTTTGGGTTGAACATTTTGTTCATGCTATCATGTTATGCAAGCTTATCTTGGGTTTATGAACATAAAGCTTCAAGCTTTATGCCAAAGGTTGCATTTTGGCAACGTGTAAGTTATCATATCTCTTATGATAACTTGCATGTGAGGCTAAATGCGAACTTATGGCCATTTCTACATGTCATTTAGCACCATGTATCACCAATATGCCAAGTTTGGTTTTATGCATGCTTTTGGGGCCTAAAAATGTAATATGCAAGTATATGAACATTATGTACATTTTATATGCCACCATGTTGAACTTGTGGCTTCAACACCTTTTATGTCATGATTATGCCAAGTTCCCTCTTTCTATCCTTTATGCGCTATTGCGATATGTAAGCGATGGGATTGCGTTTGGGGTTGGGTAAAAGTAAAAGACATAAAAACATAAGCTTGGGAATTTACCTATTAAGTTAGGTCTACCCATTGGGAATTTACCTATTAAGTTAGGTCTACCCAATTGCTTGAAAACTTGTAACATGTTTTGGAAACATGATGGACATGGCACTTAGAAAAGATAAGTGTGGCCAACTCGAGGTTGGGTTGAGTTTGTAGCGTAAACCTACCCGGAACCGACCGGCTTAACTAGTTGCTACAAACAATAGGACCCAATGTGAGAAGTTGGTCATGTTGTACCTTGAACCCGAGGTTAGACCAAGTTGTGGTGTAAAGCTACCCGGACCCGCCCGGCTTAACTAGTAACCACAACAAGGTCTAATGTGAGAGGTTAATGCACATTAAATTAATTAATGCCTCGTGATTAGGGTTAAGTCATGGTCCACTTAGTACTTAACCAATTTGGGCTCGGTAGATTAATCGGGGTTAAGTCGTGAACTCATCGTTACACTTAACCAAGTTAATCCATGATTAGCAAGAGGGTTAAACCGTACTTAACCCACTAGAAAATCCTAGCAATGGGGGCCCACTCCAGCAGTAATCCCAAGTTAGTATCATCATGACCCTAGGGACTAGGCTAGGGTGGGGGCACGATTACTGGGCTGGAGGTAAGCGACCAATAAACGACGGCAGGGTGGTACGCCGGTGTAGTTCCGGGCGGACCATGGTCGTGCACATAGTCCGAAGCCGGGGAAATCATGCACGGGTACCAGTAGATCGAGACTGTGCACTCATGTTTATGGTGTCCAGGGGTTGCCACCCTAGGGTTTGATACACCCGACGGGAGACCCGGCACAGTCTGACTACAATTATGTTTGGGCCGTATTGACACCAACACGTGACGAGTTAGGCTTAGGGAGCCGATCGACTAGACCGTTTGGTTGGACCTCGTGTTAGGGTCACTTCATGTTATTGGACCTTGTATTAGGGTCACTTCATGTTATTGGGCCAAAGCATGGGCCAAGGGATCAATACTTGTTTCTTCAAGTCATGTTAGTTTGCTAGTACCCCGGTGGTGCAAAACCTTAATCCTGATTATGCGATGACACCTTTATCTACCTTGTTAGTTAATCACCATGCTAGTATGTTGTTATCCTTATGATCATACCTGCTTCTCATACCAGTTAACTTTATTAGTTTACATTGATTGTAGTAGGGCTTACTCAGTCTTTTTGACTGACCTGTTTTCTTTCGCCTCTTTTTCTTCCGTTCCCCCACCCCCCCCCCCCCCAGGTTCTCAGGGAGGGAATATTGGAGCTTAGCTTGGATTTCTGGCCGCTTGCTTGAGGGATTTAGCTCATGTACGGTTTGACATGAAGCTAGCTATGGCTATTACTTCTTTTGGGGATTAGTACTTATGTATTTCAGTTTTTCAGTTGATGTTGTTTTATCTAGACTTGTTTATTTGGAAAGTTGACATTATGATTATGTTGTACCAGACTGGTTTTGAAATGCTTTGAAATCTTCCGCTGTTTTATCTATGTTATTTACTCTGTTTACATATATACATATGTTCTTGTTCTGCCTTGATATATCATTATGCATGTTTACCTGATTCAAACGCCCCTCCAAAGTTAGAGTGCTTGCAAGAGTCACCCTAGCGGAGGCGGGGTGTTACACATATTCTCAAATCCCTTTTATTCCCATTACTTCAACATTCATTAGTCCCTGACCGTAAATTGGTAAGCGAATAACCCTCTAAGTATCAACCCCGAAGACCGAAATAAACATCAGATTAACACTCAAAAAATCACTCAACTAGACCAATCCCCAGTTAGGTTCCAATACTTTTAATTACCTATCTTAACTCTCATCAAACTGTATTATTCCCTTTTTTACTCCATTCAACATTTCCCGCTCTAAAATCTTGTTTCAATTCCATTCATTTCACTTATTTTCCTAATTAAGTCATGCTAATTTAAGATCAATGCTTTAACACCTCATCCCATTGTAAACTTCATTTTTATACCGCTGGTTTAATATAAACCCTTTTTATATTGATTTCTTAACTAAAATATTAACTCAACATTTATTTAAACCATCGTATCTGCTTAAAAATCCCTTTTAAAAATCGTACTAAAATTAAAACAAATCTTCTTTAAAATATTACAGTAGATTAATCCAAAACAAATAATTATTCTCAGTTAGAAACGGTTGACTTAGTTAACCCAAAACATGGTTGTCTCGTTAACTGATTCCAATTAGTTCTCACTTTAAATTAATTAATAATATAACTAATTTAAATAATTTCATTTAATTGTGTCTTAAAAACAATTATCCAATTTTTAACCTCTAGGTTAATTCCTTCTCATTCGCTTATAAATCTTCTTAACCTAAGAATTTACTTTATAAAATCATTTAATACTCGCTTATAAATTAAAATGGTAAATACTTATTTCCCTTTTAATAAACTTTTATTAAAAATATAGATTTAAAAATATGTCTTCAGGTATAAAATAAATTTTATAACTTCATTCCGTCGATTTGCTTGACAGTAAATTGATATTTATAAAACGATTGATTTATAGGCCATATACTGCTAATTACCCAACCAATATTACCTATTGGTTTAAACAAAACAAATATTGAAATTTAGGTCAACATTCAACAACCAAATCAATCATCTTATCAGAACAATTCATATAATGAAAATATAAAAATAAATATCATTAAATATATTTGAGGAATCCCGTTTGATCCCTCCAACCTGTTCTTCTCTGCATTAAATATGTTAACTCGAATATGATCGTTTAATTCAAACAATTAACGGTCTTCATAATAGTCAATAACGATAATTCCATACCAACCAATTTATTTCACACAACAATAATAATTCAAACAATCCATTAAATTAAACATGTTTATTTATAAACATGACCAGTAAGGTAAGTTACCTTAGTCGGGACCAATCGTTAAAATAACGATTTGGTATTTCACTGAAATTAAAGAATGTTTAATTTCAGAAATTTAATCAATATATAAGTATATAAATTACAAACAATCAACCATTAGCAACCATAGCACAAAAAAATAAAAACCCGACCTATAAAATATAAGTGGGGAGAACTAAGTGAGTTTAACTCACCTTGATTTGATTCCTTTGTCATTGGCTCATTTTAATTAAATCAAACAGTCGTTTAATTTAATTAAAATTTCTGATTGATTCAATCCCATCCATTTCTATTCCATAATGTAGTGTTCGTCACCACGGTCGTAATGCGTCTTATTGGCCAAATTCTGTATAAATATGCACTAGTTACTCATGTCTATAGTTATACGATTTAGATTAAAACCAATACGTTATTTATATTTTAATTAACACTAATTAACTCCATTTGTTAACTACACAAAAGTAGCTAACAAAACGTCTTGACTCCTACTGTCCTATTTGAAAACATTGCTCGATGGTTTAATTAAAATAATTAAACTCCTTAATTAACATTTCATAAACCTAATCATGTTTAACAAATTTTGATTAGCCATGTGATGTTATTTATCCAGGTCAACTTCTCCGTATAAAATATACAGCCCGATTTCATCTATGTAACCAATCCCATAATTAAACCAATACACTAATTATATTTAAATCGGTTTAATAAAATAAACTATGCTTAGTTAAATTAATCTCCAGTTATACCCTAGTGAATTCCGGTTACTAGATGTTGTAAATTAACTATATTTCCTTTAGTTCAAAATAATTCAGGCTTAAATCAAATAAATTACTTAATGACCTATTAACTACTAACTAAAATCGGTTAAGTATAATTGATTTTCGATCGGGCCGACATCAGCTTGCCAGCGATCAACAGGTACGGGCCGACTCCTTTTTTCCTTTTCTTTTGATTTACTTCCAGGCTTCCCCATTACCCCATCGTTCTCTTTCTCCCCCAAATTCACATTTTGCTGAAGCTTTTTATCTCGTGCACCATTAAGTTGTGATCCCACCAATCAAATCACAATCCTCCATGAAAACAATACCGATTAACTCCTTAGCCCACGCCGAACTCTTTGACGACATCACTTCCCCCCTCTGGTGAATTGCAGCGCCGACTGACGCCAATCCACTCCTTCTAGGCGTGACAACTTTCATGACCAGATTCTGCAAAATTAAACCAACATGTGCCTCTCTCTTCAATGAAACCTTCCCTACATATGAAACCGTGTATTGCTCATTAAATCTCCAGAAAAATCCTAACCTAGGTTTCAAAATTCCATTTTGATTAGCGTCGATTGATAATACGAAGCAGTGGAAATGCAAAGAGGAAATTTAGGTGTTCGTTGCAACTCGTTTCGGGATTTTTAGGTGAGTTCATGATTTTTAAAAAAACAAAGAAGGTTTCGATTACATTTTCCTATACTGGAAGATTTCTGGAGATATGACCGAAGCATGCTTATATAGTGTCGAGTTCCTTGGTCATCACGGTTAGTTTGGGAGAGAGTAACTCGACAGGCTTACACATAGGTAGTTGGGTTGATTCGATTTGCACGTAAAAGCTTTAATGGTGAAAAGAATGCTATGTTCGTCCGGTTTCAGTAGCTGGGTGATTAGAGATCTTAGGTAGATAGCTATACATTCTTTCCCGTCCAACTAGCTATGTGATGTGATCATCCATGTGCAAAGGTCTGTGGAATTTGATTTAGAAGGGCAAAGGAAAAGACTTTGCATACATGAGCTAAACTTTAGGGTAGCTATACGATTTATTTGTTTGGTGCGTGAAAACTTAGCTACGTGATTATCAATTGGAGGCTAGGCTTCATGAAGACTACATGGTGCAAGGATAGGGTACGGAGCATGTAAGCTTATAGATATAAGTAAGGCTATATATATATATATATATATATATATATATATATATATATATATATATATATATATATATATATATATATATATATATATATATATATATATATATATATATATTCAGTTTTTCCTTTAGTTGGTTACTAGGAGTAATGATTTGGGCCTGTATATTCTTTTGTTGAGTGGTATGGATTTTATGATTCTGGAAGTTCAAAAGAAATAAGTGATCTAGTTAGAATCCTATGCAGTTTTGAACCATTTTGTTCAATTTCCGTTTCACCAATATGAGGTTACCACATACCCTTAACCAGGCTTTATTGGCTTCCCATAGTCTTTTTCTTAATAATGTGAATTCTTATTATGTTTATTAATATGCTAGTTTCTCATTGTATCCATCATTTTATATATATATACACATATGTATATATATATCAAACAACGGTTTACTAAAATTTAGCAACAGTCTAGTAGAAGTTTAGTTGAAATGTACCATCTATTAAGAGGAAATTTAAGGCGTGATCGTCATTCCGTTGTACTAAGATAGGTAGCTTAGGGTAGAGGTTTAATTATTTACGATTAATTTAATTTATTAAATAAACGCTATAATTTATTAACGATTTCCATAACGACTATTTTAAAATTTGATTTGGACATAACTAACAATCTATAACATGACATTTGGATTTTTTTTCTCTTCCATATGAAAATTATAATCAACAGGATTCTAATGTTTTTTTTGTTTCATAGAAATTCGACTTATATCGGATCCTGCATATTGAATTAAAGTTCAAAACTCAATATTACGAACTGCCTCGCCATTTCGAGCTCGTTTATAAATATATATAAATTTAACGTTCAAACTTCGTTTTAGTAAACGAAATTAATATTAAAATCCATTAATATTATAAATGTATAAAATAAATATTTGACTACCAAAAATACGGGACATTACAATCAAGCATTAATTAATAGTCATATCTCCAATTGTACATGATGTCATTGGACAATCCAAACACTAGAACAAAATATGATATTAATAATGCCAGTTAATAACATGTTATCCCGAAGTGTTATTATTTACACTTAACTATGTGATTTTGTTTTGACAATATCACCTGTAACGCTCCCCTTACAAAAATTATTTAGCGGTCTCCCTCCAACTCACATGTAATGCTCCCTCACAAAATTTTCACGGTCTCCCTTCAACTTCACAAACTATCATCTCTCCCCCTCCACAATCATTTCCCCTCCCTCCAAAACCATTTCACCTCACAAAAAAGCTCATTTCTCTCCATTCTCCTCACCCAATTGAAGAAAGCAAACTCCTTCCATCGCCAATCTCTTCAACCGATCTATCGAACCTAGGGCGGGTGGGTTCACATGTTTTAGATTTAATCTTCGATTTGGATTCTGGTAAGCGAACCCAATTTGCATGTATAGTTGTTATTGATTTTGATCGATGTAGATTTTAATTGGTTGTTGAATAAGTTGTAAATAAGTTTGTGGTATGTAATCTTACTGGTTCCTAATAACATGTGACGGCCCTCCCCGGACCAGCCGACATTTCTCTGAAATGCGCTGTGCCGATGCCCGACCAGCACGGGACGGTCGTCAAAAGAAAATAAGAAAGATGAAGAACTATCAAAGAACCTGTAGTATATCTCACAGCGCATGGAATAAAATATAATAATAACATAACTTGACATAAAACAGGCGAGACAGTGCATAAGCTGAAAACTAAACCATCATAGCAGTGGAATTTAAAATACAGCTTATGATCCAGTACCATTATTACAACCTCAAAATATTGTCTCTAAAGAAAAATAGAAAAGGCACACTACTAATGCCAAAAGTAGTGACCAGCTATAGCATAGGGAGAATATATATATATATATATATATATATATATATATATATATATATATATCATATATGGAAGCCTCCTACTCGTCACAGGTATAGATACTCTTGCAACCACCTAACATGTTTCTAGTCTACTCGTGTGAGCACCTAGAGATATCAGAAGAAACATAAAACTCTGGGTTAGAAACAGTCTGGTCTGAGTGGTAGCAAGTATACATCTCTATGATGAACAAATAACAAGTATAAGAAATCATACCTGAACCTGGACCTGCAACCAAAGAGTTAGCACAATAGGATGGACAGTACTCTAAGGTAACACTAACATAAAGCGTAAAGATAATATGGGAGTGTGCATGACATGGCGATAGCAAACATCAAACATATCAACCATCCTCACGTTTCTCACTCAGTGCGTAATGCATATGATATCCACCACTTTGATCACCCAATCCTTTACTACGATCACTTTGCCCTTGGGTGTCACAATGACCCCATTGCACTGATCCATAGCTACTAATCCTTCTCTCAGTGGTGAACAAAAATTATCGATATCGATAACCCCTTGCACACGTTCCGCGGCAAAATCCAATCATGAAGTTAACTCATTGGTTCCCATCTGGATCCTGAGTTCTAACTTCCTATTTGGACTACCTTGGCATCTCGGGATTTGTTCATCATCCCAGTTCGATTCATAGCTCTTAATTTCCGTTCAGTTCGATCGTTGTCCAGGCTCGGAGACCGACTCGTGATCCTTCCCTGGCCATCGGCTCGTGGTACTTTGTCCAGATCATCGGCTAGTTGTACTTCATGGTCCTCCGGTTTGTGAAAGTGGAGCATAGCGGCTCGTGGTCCTCAAAGTGGAGTTCCTCGTGAGGTCGGGTCATGAACACCATGGGTCAAGCTCCTCGGTTCTTGATCAGTCCACTCGTGGCACTTCGGTTCATGGACACCATGTAAAAGCGGCTCGGTTCATGGATGGCAAGCTTCACGGTCCAGGGTTCTATGACGCGAGCGGGTCGGGGTCGTGGGGTGCTCCATGAGTCGGTTCGGGTCGTGATATGTGCTTCATGATCGGATCGGTTTGTAATACTTTGGTCACGAGCAGGATCCTGTACTGTCTCCTGCAACTTTTCCAGCAAGTTATTTACGCCATACGATAGCGTTTTCGACCATTCTAACTTTACTAAGCAATCATAAATCATTCCTAACAGTAATAGCAACATGTATAATCAACCATAAACACCAAAACTACAATATAACATATTAATATGGATCAAACATACTCAAAACCCATGTTTTTCCCTTAATCCCCTTAATCATGATTTAACCATACGATTAGCAAAACATGTCCAAATTAACACAAATTTCTAACAGAGGCATAAAATAATATTTAAAAATTTCTACATGTTTTTCCATGTTTTTCTGAGTCATAATTTCGCTAATTATCACTAATCACCACTAATTAGTCGTAATTAGTGAAGAAACATGTTAATCACTCACCTTAGCCACAAATAATTTATAGATCTGAAGTCTCCATTGATTTGGGTCGAATTCCTATGCAATATAGCAGCTCCAACTTTGATTTGATGCTATTTTTACTTGATTTGATGTTGATTAGCTTAATCCTTGATTAGAAAGTGATTAGAGGTGATTTAGAAGGTGGAAACTATTGTTAGGGTTGAAGAGAAAGTTCGTGGCGGCTGAAAAATGACAAAGGAGGGTTTCTCTAGTACCTATCAACCCTTATATAACCCAAATCCCGAAATACCTAATGGGCCTAGCTGCTAATTACCCTATTAAGCCCATTTAAGGAGTTTTTCCATCTTCAAACCTTATTTCAGTCACTTCTCCCAAATGGTAAGTCCGTTTGATCAATATGACCACTCTACGGAAAGGAAAACCATCATCCGAATCAAATGGAAGTCGTTTCAGGTCAAAACTCCTTACCAATCACAAGTTATAGGCGAAACAAGATTCGCTAGGGGCAAAACAGTCATTTAAAATTCGGCAAAAATCGTGAACATGGGTGACCGTAATAGTCGTTATCCAAAGTTACATGACCATACTACTTCATTCGAAAAAGAAATAAATATTCTGTGATCCCCCGATACGTATATTGCGGGTCGTTACATAACATCTCTATGAATATTTAGGGTAGTTTTGCACGTTTGATAATTAAAATATTTTGCACTTCAGTTTTACAATTTCTTTCCGTTGGTGTGTTGTATGGTTCAATATATGTTAACCACAGTCACTCTGCTGAATTACAAACATTAAAGTTACCCAATTTATATCTGCTTTCAAATAAATAAATAAGTAGTAGTCATTTAAATGCAGAAGATTCATATCCATCTAAAATTGTATACTTACTTGTACACTTTAGTTTATAAAGTGCATTACTATATCAGTCAAAGAAATCTTTTAATTCTTATATCAAGGACTCTCTTTGAAGAACTACCTTTTAGTAAGTACCAAATTAGTTGTGCTTGTTAATTGAGGATTGTACAAGTTAAATGGTATGCAGTAATGCCGATCAAACAATGGATAAATCGCTTATCTTACTGGGGCATCCCCTAGCGTAGTTGACATACTACGCCTTCCCTGTGGTGTGTAGGAACCAAATTAACTATGTATGGTGTTGCATAATTGAAGCTAAATAAACCATATTTATCACCCTTTAGCTTTTGGTATTTTATGTTGTTGAGATCTATGTTATTATTTATCGACATTAAATTTCTTATAGTGTCTGTTTATCCCAAACCTTAATAAAAGCTCAAGTTAAACCAACTATAGGTATGTGAGAAAAAGCAAAGAAGTTAATCAATCAAACTCACTTCTCCAAAGCACAATCACAATCAAACTAGGTAGAACTAAAAAATAAACGAAATTCAAATAAAATATAGAGATAGATAGTGGCTCTACTATCAATGTGATAGTATACATCTACTTTGATGGATGGAGATTTTATTAATAACTTCAGAGAAGTAAACAAGAAATTGGTATATTTTTTAAGAAAGGCTTAATGCAAAAATAGAGAGAAAATAAAACTCAAATGGATAGAGTCTCTAATGAAAGGCTGCATATGTATAGACCGATACGTAAGACTGAAGTAATTTCCAAATAGGGATAAGAGTATCTCTTGCTTGAGTCTCATTTTATTACCTAGGTTTACAAAAGCATATCATTGTTATAGCTTTACAGATATTAAAAAGATATAATGCACTTAATTTTACCCAAAAAATGCTTGTTGTAAGTGTTCTATGGTCTACTTCCTTGCAGCAACCTATGAGTTTTTTGTATGGCATAAGGCACGATTAGTTTAACAGCTAATGCTTAGCTTGAGGCTCACTATTTCATCTTCGCGATCTAGGCTATGAAATTGGTTTTTTGGGGCAGTTTTTGTTGTAATTGGTTTGGCTCTATTTACTTGTTTCTTTCTACATTTGTCTCATCATTTTAGTTGAATTTGTGCGACTGTTAAGCCAAATGTGGCAACTGCTTGTGTATTTTTGACACTGGGTGAAAGGGATTGTTCCTTAGCGACCTATCTGCGGTAGTAACTTGATAGAAAAGTTTTGTGCAGGTTCACGAGCTAGAGGAATAAGGTTCTTCTGCATAGTTTTCCACTGCTTCATTTGCCCGGCTTGTGCTGTTTGTTCATAATCACAGGCTTTGTCATTTGCAAGGATCTTATCTAAGGAAAAGGCTTAAAGATAATATCACTAAAGTAAAGGTAGTATTATTGCACTTTCTTCTTTAGCAATATTTTTTTCTCTTTAGTTTTGGAGCTTGAGCACTCTTTCTTCCCGTGTGTATCCTTAAATATATGTTGATGGAAAAAGAATGCGTTCATTTGCATAGGTAAATAGATAATTCAATATTCTCAACCATGTTTAATTTTAGAAAATAAAAATATTTGATGTTAAAACTCTACTATTATGTTGAATTTTTTCATTATAGAACTTTCAAGGAGTACTCGTACGGAGTGTAACACCCCACGTCCATTAGTGTCGCTCACAAAGGGAATGCACTAAGTTCTGTGGAGCATTTAGGGTAGAAGATGCAGATAAATTACAAGACAGACAAAAATTAAACAGCGGAAAATAAAACTTTGCTTTATTGATAAATAGTTTGTACAATGATTTCTTTACAATATCAGAGTATCATCTGTCTTACAAAATAAAGAAGCATGAAAATACATTTATATTCCCTAAATTTAGCAAGAGCCGGCCATAGCATCTAAAAAGAGAATCCAAGCAAACATCGACAAATCTTCAAGCTGGGAAAGGGTGACATTCCAACTTAACCTGAGCTATACTATTCCCTCCTCTACTACCTTGGGGGGGGGGGGGATGGAAGAAAAGAAGACGAAAGAAAAACAGAGTCAGACATAAAGCCTGAGTAAGTTCAGTAACTTCTAGCATGTGAACATGGAAAAACAAAACGACATGAATTAACTGAATACAAGATTACACCATGACGATAGGGTCAACAAGATTAGACAAGGTGATCACAAGATATGCTAAGATAAGACTAACTGAATATGCTTTAATACTTTCGCCGCTTCGCTATTTCCTTGTTATACTATATCTCTGCACCACCTAACTAGTGTCCCAACTAGTAACGATAACGTGATCCCAATCCCTGTATTTTCCATTGCCTTCCGGCATACATTCATTATTTGTTACCTGGATCAAATCTAGGGTTTTCTATCAAGTGCTTTCTAGATTTAACTAGAGTTTACGCTATCTGCTGAACGCTTCTCGGATTCAGGATTTATGCCACCTAGTTCAACTAGGAATTATGCTACCTGTCGAACGATGCCCCCAAGTCTAGGACACACTACCTAGAGTGGTATATGTTCCTATACTTCCCCACGCCTGTATCGCGAATCGTTATCGCTTGTCTAGATGCACATGTCCTGTAATGTGCGGCCCGAGTCCTGTGTCAAGGAAAATCAAGGAATACAGAACTCGGTCGGGAGCTTTCAGATATCTGCCGATGCAGATGCTAAGGTCTGTTTTTATTCCAGTGGCTATGGTCCCACTTGACCCCTCCCTCAACTAATGAAAGGCACCCTTTGTAAAATGAGAACTATACGCTGGCCCCCGGTGCCCCACTATCCTATGGCCATCCTCACCCATAACAAGATAACAATTATGGTCTTTTGGAGTTCTCCGCCTTTCCGCTTCACGTATCTCGACTGACTCAAGATGGATGGTAGACGACGAGTTGCTATCACAGGGCTACCATTTTCTCGCCGAATCACGCCGGTCCATCCTAGTCTTTAGGTTGCCACATATATTGCAACCAAGGCATACCCCTGGTTCTTCTACGCAGACCTTAACCTCTGTGAGCCCAGGAGGATCATCTGCAGACTCACAGAGGGATACCAAGAGTACCCTCACGTCCCCTCGAAGCCTCGGGCTTCGTAACCCAATTCGTTGGAGCCTTCTCGGACGGACATTCGCTCCTTCCCGTGTTATACTAAGAATTACTACTTAGTTCTCTTTCCCGTCAATTTGGGTTGGTTAAGTGTCATTAGTCAATTCAAGCTAACTTAACCCTCTTCATTTATCCTGATAAACTGGTTAAGTGTTATCAATAATTCATATTGACTTAACCTTACCCTAAACCAAGTTATATTGGTTAAGTATTTCTTATTACTTAACCCTACCCCTTCACCCTGTATTGGTTAAGTGTTCCCTTTTAACTTAACCTTGCCCGTCTGTTTTAACTAACATGTTATTAATGGTTAAGTATTATCCCTTCATGTTTTAGATTTAACCCCATTCCTTTATCACAACCTGATGGTTAAGTGTTCAAGTTCACTTAACCCCTACGGTCTAGCCCAGCTAACATATTAAATTGGCTAAGTGTATTAGATTCTACTTAACCCCAACCTCTGGTCTAGTTAACATGTTAATTTGGCTAAGTGTATTAACTTTACTTAACCCCAACCTCTAGCCTAGTTAACATGTTAATTTGGCTAAGTGTATTAACTTTACTTAACCCCTACAAATCTTGTCTTGTTACCTTGAGTCTGGTTAAGTGTTTCTATGGACTTAGCCCTCCCATCCTAGCTTAACCGTGTTAAATTGGTTAAGTGTTCCTATGGGCTTAACCCTCCCATTCAAGCTTAACTGTGTTAAGTGTTTTTATGAACCTAACCCCATCCATCAGTTTAGTTGTCATGTTGGACTGGTTAAATGTTTTAGTTAACTTAACCTTACCATTCTTGTTCTAGCTTTAATTAAGTAGATTAAAGCCACGCCCACTCACATTAGACAGATATTGTTGCGAATACTGGATGTGCCGGTTGGTTCCGAGCAGGTTTACATCGCAACTCAGTCTAACCTCGGGTTAGGCATATTCGTGTTTTCTAAATTCAAAGGGTTTTGATTAGTTTTCAATTCAGGTTTTGAAAGTAACCATCTCGTCCGTCGGATCAGTTAGGGATAACCAGGGAGAGCAGGAAACTTGTATTTTCCAAACCCAAGCCTAGACACAATCCTCTCTGTCACCCTAGAACTTTCTGGTGTGTTATTAAAAGAGATGTCGTTTAACAAACCTTTAATTTGTCTAAGTTTACATTTCTCATTTAGAACAAATTCTATAAGTAAATTATTCCTAATTTACTTATTTCCTAATTCCCCTTTTAATGTAAATTGTCAACATTCATTCTTATGGCCTATATTTCCCTCTAAATCATGTTTATGCTTTTTGTTATGTAAACTATACCAAATCAAGTGTCGGTAACCATGATTTTGCTAAACCTGCCAATTACTCCCTATTATGGCCAATTTCAAATTTAGGCCAATATATTTACCGTTCCAAATTAGCTAATCCAATTCCAATTCAACATTCTAATTCATTTCAAACTAGACTTATTACTCTAGTTCACTATTCATGTAAATGCTAGATTTACATGTCGATACTAGATTCAGGCTACTCAATCTATAATTCATGTCAAATTTATCCAACTTGCATTCTTATGAACATGCCATAATGCGTGTTCCCAATTTATGCCAATTTCCAAGTTAAACTACGTTTTTAGTAAATTTCATATTTTTCCCCAACCTCATTCCCACCGTTCGTATAATCGTGATTCAGTCTAGATTTATAAATAAAGCTAGGCTTGTAGAAAATAGGGAATGAACCAAAAATGCTATGCGAAAGATAGACATACTAACTGGCATAAAAAGGGTTGAATAACGACGTCGGTTCAAGAACATGGGTAGACCTAACTTAATAGATAAATTCCCAAGGTCTAAAACCAAAGAAAGCCAAGAATAGACAGAATAGAGACGTAGGTTCAAGAACATGGGTAGACCTAACTTAATAGGTAAATTCCCAAGGTCTAAAACCAACGAAAACCAAGGATAGAAAGATCAGGTTTAGACCCAATTTCACAGCAACCCTTTCCTAGTCAGAAATCATAGGTGTTTAGTCACAGTTGTCCTTGTTATGTCATAGGCAGTAGCTTATGTTTCCAATTCAAAAGCATAAGCTTAGTCAAGGAAATAATTCTCATAGTCACAGTCACAGTCATAGGCAATGTCCATAGTCATAGGAAATGTTCATAGTCATAGGCAACGTTCACAGTCATAGGCAATGTCCATAGTCATAGGCAATGTTCATAGTCATAGGCAACGTTCACAGTCATAGGCAATGTTCATAGTCAAAGAGGCATACAGTCTTATTTGTCCTTGAATCATAACAGTTCTTGATTAGGTCCAAGAATATAGGCACTGATTCGAATAGAGAGAGAGAGAGAGATTTGGCATATTCTTTTATTCCTTTAATTTCATGTCACGAACAAAGAAAAACGTTCAAATCTAAAAATAACTGACTTACAGAGATTAGACTAGAATAGAAAGGAGGTCTTGCTATGATTCATGCAACGTTTAGCCTTTAATCCTTATCTTGAAGCTTTGAATCTCTTCTAGACAACTTGAGCAGCATAACCTTGTCTTAGATTTTTGTATTATCTTCTTATTTTTATATTTTCTCAGAGGCAGCATAAGGATAGAAAAGAATTGTGAATAAAGAAGAAGTCCAGGGCTGTTTATATAGTGTTAGGCGGACGAACCTGGTCAGAATGGCGTCTAGATAAGAAGAACGAACTGGGTGCAGAAAACTGGATTTCGGGATCCAGGTCGACACCCATGTCGACTGGGCAGTCGACATGGGGGGGTGGTGTCGACTGCGCAGTCGACACCCCTGTCGACTTGACCTGGGCGGGAATTTTCCCGCCCTGCCCCCTGTGTGTTTGAATTCGAATTTGGCTCTAGTTTTTTAAACTGTTTTGAACTTGGAATTTTTCTGAAAACTTTGACGGACCATAACTTGGTCATATGGACTCCGATTTTCGAAAAATCGGACTTTATTTCGCGTATTTTTCCGAGTCGAACGCAATGGCGTTGCCCGTTTCCCTTGATTTTGATTTTAACTTTTAATTCTGCCTTGATTTGCGAATCTTAGTGCTATAGAATTACGGGGTGTTACATTCTCCTCCACTTAAAAGGATTTCGTCCCCGAAATCTCCAAGTTAGGAAGAATGTGTCCTACCATCCAATCACCCATCTACTCAACCATTCAATCACAGGCATCCATTGTCCTTAAAAGATTTCTGATGCCTTCATGTTCATATGCATAGTGTGTGTATATGTCTTTATCTAATGCAAAATCAGGCGGTCTACTGATTCAGTTGACCTCCTTAATGTGAATCATGTCAGTGCCATGCGTCCAATCATGTATACAAGCATCCCTAGTTATGTAAATACTACATGCGTGCACGGCCATTCATCCATATGCAACATCCATATGATAACATATCAGGCTCAACTTAAATACATATCTGTAAATGCAATATGAAAACGTCCGAACTGAGCTAGTGCCTAATACGTATGCATATGCATCCACGAGCAACCATTAGCAACCACCAAACATAACATGTTTCAAACACATGTTTACATCCATTGGCTTCTACCTAAGGATCGAGGATACGACCTAGGTGATATACTTCGGAAAGAGAGAAACAATTATGTATAAAGCTCCTACACAAAGAAATCAAGGGTGCACCCTTAAGAAAAAGGGTATGAAGCTAGTATCTAGCCTTCTTGAGCTTTACTCCACTGTATCTTAACTAATTTAACTTCACGATTGTGAAGTTTCTGACCTCCAATTCCAAAATAAACAGATGTCAATCACGGTACCATGTATATGTACTAAGATGATTAGAGGTCTCCCTCTTATCCGCCATGCCATAACTATAGGGGTCGAAAGGTTACTACGTGCTTTTTAGAGTACCTGCCACAACTATTCATCTCTCACGCAAACCATCCTAGTCGAACTCGACATTCCTCAAGTACAAGCCCCAAAGGCCTAAACCAATATCAGACAAACACCCAAGGAATATCTCCTCCGAATTTAGACGATCCTCGTGAGATGATATAAGCAAACTCGATAGCTATCCTCAAATCCCAAAAATAAACTGGTCGGACCACCAATTGGATTTGAGACTCTAGTGGGATCTTTCTACTATACAAGTACTATGGTGCAGAGACTCAACTGTGGAAGTGGATATGAACAAATGCGAAGCGCTAAAACCAAAGGAAATATTACGAACAGAAAACTAGACTCTTCCAACCGGACTACCTTTCTCCTAGGTGCGCTTGGTGGCGAAAGCATGTACTTGTCCTTCTGAAAATCTCGTCCTCGTTCTTGCCCTTGTCCTTAAGTATACTCCCTATCATACCCTAGTAAAGATACTTCCTCTTGTCTTAAGTTTTATAATTTCTTCCTCCTTCGTGTGCTAAGTCTACATCCCTGAATTCCTTATCCTAGGGTTATGCTCCTTAGCCAAACTCCTCATCCCCTTCCGTGTGTAGTCATGTTGACAAATCTCTCGAAAACTGCCTCCATCGTACGGAAAATCCTACTAAGCTTGGAAGAAAACTAACCGCAGGTGAAACTACTACGGTTATAGATGGAAGTTGGGCACTACTTCGCCCATCGATGAGGTTACCTCCCAGAAAGCCAGGAGCCATAGAGACTCAAGAAAGAAGGAGACAAGAATTCAAACAGAGGAAGAGAAGACAATGCGTATGGCTTTGGGGAATATGCCTTTAAAACAAATCTTTTCTCTTGAAAATGCTTCTATGAAAACCGTTTTGAAAATAATTTTTCAAATCTTTTATCTGATCCGGTAACCTTCAGCTCTGATACCACGTAACACCCCACGTCCGTTAGTGTCACTCACAAAGGGAATGCACTAAGTTCTGTGGAGCAATTAGGGTAGAAGATGCAGATAAATTACAAGATAGACAAAAATTAAACAGCGGAAAATAAAACTTTGCTTTATTGATACATAGTTTGTACAATGATTTCTTTACAATATCAGAGTATCATCTGTCTTACAAAATAAAGAAGCATGAAAATACATTTATATTCCCCAAATTTAGCAAGAGCCAGCCACAGCATCTGAAAAGAGAATCCAAGCAAACTTCGACAAATCTTCAAGCTGGGAAAGGGTGACATTCCAACTTAACCTGAGCTATACTATTCCCTCCTCTACTACCTGGGGGGGGGGGGAACGGACGAAAAAAAGACGAAAGAAAAACAGAGTCAGACATAAAGCCTGAGTAAGTTCAGTAACTTCTAGCATGTGAACATGGAAAAACAAAACGATATGAATTAACTGAATACAAGATTACACCACGACGATAGGGTCAACAAGATTAGACAAGGTAATCATAAGATATGCTAAGATAAGACTAACTGGATATGCTTTGATACTTTCGCCACTTCGCTATTTCCTTGTTATACTATATCTCTGCACCACCTAACTAGTGTCCCAACTAGTAACGATAACGTGATCCCAATCCCTGTATTTTCCATTGCCTTCCGGCATACATTCATTATTTGTTACCTGGATCAAATCTAGGGTTTTCTATCAAGTGCTTTCTAGATTTAACTAGAGTTTACGCTATCTGCTGAACGCTTCTCGAATTCAGGATTTATGCCACCTAGTTCAACTAGGAATTATGCTACCTGTCGAACGATGCCCCCAAGTCTAGGACACACTACCTAGAGTGGTATATGTTCCTATACTTCCCCACGCCTGTATCGCGAATCGTTATCGCTTGTCTAGATGCACATGTCCTGTAATGTGCGACCCGAGTCCTGTGTCAGGGCAAATCAAGGAATACAGAACTCGGTCGGGAGCTTTCAGATATCTGCCGATGCAGATGCTAAGGTCTGTTTTTATTCCAGTGGCTATGGTCCCACTTGACCCCTCCCTCAACTAATGAAAGGCACCCTTTGTAAAATGAGAACTATACGCCGGCCCCCGGTGCCCCACTATCCTATGGCCATCCTTACCCATAACTAGATAGCAATTATGGTCTTTTGGAGTTCTCCGCCTTTCTGCTTCACGTATCTTGACTGACTCAAGATGGATGGTAGACGACGAGTTGCTATCACAGGGCTACCGTTTTCTCGCCGAATCACGCCGGTCCATCCTAGTCTTTAGGTTGCCACATATATTGCAACCAAGGCATACCCCTGGTTCTTCTACACAGACGTTAACCTCTGTGAGCCCAGGAGGATCATCTGCAGTCTCACAGAGGGATACCAAGAGTACCCTCACATCCCCTCGAAGCCTCAGGCTTCGTAACCCAATTCGTTGGAGCCTTCTCGGACGGACATTCGCTCCTTCCCGTGTTATACTAAGAATTACTACTTAGTTCTCTTTCCTGTCAATTTGGGTTGGTTAAGTGTCATTAGTCAATTCAAGCTAACTTAACCCTCTTCATTTATCCTGATAAACTGATTAAGTGTTATCAATAATTCATGTTGACTTAACCATACCCTAAACCAAGTTATATTGGTTAAGTATTTCTTATTACTTAACCCTACCCATTCACCCTGTATTGGTTAAGTGTTCCCTTTTAACTTAACCTTGCCCGTCTGTTTTAACTAACATGTTATAAATGGTTAAGTATTATCCCTTCATGTTTTAGACTTAAACCCATTCCTTTATCACAACCTGATGGTTAAGTGTTCAAGTTCACTTAACCCCTACGGTCTAGCCCAGTTAACATATTAAATTGGCTAAGTGTATTAGATTTTACTTAACCCCAACCTCTGGTCTAGTTAACATGTTAATTTGGCTAAGTGTATTAACTTTACTTAACCCCAACCTCTAGCCTAGTTAACATGTTAATTTGGCTAAGTGTATTAACTTTACTTAACCCCTACAAATCTTGTCTTGTTACCTTGAGTCTGGTTAACTGTTTCTATGGACTTAGCCCTCCCATCCTAGCTTAACTGTGTTAAATTGGTTAAGTGTTCCTATGGGCTTAACCCTCCCATTCTAGCTTAACTGTGTGAAGTGTTTTTATGAACCTAACCTCATCCATCAGTTTAGTTGTCATGTTGGACTGGTTAAATGTTTTAGTTAACTTAACCCTACCATTCTTGTTCTAGCTTTAATTAAGTAGATTAAAGCCACGCCCACTCACATTAGACAGATATTGTTGCGAATACTGGATGTGCCGGTTGGTTCCGAGCAGGTTTACATCGCAACTCAGTCTAACCTCGGGTTAGGCATATTCGTGTTTTCTAAATTCAAAGGGTTTTGATTAGTTTTCAATTCAGGTTTTGAAAGTAACCATCTCGTCCGTCGGATCAGTTAGGGATAGCCAGGGAGAGCAGGAAACTTGTATTTTCCAAACCCAAGCCTAAACACTATCCTCTCTGTCACCCTAGAACTTTCTGGTGTGTTATTAAAAGAGATGTCGTTTAACAAACCTTTAATTTGTCTAAGTTTACATTTCTCATTTAGAACAAATTATATAAGTAAATTATTCCTAATTTACTTATTTCCTAATTCCCCTTTTAATGTAAATTGTCAACATTCATTCTTATGGCCCATTTTTCCCTCTAAATCATGTTTATGCTTTTTGTTATGTAAACTATACCAAATCAAGTGTCGGTAACCATGATTTTGCTAAACCTGCCAATTACTCCCTATTATGGCCAATTTCAAATTTAGGCCAATATATTTACCGTTCCAAATTAGCTAATCCAATTCCAATTCAACATTCTAATTCATGTCAAACTAGACTTATTACTCTAGTTCACTATTCATGTAAATGCTAGATTTACATGTCGATACTAGATTCAGGCTACTCAATCTATAGTTCATGTCAAATTTATCCAACTTGCATTCTTATGAACATGCCATAATGCGTGTTCCCAATTTATGCCAATTTCCAAGTTAAACTACGTTTTTAGTAAATTTCATATTTTTCCCCAACCTCATTCCCACCATTCGTATAATCATGATTCGGTCTTGATTTATAAATAAAGCTAGGTTCGTAGAAAATAGGGAATGAACCAAAAATGCTATGCGAAAGATAGACATACTAACTGGCATAAAAAGGGTTGAATAACGACATCGGTTCAAGAACATGGGTAGACCTAACTTAATAGGTAAATTCCCAAGGTCTAAAACCAATGAAAACCAAGAATAGACAGAATAGAGACGTAGGTTCAAGAACATGGGTAGACCTAACTTAATAGGTAAATTCCCAAGGTCTAAAACCAATGAAAACCAAGGATAGAAAGATCAGGTTTAGACCCAATTTCACAGCAACCCTTTCCTAGTCATAAATCATAGGTGTTTAGTCACAGTTGTCCTTGTTATGTCATAGGCAATAGTTTATGTTTCCAATTCAAAAGCATAAGCTTAGTCAAGGAAATAATTCTCATAGTCACAGTCACAGTCATAGGCAATGTCCATAGTCATAGGAAATGTTCATAGTCATAGGCAACGTTCACAGTCATAGGCAATGTCCATAGTCATAGGCAATGTTCATAGTCATAGGCAACGTTCACAGTCATAGGCAATGTTCATAGTCAAAGAGGCATACAGTCTTATTTGTCCTTGAATCATAACAGTTCTTGATTAGGTCCAAGAATATAGGCACTAATTCGAATAGAGAGAGAGAGAGATTTGGCATATTCTTTTATTCCTTTAATTTCATGTCACGAACAAAGAAAAATGTTCAAATCTAAAAATAACTGACTTACAGAGATTAGATTAGAATAGAAAGGAGGCATTGCTATGATTCGTGCGACGTTTAACCTTTAATCCTTATCTTGATGCTTTGAATCTTTTCTAGACAACTTGAGCAGCATAACCTTGTCTTGGATTTTTGTATTATCCTCTTATTTTTATATTTTCTCAGAGGCAGCATAAGGATAGAAAAGAATTGTGAATAAAGAAGAAGACCAGGGCTGTTTATATAGTGTTAGGCGGACGAACCTGGTCAGAATGGCGTCTAGATACAGAAGAACGAACTAGGTGCAGAAAACTAGATTTCGAGACCTAGGTCGACACCCATGTCGACTGGGCAGTCGACATGGGGGGGTGGTGTCGACTGCGGAGTCGACACCTCTGTCGACTTGAACTGGGCGGGAATTTTCCCGCCCTGCCCCCTGTGTGTTTGAATTCGAATTTGGCTCTAGTTTTTTAAACTGTTTTGAACTTGGAATTTTTATGAAAACTTTGACGGGCCATAACTTGGACATACGGACTCCGATTTTCGAAAATTCGGACTCTATTTCACGTATTTTTCCGGGACGAATGCAATGGCGTAGCCCGTTTCCCTTGATTTTGATTTTAACTTTTAATTCTGCCTTGATTTGCAAATCTTAGTGTTACAGAATTACGGGGCGTTACGCGGAGCAAGATGTTTCGTAGATGTTGCAAAGAGAAATATAAGAAATGTAGAGAAGATTTTATGTCCTTGTTTAGATTGTCAAAATATTAGTCGAGAACATGATGAAATTATCGTTGAACATTTAATTATAAGGGGGATGGATCCTAAGTACAAGAGCAGTACTAAGTGGTATCATCAGGGAAACAATTAAATGTGGGCGCAGACATGATGTTGGACAATACATTTGATCTACTTAATGCTATTCATTTTGAAGATGAAGAATTTTTGAATCATTCTTTTTTTACTAATTTAAAAGAAGATGAGGATGTTCAAATAGGTGAGGATGATTTACTTAAGTATTTGGAGGATGTAGAAGCCCTCTTATATCCTGATTGTGTAGATCAAACTAATCCATCCGCCATCATTGCTTTGTATAATCTTAAATGTGAGGTTAGATTATCCAATAGTGGTTTTGATAAGCTTATGAACGTTTTACAATTGTTGCTACCGGTGAATAATGAACTTCCTGAAACTTTGTATATTGTAAAAAAAAATTCTCAATGTGTTTGACATGGGGTTTGAAAAGATTCATGCTTGTAAGAATGGTTGTTGCCTTTTTGGAAAAAAATTCAAGATTTAGAAAGTTTTCCTAAATGTAACTCTTCGAGATGGAAGATAAATGAGGACACTAAGGAAATTATATGAGGTTGTCCAGTTAAAGTGTTGAGGTATTTTCCAATCATTCTAAGATTTAGGAGAATGTATAGATCTCAAAAGTTGGCAGAAGACCTAAGGCGGTATTTCAACAATGAAAGCAGTGAAGGGAAAATGCGTCATCCTGAAGATTCTATAAGATGGAATGCAGTGGATGAGAGGTGGAAATCATTTTCATCTGATCTATGCAATCTCAGACTTGGTCGTGCTACAAATGGTGTCAATCCATCTGCCTCGATGATCTCCAAATATAGTTGTTGACCAGTAATGCTTATGACATATAATCTCTCGCCTATGTTATGTATGAAAAAAGAAAACATTATGCTAACATTAATAATTCCTGGTCCAAGAAATTTGGAAATGATATTGGTATGTGCTTGGATCCATTGGTAGAAGACTAAAATTATTTATTGAATAATGGAATTGATAGCATTCAGTAAATCGGTTTTTAATTTAAGAGCAATTTTACTATGGACAATAAACGACTTTACGACTTATGGAAATCTTGCAAGATGTTGTGTAAAAGGAGAAAAAGCTTGTCCATTATGCGGTGTTAAGACCATCATCGGCGGTTGAATTATTGTCGGAAAAGTGTTTATATGGGACATAGAAGCTTCCTAGATCCTTCACATCCATGGAGGAAGCAAAACTTGGTTTGACAACACCGTAGAGAACGGTAATAGACCTAGAATTCTAGCGGAAATAAATATTTCTGCTATTTTGAATGCTTTTCCAAATGTTTTTGAAAAAGATAAGAATGAAGAAACAAAAAGGAGGATGAGTAAGAAAAAGCTAAAGATGAAGTTGAGTAAGAAGATAAAAGTAAAAATAGGAAGATCACTCGCAGTAAAAAAGTTGAATATGATAGAAAAAGGAGCTATTAAGGTAGACAAAAAAGGAAGAGTACCTTTAATGTCAGTAGCTGTATGGAAGCCAGTAAGTATGGGTGTATGATCACTTAGATTGTTACAAAGTGCAATGGTTTTGAACTCTGTAAAAGTTGATTTCTTCTTGTCACTAAACTTATTCTTATTTTACGCTTTGAGCGAGAAGGACAAAGCTATTATATAGAAGTGGTTGCCATACACATGCACTCTTAATGGAATGGCTCACTTGGGTGAAGATTCGTAAGAAAATAGTAGTTCTATTTACTGCAATATTTATGAAAGCTTTTAAGGTAATGAAATTTCTTATTTGGAGTATTTTTGAATGTAGAAAAGCGAAATTAGTGATTGCTCTTTCGTCTCTAGAAGTGTAGATTGGATCAAATCTCAAATTAAAAAAATGGTGAACCAGTGAATGTGATTGCTGCAGATGCTATACTAAGTTCATACATTTCAAATACTTATGGTAGATATATAAATACTATGATTTATCGAGTTTTTAAAAAAATAGATCTCATATATGTGGTATTAAAAATTGCAAGCTTCCGAATGTGTTTCATATTTTAATTTAAATGCAATGTTTTTATATAAACTATAGAAATATGAAATTGATCATGTTTTGTATGAAAAGATTAAACAAATTGATGGTGTTTCACAATTGAGATCTCTGATTGATTATAAAGAAGATGCATTTGCACAAGTGTTGGGCAAGAAAGACCTAGTCGACTTAGAGCGATGGGAAGAGGAATGAGTCTTAGTAGAGCAGCTTTATCGCAAGTTAAGGATAAGCATACACTGCAACTTGAAAACAAAGTGTTGGACTTAGAGAAGAAATTTCTATAACTACAGAAAAATCAAGTAAGAATTATCATTACATTTTGATCACTTGTTTTTGTCCATTTGTTTTTTGTCTTTTCAAGTGTTTTTTTATTTTGTTTTGTGTTTTATAATAGTGTTATTTTTAAAAATAGTTTATTTTCATTTTGTTTTCTTCCTAAAATTTAATGTACTAGAAATATGTGCTGCTAAAATGAAATTAAAAAGTGCGTAGCATAGTGAAAAACAGGTGGAAGAAAAATGCTATACATTAGCTTAGTATGATATTAGAGATTTATAGCATGTAATACGCAAGGTAGTGCAAGAAAAATAAAGTATAGAAGAAAAATTCAAAAATATAAAGATAAAAATTTAAGTTAAAGATAAGTAAAATGATATTTGTACTTGTAGTTAATTCTAATCGTAATGATCGGTGTTAACCGACCTTTTGGTCTTGTTCCCAAAAGTATACCAGGCCCACTCGACTCGGCCCCTCGCATGACACTAAAGCCGAAGTGTCGCCAAAGCACTAAGGATTCAAGCTCAGAAGGAGTTGTGCGAGCGTAGTCATCACAACGCCTCACAACCATCATTTCGCATCCCCGAAATATGGCTTGCTTCAAGATTTTGACTCCCACACTTCGCTTCCCTCTATTCGAGTCCCTACTATCTCGCATCATGAGATTTCGAATCCCTCCAAATACCCACACATCCATGAATTCGCATCACCCGGACACCCCTTCCCATCGTACTTTGCTTCCCCTCGTCCCATGTAGCTCACTCCTTTTTGTACCCCCAAGGTTAAGAAATTCATATCTCATGGGATACGAATTTTCGTATGCCTGGGATGCACATCTGTATCCACACGGGGATGTGAGATTTCGTATCCCCTAGGGATACGAAATCTTCGTATCGCCTAGGGATATGAAATCTTCATATCCTCCCCGAAATACGAATTTCGCATCCCTTGGAATGCGAAATTTGTATACCCTCGGAGGATATAGAATGTCCCGCATACGAATAGGGGGATGCAAAATCTGATGATGTAGTCCCCAAATCTCACCTACTCCCACCTAATCCACCACCTATAAATACCCTCTTCCATGATTTGAGAGCTCTACAAGGACCTAGAAACATCATTACTGGCTTCCTAGAACTCAAGGATGAAGAAGAACAAACATTTTTTCCCTAGGACTTTATATGTGCAAAATATGACTCCTAAAATCTTAGCCAAAATTTTTATGATGATGCCTTGTACTTGTAACCTTCAAAAATCAATAAAATCCGCAAATGACTTCAAAGAGGACGTAGATTCAATACGAATCGAACCACTATAAATTTCTATCCTTTTTGCTTATTGCAATTTTATTTTCTGTACGTGAAACACTATTCTCGAGTAATCGAGAATCCTTGGGTGTGATGATTATTTTAGTCGTAAACACTATGATGCTTTCACTAAGAATCTTTGCCTGCTTCTTTCCACTCAGTTTCCATCTCGACTTTGAAGCACTACTCATCTCTTCCTCAACCTACCATTCGAGTCTGCTTACAATGGTTAAAAAAAAAAAGACTCAAATGGCCAGAACTTCCTCCGCGGCTGACACAACTACTTCTCATCAGCTGCAATCTACGGAAAACCCAGAAAACATGGAAATCGTTCCTCCTTATGACCCCAAAGCTTCGACAACCCAAGTTTAGCTCTTTGAGCTTAACAAAAAATTGGAAGACAGAACTAGAGAGCCCAACGAAACGTTGAAGACAAACATTGAGCTGATGCAATGGCTCTAAGACAGTCAATGCCGCATTGCTCATCTTCAACTTAACTAGAACAGCGCTCACGCACTACTCAATGCCTCAGAAAGTTCTTCTGACACACGCCTTAGGGGCTGAAGCCAAAAAAGGAGGACTACTGTTAATGCCCTCGCCAATAATAATGCCAGTGTCAATGGAAATGAAAATGATAATGGAACTACCGTATCTTTCAGTGAGGGAACACGTCAACGTTATCATTTTCAGCTGGTTATTAATGACGAACCTGGTCCTAGTAACTGACCCTCTCCACGACATAACGCAACTGTCATTGCTCTAAGCTTGGGGAATGCGCGTCCAACATCCCAACAGGCCCAATCTCAACACGATCAAGTTCAATAGGCTCAGGACCAGCCTCAACAACCCGAACAGAATCTAGTGAATGAGGTTTATGACATGGATGAAGATAATCCCGACATCTATCATCGAAGACGTCCACGGCCCCAAACTCTTGAAATGAAACACGACCACTGGGTTACAAGGGAGGTTCAGCCTGCGTATCTCACCGACATGATCCAAAGGATCGTGAGAGAGACACAGGGAAATACCATCGACATTTGGGAAACCAACATTAGGCGTAACTCCTTTACTCGGGTCATCCATGAGGCAGAATGGCCTCGACGTTCCAATATTCCCCAGCTAACGTCTTACTCACTGAAGACTGATCCCTACAACTTTCTAAACCGTTATGAATGACATATGGACTCCAGTCGAGCTACTGATGCTGTAAAATCCAAGTGCTTCCTATATTTTCTTGAAGACACGACTTTGCTTTGGTTTACTCGACTTCTGGCTCGATCCATTTCCACTTTCGACCAACTCGCTTCCGAATTAATAAAGCAGTTCTGAATGCAAGTCGAACGGCCTAAGGATACTCTTACTCTAACGAACCTCTACCAGGGCACGGGGGACTCTGTTAAAAGCTACCTCGAACACATCAGCGCCTCCCTCCCTGATGTTGACGATCCAGAACCATGCACAGTATTTGTCAACTTTGCTAATGGCATCCTGCATAACTCCTAATTCAAAGCATGTATCAACAGAAAGTAACCCAAGATCTTGGAAGCTTTCTACGAAAATCCCAATCAGTTTGTTTGCCAAGAGGAAGCACGGCGCAACAAAGCAGCTCAAGGTGGACACCCTAATAACCCACACTCAGACACTATAGTAGGCAGTGTCAAAGGAAAATAAGTCGAAGAATCTTCCGCCAGGGGTAAGGAAGTGATCTCGTTCAAGCCCAAGCCGAACAATGGAAATATCGAAGGTCGCAAAAACAACAACCAGACACCTGCAGATCCAAAGAAGCACGACCACACCCTACTTACAGGAACTGCATTCCACTTAACTGAGAGCTGAAGGAAATATATCTTGAGACTTGTAACACTATCCATTACAAGAAATTGAACACGAGAGAATCTACCTATCACGAGTAGAACTCTGACAAATATTGTAGATTCCACGATATTTTAGGACATAACACGAACGACTGTCGCCACCTCAAAGATGTTATAGAAAAGCTCATTCGAGAGAAACGCTTGGAGCAGTACATTCAAAATTATGCTCCTCTAGAAGCAACCGCGGGCCCTTCAATGCCCGCTCTTTCTCCAGCCAAAGCGGCCCTAGGGCCATCCAACCAAAGACCACGTGGAAACGTGATCAACACCATCTGCGGTGGGCTTTATCCGGCAAATGAGAGCTTCTGGTATATGAAGGAGTACACCGATTCCCTCAAGCTTGTCAACTACGAGGCATGCTCCTCCTTGGATGAATTTTTCCTTGCCAAGTTTCAGAAGACGATGCGGGATGATATTGTGTTCCGCAAGAGAGAGTATACTAGAATTGAAATCCCAACCATAGACCCTCTCCTTATTTCTGCACATATAGGGTCAACCTATTTCCATAAAATCCTCATCGATTCAGAAAGCTCTGTTAATATAATCTTCAAGTCAGCCTACAACCAGATATAACATGAGGCCAAGGACCTGAATCCCTGCCATGTCACTATTCATGACTTCAACGGCTCCTCCGAATGGTATACCTAACCATTGAGAATGGAGATGGGGATCGAAGCAGAGTCTGGATCCTCACATTTTTTGCCATCGATATCATCTCTCCTTACAATGTCTTTCTCGGATGTCCTTTCCTTGCAGAGTTAAGAGTTTGCATGGCACTTTGGTCCCATCTTATGAAATTTCCAATTGAAATTGGGATCGGAACCGTTAAGGGCGATCAAGCCACAACCAGAGCTTGTTACCTCATCGAATGGAAGGACGTTATTAACAAGGAGAAAGGCAAGAGAGTAGAGCCACCACTCTACACCAACCCCGCCAGTGCATAGCAACCAATGGAGTTTGGGTCCTGGCTTAGACGTCACTGCCGTTTCAAATGATCTCGATCCATGGGAAGATGAAGAGCTTGATTTCGAAAGGGCTACCCTGGTGGAACCAACTATCGACATTCCAATCAATCCCACCTATTCAACAAAAGTCCTGAAGAATGGATCTCAACTCCATCCTACAACAAAAGGAAGAGCTTGTGGACTTCTTAGAAGCCAACCTCGATGTATTTGCATGGACCCACTCAGTTATGTGTGGAATCGACCCAGGAATCGCTTGTCACATGCTCGATACTGAAGCATTCTCTAGTTAAACAAAAGCATCAAATCATGGGAATATAAAGACCGACTACACTCAAAGAGGAGGTAGATAGACTTATTGACAATAGCTTCATCCGTGATGCCCTCTACCCCGAATAGGTCTCCAACTCGGTCTTGGTCAGGGAATCAAATTGTAAGTCACGAACATTTGTCAACTACTCAAATTTCAACAAAGCTTGCCCAAAGGGCAGCTTCACACTTCCAAAGATCGACCAGCTAGTTAATTCAACTACCGACAACCAACTTCTCTCCTTCATGGATTTGTACTCAAGTTACAATTAGATTCCAATGTGCCTTCCAAATAAGGAGCACACTTCATTCATCACCGAGCTTGGGGTCTACTTCTATGTTGTCATGCCTTTCGGTCTCAAGAATGTTGGAGCCAGCTATCAGCGACTGGTCGACCGCATGTTTAAGGACCATATCAAGAGATCCGTCAAGATCTACGTGGACGATATGCTCGTGAAAATGAGAGTGTCGAACAACCACATCAGTGACCTTGCAGAAATGTTCGATGTCCTTCATAAATACGACATTAAAATCAATGCCTTGACATGCTCTTTTAGTGTTGCATTAGAATAATTCCTGGGTTTTATCGCCAATCACGAGGCATCGAAGCCAATCTGAAGAAAATCCAAGCTATCCGGGATACTCAAGTCCCTCAGAGCATCAAAGAAGTTCAAAGATTAAATGAGAAAGTGGCCGCCCTAAGTCGATTCATCTCAAAATCTACTGACAAATGCATTCCCTTTTCCGACTTACTTAGAAAAGGGAAGCGCAACATCACATGGACACTAGAGTGCATTATTTCATTCCAGGACCTATTGAGTCACTTAGAGAGACCACCTATCTTGTCTAAACCCATGGATCACAAAGACTTATCATGGCCAACGATCTATTTACTGCATCAGTAAGAAGTTGAGAAGGGCTGAAAAGAATTATTCGAAACTTGAAAAGCTTTCTTACTGCCTATTGATCTATTCTCGAAAGATGCGACCATACTTTCAATCCCATTCGAGCATAGTATATACTGACCAGCATCTGCGATAGGTCCAGTAATGACCTGAGGCGTCTAGGCGACTTTTGAAGTGAAATATAGAACTAAGCCAATTCAAAATTACTTTCATCCCTCGTCGAGCCATCATCAGACAAGCCCTCACAGATTTCATTGCAAAGTTCACTATTCCCGAAAAACCTCCTCCAGAAGACAGTGAGCCTCTAGACGTTCAATGAAAACTATTCGTAGATGGATTATCTAACAGTCAGTGTTTTGGCGTTGGAGTCGTTTACATTAGTCCTTAGGGACACTTGATGTATTACGTCTTGAAGCTAAACTTCCCTGTCACCATCAATGACGCGGAATATGAAGCCTTGATTGGTGGACTTAGAATTGCAATTGAACCCAACATCAACGATATCCCAATATACTCCGACTCACAGCTCATTATACGCCAGGTGCAGGAAGAATACCAATCTAAGGGGGAACGGCTTGCTCCCGACCTTGCTTGGGTCCACGAACTGCTTACCCACTTCGAACGCTACATCATTTCGCACATCCCTCGAGAACAAAAAAGAAGGATGATTCATTTGCAAAGTTGGTAGCTCTGGGGATGCGCAACTCTTGGGACTTGTCCTAATAGAAGTACTCAACTCTACAAGTGTAGATCAGATGCAGGCTGATTCGATATCAATGACGGAGATCGAACTTGAACCCGAGTCTTAGATGACACTAATTAAGGACTACCTGCTTTATGGAATCCTCCATGATCATTCCAAGGAGAGATGAGCACTCATCCGTAAATCATCTCATTGCATCATTATAGATGGAGTGGTCTACCAAAGGGATTCTTTGTTACATTATTATAGTGTGTAGCCCACAATGACGCCGACTGTGTGATGCTGGATGTGCATGAAGGCAAATACGGTGACCACACTGGGGGGCAAACTCTGGAAAGGAATACTCTCAAATATGGTTACTTCTAACTAACACTTGACCAAGATGCAACTGACTATGCCCGCAAGGGCGACAAGTGCCAGAGGTTTTTCTAAGATTTCAAGAGCCCCGCATACCAAGCTAACACAAATGGCCAGTCCATGGTCGTTTGCTATGTGGGGAATTGACATCATTGAACTCTTCTGATGCCAGAGGCGATGCACGCTATGCTATCGTCGCAGTTGATTACTTCACCAAGTGGGCCGAAGCCAAGCGTCGCACTATAATTACTATCATCTGTAACATCATCTATCATTTTGAAGTCCCCCAGACTATTATTTCCGATAACGAGACCCCATTTGAAAGTGCGGAGTTCAAGATCTTCTACCGACGACATAACATTGAGAAGAAATTTCTAGTGGTAGCTCACCCTTAGGCCAATGGGAAAGTCGAGGCTGTGAATAAAGTGATTAAGTTCATGATCAAGAAGCATCTGAAAAAGGCCGGAGGGTTATGGGTAGATAAGCTCTCTCTAGCCTATTGGGCTTACCGGACTACCCATAAGTCAATGACAGGCCATACTCCTTTCGCTTTCTCTTTTGGATCTGAAGTCATCATACCCATTGAGCTCAAGTTCCAATGTCATCGAGTCACTTACTATGATCCGAGGACCAATACCTCCTCTTGGAGTCGCTTGACTTTCTCGAAGAGAAAAGGGTGAAGCTGAACCCATAGTCGTCGCTCAACGCCAACGAGTTGTCTAATATTTCAACTCCAGAGTCCGTATGAAACACTTCGACATCGGTGACCTCATCCTGAAACAGATCTTTCCCACACCGAATGGTTTCAATCCTCGCTGGGAAGGTCCGTACATCATACAATGGAGGCTTGGAGATGGAGCCTTTAAGCTAACAACCGTTGATGGTACCAAACTCCCACGAGCATAAATTAGTGGACACCTCCACCGCTTCTTCACTTAATCTAGTTTATAGATTTACTTCTTGCTAACAATTTTTTGTTTTCTTCAACTCAAGGCATTGTAAAGTAAAGTCCATTGCTACCAAAGTTATCTGTAAAAAAAGTTTCAGATGTCCATGTACTTGGTGTATTTACCTTCTGCATAGCATGTTTGAGCAATTATTACAACTGACTTGCATACACGAGCGCACAATACTAAATTGACACCCCAAAGCTCGGAACCGATCCGCTAACTCGAGTCTTGAACCAACAACGAGACTAAGTATAAATATCTCAACTTAAGTCTCGAACCAATGACGAGGCAGAGTAAAAATAACTTGGGACACTCAATAACTTGAGTATCCAACCCTAGTTCCCAAATCTCCGGACTTGGGTCAACCCATTAGTTGGGTGATTATGAAGTCGGCCGATCACTCATCTCTGTCCGACCTGCAGGGTCTGGATCCATGTACCAAATCGGCGAACCAACGACGCCCTCAAGCTCTAACCCTAACGAAACAACGAAAGAGTCTGAAGCACGAATCAACGGCTTCCATGCCTCCTCACGACTCGGGATCAACGACCATAAGGAGATCTCGATAGGGAGACACTAAACCTAAACTCTGCACAACTTGAAGTTCTCGAGAGTAGGTTCAACACAGTACAATCTTTGCACAACTGGAGGATATCAAGAGCGAAGCCACAAACAACATTTTCCCAAGTGTGACGATGAGTATATTTATGTAAGTATGAACACTGGAAAGCGTAGACAAAAGTTTAAAGACTTAACACAATATGTGATATAAGCAAAGTCAACTAAAAACTTTCATTCGCAACAAAAGCAAACTACAACTATATCTTTCTTTCTAATGACATAGGGTCCTACTCGCGTATACTATCAGCCTACATGACCAAAAACTCTTTAACCATCACTTGGACGAACCGTTCTTCACCTTCTTCTTTAAAGATTCAGCATCGGACGGGTCATTGCCTGTCTTCTTCCTCCTCTTCCCTTCCTGTCCATGGCCAAAAAGACGGACTCATGGGATACCACCTTAGACTTCTCTTCGTCATCCTCTCCACTCGTAATCTCAGTAATATCGCTAATTACAGGCGGGATCATGTGTAGGGGTTTGGGAGCGATATCGGTGGCAAGGACTAGTATCATTTGAGTCCCCTCCTTATTCCCGGCCTTCGTGGCCTTCTTCACCTCCAGCTCAACCTTTTTCTTGGCTTCCCTCGCTGTCTTTTGTTCGGCCAACCGCCCGGCCTTGAGCTGCTTGGTCGCATCCTCCTGCAGCTTCTTAAACAAATCATCAGCCTTCTTCTTGGAGGCCTCATCGTCAGGCTTCATCTTTCTGGCCTCATCATCATCCCCTATCTTAACAGCTTCATCGTCAGCTTTATGTTTCATCTCCTTCTGAACTTTAGCAGCAACGTCGTTCTCTCCCTTCTTTCTAGCTTCCGCCTAACCATCTACAGGGTCGCCTCGTCGGCCTTACTCTTCTTCTCCTGCTCTTTAGACTTAGCGAGTAGTTGGGCCTTCTATGCCTCCACCAAATCGTGCATGGTCTGCACACTTGTATCTACCTGTGTGGTCACTTGGGTCTCCTGTCCATCCCTTATCTCCCCTTCCTCCATGAGCAAATCCTTATAACTCTCATGGTCCACATCAGAAAATGTATCCAAAAGACCGCCACCCCCTCCAAACTGTGCTCCCTGCATTCCCACTCCAAGCTCAGGTAATAATGGAAGTGTCGGCAGGAAGCCCGTTTTTACTTCTGCTCCGGAAGGGCCAGCACAATAAAAAGGAATACGAGTTAGTCTACTTCGAATTAGTTCTCACACCCTTCTAAGCATTCATGATAATTAGACTTTACCTCCCAATATTTGTGGTGCAATCACGATAGGCATGGTGATCTCGATGGTTGCTTGAAAGGAACTTCCTAGACCCAACCCTAGAAAGTTAGGGTCATATTCGGTAGTGATGGGAGCTAGGATCATCGAGCCGCTAACAGAAGCGAATGTCATAACTTGTCGCTAAGAACTTCCTCCCACAAACTCATGAGTGACTATCATGCTCTCTGTAGCCACTTCCTTTCATTTGGTAGTAGCATGTTCATCCAACCTCACCCTCTTAGTGTCAGCTCGTAACAACTTCCACCCTGCAACACTGAGCGCTTATCCTCGGTCAGATGATCATGCATAAATTCAAACTCATCTATCGCCTTCACCTATTGTGTCTGGGCCTCAAACTACAACAGTCTATCTCAAGTTTGAGCCATAATTTAAGCAAATTATCGATCCACGAGATTCTGTGGAATCGAAGCGCTTTAACTTACATGCCCTAGAAATATGGCTCTAGAGGCTCTTCCACCCTGGCCTCGGCATCCTCGATATTTTCCTTGAGCTTCTCCACCTCAGCCTGATGCCCAGCCTTTATGCCCTCCACTTGACCCAGCACATCCTTGCTCGTAGTCTCCGCATCATCTTTCTCTTTTATAGCTTGAGCAACCTCAACATCGCTCAACTCAAGCAGCTTTTTGAGCTCATCATTTTCATTTATGAGCAACTGAGCCTACTTATTCTCTTCCTTCATCCTCTTGCTCTCCATGACAAGAGAATCATTATTTGTGCAAAGTTGATGCAGTGCCCATTCTCCTTCTCTAGCTCAATATTTCTCTTTGTCAAGGCTTCATTATCCTGCTTGAGAGTCATGTTCTCTGACAAGACCTTAGCCGCCATATCTTTATATGACTCTTGAGCCTGTTTCGCCTCCTCTTTGACTTTTGTGTAGTCCCACTTCAGTTGTGTTGTTTCAGCAACATAAATTTAGCACCTAAACAAGTTATTCATATATGCAGAAATTGATATAATTCAAAGACTTGTCTTACCCAGCTCGTTGTCCTGATCCTGGACACTCTCTCTCTCGGCTTTCACATCCAACTCCAAGTTCTAGATCTCAACATTCTTTCTGAAGATTAGCTCTGAGAGGTGCCCTGCATACCTATGCATTTCTCGATATAGAAGGAAGACGTCAAATACTATATCACACACATCTTTTTCCACATTCCGGGATATCAGATGGATGTTTGGCAACCACACCAGCTCATTGAGATATAACCCGGGGAATTGCTCCCTTAATATATCCTTCCTCCGCTTGAGAGCGAGCTTTGTGATGTCTGACATGTCGAGCAACCGATGCCCCTTCTTCGACACTCCTGTCTTTCCAGTTCTCCTATCCGTAGGAGCCAATCCCTTACTTCTCGATGTGGTTACAGGTTCCGAGGGTGGAATATAAAGAGGGTTTGTCAATGACTACTGCCTGGTGCTCGCTATGTTTAGCCTTGAATCTGCACCAGATGATCAAGTGATGGGTGGTGGAGATTCTGAATGTTGAGGCCGATCTTTTTGACAATGGTCACCGTTGCAATTTTTATGAGTGCATGTCCTAAGTGTTCTCTCCATAGACCAGAGTTAGGTCCAGTTGAAGGGTGACCTCCCCAATGGTTAGCAATAATCTTTCTGTACTAGTGTCGCTGTGGCAAGACAATGATAAATCAAGCGGAAGCTTGTCCAAGTCCTTAAACTGACCAGCCTTCTCCTGTGAAACAGTGGTCTCAGAGGTAGTTACTGGAGGGACGGGAGTGGATGGCAGGCCCTCATCTCTAACAAATACCTCCTCATCGTTGGCGCAACCCTCACTAGTTCCCTCCTAAGCCTTAGCGACCTTGCGTCATTTGGACATGACAGAGGGGAACTTCCTTTTGTTGCCCGGAGGACTTTCTCCCCCTTAGTTTCTGCCTTTCATTCTTTCCCAGCTACAACCGGTTGGATCACTGTTCGATTAGCAGGAAGTAGGCTCGTTCAGTGAAGAAGTCGTTCATCCGAAACTTTCTTAGTGGAGAGAGACTCCAATGGGATGGTCCTCATTGCTTCTAGATGCTCCTGGTACGTTGTGCCTTTGGGTACTCGAGGAATGCATGTTACACAAACACCAAGTTAGTCTCGAGCTTACGAATCCCTTAACTATAAGCCAAGAGCAAGAAAGACACTCACTTCCAGCCAACCACTGCCTCGCGAATCCTAGGGGACAACGGACGCAGAACCAATCAAACTTAAAAACACTAAGCCTACTCTATGTCCCCAACATGAATCGAGTGCTGGCATGTGCCTCCAGGTAGAGCAAGAAAGGTGCACTGGTACTCCTCCTTTTTAAAAAAGATATTGGATGTCCTCTCCAGTAGTATCCATATACAGGTATTCTCTGAATAAGGAGCAAGTACCGAGAATGAAGACATACACATTTGGATGGAACTATGTCGGCGCTAAACGAAAGTAGCGTAGCATATCCCGAATAAAGTTGCAGGACAAGGGCATGCATCCAGAAACACACATATGCTTGTTCCAAGTAGTGTATCCTTCTGGAGATGTGTGCACTCTATCCCCCTCTTAAGGAATGTGAACATCCTCTCAGGGTATGATGAACCTCTTACACACGCGCCTTAGCATAGCTTCATCCATATGCGAAGGCACCAAATTCGGTGGGTTTTTGACTACGACAACATCAACCATCATGTCTGATGCCTCGGGAGTATATTCCCTCGTAATATTTAAGTCCTTTTCCTGCTCAGGATTCTCCTTTATCACTCCCATTCCTTCTGGTTCCACCGGTCCTACCAGATGCTCGACCGGCTGATGTGGTTCTTCCGACTGCACACCCTGATCGGGTGCTTTTGGCGAGCCAATAAGCTAGGAGAGGTAGACGCATCTATGTATCAAGCTTGCTATCCTCCAAACTAGTACTTCTAGATGACCCTAATTGGGACGGTGAGTGTTGTGAAGCTTCAGCTTCCAAAGCCTGAAGTCTCTTGGATGGTCTTGTTTCCGTTGCTAGCTATACTTTCAAAATAGTTGCATTATATATTGCATTGAATAGCCTGTACCCCTTGTATTGGTGTGAATAGCATGAACGTGCAGTGTCATGCGATATCGATACTATTATAGTAAATGAACTTGGGATGTGGCGACGATTACCAGTCCTTGGAACTATAACCATCATCGTCGTCGACCTATGTCGTTAGGTTCACGTCGGGTCAATGCTACATTGTGATCGAGATCGAAAAACAAATTTAAAGGTCGGTAATTTAGTCATGTGTTTGCGGTTCGAGTTTATGCTCTAATGCTATGTGCAAGTCTGAATTATCGGCCCTTTTTCAGTTATTATGTTTACCTAAGTCCGATTCAATCACGTAGCGCCATGGAAATGACATAAATCGAGCAGCGGGCCCCTAAGGTTCGAGTTCTTAGTAGGGAACACAGAATGCATTGGAATCGGAGTTTGGATTTGCCTAACTCCCTGGGATACTAAATTCGTATCCCAAAAAAAAGATTTTGCATCCCATCCTCCTCCCCTCCCAAAAAATGGCATCCCAAACTTCATCAAATTGCGGCCCAGGTCTCCTCGCATCCCTTGAGTCGTGAAATTTGGCATCCTTCGGTTATCAAAAATCACATCCCCAGATGCGCAAAATGGCATCCCAGAGGATGTGAGGTTTCACACCCCACAGATGCAAAAAGCCGCACTCTTAGAGGCAATGTGAAGGAAACTGCCCCGTCTTCCTCCTTCTCCCTTCTTCATTCTCCTTCGCCTCTGCTCCCCTTCCATCTCCTCCAAGGCATAAAATCCCTTCGAGCTTCAAAGTCGAATCCGCTTCAAATGAATCACGCGATGATGAATCAAGTTCGATTCAAATTCGAGAGGCATAAGTCGAATTCGATTCACTCACCCCTAAGGTTTCAGATCCAGTTCAATGTCTACCATTATGGGAAAATTATCTAAGTCCTAAGGATGCGAACATTTATACTGGGAAAACGGGGAGAAAGAATTTCGGGTTGCTTTATTAATACCGGGGGATGGGGACGAGCCAGGCCCATCCGGGGGTTCACAGCCTATTGGGATGCAAAAATTCGTACCCCTCTTTGGAATTCGAGGACTTCCAAAAAAATGATGATGTTAACCGGCCTTTGGTCTGGCTCCCAAAAGTACAGTAAACCTGCTCGACTCAACACATCACGTGGCACCAAAGCTTCGCCAATATACTATGGAGTTAAGCCCAAGAGGAGTTGTATGAATATAGCTTCTCACCTCCTCAAAATAATGCTCCTAGCCTTTTTTTTGAATCCCTTACTTAGGGGATTTCATATCACTCATCATGAACAATTCAAATCCCTCAGAAGACTTCGGCTCCGTATATCAATCCCCAAAATTTCAGATCTCTCACCCCACATGCCAGACATTTCGAATCCCTATGTTTGAAACAATAAAATTCGACTCCCTCGGCCTCGTTCAAGACATTTTGAATCCCACTGCGCAAGATGCTTTCCAACATATCTCTAGGGATACGAGTTTGTATCCCTTAGTGGATACAAAAAGCTTGTATCCACTAAGGATACAAAATAACCGTATCCCCAGGGATACAAGTTCGTATCCCTTATGGGGATACAAAAAACTCGTATCCTCTAGGGATACGAAATAACTGTATCCTTCCTGGGGTATGCTATTCCGTATCCGCTGGGATATGAAATTTGTATCCCTCGGGAGGGATACGATTTTTCCTGTGTGCTTTAAGAGGGATTTCAAATTCTAAATATGGCCATCCAAGGATACGAAATTCTATTATGTGGTCCCTAAATCCTACCTACTCCCACACCTATAAATATCCCTTGCTTATTCTTCACAAGGGTTGGATTTTTGCTGATTTTGTTGTATCTAACAATTCAATGGTTTCTGTTTGATGATAACAAACATATATATATATATATATATATATATATTAAATGTATTTGTAACCGTACTATTCAACACATCATAGACAGAAATATTTATTTACATTTAAACATAATACTACTGCACAAGAATTTATATATTCAAACATTATTTTATTTCAACATTTCAACACTACAAATGTATAACTCCACTATTTGTATAACTCAATGTAATACAATACATTCAATTTCATTTGTATACATTGCTTTTTACTACAGTTCAATCAGTCACTCAAGTTACATTTCATTTACACAGTTGTATACACATAAATTTCACTCTATCACTATTTTACATTCACTCTCTATTATATATACATTGACATACTGACACAGTATTGTCTTCTATCTTCTGCCAGTTTCACAGTCAGTACAGTCTTCTTCTGCTTACGCGTCACAGGAACACACACGGTAATCTGGAACAAAATATTTTTAAATTCTTGCAGATATAATTTTATTTTTAAAATTTAGTTACCTTAGAGTATTGGTGTGTTTCTCATCATTTTGCATAACTTGATCTGATTTATAAGGATATCCATCTGTGTCTAGACAGCTTTTGATATTCACAGTGATTCACTGTAAATACCACAAGGTAGGCATTGTCTGTAGTGCTCACATATATATATTCCATACGTGCACTATACATGTATACACAATGACACATACATGTGTATGTATATACACATATTTTTTGTGCAGGGGCAATATGGTTAGTAAGGGACAGACATATCAAGCAAGACTGTGTTTATGTGAAGCCCGACATACATGCATGGCGCATAGGTCAAGTGTCCATGAACAACACAAGGGGAACAATGAAGTGACATCACATGCACATATGTGTATATATATGTATATATATGAGCTTATATATATACATATATACAAACATGGTCACAAGACAAGCATTCAAAAATGACAACTTGCATATACATGGACAGTGCACAAGACAAATAATGTTGTAGCTCAAGCTCTTGCACATGTCAAAACAGCTCAAATACAAGAATGAGCCAGAAAAGCAAGTACATGATGAACACTAGCAGAAGCAACAAAAATGGTCTCGTACACCGCAATTACATGTGCAAGCCAACATAAATGGACAGTGCAACTACAAGTACATAAATGTGTACATAAGCATTAATGTGTGTACACACAGCAATGAATGGTGAAAAGTAGCAAAAATCACATAGCAAAAATGGATAGCACAGTGGCAAAAGTTTTAAAATCAATGTTTTGCAAATAAACTGTACAAAGCATTCAAGAGTATATAAAGCAAAATGTTTTAAGTGCAAACTCAAGTATGGTCATGGTAAGGTTGCAATTACTTACTCACAGCAATACTCAGGTAGACAACATGAATGGGAGTACATAAAATACATGGGAATGATGTGAACCACTCAATACAGCTCAACAGTGTACAAAAATGATACTGCAATAGTTTTCTAGCACATGTGATACAAAGTGGACAGTGACATGCATACAAAGGCATATGGACAAATATGGCTACACAATATTCAATAAATGATACAAGGAATAGGTTTGATTTCCAAATTTACAGTGGTGCAAGTACTCAACACAATATCGCTTCAGAAATTTAGCTTGCAAGAAGAAATAGAAAGTTTGTATTTTTGCAAACTTGACCAATACATATTTGGCATTTAAATCATTCAATGGATATGTTCACGTGCAATAAATTACTTTTCCAGAAAATGGCAAGCACAAGATTTTTGGTAAGAAATTATTTTCACAAAAACCATTCCTTGTTTGTTTCCAGTAAAATTCAATATAATTTTGGTAAGTTATACAGGAAAATTATTCAAGACAGGTGAAGGTTGGCAACAAAAATCTCCTATGCAAAATGGGAAGATATCAATTCAGCAAGAAAAAAACTTAGCATGAAACAAATAATTTTTTATTTCTAGTTTTAAACATTTTTTTAGGCAAGAAATCAATTTTAGTTTTCCTAGACATAAACAAGTTTTTCTCAGCATTTTTTTAAGAACTCAATCAAATTTTTCATGGGAACAAATCTGGTAATTTTTCAGAGTATTCATGGCATTATGGCAAATCAACGAAGACAACAAATCATGGCAATAATGACGCAAGGGCCAAGGAGAACAAATCTGTTATTGTTTCCCGAATTAACCAACAAGGAATTCAAGGCTGATTAATTCAAGGCGACACAAGGATTAAAATCATGCAAGAACTGTCTCGGCCAAATTCAAACAAGGCAACGCAACAAAAACACACAATAAATCAAGACAACCCATTAAGCAAAATCAGAGAATGTTTTAGGTTTTTTATAACCTATATAAACTACACTATATTCATCACAGGCAAGAAATCGAAACCAAGAAAACAAATTAGATGAATCAAAAATTAAAAATCAGAGAGCTCACAATTTCTAGAGTTTCGATCAAGAGTTCAAGCTGAATCATTAACCTGAGAGCATAAAACAACTCGGGCCTTCAAAGAAGATATTAAATCAATTTAAATTGAAGGAATTGTACTCGAAATTTGGTAAAGAGGACAAAGCCCTAATTTTCAATCCAGTTGCCATTGTTAAAAGAGGAGCCGACATATTTTTAAGTGACAAAGCAAGGAGGGTCGACCAATATTTTTTAGAAAGGGGGTTTTATTGTCTTTGTTTTAATTTAATTGTATTTTCTTTTGTAATCTTCAGTTTAGGGTTTACTAGTTTTTCCAGTAAAAATAAGGGTTACTAGCTACAGGTTTGTAGCTAGGGGAAAACCTAATTTTGGGGACAGAGATCAGTTCAGGGTTTTAAGCATAGGATTAGAACAACAACAGGTTTTGCGAGTGTACAAAACTGTATAGGCGGTTAGCAAGGGGTTCGCGAGTTTATAGGTTTTTGTATGTGGGTGTATGTTTAATATGTAGTAAAAACCCTGGGGAATGTAGCAATAGGCAGGTTTTGCCAAAGCTGGGTAAGATCTGTGTTATTTACTTTTTGAATTTATTTTCTCTACTGCAATCTGTGCTGTGATGTTAAAAAATATCTCGATAAAATTCAATAAACCCTATTCACTTCTCCTCTAGAGTTAATCTAGATCCAACAGATTTGACATCTCTTGAAGCTCCTATAACTCATTAATGGAAGCCTAGTTCTTAGGGGAGAAGAAGCATAAATTACTTTTTCCAAGACTTAGCATACGACACCTATGACTCCAAAATACATGTAAATACTTGTAAGCAAATGCCTAGATGACATTCAATGCTTGTAACTCATATTTGTGAATAAAATATCAGTAAACTCCTTCAAAGTGGACGTAGGTCCCTCACGGACCGAACCACTATAAATCTCCACGTTGTTTACTGCTTTCTGCACTTTATTTCCCCATGCGAAATTATATTCTTAAGTAACTAAGAATCTTTGGGCGTTACTACATTATTTGCCGTCAACATTCTGGTTCTTTTATTAAGAACCTAAGCTCACATCCTTCGCACATTTCCATCTCGATTTCGACGTGCTACTCAGGTTTCATCCTAACCTATTGTTCGAGTCCGCTTACAATGGTTAAGCAAACAAAGAATCCATTGGTCGGAACGTCTATTGCAACCAACACTGTTACTTCTCAACAACTCCAATTGGCGGAAAACCAGACCGAAATGGACATCATTCCTCTTACGGAACTCGATGCTCCAGCTACTCAAGCGCATACTTACGTGCTTAATAAAAAGTTGAAAAATAGATCTCTTGAGCTCAACGATGCATTGAAAAATAACATCGATCTTATGCATCAACTTCAGGAAAGTCAACGTCTCGTCGCTCAACTCCATCTTGCTCAGAACAACGCTCGCCTTTAGCATAACTCCTCGGAAAGTGCCTCTTTCGATACTCGGGGATGGAGCCAAAGAAGGAGGTTCATTCTCAACACTAATGTCGTCGTCCACACTAATTCCTATACCAATGGCAACGACAACAAAAACGGTAATGGGACTACCGTAGCTTTCAACGAGGAAACGCGTCAACGTGACCATTCCCGGTTGGTTATCAATAATGAACCAAGTCCGAGTAACCGAACCTCTCCTTGACAGAACCCTACTGTCACTGCTCTGAACTTGGGGCCTACGCTTCTAGCAACTCAACATGCCCAAGTTTTTGCCTAATTAGAATCTGCATCAAACCGTTCAACCTCATCAATCGTACTAGAATCAGGTCGATGAGATGGATGAGGATAAGCCCGATGTCCATGACCCAGAACCCCCGAGGTGAACTACAACTGCTAGATTCCACCCACGGATGTTCATCCTGCATATCTCCCCGATGTGGTCCGAATGATAATGAGAAATATGCAAGGGAACGTCAACGACGTATGGGAAACCCACTTGAGACATAACCCCTTCACCAGGCTGTGCACGAAGCCGAATGGCCCCAACGCTTTAACATGCCACAACTGGGGCTCTACGTGGGAACCACTTACCCCTGTGCATTTTTTGAACCGCTACGGCTGGAATATGGACTTTAGTAGGGCCACTGATGCCATCAAGTGCAAGTGCTTCCCAGTTTTCTTAGAAGGCACAACTTTGCTTTGGTTCACCCGTCTTCTGACTTAGTCCATCTCCCCCTTCGACTAGTTGGCAACTGAAAGGGTCAGGCAGTTTAGGATGAATGTTCCTACACCAAGGAATACTCTTACCCTCTCCAACCTCTATCAGGATCTGACAGAAACCCTCAAAAGCTACCTCGAGCATTTCAACACCGCCCTCGCTGAGATTCACGATTACGAACCCTACACAGTCCTCGTCCAACTCGCCAATGGTGTCTTTGCCAACTTCAAGTTTGGGGGCGGGTGGACAGAGAGCAACCCAAGACTCTGGAGCCTTTGTTTAAAGAGGCCGGTCAATTCCGGTGTCAAGAGGAAGCTCGATGCAACAGGGCTACACAAGGCAACCACCCCCAACAACCCACACACTAGCACGATTAAAGACGGTGTCAAAGGAAAGCAAGTCGGAGAATTCTCCAACAAGGGTTAGGGGGCAGTCCCGTACAAGCCCAAACCAAACAACAACAAACCTAGCGGTCGAAACAACAATCAAGCTCCTGGAGATCCCTAGAAGCATGACCGCTACCCCAATTACAGGAACTACAATCCGCTCTACCGAGAGTTGGAGGCCATCTACCTAGAGACCAGTCACACTCTATAATATAAGAATCCCAACACAAGGGAATCCACCAACCATGAGAAGAACTCTAGCAAGGACTGCAGATTCCAAGACATGTTTGGGCATAATACAAACGACTATCGCTACCTCAAGGATGCAATTGAAAAGCCCATCTGTGAGAAACGCTTGGTACAGTACGTTCAAAATCCTGCTACTCCCGAAGCAACCGCGGGCCGCTCAATGCCTACTCTTCCTCCACACAATGTGGCCCCAAGGTCGCCCAATCAGAGACCACATAACATTGTGATTAAAACTATCTGTGTGGACCTTACCATTCTTACGTTAGCTTACGCAATATGGAGGAGTACGCCAACTCCATAAATCATGCCAGCTATGAAGCATGCTCCTCCTTGGACGAATCTGCCCCCGCCAACATCCAGAAAACAATGTAGGACGACACTGTCTTTCGCGAGAGAGAGTCTAGGGGAATCGAGGTCCCAACTATAGAACCTCTCGTCATCTCTACTTAGACTGGCCTTGCTTTTGTTCGAAGGATCCTCATCAACTTAGGAAGCTCGGTCGACATCATCTTTAAGCCATCCTATGACTAAATGAGAATAAAGGCCAAAGATTTGAAGCCCTGTCATGCCACAATCCATGGATTCAATGGTTCTTCCAAACAACCCATGGGGATGGTTGACCTATCAGCGGAATTAGAAGAAAGGGATCAGAGCCAGGTACGAATCCTCACCTTCGTGGTCATCGACGTTATATCTCCGTACAACGTTTTCTTTGGACATCCCAACCTTTTAGAATTCCGAGTCTGCATGTAACTGTGGTCCCTTCTAATGAAATTTCCGACATAGAATGGGATTGGTACAATCAAAGACGATCAAGCTATGACAAAAGCCTATTATCTCGTCGAATGTAAGAACGCCTGCAACGAGTGAAAGAAAGACAATGCCTTCACCTTCCTGCACCAAAATCGTCTCCGCATAGCAACTAAAGGTGTCTGAGTCCTGGCTCAGGTGCCACTGCTGTCTTTCCGACGATCTCGATCTGAAGGAAGGCGAAGAGTCCGATTTCGAAATGGCTACCCCGGTAGAACCAATGGTGGATGTTCCGAACAACCCCGATGATTTGATAAAGGTCTTGAAAGTTGGATCGCAACTCCATACCGCAATAAAGGAAGAGCTTATGGAATCGTTAAGGGCCAATCTCGAAATATTCACTTGGACCCACTCCAACATATATGGCATCGACCCATGGATTGCTTGTCAAATGCTCAATATCGACCCAAAGCATAATCTAGTCAAACAGAAGCGTCAAATCTTAGGAACCAAAAGATCGACTGCACTTAAAGAAGGGGTGGATAGGCTACTTGATAATGGCTTCATCCACGACGCCCTCTACTCCGAATGGGTCTCCAACCCAGTCCTAGTCAAGAAAGCTAATGACAAGTGGTGAACGTGTGTCGACCACTCAGACTTGAACACAGCATGCCTAATGGACAACTTCCCACTTCCAAAGATTGATCAACTTGTTGATTCAACTGTCGCCTGCCAGCTTATATCCTTCATGGATGCGTACTCAAACTACAATCAAATTCCAATGTACCTTCCATATCAGGATCATACTTCTTTTATAAATGATCTTGGGCTCTACTAATATGTCATTATGCCCTTCGGTCCTAAGAATGCTGGTACCACCTATCAGCGACTGGTCAACCGCATGGTCAAGGACCAGATCAGGAGGTCCATGGAGGTTTAGTGAACGATATGCTCATGAAAACGAGGGTATTGAATGACCACATCGATGACCTTGCCGAAACGTTCGGTGTCCTCCATAAATATGGCATGAAACTCAATTGCTTGAAATGCTCTTTTGGCGTTGCATCGGGAAAATTCCTCGGTTTCATTGTCAATTTGAGGGGCATCGAAGTCAATCTAGAAAAGATTCAGGCTATTCAGGACATCTAAGCTCCTTGGAGCATAAAAGGTGTTCAAAGCTTAAGAGGGAAAGTGGTCTCCTAAGTTGATTCATCATACTAAAGTAACTAATAAATTCATTACCTTTTCCGACCTGCTCAGAAAGGTGAAGCGCAACTTCACATGGACACCAGAGTGCGTTGACGCATTCTAGGACCTCCTGAATCACTTAAAGCGACCATCTATCTTGTCAAAGCCCGTGGATCACCAAGAATTATATCCCTGTTTGGTTGTTTCTATGCAAGAAATTAAATCAACACTTGTGCGCATTGAAGATCGCATCCAACGGCCTGTTTACTACATCAGTAAGAGATTGATGGGGACAGAAAAGAACTATGCAAAGTTCGAGAAGCTAGCCTATTGTTTGTTGATCTCCGCCCGGAAGCTAAGATCTTACTTTCAGCCTTATCCAATCAAAGTCTTCAATGACCAGCTACTACGATAGGTTCTGCAACGACCTAAAGCATCTGGGTGACTTTTGAAGTGGAACATAGAGATAAGCCAGTTCAAGATAACATTCATGCCTCGTCGAGCTATAATCAGACAAGCCCTCGCAGATTTAGTAGCGAAGTTTACAATTCCTGAATAACCTCCTCCGGAAGATGGGGAAACTCTATACATTCAATGGAAACTATTCATGCGTAGATAGTCTAACCATTAGTGCTCTGGCACCAGAGTCATACTTGTTACTCTTGAGGAACGCTCGATCTGTTATGATCTAAAACTTGACTTCCTAGCCACCAATAACAATGCAGAATACGAAGCCTTGATTGATGGACTCAGGATTGCAATCAAACTTAATATCAAGCCTATCCAGAATTACTTTAACTCACTGCTCATCGTACACTAGGTGCAGGTTGAATATCAGGCCAAGGAGGCACGGGTGGCTTCGTACCTCGCTCGGGTCCGCGAACTACTCACCAACTTTGACCAGTACATCATTACGCACATCCCTCGAGGACAAAAAAAGAAAACTAATTTACTAGCCAAGCTGGCAAGCTTTGGGGATGTACACCTCTTAGGGCTAGGCCCAGTCAAAGTGCCCGACTCTCCAAGCTTCGATCAAATGCAAACTGATTCGGTAGCAACGATGGAGGCCAAGCCAGAACCTGGGTCCTAGATGACACCGATCGAGAACTACTTATAAAATGAAATCCTCCCTGAGCGCTACAAGGAAAGACGAGAACTCACTCGTAAATCATCTCGTTATATCATTTAGAATGGAGTGCTCTAACAAAGGGGGTTATCTGTTCCATTACTCTGGTGTGTAGCCCACAACGACGTCGGCCGTGTGCTATCATACGTGCAAAAGGCAAGTGCGGCGATCAAACCAAGGGGGAAAATCTAGTAAGGAAGATACTCAAATATGGTTACTTTTTACCCACACTCGACAAAGATGCCGTGAACTATGCCCACAAGTGCGACTAATGCCAGAGGTTATCCAAGATTCCAAGATCCCCGACTACCGAGCTAAGACAAATGGTCAGCCCTTGGTCGTTCGCCATGTAGGGAATAGATATCATCGGAACTCTTCCGATGGCTAGAGGCGGTGCACGCTATGCTATCATCATAGTTGATTGCTTCACCAAATGGGAAGAAGCCGAGTCCCTCACTACAATCGCTACCAAGGAAGTGATCAACTTCGTTGTCTGCAATATAATCACTCGATATGGAGTCCCTCAAGCTAACATTTCCAACAATGGTACCCAATTCAAGAGCATTGAGTTCAAGACCTTCTACCAACGACACAATATTTAAAAGAGTTTCTCATTAGTAGCTCACCCTCAAGCCAATAGGCAAGTCGAGGTTGTTAACAAAGTGATCAAATCCATCATTAAGAAGCGTCTGGAAAATCTGGAGGCTCATGCGCAGATGAGCTCCCTCTGGCCTTATGGGACTACCGGACCGCCCATAAGTCAGCGACTGGACATACTCCCTTCGCTCTCGCCTATTGATCTGAAACCATCATTCCCATTGAGCTCAAACTCCAATCTCATCGAGTCGCTTACTATGATCCAAAGACCAATTAAGACCTCCTCCTGGAGTCGCTTGAGTTACTCGAAGAGAAAAGAGACGAAGTTGAACTCAAAGCTACCGCACAATGTCAACAAGTCACCATATATTTCAACCCCTTAGTCCGTCCAAAGGAGATCAACATTGGTGACCTCATCCTTATGTGGATCTTTCCCACACTGACTGATTTTAGTCCTCGTTGGGAGGGTCTACGTGCTATAAAACGGAGATTTGGAGATGGGACCTTCAAGCTAACGACCGTTGATAGCGCCGAACTTCTAAGAGCCTGAAATAGCGAATATCTCCATTACTATTTAACATAGCTAAATGTACATATTTCTTGCTTTCTGATAGTGTTTTGCTTTCTTCAAATTCAAGGCATTATAAAGAAAAGGCCATAACCACCAAAGTTATCTGTAAATATAGTTTTTTAGTACTCTATGTTCTAGATGTGTTTATTTCCCGTGAAATATGTTCGAACAGCTGTTACTATGAACTTGACACATGAGCACACAACACAGGATGGTCACCTCGAAGCCGGAAATTGGTCCCTTGACGGGAACCTCGAACCAACGAGGAGACCGTGTATAAACAACTTTGACTTGAGTCTTAAACCAACAACGAGGCCGAGTATAAATAACTCGCTATGCTCATTCAATTGAGTATCCAACCTTATTCCCAAGTCTCCGGACTTGGGGGAAGCTCATTAGCTAAACGAATGTGACGACGATCGCTCGTTCAGCTCCATCCGACCCAAAGTGTCTGGATCTGAGCAACATTTGGCGAACCAATGATGCCCTCGAACTCTAACATGAACAAAATGGCAAGAGAGTCTAAAGGACGAATCAACGATGTCCATGCCTTCTCGCGACTTGGGACCAACGATCTTTGGGAGGTCCCGAGTGGGAAAACACTAAACTCAAACTCTGTACAACTCAGAACTTCTGAAGTAGAGAAGTCTCGAGGGCGGGGTCGACGCATGCAATCTTTGCACGACTTGGGAAATTCAAGAGCGAAGCCTCAGATAACATCTGCTTAAGTGTAACGACAAGTATGTTTATGCAAGTACAAAAATCGGAAAGCATAAACGAACATTCAAACACTTAACACAAAATGTGATATAGGAAAAGCCAACTAGCACTTTTATTCAAAACCAAAAGAAAACTACATATATTTGTTAATCTTTCTAACGACATGGCATACATGACAACCATACCATGCCTCCAAAAACGAGGGTCGTACTTGTATATACTATCATCTTACGTAGCCAAAATATCTATGAAGCCTAAAATAATCATTAGGGTGTTCCGTCCTTCTTCTTTTTCCTCTTATAGATGGATTCAATACTGGACGATTCATCACTAGTCTTCGTTCTCTTCCCTCGGAGCTACCCATGCCTCTTCCTCCTTTACCCTTGGTTGAGGATATGGACTTGAATGATACTGATTTGCGCTTTCCATAGTCATCCTCGCCGATTGTAATCTATGTGATATCCCTAGGCAGGATAACCTGCAGTGGTATCGGAGTTACACCAATGAGAAGATCTAGCATGACCCCGGTTCCTTCCTTCTCGCCAGTCTCCATTGCCTTCTTAGGCTCCAGATCCGCTTTCTTCTTAGCATCCCGCGCTGCTTTCTGTTCGGCCAACTTTCCAGCCTTGAGCTTCTTAGTTGCTTCAATCCGGAGCTTCTTGATTGCCTCTTCGGCCCTTCTCTTGGCCTCCTCATCAGCCTATTTCTTCTTGGCCTCATCATCGACCCTCTTCTTCTCAACTTCATCGACAACTTTCTTTCTCGCTATCTCATCATTGGCCTTGTCCTCAACATCTTGCTTGGCCTTCATTTTAGCCTCCTATAGATAAGCCTTATCAGCCTGCCTTTTTTCTTTCTGCTCCTCTGCCTTGGTGATCAGTTGGTATTTCTACGAGTGCACAAGTCATCCATCGTCTACACACTCACATCCATAGAACCTGTCACATGGATCCATTGACCATCTATTATTTCCCCTTCATCAGAGAGAAGATCCTTGTAAACACTGGTCGTTAAATCCATATCCGAGAAAGTATCCATCGGTCCTTCTCCCTCTGCAAACTGTATCCCCTGCAATCCCAGTCCAGTCTCAGGTAATTGGGGAAATGTCGGGGAAAAGCCTGTTGTTATCTTCGCTCCAAAAGGGGCTGCACAACAAGGAAGAAGGCTACTTAGTCTCTTTTAACTTAGTGCTAATACCCTTTTCAAGTGTTTGTGATAATGAGACTTTACCTCTATAAGCATACGGCGTAGGAATAATAGGCAAGGTGCTCGCAGTTGTAGTAAGAGATCTCACTACAACAAATTCACCCTATTACAACGGTGCAACACCGTTGTAATATCATTTTACAACGGTGCCTCCACCATCGTGTATGCAGACGTGGTAATATATTAGTTTCTTTTACAACTTTTCTGCACCGTTGCAACACCGTTGTAAAAGGGTTATCTAACAACAGTTTTATACCGTTGTAATAAAATTTATTACAACTATAATTCTCCGTTGTCGTATATACCATAGTAAAGTTAGAGTATACGTATAACAACTTTTGTCACCATTATAATAAACTATATTACAACTTTTATCCCCGTTGTTGTAGATATTGTAATATGTTGTGTTCATTTATATAACATGTCTACACCATTGTGATTTCATTGATATTACAACATTTTTACACCGTTGTGAATTTCTTTATATTACAACATTTTCTCACCGTTGTAACATGACTTATTACAACTTTTTTTTCTGTTGTAATTTACATGGACCTGACTAGTAAAACAAATTCATATATATTAATGATAATATGATTCACATTTCAATGCAACAAATATTAGTACACGGAATCATTCATATATATTACTTAACATAATATTCGATCAACATAAAACACAAGTACGTAGTACATCACCAACTAAACCCGTCACCAAAAACATAACCGTTTCATAATACTTGCATGATTTAACCCAATATATACATAAGAAAGATGGAATGTCTACAAAAGCATACCCTACGAAAGCACTCTAGCTGAAGGCAACGTAATTTTTATTCCAGGCCATAGTTGATCCAACAGCTTCTCCAATAGTAGTCATTGCGGAATTCGGCTTCCACAAGAATGCTTCTGGATCCACCGCCGCATCAAAATAAACTTTCCAACCTTGCGATCCAAGTTTTTTAAAGTGTGCCAAAGCTTCTGGATCATTGGATGCCAATCTTCCTTCCGCAACAACTTGTTTTTCCCAATTCAATATCTTACACTTTCTGCCCTCATTTTCATCAGCTTGCACTGCTGTTTTTCTGCCCGGATTTTTCTGTTTAGACTGTTTTTCTGTTTTGCTCCCGTCAATTTCAGATGGATGCTTTTCATTTTCAACTGATTGCTTTTCATTTTCAGGTGCATGCTTTCCATTTTGTTTAGACAGTTGAACTGCCAAGGTATTGCTTCCACGGTGTGACTGCAAACAAAAAAAATCTAGAAAATCTGAACTGGAAACTAAAAACAGAAAGTGAGGCAAATAAAAACATGGAACTAAATACAAAAGACAGTAAGCACTTATGTGAGTAAATCACCCATAAGTAATATTCTAATATAAGTTAAATCGCTTCTTGTTTGGATACAGTAAATATTTCTTCTATTTATAAGCCTTGAATGAGCATTCCATACCTGAGTAAATGTTGAATGAATGCCTCCTTTCTTTTATAAATGTTGTGTAAATTTTTCACGACAGTATTGTGTGTTTGATGCTTGGTTATACTTCTATGTACAGGTTCATTCATTTTTTTTCAAATATAGAATTCTTTATTAGCAATCTAGAGACCATGGATGAATAAACTGATTAAATCAGAGCACAAGGTATTTTCAAACCAGTAAAATAACAGCTGAAACGTGAAGGAAAACAATGGATCTTTTGTGAATAAACTCTGTGCAAACTCTCTGAATTTAATCTAGTGTGGGTATAGATATTGGTACTGTAACACCCCGCCTCCGCTAGGGTCACTCGCAAAGGAATGCACTAGCTTTAGAGGGGCATTATTGGTAAACATGCACAGAAATATCACAAGACAGAACATATAAAATAGCGGAAGTAAAATCAAACTTTCATAACATGAATAAATAAGGTCTAAAGCCTTTTACATCAGAGTACATCAAAACCTGTCTTGCAATAATAAAGAAGCATAAAGACTTTTTTTTTCATAAATTATTCCCCAAGTAAAAACAGTAAAGTAGCCATAGCCAAGAAAAGTCCAAGCCATCCAGGATGACCTTCAAGCAGAAGAAGTCCGGACTAAACAACAGTATTTCCTCCCTGTAACCTGGGGGGGAAACGGAAGAAAAGAGGCGAAACAAAACGGGTCAGTCAAAAGACTGAGTAAGCCCTATCTACTATCAGCATAAAAACTAGTAAAGTTAACTGACATGAGAAACTGAGATGAACATAAGCATGATGACAAGATAGATAAGCTAAATCAAAATAACAGGATGAACTACTGAACTCAGATAAACTAAGGTGTCATGATAAATTACGGTGTCAAGATAAAACAAGGTATCACATCGTCAGGTTTCTATCAAGTATAATATCCCCAAGATATCTATCACGTATAACGTCCCATGGTATCTATCCTGTACATCCGCTCTGCACCTACCGTACTAGTATCCCCACCGTATCATGTGTTAACCATGAATGACCCTTACTCAAAAGCCGTGTAATGGTCCATGTCAACCTAATATATCGCATATATAGGTTACTCAACTCGTATGTTTTATTCCATGTAAATGTTCAGTCCCTTGCCGTAGACCATACGGGCTTTCCCATGAGATTCTATACTACTTTAACATAGTTCCATGATCCTTAAGATCGGTTTGGACTGTTACCCTAAACCTAGCTAGGGTCTTCCAACATGAATTATCGTTTGTACAACTAGGACTTATGCTACCTAGGACTACTAGGGATTATGCTTACCTATTGCACGTTTTCGTATCTCGGTTTTGGTTCAACCACCCAGGGCCACTAGGATTTACGCTAACCGTCAACCGCGCCCTTTTTCCCACGCATTCATCATGAATCGTTTTTCCATGACTGTATGCACATGTATCACATCGTGCCATCCGAGTCCTGTCACAGGGCAAATCAAGAAGTACAGGACTCGGTGGGGAGCTTTAGATTTATCTGCCGATGCAGATGCTAAGGTCTGTTTTTCCTATACGTGGCTATGGTCCCACGAGACCACTCCCTCAACTAGCGAAAGACAAGACAGGATAAATCCTGTATGAGAACACAACACTGGCCAACCCACATCCAAGCCTTACCGCAACCATAATTAAATAGCAATTATGGTCTTTTGGGTGTTCTCTGCCTTTCCGTACGTACACGCTTGACCAAAGATGGTAGGTAGCCTGACGAAATGCTATCTAGGGTACGACCGTGTATCGTCGATTATCCCCATCCATCCCCGTCTTTAGGTCGCTCGTATAGCAACCAAGGCATACTCTTGGTTCTTCTAACGCAGACCTTAACCTCTCATGAGCCTAGTATGATCACCTGGCAGCGCACAGAGGGATACCAAGAATACCCTCATGTTCCCCGAAGTCGCAGCTTCGTTACCCAGTTCGCTGGAGCCTTTATCTAAATCAGATACTTGCTCCTACTCGTATACTTAAACGATGACCTACCGTATCAGATTACTCATCTATCTATGAACTGGTCTAAATCTCCTTGACTAAGAATCATTACTTAGTTATTCTTCAACTAAGGTTTACCACTTAGCCTTATTCCCGTTATCCTTGTTAACTACGGTTATCCACCTAATCCTCAGAACTAGGGTTTACATAATGGATTAAGTGTCACTTAAGTTCATGACTTAACCCGTCTACAAATCATGTCAAAATTGGCTAAGTATCCAAGTTCAAGACTTAACCCTACAAACCATGCTCAAGTTGGTTAAGTATGTATTAACTTGACCCTATCAAATTACTGAGTCAAATCGGTCAAGCGTATTTAAGCGATTCGTGACTTAGCCTTATCATGTTATCACGTTAGATTGGTTAAGTATTAGTTAACTTAACCTTATCAAATAACCGAGTTGGAGTGTTTAAGTATAGGCTACTTAATCACTTCAAAATTACCGAGTTAGATTGGTTAAGTGTTGGTTAACTTAACCACTTCAAATCATCGTGTTAGATTAGTTAAGTGTTTAACTTAACCCCATCAAACTACCAAGTGGGATTAATTAAGTCTAGGCTAACTTAACCCCATCCGATTTCCATGTTTAGACTAGTTGAGTCTAATCTTAACCCCATCCATTAACTGTATTTTTCGGTTAAGTGTCATTAAGAAAACTTACTTAACCTTACCAAATTATCGTGTTGGATTGATTAAGTGTTGGTTAACTTAACCCCGTCCACTAGTCGTATAAAAATGGTTAAGTGTCATTAGGCAAATCAAGTTACTTAACCTACCCAACCTTGTCATGTTTTGTTAAGTATCATTAGCCTAATCAAATTACTTAACCCATTTGTCCATGTCATATTTGGTTAAGAGTCATTAATCAAATTAACTTAACCCTATCATGTGGCATTAATTACTTAATGCACCTTCACCTCTCACATTAGACTTTGTTGTGGTTACTAGTTAAGCCGGTCGGTTCCCGGTAGCTTTACACCACAACTTGGTCTAACCTCGGGTTCAAGCACAACATGACCAACTTCTCACATTGGGTCCTATTGTTTGCAACTACTAGTTAGGCCGGTCGGTTCCGGGTAGTTTTACGTTGCAAACTCAACCCAACCTCGAGTTGGCCACACTTATATTATCTAAGTGTCATGTCCATTATGTTTCCAACACATATTACAAGTTTTCAAGCAATTGGGTAGACCTAACTTAATAGGTAAATTCCCAATGGGTAGACCTAACTTAATAGGTAAATTCCCAAGCTTATGTTTTCAAGCATACTTACATGTCAACTTCCATGTTATATTTCAAGTCATGTTTTCAAGTATAAACACATGTCATATTTAACGTTACATGTTGTCATGTTTATACCCATTTACCCAAATCATGTTCATGTCATTATGTTTTCCCATAATGTGACCCCAACGCTTTTAAACTCGCTTAATGGATTCAAAGAAGGAACTTGTCAAAGGCATGACAAAAGGGGGTATAAAGCCACCAGTTGAACATGGTGGCAAATGAGACATAATGTGTTCATTAACTTGCACGTTACATTCTTAAGCCTCAAAAACATGCATAACGTTCAAACTTGGCAAATAAGCGAATCATGATGATAAATGACATAGAAAGATGGCTAGAAGTTCGCATATGACATTACATGCAAGCTATCATAAGGAGTATGATAGTTCTCATGTTGCCAAAATGCAACATTTAACATAAAGGCCAAAGCTTTATGACCACAAGATCAAGATGAAGACTTCATAAACTTGCATGACATGATAGCATGTATTATACTCAATGATCAAACCCAAACTTGCACATGAACATTTAACTTCATAGTTAATATCTAAGAGTAGGGAAAGGGCTTACGTTGCTATGAAGGCACAAAAGATATGACAAAGCCCTTATGCAATCAACTAGACCCAAAATGCAAGCTCTAACATAAAAACCCTTGAGCCAAAATGATCAAAACCCTTTCTTTATGATGCAAAGATAGAAACTTGACTTGAATGCAAGCTAATGACACTCATACAAGCTTGAAAACACTTGTATGCCTGGAAAATCTCTCATAGAAACAATTTAGAAATTTTATGAAGAGAGTGGAGGCCATGAGAGGTAAAATTTTGCCATAGTTTAGTTGTATGAATGAATAATGATGATTTAGGGTTAGGTTAGGGTCTTATTTATAGATTAGGCAAGTGTTTTAGGCCATAGGATTAAACCCTAGTTGCAATCTCAGCCCTTAAAACCGAATCTGGCCCCCAAACTCAACACAAACCCAAAATGGTGCACCAGGCAGAATTGCCCGGCTGGACCAAGTCGACAGCCAAGTCGACAGGGCTGTCGACTTGGGTCCAACCAAGTCGACTCCCAAGTCGACAGGGCTGTCGACTTGGGTGCTCTGGCGGGAATTTTCCCGCCTGGCCCAAACTAGCCCAAATTTTCAAATTCAAACTTGAATTTGAAATCAGTTTTTACTTTGAAATTTTCTGAAAACTTCGTTGGGCCTTAATCGGGTCATACGGACTCCGATTTTCGTAAACTCGGACTCTATTTCGCGTATTTTTCCGAGACGAACGCAATGGCATAGCCGTTTCCCTTGATTCAGATTTTAGAATTTAATTCTGCCTTGATTCTCGTTTTAACATGTTATCAAAAAATACGGGTTGTTACATTCTCCCCATCTTTTAGGATTTCGTCCCCGAAATCTCCAAGTTAGGAAGAACATATCCTACCATCCATCATCCATCTACTCAAAACATCATCCACAAGCAACCATTGTCCTTAGATGATTTCTAATGCTGTATGAATATATGCAAAACGTGTATGTATATGCACTTATCTAATGTAAATGATCAGGCCTGAGTGATCTAATGCAAAATATATATAGTGCCATGAATCCAACATGTATGCAAATAGTCCTAGTCATATAGATACTATATGCGTGCACAATCATTCATTCATATGCAACAACCGCATGATAATACATTCGATTTCATCCATAAACAAGTATAAATACTCGTGCATATGCAATATGAAATGTGACCGAGTCGAGCTAGTATCTAATGTGTATTCGCGCATCCACGAGCAACCACTTGCAACCATATCAATCATAACATGTTTCAAATACATGTTTACATCCATAGGGTTCTACCTAGGATTCCCTGAAACAGGGCCAAGAAGATAAACAAGAAAAACTCCTTACGGGGTTCGTAACAGAAAATAGGACCGAGAGGATGTCCACAAGAGATAGCCTACAAGTAAGTTCTACAGAAAACAGGGATCAAGGATATACTCCCAAAAGAGATAGCATGCACGTATCTAGTCTTTGACCATCAAAGTCGCATTTCCTTGAGCTTAATTCCATTGTGCCTTGACCGTCTTTTAACTTTGCGATTTCGTAGCTTCTTATTTCCTGTTTCCATAACCTGAGCTGGAACTCATTTCTTCGTCGCCTCTCGTTCCACTTGCACACTTGGCGCAAACATGACTGCGTACTCATGATCTCATGCAAGCTTTCCAAAATTCACTAGTGAATCTTGGATCTCGTTTATATACTATAAGGTATTCCATGTAGAAGAACTTTCTCTTGAAAGTAAACAGATGTCAACCAGGTTATCATGCGCACTCACTAGGGCGATCTCTATAACCCATGCATAAATGAAGTAAACCATCCGTCTTATTGGCGAACACCACTCGATCGGGCTTCAAATTTCCAATAAAGGCATCAAGGGATTCTAAGTAACTAGTCATGACAGAACCTCAAAAAGGTTACACGGTACTTCGAGGGCATTACCAAGGCTAGTCAAAAGGTCTAACTACCCTCCTATCAAAACCGAGAGTGGCACCTCCTACTGGATAACCACTTCATCCCTAGAATCCATCCATAGCTTATAAACATAAGCATTATTTCCAAACTCAACACTTGGCATAGACATTCTCAAATCCAAACAAGTCATGTATAAATGGACTGATTCTCCAATAGGACTTTGAGACAAAAATGGGATTCTCTATTACGCTAGTACTTAAGGTGCAGAGACTCAACTACCGAAGCGGACTTAAATGATGCGGGGATCAAAACAAAGTCTTGGCGGGATGATAGAAAAGAATAACTACATCTTCAACAAGGATGTTATCCCCCTACTCAGGTACTCTAGTGAGAGTATACAATTGTCTTTACGATGATCTTGTCCTTGTCCCACAATACTTAACTATCCGTCCCGTTTCACCATACCAAAGATACTTTTTCGTTAAGGGTTGAGCCATACCAACAAGTTGCTCATCCTTAAGCTCGTATCCTTTATCCTCTTTCTCACTATCCTTTCTTATAACGCAGCCACTGGTCTCTCGAGAATTACCTCCATCGTATGGAAAGCACTTTCGTAGATAGAAAAGACTAGTCGCAGTTAAAACCACTGTGACTACAGATGGAGGAAAGAAAGGAGAAGAGATTCAATTAAGGAAACAAGGATAGTGCTAATGGCCTTTGGGGAATAGCCTTTTTCTTTTAAAAGAAAATTTTCTTGAAAAATGCTTCTTTGTAAACGATTTTCAAATAGTTTTCAGAAGGTCTTTAAAAACTTTTGCCCAGTCTGGTAACCTTCTGCTCTGATACCACGTGTAACACCCCGCCTCCGCTAGGGTCACTCGCAAAGGAATGCACTAGCTTTAGAGGGGCATTATTGGTAAACATGCACAGAAATATCACAAGACAGAACATATAAAATAGCGGAAGTAAAATCAAACTTTCATAACATGAATAAATAAGGTCTAAAGCCTTTTACATCAGAGTACATCAAAACCTGTCTTGCAATAATAAAGAAGCATAAAGACTTTTTTTTTCATAAATTATTCCCCAAGTAAAAACAGTAAAGTAGCCATAGCCAAGAAAAGTCCAAGCCATCCAGGATGACCTTCAAGCAGAAGAAGTCCGGACTAAACAACAGTATTTCCTCCCTGTAACCTGGGGGGGAACGGAAGAAAAGAGGCGAAACAAAACGGGTCAGTCAAAAGACTGAGTAAGCCCTATCTACTATCAGCATAAAAACTAGTAAAGTTAACTGACATGAGAAACTGAGATGAACATAAGCATGATGACAAGATAGATAAGCTAAATCAAAATAACAGGATGAACTACTGAACTCAGATAAACTAAGGTGTCATGATAAATTACGGTGTCAAGATAAAACAAGGTATCACATCGTCAGGTTTCTATCAAGTATAATATCCCCAAGATATCTATCACGTATAACGTCCCATGGTATCTATCCTGTACATCCGCTCTGCACCTACCGTACTAGTATCCCCACCGTATCATGTGTTAACCATGAATGACCCTTACTCAAAAGTCGTGTAATGGTCCATGTCAACCTAATATATCGCATATATAGGTTACTCAACTCGTATGTTTTATTCCATGTAAATGTTCAGTCCCTTGCCGTAGACCATACGGGCTTTCCCATGAGATTCTATACTACTTTAACATAGTTCCATGATCCTTAAGATCGGTTTGGACTGTTACCCTAAACCTAGCTAGGGTCTTCCAACATGAATTATCGTTTGTACAACTAGGACTTATGCTACCTAGGACTACTAGGGATTATGCTTACCTATTGCACGTTTTCGTATCTCGGTTTTGGTTCAACCACCCAGGGCCACTAGGATTTACGCTAACCGTCAACCGCGCCCTTTTTCCCACGCATTCATCGTGAATCGTTTTTCCATGACTGTATGCACATGTATCACATCGTGCCATCCGAGTCCTGTCACAGGGCAAATCAAGAAGTACAGGACTCGGTCGGGAGCTTTAGATTTATCTGCCGATGCAGATGCTAAGGTCTGTTTTTCCTATACGTGGCTATGGTCCCACGAGACCACTCCCTTAACTAGCGAAAGACAAGACAGGATAAATCCTGTATGAGAACACAACACTGGCCAACCCACATCCAAGCCTTACCGCAACCATAATTAGATAGCAATTATGGTCTTTTGGGTGTTCTCTGCCTTTCTGTACGTACACGCTTGACCAAAGATGGTAGGTAGCCTGACGAAATGCTATCTAGGGTACGACCGTGTATCGTCGACTATCCCCTATCCATCCCCGTCTTTAGGTCGCTCGTATAGCAACCAAGGCATACTCTTGGTTCTTCTAACGCAGACCTTAACCTCTCATGAGCCTAGTATGATCACCTGGCAGCTCACAGAGGGATACCAAGAATACCCTCACGTTCCCCGAAGCCGCTGCTTCGTTACCCAGTTCGCTGGAGCCTTTATCTAAATCAGATACTTGCTCCTACTCGTATACTTAAACGATGACCTACTGTATCAGGTTACTCATCTATCTATGAACTGGTCTAAATCTCCTTGACTAAGAATCATTACTTAGTTATTCTTCAACTAAGGTTTACCACTTAGCCTTATTCCCGTTATCCTTGTTAACTACGGTTATCCTCCTAATCCTCAGAACTAGGGTTTACATAATGGATTAAGTGTCACTTAAGTTCATGACTTAACCCGTCTACAAATCATGTCAAAATTGGCTAAGTATCCAAGTTCAAGACTTAACCCTACAAACCATGCTCAAGTTGGTTAAGTATGTATTAACTTGACCCTATCAAATTACTGAGTCAAATCGGTCAAGCGTATTTAAGCGATTCGTGACTTAGCCTTATCATGTTATCACGTTAGATTGGTTAAGTATTAGTTAACTTAACCTTATCAAATAACCGAGTTGGAGTGTTTAAGTATAGGCTACTTAATCACTTCAAAATTACCGAGTTAGATTGGTTAAATGTTGGTTAACTTAACCACTTCAAATCATCGTGTTAGATTAGTTAAGTGTTTAACTTAACCCCATCAAACTACCAAGTGGGATTAATTAAGTCTAGGCTAACTTAACCCCATCCGATTTCCATGTTTAGACTAGTTGAGTCTAATCTTAACCCCATCCATTAACTGTATTTTTCGGTTAAGTGTCATTAAGAAAACTTACTTAACCTTTCCAAATTATCGTGTTGGATTGATTAAGTGTTAGTTAACTTAACCCCGTCCACTAGTCGTATAAAAATGGTTAAGTGTCATTAGGCAAATCAAGTTACTTAACCTACCCAACCTTGTCATGTTTTGTTAAGTATCATTAGCCTAATCAAATTACTTAACCCATTTGTCCATGTCATATTTGGTTAAGAGTCATTAATCAAATTAACTTAACCCTATCATGTGGCATTAATTACTTAATGCACCTTCACCTCTCACATTAGACTTTGTTGTGGTTACTAGTTAAGCCGGTCGGTTCCGGGTAGCTTTACACCACAACTTGGTCTAACCTCGGGTTCAAGCACAACATGACCAACTTCTCACATTGGGTCCTATTGTTTGCAACTACTAGTTAGGCCGGTCGGTTCCGGGTGGTTTTATGTTGCAAACTCAACCCAACCTCGAGTTGGCCACACTTATATTATCTAAGTGTCATGTCCATTATGTTTCCAACACATATTACAAGTTTTCAAGCAATTGGGTAGACCTAACCTAATAGGTAAATTCCCAATGGGTAGACCTAACTTAATAGGTAAATTCCCAAGCTTATGTTTTCAAGCATACTAACATGTCAACTTCCATGTTATATTTCAAGTCATGTTTTCAAGTATAAACACATGTCATATTTAACGTTACATGTTGTCATGTTTATACCCATTTACCCAAATCATGTTCATGTCATTATGTTTTCCCATAATGTGACCCCAATGCTTTTAAACTCGCATAATGGATTCAAAGAAGGAACTTGTCAAAGGCATGACAAAAGGGGGTATAAAGCCACCAGTTGAACATGGTGGCAAATGAGACATAATGTGTTCATTAACTTGCATGTTACATTCTTAAGCCTCAAAAACATGCATAACGTTCAAACCTGGAAAATAAGCGAATCATGATGATAAATGACATAGAAAGATGGCTAGAAGTTCGCATATGACAATACATGCAAGCTATCATAAGGGGTATGATAGTCCTCATGTTGCCAAAATGCAACATTTAACATAAAGGCCAAAGCTTTATGACCACAAGATCAAGATGAAGACTTCATAAACTTGCATGACATGATAGCATGTATTATACTCAATGATCAAACCCAAACTTGCACATGAACATTTAACTTCATAGTTAATATCTAAGAGTAGGGAAAGGGCTTACATTGCTATGAAGGCATAAAAGATATGACAAAGCCCTTATGCAATCAACTGGACCCAAAATGCAAGCTCTAACATAAAAACCCTTGAGCCAAAATGATCAAAACCCTTGCTTTATGATGCAAAGATAGAAACTTGACTTGAATGCAAGCTAATGACACTCATACAAGCTTGAAAACACTTGTATGCCTGGAAAATCTCTCATAGAAACAATTTAGAAATTTTATGAAGAGAGTGGAGGCCATGAGAGGTAAAATTTTGCCATAGTTTAGTTGTATGAATGAATAATGATGATTTAGGGTTAGGTTAGGGTCTTATTTATAGATTAGGCAAGTGTTTTAGGCCATAGGATTAAACCCTAGTTGCAATCTCAGCCCTTAAAACCGAATCTGGCCCCCAAACTCAACACAAACCCAAAATGGTGCACCAGGCAGAATTGCCCGGCTGGACCAAGTCGACAGGGCTGTCGACTTGGGTCCAACCAAGTCGACTCCCAAGTCGACAGGGCTGTCGACTTGGGTGCTCTAGCGGGAATTTTCCCGCCTGGCCCAAACTGGCCCAAATTTTCAAATTCAAACTTGAATTTGAAATCTGTTTTTACTTTGAAATTTTCTGAAAACTTCGTTGGGCCTTAATCGGGTCATACGGACTCCGATTTTCGAAAACTCGGACTCTATTTCGCGTATTTTTTCGAGACGAACGCAATGGCATAGCCCGTTTCCCTTGATTCAGATTTTAGAATTTAATTCTGCCTTGATTCTCGTTTTAACATGTTATCGAAAAATACGGGTTGTTACAGGTACTTTGATAGATTATTAGTTGACTACACTTATATATGACTGGAAGTGATTAACTATGTGAAGTCAGATCTATAAATGAAAATTTTCATTTACTGTTGTATGAATACAATAATATAATAATAAAAGATGAACACCTCACTTTAAAAAATAAAGTACCCCAATTTTAGCATGTTTTAGATAACAGTATAAACACAAAGGTTATTCCAAATTGAATTTAGTTTACGTTAAAATTTTCTTCAGCTTCTAATGCGCGGGAATTTAGTTTAACAGTACCCAACCCCCCTCCATTTACTGTCCTTAAAATCACCCTAAAATTTCACAGTTCCGGTAAAAGCATTTCAATGTTCACCAAACATTGTACCAAAGAGTTAAACTTGCATTGTCAAAAAAAAGTTGACGCATTTTAACAGCAATATTCCAATCACGTAGATCATGAAATGTTACATCTTTTTATCAATTATACTAATAAAAATGGGTACCTGAGGCGTATTAGGATCAGGAGTTGCTGGATTTCCTGCAATAGCTTGCTTTTCTTTTAGATCCTGTAAAGATTGCATATACATAGGTCATATAAAATTAGCACAAAATATGATTATGGTCATATAAAACTAGCACAATTGGGAAGCCGTAAATTTGAGAATAGTTCATTTCCCTTTCACATGATGGTTTACTACAGGTATGGTTCATTGTATATTGCTTGCATGAAACTAATGGGAAAGTCGGACTGCCAGCTAAAAACAACTATACAATTACCACATAAATTAGAGTATTTATAAAACAGGATGAATTTTGGATAAAGGAGAAACCAGGAAAAAAAATCTGTTGAGAGGGAGATCAATTTTGGATAAAATAATGAAATTTGGGCCAAGGTTCGAAATCCCGGTTTTCGATTCCGTTCCGGTCACGTAGAAATTTAAAATTTCGATCCCGGTCCGGAAATTCTGGAAATTCCGGTTTATGTCCGGTTTGTCAATTTTGGTACCTTTTTTAATAAATATACAAATAAATATGCAAACATTTAATTATTTAATATTTTAATAATTTAACATTTAATTTCAATTCATATTTTCCTACTCATGACAATATCAGATTTTGAATAGTAGCAGATTAACAGGGGACTAAATTCCCTGTTTTTATAAATTTGGCATATTTAATTAATATTCACTCATGTAACAATATAATGGTTTATAATCAAACATCAGTCTCATTTTGGTTGCCTGCGGTTTATATCAATAACCCGTAATATTACATGACCTGCTATACACACATAACCTGTAATATTACCCATTATTTCCACTTAGCTTCTGCATCGTTCAGAATAAAACCTAGCCGACATTTGACCTGCTAATCCGTTCAAACCAAGAAGACCCCAAAAGGCTCCGATGTCTATAACATGCCGAAACTTGTGTCGAGCCATGAGAGAGAACGAGGATAAACCGCAGCCACACAAGAACGAACAAGAAAGAAGACGAATTTAGGTCGCGTGCAAGAAGGAGCATCCTAATCAGGAGCCACCTTCAATTTCATTGAATTTTTGTATCCGTATTATTAATGAAACTATATGACCTTAATCTTGTCATATTATATACACAAGGAATTCATGGTATTTACAAGTTGAGTATCTAATTTCACTAACTTATTTCCTTCAATCTTAGGAGTGTGATAGATCTTTTCAGAAAGCCAAAACGAAAAATCATATTCATCATTAAACGACAAACTTCGATGGGTTTTCTAATGATAAGTAATATGCTAAACACAGATCAAATTTTAAGAACATCCAAATTTATGTGCAAAAGTCGAAAGGATTACGTGAGTCTGTAATATTTCAAAGCTTTTTATAAATAATAATCAACATATGTAATAATAATTTTTACTAAAAAAAAAATTCACACTCCTATATGATTTTTCGGTAACTTGTATTTCCTACAAAATAATTAATGGTCTCATTAAAGAATCCAAATGAAACATTGTTTGGTTCGCTCACAAATGGTAATGAAACACGAAATTATGCACAATACAAAAAAGCTCAGCCACTCTATTAGTAGAATTAAGCACATCAAAAAATAACTAGTCAAGTTGGTGCCCAAAAAAAAAGGCATTTTGCTTTGCTCTTTTTTTTTTTATTTTTTATTTTGGCAATTGTAGAGACATAATGGGTTATGTCCAAGAACAAACATTTAAACATTCTATTGAATACATGATACACATTATGAGGAAAAAATTGCAAACCTTGCCTATATATTGCATTATGCTTTTAGATCTCAAAATTTCAGGCAACCGTTCATTATGTGATATGAAACATGAAACTTCATACAAATCTGATCTTTAATCGAGATGTCATCTAAAGTATTGATTGGAGCCATACATATTGATTGCAATCTTTAGCAAATTGGCAAGCATTTTCTTTTTAAAGGACACACAATTTTTAATGCAGAATTTTTGATGCATGTTTATTTTTGTATTTATAAAATATCTTTGTTATGTACATCTTTATATCAAAACACATATTCTGTGTATAACCGAAAATAAATAAGAAAACAAAATTTTAAATCTTGATTAGTAATGTTTATTTGCATATTTATAAAAAACCGTACCGGAATTATCAAACCGGAAATTTACCGGAAATTCCGAAATATCCAGAACGGAACCGGAAACCGACAATAACTTGGTTTCTAATTAACAGGAAAACAGGAAAAATCGCCGTTAAAATAAATTTCTAATTAACACTTACCATCAACATCGAAGTAAGCTCCTGTACTTTGGTCTCCAATCCACTAACTTGGTTTCGCAATGCATGTACTTCACCTGATGAGCTACCCCGAATACGAAGCTGAGATGGTACAACCCCAAAACCAAGCCCTCTTACACGTCCTCCATGCTCCTGACCAAAAATCTTCGACACGCCATCTTGAGTAACTGATGTTGCTCCATGAGAATCCTGACTTGCGGCATTATGATGCTCGTTTATCTTAGACTACAAATTCAAAAACAACCAATATTCAGAAATTAAAATTAAAACTACTTTAACAATAGCAACAGTTTCTGATATTGTATATTTGAACTTATTCTTACTATGCATTCGGCGGCAATTGAATTCGGAGGTTTTCCATCTTTCGTAGTGTGGCCTTTGCACCACAATTCGTCTCTAGTGATAGTAGATGTTGACTTTTCCTTTTTCTGCAAAAATAGCTTAACAGCTTCAGAATGTTCAAGTGATAACAAATAATAGTTGCTTTAACAATATTTTTTTTACCATTTCTTCTTCCAATCTTGCATAAACTTTTCTGCTCATGGTGTGTGGAACTTTATTCTTTTCTCTAATACTTTTGAATCTTTGGCTTGTTGCATATAAGATCAATTCAATAAATATGATATAGGAAAATGTAATATATTTAACAGTTAAAATCAGTAAGACAAAAATAACCACCTCAAACTTTTCTGACAATTTTTCAGTTACAAAAGCATTCCACTCGTCATCGCTCTTTATATTTAACGGTTTTAGGCCTGCTAAAGTATCGGTGGAGTCGGGATTTTGAGACGCTTTTTTGATAGCTGCAACTAACCTTGATTTCGACTCCTTCCACCGTTGTCCTATTATCATTAACAAGTAATCCTTATACACCATATCTACCTTGAATCTTGACTGCACACACACACAAAAAAAACCCGCAGGTTAGTCTCTAATAGTATTGCAAAATGCAATGTTGTACCACAGTAGGTATATAATATGTTGCTTTGAATATTGAGACATATAATATGTAACAGTATTGCAAAATGCAATGTGCGTAATGCATATGTCATTATAAAGAGAACTATAGCAGGTATATAATATGTTGCTTTTAATATTGAGACATATAAGTACTCTAACATAAATAACATAGAATCAGTAAAATTAAATACAACTGAAAGCCAGAATTTATTATTCACTTGCTCATGTTATCGCCAACATATGGTATACAAGTCAAATATCAATACGTAACTCTACACAAGTCCACAGATCATCCCTCAAATCGTCACCGACGTTCCTCCATGTGCTAATGGTAAAAGGCACCTTCTCCCTTGCTAGAGTACCAATATATGACGACAAATGTTTGGAATTAGCACCTATTGCTTGTCCGCGTTCATTAAATTCAACTTCCGGCTTCTCATCCGGTATCATAGCTAATGATTTCATCATCGTTCTGCCTCTCTTTCTTCTAGTTTGCATCAATCTTTGACCTTCAGTAGAATCGGGTTGAATTTCGTTTGGACTGGAATCATCGTTGCCTGAAGTTTCCTGGAAGTGTAGTTGACGGGCAGGGGGTTGTGCTGGGTTTGTATTGTCGAAGGGGCTGTTACTGGAAGGAGGGGGCTGAATCTGGTTTGTAGTGTCGACGGGGATGCTACTGGAAGGAGGAGGGGGCTGCAGCCCTTTTGTAGTGTGGCCAAGGTTGCTTCCAGGTTTGCGAGTAGTGTGTATTGGGTATTCAACATGTTTTTGAGGAGATCTTCTTATAGTAATATTTAAATCACGAAGCAACGGAAGTGGTCCATCTGGGTGTTCGTTGATTCTAATCCCAACCGGTCTTTCAGCAGCAGCACGAACAGCTGCAAGTGCAGCTAAACTTTGCTTTTTTGCTCTTTTGTTTGCAATTTTTGAGCTCTAAAAAGTAAAAAATTTAAGTTAGTTTTCAATAGCGATAAAAACTGACAAGTAGCGATAAAAACTGACAAGTAGCGATAAAAGAGTTATAAGACCAGTTAAGCAATGAATGAGTGCATGAATATAACACAATATGTTTATACATGATCATTGTTGGCACTAACATGTAATCTACAGTTATACATGTTTCATGTAAACCCCAATTTCATGTTACTATATTTTATCCACATCCTTACTTAATGATCTGCTAAAAAAGTTGTAGTCCAAGTTTAACTATGGTGTGTTACTATAAAATATATATATGATTTTACTGAAAACGTAAGAGCACTACAGTTTCAATACGCTCTTCTACATGCTTGATTTTTTAGTGAAAGCATAACATTGTGTATAGATATGTATGATTGTTTGTTTCTATGACAGAGTTTGAATGTTATTTGATTTAATAAGCACTATTTCCTTTGAATAATGTAACTGCAAAAATTTCGCTTAAAAAATAGCGGTCCTATCAAAACATATGATTAAATCACAAATTATGTCTTAGACTACTCCAGGTGAGCAGAGTACGAAAGCTGCTGGCAGTTTAGCCGTTAACGGTAGGACAACGCATCTGCCTCAGACTGATACAGAAAGAGATTTATAAGTTTGACTCGAAATTTTCATGATTTTCTATGTCAATTTACATAATTCGTTATATAAATCAATCTTAATACCGACAATGAAAATTTTATTGCCTGCTCAGCAACACTACACTTAAAATGGAAGGAAGAAGAAATTTTTTTTACCGGAGTTCAGCGCTTGTGACCACCAAACACACTCATCGTTTTATACTTATTCTCGCTATTGATTTATATCACTATGTGGATGTCGTTCACAAATGATTTTTCCGATTTCAAAACTGCTTTTACAATCATAGTCTGTTAATGGTTGTAAAAATATTTTAGTGTGCGCTTTTTTTCTTTAACCAGTCTACTTATAAGAGTGCAAAAATAAACATATTCTTAAAAAATACAACAATTAACAAGAGCATGACAAAGGTGCAACTCATTTTGACCCGTTACGCAACAAGAACCAAGACAAGTGAAGGAAAAAGAAACCGACCGATGAGGGAACCAAAATTTGCTGACATCAAGTAAACAACCAGTGCATGGCCGAATTGCCAGAATTAGTTCTCTTTCCAGGTCTTAACTCTCTTTCCTTTTCCAAAATTTTTGTCTAGCTTTCTTCATTAAACGTATGACTATATGTTACCCTGATAGATAAAATCCAATACATCCTCCATCATGAAAGAGCATTTGAATGGGCTGACATCTCCATAATGGTCACATATAATGCAGGTATTTTAGTTGTTTGTAACTCTGCTGTTATTTAAACATGGATTAGAAAAATACAAGTGACTTTTAGTTGTATTCCAAACTTGGCTGTATTATATGTATCTTTTTCTATCCACCAAGTATTCTCTCCAAAATTCTTTGTTAGCATACGCTGTTTGAACATTTATACACATTCAATTTTAAATGAAAATAATGGTTGAATTATTCTAAATAGATGTAATCGCGTTGAAAGTAAATCTGGAAGTAATGAAATAAAATTGAAATATTTTAACATATGTGTTGTACTAAAAATACGAGTACTAGGGGCACGTACTTGAGGCAAATTAAGCTTTGTGCCTCTATTACAAAATGTTTGAAGGCAGAATTACGATGATTCCAGTCCAAACGAAATTCACTTGTAATTTTATACAGTGAAATGATTTTTGGCCTAAAAAGATGATATATGACAACATGCTAGTGTATAGATATTCGTATAACTTGTATGGAATAAATAGTTGATTTTTTAACAAAACATTTTCTGATCACATTAATAATATTTACTTAAAGTATATACATTTGTAAACACATTTCAGGAGTATGTTTTCAGTCGTACTAAAAGAAACAAAATAAGGCTAAAGTAAAAAAACATGTGGTAAAAAATGCAATATGTAACTTGAATACCTCTCCTTCGTCTAGCACCATCTTGCTCGTCGATAATACAAGATCAATCTTCCTCGTCGACCTATAAAAAAACAAAACGATTTACAAAGGATTAGAACATCAGACTAAATTTAGCACTACTTTGTAACAACCACGTACAAAATGAAATACACATGCAAAGAACATATGATAGAAAATAAAGTTATTTTGATACACGCTAAGATGTCAATCTTATATCAGATTTTTTTTTCTTTTTTTTTCATTCTAACAACACATTTTATGGTATATATGAACAACACATTTTATGGTATATATTAACATGCATAAAATAAAAAATCAATAAAATATGCTTATAACATACCAAAATACCGTTACAACCCTCCCTTACGTAACTATCATCCCCATTATCTACGTCTCTATCATCAAGTTGTGACTCATCCAATGGTTTACTAGTTGATTCTTCATCCTCGTCGTATTTTTCCAATTCATGAAACTCTCTAGAGGGCGCTCTCAACACAAAATACCAATTTGAAGAACTACCTTCTCTAGAGAAGAACACTTGAACCGCTTGTGTTGCTAAGATAAACGGGTCGCTTTCAAACTTATTTTGAAATTGATGCAAATTGACCAATGTAAATCCACCTTCAACTTTGACTCCACGATACATATTTGTCCAATCACATTTAAACAAGGCAACTTTAAATTGACGATAATCCAACAAGAAAATCTCACGCAAGACCCCATAATATATTATTTTTTCAATAGACCCATCTACACAAACAGTACTTGACTCAATGGAAACACCACTATTTTGTGTCGCCTTCTCAAAGTCTTTCGTATGAAAACGTCGACCATTAACAATATAGCCAGAATAAGAAATTATTTGCGAACGAGGTCCGTATGAAAGCCATTTTATTATGTTGCTGACACTGGATATACGTCTATCATCTCTAACCTGGACAAATACAATATATTAAATAAAGATTTATGTTGATCTATTACTTTCATCATTAATAGTTTTTTAAGATATAGCTATCAACCTTTTTTCTGAACCAAAAACTAAAAGTCTTCGATTGCAATTTTGACAGTTCCAAATCGTCTTGTGCAAGATGAGGATGCAAACATTTTAGCTCCTCTTTGTGCATTTTGCATACATAAATGTAATTAAGCATCTAATTTATTTTGTATGTCATAGTTAAGTTGGACTTATACTTACACTATATACGGCTCTACTTCTTCCGTATTAAACAAAACGTATCGATGAGCAGCATTAATCACCTCCTCATCGACTGTAGTAGGTTTTCCTTTGGAAATAGGACGCCCCTCAAGTATAAAATCATTTTGTTCCACTTCATTTCAGTTTTTCCTCTCTCCAATTTGTAATGCATCTTTAATATATCCAGAGCAATATTTCATACATTCTTCGGCAACATAGCGCTCAGCAATGCACCCTTCAGGCCGTGCTTGATTTTTAACATACCCTTTTAATATTTTCATATATCTATAACCAAAATGAATAAACAAGTTACTTTCATAAATATAGATACTTTTAACCGTCAATTATTTATAATAAATATTACCTCTCAAATGGATACATCCATCGATATTGGACCGGCCCACAAATTCTTGCTTCTCTCCCTAAATGTATTGTTAAGTGAATCATGATATCGAAAAAGGAAGGGGGAAAGAACCTCTCTAGATCACATAGTGTTAATGCAACTTGATACTCCATTAATTCTAATTTATCCCTATCAAGCACTCTTTGGCATATGTCATTATAAAATGAACATAGTCGTAGTAGTGCATTCCTTATCCCTGTAGGTAGAAGTCCTCTTAATGCAACGGACAATAGTTGTTGCATCAAAACATGATAATCATGAGACTTAAGGTTTGATATCTTGTCTTCTTTTGCAAAACATTTTCCAATATTTGAGCTATATCCATCAGGCACTTTCAAGTTCTTCATTCTACTATAAAAGATCTCTTTTTCTTGATCGGATAAGGTGCATGGTGCGGCTGGGAGCGATACTTTATTTCCAATATCTATAGGATGCAATTTTTTTCTAATGCCCATTGCTTCTAGATCTTGGCGTGAATTGAGGCCATCTTTTGATTTTCCTTTGATATCAAGCAATGTACCAATAATACTTTCACCAATATTTTTCTCAATATGCATCACATCTAGATTATGCCGCAAAGGAAGTGCCTAAAAATTGACAAAACACAACTAATTAAGTACTAAGTAGCAAACATGAATAGAAAATGAAAAGCAATGTGTTTCTAGTTAAATTTCACCTTCCAATAAGGCAAGTCAAAGAAAATGGACCTCTTCTTCCACATTGTACATCCTTTTTTCATCATAGTTTTCCTTTTCCTTTTCCTTTCACCTTTCTCTTCCTTTTTTAATTTTTTCCCCCAATCATTAATAATATCTTGAACATCATCAAAGATTTGAACACCAGTTTGTATTTGAGGCCTTTCTCTATTCTCAATAGTTCCATCAAATAAGTTTTTACGTAACGATACGCATGGTTAGGTTCAAGGAATCGTCTATGACCCATGTATGCACACTTTTTACTAAATGGTAGCCATATTGAGCAGGTATTGACACCACAAACTGGACATGATCTCTTACCTTTTACAGGGCAACTAGCTAAATTTCCGTAAGCTGGAAAATCATTGATTGTCCACATAAGAATAGCATGTAATCTAAATTCACTACGACTATAAGCGTCGTACGCTTTCACCCCTTTATCCCACAATTTTTTCAAATCTTCAATAAGTGGTTGCAAGTATACATCAATGTCATTTCCCGGTTGTCGTGGCCCAAGAATTAACAAAGATAGCATCATATTATCTTTGTGCATACAAAGCCACGGAGGAAAGTTGTAAGCAACAAGAAACACTGGCCAACAACTATATCCACAATTCCAATCACCAAAAGGATTAAAGCCATCAGATGCAATGCCAAGCCTTAAATTTCGTGGATCGGAAGCAAAAGAATGATACATTCTATCAATCGTAGCCCACTGAGTAGAATCCACTGGATGACGCAATTTACCATCTTCACTCTTATGACTGCTATGCCATCTTAGTTGTTCTGATGTTTCTGGGGATGCAAACATTCTTTTCAGTCTTGGTATCAGTGGGAAGTATCTCAAAACCTTCATAGGTATTTTGGTTTGCTTCACATCTTTAGTAGTCTTGTTTTTTTTCCAGCGAGACTTACCACACTTAGGACAGAAATCACTATTTGCAAGCTCTTTTCTAAATAAACAATAATCATTTACACATGCATGTATCTGCTTATAGCCTAAACCAAATGACTTAAGCAACTTCTTTGTTGCATATGTAGAATTAGGAAGCATGTTTTCTTTAGGCAACATATCCTTTAGAAGTTTAAGAAGCTCTGTAAAAGCCGTGTCCGATATACCATTTCGCGCTTTGTGCTTGAAAAGAAGTACTGTAGCAGACAACTTTGTGTGGCTTGCACAACCGGGATACAAAGGAATTTCAGCATTCTCCATCATTTCCTCAATACCTTCCCCATGTCTTGCTTCAACATTGGCTTCTACCTCCTCATCATAGATTTGCGCATCAACATACATTCTATAAGTATCTGTCTCACTTTTATTTTGTGATGGCCATTTTTCTCCATGAAAAATCCATATATCATAGGTTGGGTCCATTCCAAAACAAATCAAGTGTGAAACATCTTCCCTTGATGTTTGCCAAATTAGATTCCTACAATCACAACATGGGCATCTAATTTTTTCGGGATTCCCTTCACTCGCAACATGCCCATATACAAAATTATCCACAGCTTGCCTATATTCGCTTGTCATTCTAAAAAACAAAAAATGTATTAATACTCATTCTTAAATACTTATAGTGTGATGCTAGGGCACCTCATTTTCTTCTTGCTAATACCAAAATTTTATACTACATTCTTCCTAACACCAAACTCATTCATAAATACTTATATTTGTTTATAATGGTATTAGGAAGTACATAAAATTTATTGTACTTATTATTTTTATTCGTGGTATTAGTAAGAGGAAAATGACATGCCCTTAGCATCACACTACTTATAACTATGGAAGTAATAGCCAAAATGATGAAACCTTGGTAGATTGACCCATGCTTTGTCCATCTTGGTAAAACAACGCCTCTAATTTTTGGACCTACTATAAAGAATTATGCTCAACATTATTGTACAACTTGGTTATACGCACCCACCTTGGTAGATTACCCCTCTTATGTAACAAATATTAACTTATATATTTGTTAGAATTTTATATCTCAAATGATCATATATGGTTCAACAGTTCATCACATACTAGAGATAACTCCATGTCAACCAACCTATTGACCTACTGGAAAGTGTACGCAACGTACATCACATACTAGAGATAACTCCATGGCAACCAACCCATTGATCACCCTATCACCACCAAGATGACCAGCTCCAAGGGAACTAAACCAAAACTGCTCCGCCAGATCAGCATACAAACCAACACACTGCCTATCTAATATATTTATTATTTATTTTGTTTATCAATTTTAGCTTTTTATATATGAGCAGGAACTGGAGCCAGTATCAAACAAATAAAAAGTGTGATGAAATATCGATTTAGGTATAATGAAGCAAAATATTTTGAGAACGAAGATCCGGTTTCAGAAATAATGAAGCAAGATACTGGTCAGAACGAAGATCCGGTTTCAGAAATAATGAAGCAAAATATTCTGAGAAGAAAGAAGAAAATTACAATCACGATTGAGCAGGCAAGTGTGTATGCATCACCTATCATACTTCGACCCACCCTCTAAAACAACGTATTTGCATAATAATATATATATCATCAAAATAAGCACAAATAAAAGACCATCACACATGGCAACATGTATTTATTTGCATGAATCAGGCATGTTCATAATAGAGAATGGAATGACACATCAGTAACTGGAATGCAAGAAGACTGGAAAATTTTAATGTGCACAAGTAGATTCGGCAATGACATGAGCATGGAGAATTTCATCTCGCATGGCATCTTGCATTTTATTCCCAAGAATTCAACCAATTATTTATTTCAAAGGGGGCAACTCACGGCAAGAAAAAATATTGCCAGGAAAACAGTAAGCAATTTTAGACAACAAAAGAACCCATTTATTATTTCAAGAATTTAAAGAAAGACTCATGGTTTAAGAAAAATATTACAAGTATAACATAGGCAACTATGGATTTAATCAGAGTATATTTCGCTCAAGTTGGTAATTGAAATGTAATTTATTTATCACTTAGCAATTATTTATCACTAGCAAGGGAAGCTTCCTTTCAGGTTTACTTCTAAAACTATAAGTGGGGGCACATCTGTGCAAACATTTTTGGTTTTTATATCTACTAACATACGGTTTCAGATAAGGTACAACATGTTCAAAACTCACATACTCAAGGTGCAAGAACAGGGTTTCCAGTTTTGTAACACAGCCGAGGTAAGGATAAATGGCCGAAACCTATTCTTTAAATGAACACTAAATAAACTGGGTGTATACAAATTATATGTGTTCCCAAATACACGTCTCCACTTCAGATTTTAATAGTGTAACAGCAGGGCACGAGATGAATCAAATGTGTTTAAGTTTTATCAACAGGGTAGGGTAGCTAGCATGGTTTCAATTCAGGGGAAATTGAAAAGAAAAAAAACGAGCATGTATCCTTTATTTTCTTCAAAACAAAGCAACGTAAACCTAAATACAAAGTGGATTGAAGCAAAATATTCTGAGAAGAAAGAAGAAAATTACAATCACGATTGAGCAGGCAAGAGCGACGATCGAGCAGCGGTGATTGAGCAACGACGATTGAGACCGAAGGCAAGAGCGGCGATCGAGCAGCGGCGATTGAGCAGCAACGGCCTGATTATCGAAAGGGGAATTAGGGTTTCGGTGGAATACGATGGAAAAGGAATACTATGAAACGATGGAAAAAGAAATGTGAACGGATGGAAAAGGCATACGATGGAATACGATTGAAATGTTTGTGAACCGATATCAAAAGGCACAACGTTTCAACCAGTGGGAAGAATAATTGAAACATGGAAATTGTTAAGTGTAGGGGTGTGAAATCACTAAGTTTTCAACATTATGCTTTGAATTGTGCCACATTTCAAATTAATAATTATTATTTAGTCTTAGTTATTAATTATTATATATTTGTATTTAATTTTTATTGTTAACATTATGCTTAGAACCGTTTACAAAAATCCACTAAACGGAGATACGACACGAGTCGAGTACATAAAGAGATGACAAGAGGTATAGCTAGGTGGCGGCCTATTGGCATACTTGTCTCTCGATGGTAGCTCTAAATTCTCTTATGGGTTTTCGAATTGCAGACATATACTATGAGGCATTTCCACTTTGACGACTATGGGGTACCCCTCTCGTGGGTCAGTGATAAGTCCTAGAGCAATTTAAATAGGACCAGAAAATGATGGTAGTTGAGGCCCCGTATGAACAGAAAATGATGGCATGGAAGAATAAGACTCTGTTTTAAATAATAAAACCCTCAACTTCGAGATTGTAAATAGAAGGAACATCGCAAAACCATTCTATACAGGGAAACTTGTGTTTAAAACAGGTAGGTACATTCAATTCCTAGGTGTCCACTTGGCGGTATAACGTTCGAAATTCAAAGGAAATTAACATGAGTTGACCAACTGAATTGAATTCCAAACGCTAACCATGGAAACTATAGTGCTTTATTTAAGCAACTAAATTCGAATCAGCCTCGAGCGTTGAAAAGGGACCATCTCGCAAAGGTAGCCCAATTGAAACAAAATTAGAAGCACGTACTATTTCTTTTTTTTTTTTGTTCAAATTTACCTGTTGCGAATTTTAAAAAATCAACAAAAGTTATGTTGCCCAAAAGGATGTGGGAAGCTCTTTGTTTCAGGATCCTTGAAGTGAAAATGAATCCTAAAGGAACCATTGGAGAGCTAAAGAGCTCAGACTTGATCTATTACAACGGTGCTTTTGCACCGTTGTAAAATTAAAGTTGTAATATGGTAATATATATGTTCTTTACAACAGTGATTATTGCACCGTTGTAAAAAAGAATCTATTACAACGTTGCTTAATGCACCGTTGTAAAATTAAAGTTGTGATATGGTAATATATATGTTCTTTACAATAGTGATTATTTTACCGTTGTAAAAAACATTTATTACAACAGTGCGTTTTGCACCGTTGTAAAAAAGGATTTATTACAACAGTGCTTTATGCACCGTTGTAAAATTAAAGTTGTAATATGGTGTTTTTTTTGTAGTGAGAGGAGCCCTATAATCCCAACCCCGGATAGTCAGGGTGATACTCGGTTGTAGTAAGGGTTGGGACCGTGGGATCGCTAGTAGTGACAGATTGTGTAACTTGCTATTTGTAAGAACTCCCCTCTGCGAACTCGTGAGTGAAAATCAGACTCTCTATAGGCACAAACTTCCCTTCCTCGGCAGCAAGTTCCACCAACCTTTCTTTCCCAGCATCTTCGTGCAACAGTCTCCTCCCTTGCGCTCGTTCTTGGTTAGGTGGATTTCCATGAGGAGGAATTCATCTATGCCCTCCACCTGTAGCCACCGATCCTCAAACTGTAGCAGCCTTTGTAACACCCCGCATGTTTAACTCAAGATAATAAAATAAGAAAAACTTAATTAAATATTTAGAATTAAGTAAAACAAATTGTACCGTTGCGTTCGTCTCAGAATTCTAATTTAGATAGACTCCGAGTTTGCGTAAAATGGATACCGTATGAAGAAGTTATGGATGGTAGAAGTTTGATGAAGAAAACAGAAAGCAGGCCAGAACAACTGTTGCACTTGGTAAGAGCACCAAGGCAATTCTGCACTGGCACACTTGTGAAGTGAGCCCATATGAATTTTCGGCCTTCGGACCCACTGGGGTTGAACCCTTCAATGGGGTGTCAACCCACCTGGATAATGGTAGACCCACTGTAGATCTAAGCGTTTTTCTTGAGACGTGGTCGGTTCTGATGGGTTTTAATTAAAATCTAAAGGACCCGGTTTCTCTGATACATCTATAAATAAGTCTATATAGCTAACCTAAACCTCATATTTTTCAAACTATGCTGAAGCTCTGCCATTCTTCCCTCTCCTCAAATCTATTCAAAAAATTAAGATTGTTAGTTTAGGAAAAATTCTGAATCCAGATTTGAAGAAAAGAAACGTATATTTGTAAATAGGTGTTCAGATCTTTTATCGAAGTGAGGTAATTTTCTAGATCTGGTCTATTTCAATTCTCTTTTCTTTCTCTCCTTTTTCTTTTAGCAAAAATTGTAGATCCATGGTTATTAGGTCCTGAATCCAGTTAAGGGAAAAACCATGAAATGCTAGATCTGGAGCAGATCCGGGATTTGGAAAGCATATGAGATGAGTGGACTTAAGCTATATCATTTTAGATAATTATATGTTATTGTTTAAGCATTCCCCGTTATTATGAAATATGAATTTGCCAGAATAATTAGAAATGTTCAGATGCTTTTATGACAAATTGAGATATTGGGAAATTCATATGTTGAATCAGTTAAAGTGTTGAAATGTTTATGTGTTGAAAAACAAACATGTTGGAACATGGGTAAGAACTACTGTTGTTTTAATTCCATGACTCACTTGTGGCATATTATTGAGTAAATGACATGTTAATTTATTGGATTTGAACAATTACTCGATTAAAGGTTTAATGTAAAGATAGAATTAAACACAGGTTACAAAGGATATGCGACATAATGTAGGCATAATTTGATGACATGTAAATTGGATTACAGAAAACATATGGAAAGGATAATATGCCAAAAATTTATAGCAAATAGGAAACTGTAATCGCGCTTAGACACGAGATTAGATTACACTTGTGGTAGAAGCCTGCCCGGAACCGCCCGACACATCCAGCATCCACAAGTGGTAAATCTAATGTGAGGGTCTAAGTGTATAAATAAAACATGTAATGGTGCTAAGACACGAGGTTAAGCCAACTTGTGGAAGAAGTCTACCCGGAACAGCCCGACAAATCCAGCATCCACAAGTGTGGGCTTAATGTGAGAGGTCTAGTGCATAAATATATACATACATACATATATATAAATATATGTAAATGGCAGGACTAATAAACAACATTAATTGTAATTAATGAAAATAAATGGAATTGAAAGAAAGTTACAACAGTAAAAAGGAATGGAATGAACGGGGAATGATAATAACCTATTATAGATAAATTACATTAATAAGAATGTTGTATAATAGGTAGACTTGTCCTAAGGACAAGTGAAGTTTATAACTTAGGTTATAAGAAACTAGTACAGACATGAGATAATTGGTGAAATGGGATAAGTGGCACTTAATTTTAAATTAAGTAATTAGTAAATGGGGAAATATGAAACCAGTTGTTTGTAATAAGTAGAGAAAAGGGGGAAGTTTATGAAAAGTAAGAAGTTGTACTTAATTATAAATTAAGTAATCTATAAACTTGGAAGTATGAAATCTGCTGATAAGAATAACATGTTTAGGCTTGTCTTAGGGACAAGTGGAAATTAAAACTTAGGTTATAATAAACGATAGAAGGAACAGAATAACTTATGTAAGGGGATAAGTTGTACTTAATTGTAAATTAACTTATTTACAAGAACAAGAATCTTAAATCTACGGATGAGGATGACATAAGTTATATTTATGGGAAGAGAAACTTATTAGTGGACCTTAGTTAAGAGAACTAAGTTAATAAGTAACAACGATAAATTGTAGTGACGATATAAATGGAATTATGATTAAATGAGAAAGAACGAGGAAAAATTATGAAATGAAATAAGTTATATTTAATCATAAATAATGACTGACATGTTAAAAAGAAAACATGTGAATTGAGATATACTTAATTACATATTAAGTAGAACATGTTATTGTAACGATGAAATCAAACAAAAATATAAAGGGACTATGGGTTACAAATTTTGGATCACAATCTAGAGAATAACATGTTTTGGGCTTATTAATAAACTTAAAAGGGTTAAGTTATATAACTGAAATTAATAAGCAAGAGGGGCCCATTCCTCAGAGATATAAGGGGCTAGGAAGAACTTGGTAACCTAAATAAAAAGTTAAGATAACCAAATTAAATGGAAACCTGATAAGGTAAAGAAAGCGCATAAAAGAATGTTTAGACATAGGGTCTAATAACATATTAAAGTGAGGCGCTTGGACCAGTCCCCTCGTTTGAGGGTGAATAACCCAACGGGGTAGATCATCGTGGTGTTATAAGGCACGAGGGGAGCGCACGTCCATCTGATTATTCTGTCGGCTCCGAAGGACTGGAAGGGGAAGCATGCGGCTTCCGTAGATATGTAAGGTGCTTTTAGTAGTCCTCTATGTGGTGGCAGATGTTTAGGTTGTGGTCGCAGAGGTTGGGTCTGCGCGTAACTACTAGGTGGGTGGGTCTTGACTGCAGAAGTAGCTTTACAGTCAGAATGCTGTGACGTGGTGACACCAGGGTGATTTGGCGGTTGCCTCAACAGGGAGGCATAGGGTCACGATAAACAAGGATAGTAGATCGTCGGATACCCATCATCAACAACCAGTAGGATGCGAAAAGACTAGAGCTAAAACCAATAGACCATTCACCTTTCACTATCGAGGTACGGTGGTTGAGGGAACATGCCAGCTGAATGTTTAGATTGTTTGTTAGGGGAAAGTCGTTTAGCTCTTGTTATCTTACCAGTTGAGGGAGGGGCCGAGGTGGGGCCATAGCCACCATGAAAAACAGACCCGAAGATATCTGTATTTTGATGCCCTTAAAGGCGGGTTTGTACAGATATGGAATAGCCCTCGACCGAGTTTTGTGTTTCTTGTATCACCCTGCCACGGAACTCGGTGCACATTAGAGGACGTGCGGTTGAGGCATCGAGCTACAATTAACGGTATGTACTTAGGACAGTCTAGATACATGCATGTCTGCTCTGGGTGGTGTATTGTAGACTTAAGGGCATTACCCCGATATAGAATCCGATTCAATTGAAGGTGGCAGTCCGTATGCTTACGTAGCATAGAATCGACAGATATATGCGGAACATAACATTGTTATGTAGAGATCCATACGTCACTCCGGCATAGGATGACGGACTGTGTATATTTCGGTGGTATTATGGTGGAGGCCGTGCGAGTGGGGTACCATGGGGTGTACCTCAATATTGAGGGTTTGCTACATATATATTGTATTAGGTTAATCCATTGGGAAGTAAATGGGTACGACATGTGTGTAAGCCTTGAGTGCTGTTAACCCAAGTAACCTAATAAATAAGAAAATGTGATTGAACAGTATATGTAGGATTATCCAAAGTGTATAATTTAAATCCAGTCACCAGAACTTGTGTTCTGACCCCCTCCTCCTAACATGCTCGCAGGTTAGATTTGTGGTAGAGACATGATAGCTTTGTATACTGGTTAGGTAGCATTATCAATACGGTAAGGCTATACTTTGAGTATAGTATATTATATCCATTCCGCTGTGAGATATTTTCTGAGCTCTGACATATTTTATGTCTCTTGCTTTTCTGTAGGATACCAAAGCAAACCAACACGAGTTTCGATAGATTAGAATTTTGAAAAAAAATCGGTCTATCGGAATTCGGGTTGTTACATCTGGTATCAAAGCTTAGGTTTATGATTCCTGTATAAATAGTGAGTGAACATATTTGTATATTTAAAAATATAAATATTATATATATATACCTAGATCCATAGAGAAACCCACTAAATGGAAAGAGCGTAATATGGTAAGATTTGGGATACTTGTTTTGTACACTAAAGGAATGAATACGGAAATCTAAGACCCCTAGATAATTTGGTTGGAAAGTGTACAATATACTTTGTATGGAAGAAAGGTGAATCGCATATGTTAGTATTATGAGTTAGTGGGTTTGGCAGTAAAACCTTATAAATTGGAAAAGGTTAAATAGAGAAAAATGGATTGAGAGTATATATAGTTGCGAGAATTGACCTTGGGGAGTGTTTAGGAGAGCCTAGAAAAATTGGAAACCCGCTTTGAGTCTAACCCCATTTTTAATTTTTAAGAACTTGAAACTGTAAAAGTTTTGGGAAAATGATTTATGGTGTTTTCAAGTTTTAATCTTAAAAGTTATAGTTTTAAAATATGTAAAGTATACATATTGAGTTTTAAAGTAAAACGGGTATATTTTGCAAATAGTGATTTCTTGTGAAAACTTTGTTTAAAGTAAAATTCTCTCAGTAAAAGGTGCATATTATATAGCATGTATAGCTCGTTAGTTTTCTTGTTATATTTCGTACAAGATTTTTTGATAAAGAAAGATTAGAAATCTCTATTCTTATGACAATCCTTTTTGATAAATTATGTTGTTGGGCAGACAAAATAAGTTGTAGAAATAAGAATAGAGTAGCTGGTTGCACCTTGTAGTAAGAGACTAAACTGACCATATTGGCAAGAACCTATCGTAAACCTGATTGAGAATTAGTTGTTCGTGTCTACTCCAGCTTTTGTGATTTGAAAATAAAATGATTTACATTTTTTTATATATAAAATGACATGCTTTATGGTTTGGCGGAAGTAAGTTTTCATGAGGAAAATAAAGTTTTGACACTTTTAAATTTTTGGAAGAAAATTTAAATGAAAAGATCAAACCGAGTTTCAAAAAGTATGGAGTAGGTAAGGATTAGTGCCTAGGGAAGGCGGGAAAGGTTTTGAGGCTATGAAGTAAATAGCGAGAATTATCTTGGAAAAAAATTGTAAATTCCGGTAGAATGCGTAAGCATTGAAAAGCCTAGGGTGTTACTTGAAATGATTGTTGGTACAAAGCTAGAATTAGTAGTGACTACTAGATAGTAAAAATGGCAAGTAAATGCTTAGATCCTGTTGCAAATTTTCATGTTAGGGTAAGACCCGTTACTACATTTCTGTTGGGATTGTTCTATTATTTTTGTTTTTGTTAGCTAGTTAGGGTAACACATAAACCTATTGTGGATCCCATGGTTTGGACTTTTCTGTTTGAGGGGGACATAGTCCCGAGATTCTAGGCCCATAATAGTAGCTGTGTAGAGTGTCTATTTTCCTGTTTTAGTTGAAAGTCTAGAAGGCTTATTTGAAAACTAAACCTAAATCTGATAATTAAACAAGCTAAGAAAAGAGAAATGGTAGAACTAAAAAGGAAACAGCAAATTCAATAAAGCAACAAACATGATAAATTTTGAGAAAAGATAGATAAAGATAAAAATTTCCAAGATAAGTGGAAAAAGAAAATCAGTAACAAAAGAAACTTTTCTTATGTGGGTTGTGCTTGGATAGGAAAATAGGGAATCTTTATAAATAGTTACATAAAATCCAAGTACGGTTGGAAAATGGTACATAAAAGAAAAATGAAAGATGTGAAATTTTCCGTTTTCTACCTTTTTGTAACATAAGAAATCGAATTTAGGAAATTAGATTTTTCTAAAATTCGAAAAATAAAGTTGGTTGGTAGGATTATGGATGCAATAATGGGATGAACTACGCTCTTACTCAGTAAGAGTGTGGGAAAATTTGGATGAAAAAGCATTTTGATTTTCAAAATATTGCATTCATGTAGAACTGCTAGTATATTTAGGATGTGAGCACCATATTTTAAAAGGATTTTTGAAAAATTTGCATACACATAGGAGGTACCGCTTAGGCATACATGCATTACTACGTTATATTTCAATTTGCACAAGTGCACAATAGTCGCAAAAATTGGATGCACACGTGATGGATGGATATTATGCGAGTGGTCATTTGATTTTATCCTTATCGAATTTCTTGGATGAAATTTTCTAAGGGTGGGAGAATGTAACACCCGACATTTTTAACTCAAGATAATAAAATAAGAATAAATTAATTAAATATTCAGAATTAAGTAAAACGGATTGTACCATTGCGTTTGTCCCGGAATTATAGTTCTGATAGACTCCGAGTTTGCATAAAACGGATAATGCATGAAGAAATTATGGATGGCAGAAGTTTGACAAAGAAAACAGGAAGCAGGCCAGAACAACTGGTGCACTTAGCAAGTGCGCCCAGGCAATTCTGCACCAGCGCACTTGTGAAGTGCACCTATATCAATTTTTGGCCTCTAGACCCACGGGGGTCGACCCCTTTAAGGGGGTCTCGACCCATGGGTCGACCCACCTGAAGGGGGTCGACCTCGGGGTCGACCCACCGCAGATCTGAGCGTTTTTCATGAGACATGGTTGGTTATAATGGTTTTAAATTTAATTCTAAAGGACCCAGTTTCTCTGATATACCTATAAATAAGCTTGTAGAGCTAACCCTAAACCTCATATTTCTGAGACTACGCTGAAGCTCTGCCATTATTCTCTCTCCTCAAATCTTTTCAGAAAATTAAGATTATTAGTTTATGAAGAATTCTGAATCCAGATCTGAAGGAAAGGAACGTATGTTTGTAAATAGGTGTTTAGATCTCTCATCGAAGTGAGGTAATTTTCTAGATCTGGTCTATTTCAATTCACTTTTCTTTCTCTCCTTTTTCTTTTAGTAAAAAATATAGATCCATGGTTATTAGGTTATGAATCTAATTAAGGGAAAAACCATGGAATGCTAGATCTGGACCAGATCCACGATTTGGAAAGCATATGAGGTGAGTGGATTTAAGCTATATCATTTTAGATAATGATATGTTATCGTTTCAGCATTCCCCATTATTATGAAACATGAATTTGCCAGAATAATTAGAAATGTTAAGATGCTTTTATAACAAGTTGAGATATTGGGAAATTCGTATATTGAATCAGTTAAAGTGTTCAAATGTTTATGTGTTGAAATATTGTTGGAACATGGGTAAGAACTACTGTTGTTACAATTCCATAACTCACTTGTGGCATATTATTGAGTAAATGACGTGTTAGTTTATTATATTTGAACAATTACCCGATTAAACGTTTACATGTCAAGATCGAATTAAACACTGGTTACAAAGGATATGCGACATAATATAGGCATAATTTGATGACATGTAAATTAGATTACAAAAAGCATATGGAAAGGATAATATGCCTAAAATTTATAGCAAATAGGAAACTGTAACCGTGCCTGGACACGAGGTTAGATTACACTTGTGGTAGAAGTCTGCCCGGAACCGCCCGGCACATCCAGCATCCACAAGTGGTAAATTTAATGTGCGGGGTCTAAGTGCATAAATAAAACATGTAATGGTGCTAAGACAAGAGGTTAAGTCAACTTGTGGAAGAAGTCTGCCCGGAACCGCCCGACAAATCCAACATCCACAAGTGTAGGCTTAATGTGAGAGGTCTAGTGCATAAATATATACATATATAAATATATGTAAATAGCAGGACTGATAAACAACATTAATTGTAATTAATGGAAATAATTGGAATTGAAAGAAAGTTACAACAGTAAAAAGGAATGGAATGTACGGGGAATGATAACAACCTATTATAGATAAATTACATTAATAAGAATGTTGTATAATAGGTAGGCTTGTCCTAGGGACAAGTGAAGATTATAACTGAGGTTATAATAAACTAGTAAAGACATGAGACAACTGGTGAAATGAGATAAGCGACACTTAATTTTTAATTAATTAATCAGTAAATGGGGAAAACTGAAACCAGTTTTTTGCAATAAGTAGAGAAATAGGGGAAGTTTATGAAAAGTAAGAAGTTGTATTTAATTATAAATTAAGTAGTCTGTAAACTTGGAAGTATGAAATCTGCTGATAAGAATAACATGTTTAGGCTTGTCTTAGAGACAAGTGGAAATTATAACTTAGGTTATAATAAACGATAAAGGGAATATAATAACTTATGTAAGGGGATAGTAGTACTTAATTGTAAATTAAATTATTTACAAGAACAAGAATCTAAAATCTACGGATGAGGACAACATAAGTTATATTTATGGGAGGAGAAACTTATTAGTGGACCTTAGTTAAGAGAACTAAGTTAATAAGTAAACAACATAATTTGTAGAGAAGGTGTAAAACGGAATTATGATTAAATGAGAAAGAATGAGGAAACTTGTGAAATGTAATAAGTTATATTTAATCATAAATAATGACTTACATGTTAAAAAGAAAACATGTGAATTGAGATATGCTTAATTACATATTAAGTAGAACATGTTATTGTAACGGTGAAATCAAACAAGAATACAAAGGATTGTGGGTTACAAATCTTGGATCACAATCTAGAGAATAACATGGTGTGGGCTTATTAATAAACTTAAACGGGTTAGGTTGTATAACTGAAATTAATAAGCAAGAGGGGCCCATTCCTCAGAGATATAAGAGGATATGAAGAACTTGGTAACCTGAATAAAAAGTTAAGATAACCAAGTTAAATGGAAACCTGATAAGGTAAAGCAAGCTCATAAAAGAATGTTTTGACGTAAGGTCTAATAACATATTAAAGTGAGGCGCTTGGACCAGTCCACACATTTGAGGGTGAATAACCCAACGAGGTAGATCATCATGGTGTTATACGGCATGAGGGGTGTGCACGTTCATCTGATTATTCTGGCGGCTCCGAAGGACTTGAAGAGGAAGTACGCGGCTTCCTAAGATATGTAAGGTACTCCCGGTAGTCCTTTATGCGGTGGCAGATGTTTGTGTTGTGCTCGCAGAGATTGGATCTGCGCGTAACTACTAGGTGGGTGGGCCTTGACTACAAAAGTAGCTTTGTAGTCAGAGTGCTGCGGCGTGGTGACACCAGGGTGATTCGGCAGTTGCCTCAACGGGGATGCGTAAGGTCACGACCAACAAGGATAGCAGATCATCGGATACTGGTCATTGACAGCCAGTGGGATGCGAAAAGACTAGAGCTAAAACCAATAAACCATTCACCTTTCACTATCGAGGTATGGTGGTTGAGGGAAGATGCCAACTGAATGTTTAGATTGTTTGTTAGGGGCAAGTCGTTTAGCTCTTGTAGTCTTTTCTAGTTGAGGGAGGGGCCGAGGTGGGGCCATAGCCACCATGAAAAATAGACACGAGGGATATCTATATTTTGAGGCTCTTAAATGTGGGCCTGTACAGATATGGAAAAGCTCCAGACTGAGTTCTGTGTTTCTTGTATCGCCCTGCCACGAAACTCGGTGCACATTAGAGGACGTGTGGTTAAGTCATCGAGCTACAATTAACAGTACGTATGTGGGACAGTCTAGATACATGCATGTCTGCTATGGGTGGTGTATCGTAGACTTGAGGGCATTACACTGGTATGGAATCCGATCCGATTGAAGGTAGCAGTTCGTATGCTTACGAAGCATAGAATTGACAGATATATGCGGAACGTAACATTGTTATATAGAGATTCGTATGTCACTCCGGCGTAGGATGAGGGACTGCGTATATTTCGGTGGAGACCGTGCGAGTGGGATACCATGGGGGTGTACCTCAATATTGAAGGGTAGCTACATATATGTTGTATTAGGTTAATCCACTGGGAAGTAAATAGGTACGACGTGTGTGTAAGCCTTGAGTGCAGTTAACCCAAGTAACCTAGTAAATAAGAGAATGTGATTGAACGGTACATGTAGGATTATCCAAAGTGTATAATTTAAATCCAGCCACTAGAACTTGTATTCTGACCCCCTCCTCATAACATACTCGCAGGTTAGATTTGTGGTAGAGACATGATAGCTTTGGGTACTAGTTAGGCAGTATTATTAATACAATAAGGCTATACTTTGAGTATATTATATTATATCCATTCCGCTGTGAGATATTTTCTGAGCTCTGACATATTTTACGTCTCTGTCTTTTCCGCAGGATACCAGAGCAAACCAACAAGAGTTTGAATAGATTAGAATTTTAAAAAAAAATCGGTCTGTCAGAATTTAGGTTGTTACAGCCTTTCCCATGTCTGAGCAATCACTCAAGGGTAATCATTGACCCAAGAGATTTCGCGGAATCTCAGTGCTTTAACGTACATTACCCCAGTTAGGCTCCTCTAGAGACTCTTCCACTCTAGCCTCGACATCCTCAATCTCTTCCCTAAGCCTTTCCACCTCCCTATGATGCTCGGCCCATATTCCATTTGTTGCTGGCCTCAGCGGCCTTTTTGTCCTTCTTAGCCACCTCTAGGAGCCTCCTTATCTCGGCATTCTCTTTCTGAAGCCTTCGAGTCTCTTTATTCTCATCTTTCAGCCCCTAGTTCTCCTACACCAAGGCCTCATTGTCCTTTTGGAGCTGGTACACCTTTCCGTTCTCTTTAACTAGCGGTTATTCTCCTCCACCAGCTATAAGTTATCACTCTTAAGATTTGCATTCTCTGTTGTCACCGAGGCCACGGTATCCTTGAAAGTTTTCTCAGCGTGTTGCGCCTCTCTCTCCAGCTTCTTATACTTCTCATCTAGTTCACCTGTTTCAGCAATAAAGAGTTATCATAAAAACGTGTTACTCGAATACATAGAGATGAGTACATATTAAACAATTATCTTACCCATAATCTCCTCCTGTCTCTAGACACTTAATTGTTCGTCGTTGACTGATTGCGTCAGATTTGCAATCTCCATATTCTTGTTCTGGATTAACTCCAAAAGATAAGCAGAATACCTCCTAAACTTCTCGACCTAGTAATAAGCGATGTGCACCTTCATCCACACCCTCTCAGTGTCCTTTCAAGGAATCAGATTGATGTCCGAAAGCCATTTATCTCGTCAAAGTAATGCTTTGGAAACCACTCCCTCAGAAGGGCCTTTCTCTTGTCTATGGAAAGCTCTAGAGCTTTGGGCATGTCTGGCATTTGTCCCCTTTTCTTTGATGCCACTTTCTTCCTTTTATCGGTATGCGCCAACTCCTTTCCTTTAAAAGTGGTGGTAGGCATCGAATGTGGAATGTAAGGGGGAATCGTCGAAAAGGGTTGTTTAGTACCCGCGGTGACATGTCTTGTATCTGTCCCAAATTACCAAGTGAATAGAGGAGGGGATTCAGAACGTCGGGATCGTTCTTTGTAATGATACTCGTTGCCATGGTCGTAAGGGTGCGGGAGCTCATCAAACAAGTAGGCATCTCTCCTAAAATCTCCAAGGAACCCACTCCTCGATGGTCAGTGACCCCCGGATCCTTAGCCTTATCCTCTACCTCCTCAAGCCATTTCACCTGCAAAGGAACAGATTTAAGATCATACTCGAATGCTCTATAAACACAAACAAATGTTGTGTTATGCAGTTTTTATGAGTGTGCATCCTAAGTGTTCTCTCAACAGACTAGATAGCGGCCCGCTCGAAGGAGTGAACTCCCCAACGGTAAGTGTTAAGCCCTCTATACTTGTTTCGCTAGGCCAAGGAGACGTAATTAGAGGAATATTATTCAGATCGTTGAACTAATCCTTCTTTTCAAACAACATGGTGGTCTCGGAGTTAGTTGCAGGAGACTCCATCCTAGGTGACACTTCTGTCCTCGACTCGTCCATCATAAGCGGGGCAGGAGTAGTCGGCAAACCCTCATCTCTGGAAACCTCCTCCTCATCACCAGATCCACCTCCACCGGCTTCCACCTGAGTCTTGGCAGTCTTGTACTGCTTAGACACGACAGGGGATGCTTTTCACTTGCGGCACAGAGAGCTTCTGCCCCCCTTAGTTTCCACTTTACCCTTAACCCCAGCAATGGCCAGCCTGATTATTGTATGACCAGCGGGAAGTAAGCCCGTTGATGAAGCCACTTTTGATTTAAAACACTCCCAGTAGAGCGGGCATTGGCCAGGATGGACAACAATGCTCAAGTCATTGATGTACACGATGTCTGTAGGAGTAGGAGGATCTCCTATTACGCAAAAGTAAAATCAACTCAAAGCTCGCAACTCCCAGGTTTCAAACTCAAAGCAAGCAAGGATACTTACTTACTTACAGCTATCACTGTGCAAATCTAGGAGGACAATGCACAAAGAACCAATCAAACTTGAATACACTCATCCTGCTCCATTTCCTCTCAATAAACCGAGGGTTGAGCAGTGCGTCCAGATAATACTGGGAAGGCGCGCTGGCGACCCTCCACTTCAATTGGACAAGGTACCAGATGTACTCTTCGGTGAGATCTATCTGCAGGTACTCCCTGAAGAGAACTCGGGTATCTAAAACGAAAGCATATGCATTTAGGTGAAGCTGCGCAGGGGCTCGACGAAAATAGTGTAGTATATCCCGGATGAAGTCGTAAGACAGGGGCACACAACCAGAAGTACGTGCATGCCTGTTCCAGGTAGTAAAGGCACGCGTATCTCTTCTTTGGGAATACAAAACTGTATCGCCATGCGCCTCACCGTCGTCTCATCCATATGTTATTGGCTCAACTGAGTGCTCGACTATCGGTTGCGGTCCTTCTAGATACACCTCATAATCAGTGAGCCTGATGGTTAGGAAGGAGTGGACTCTCCAGAGGTCTCAAGCTTTCTATCCCCTGAAATAGTACTGCTAGTTGAACAAAATTGAGGCGACGAATGTTGCGAAGCTTCAGCTTCCAGAGTCTGTTGTTTCTTAGATCTCGTTTTCATTGCTAAATATACTTTCAATATAGTTACATCGAATATCGCATTGTATAACCTGTACCCCTCATGTCGGTGTAAACTAACATGTATATGCGATGAGTGTGATGCTAGTACAATGATAACATAAAAACTTAGGACATGGCGGTGATCACAAGTCCTCAAGATTGTAATCACTGTTATCGTTGACAAATAGCATTGGATTTACGTCGAGTCACGACTACGTCATGAATGGAATCAAGAAGAAACGTCCAACAGTTCGATAGTTCAGTCAGTCCACAACCCAAATTTATGCTCTAATCCTATGTATGAGGCTGAATTGCGGACTTGAGTCTAACGCATAGTACGATTCAATCATGTAACGTTATGGAAATGACGCAGATCTAGGAATAGATTGCCAAGAGTTAAAGCCTTGAGCGAGGAACATGGGGTGCAACAAAGACGGGACTCGAAATACTTAAGTCATAGGGATTTTCGAACAAATGTTAAGGAGTTAAGCCCAAGATGAGTCGTACGAATATAGCTTCACAACTCCTCAAATCAATGATCCTAACCTTTTTTAGAATCCCTTAATTAGAGGATTTCCAATCCCTCATAATGTATAATTAGAATCCCTCGGAAGACTTCGACTCTCTATAATTCAAACGCCAAAGATTCGAATCTCTCACCCAGCATGCCAGACATTTCGAATCCCTGGGTTCAAAACAAAAAAAATTCTACTCCCTCCTCCTCGTTCAAGACATTTTGAATCCCATTATGCAAGATGTTTTCGTATCCCTAAGGATACGAGTTCGTATCCCTTAGAGGATACGAAAAACTCTTATCCCCTAGGGACATGGTTATTTCACATCCCTTAGGGGGATACAAAATAATTATATCCTTCCGGGGATACGCTATTTCGATGGAGGGATATGATTTTTTCTGTGCGCTTCAAGAGGGATTCGAAATTCTAAATATGACCATTTAGGAATACAAAATTCTGTTGTGTGTTCCAAATCCTGCCTACTCCCATCTAACCTATCAACTACAAATACCCACTTACTCATTCTTCACAAGGGTTGGATTTTATCTAATTTAACATCTCCTGAAACCCTATAACTCATTAATAGCAGCCTAGTTCTTGGAGAAGAAGAAGAATTAATTAATTTTTTCCAAGGTTGAGCATATGACAACTATGAATCCAAAATACATGGAAATATTTGTAAACAAATGCCTAAATGACGTTCACTGCTTGTAAATCATATTTGTTAATAAAATATTAGCAAATTCCTTTAAAGTGGACGAAGGTCCCTCACGGACCGAACCACGATAAATCCCCGTGTTGTTTCCTGCTTTTTGCACTTTATTTTCCCACGCAAAACGATATTCTTAAGTACTTAAGAATCTTTGGGATTTACAAATTTTTTTGCTATCATCGGATGATGAAATGAAAACTGAAAATGAAATTTCAAACTTCAAGAAATTTTTGGCTCACGACTTCGGCTATGAGTGCACATACGAATTTTTGATATTATAATAATCGATACCAATTCGAATCACTAACCAATCTTACGCTCATAAGTGTAAACAAATCAGGAAGGTACACCAAGCGATTAAGTTCACGATTCAATATCGTTTTTAAAAATCAGCTCGCACTGTCGTAAACCAATGATATATCTATTATTCATGCTCTATTTCGAACTTCGATCACATCATGAAAAATCATGTGAAAACGTGAAAGTGTATACGTGACACTACGTTAACAACGATTTTTTTACGTTTTGACGTAAGTGAGAGTTAGTGACTAATGTTTAATTTCATGATTCGACATGAATTAAACGATCGAAGAGGTTACTAGAGAATCAGAATTCTCAACACGCTCAATAGAACGGTCAAGACCGAGCATACATAACAGCTTGAGACCTTTTCAATTTCCAGAGACGATGATTCCAATTTAAAGCACATCATGTCGAGACAAGACGTACTTTAGGGGGTCAAGTGTTAATCAGCCTTTTAGTCTGATTCCTAAAAGTATACCATGCCCACTCAACTCAGCCAATCGCTTGGCACTAAAGCCCGAAGTGTCACCAAAACACTAAGCATTCAAGCCCGAAAGGAGTCATGTGAGCATAGGCCTCACAACGCCTTATAACCATCACTTTGCGTCCACTAAATATGGCCTGCTTCAAGATTTTGACCCTTACACTTCGCCTACCTCTCTTCAACCCCCTGTTATCTTGCATCATGAGATTTCGAATCCTTCCAGATCGCCATGCATCCATTAATTTGCATCTCCCGGACACTGCCTCTAACCGTACTTTGCATCCCCTCGGCCTTTATAGCTCACTCAAATTTCATACCCTCGGGGATACGAAATTCGTATCCTTGGGATGCACACTCAAATCCCCACAGGGATACTAGATTTTTTATCTCCTAGAGATATGAAATCTTCTTATCCCTCCCCCCATGGATACGAAATCTTCTATCCCCTAAGGGGGATACGAAATGTCCTATATAAGAATAGGGGGATGTGAATTCTCGGAGGCTGGCTTCTACGGATGCGAAATTTGATGTTATGGTCCCGAAATCTTATCTACTCCCATCTAATCCACTACCTATAAATAACCCCTTCCTCATTTTCATAAGGGTTGGATTTTACATGATTTGAGAGCTCTACAAGGACCTATAACATCATTAATGGCTTCCTAGAATTAAAGGAAGATGAAGAACATATATTTTTCTCCCAATACTTTATATGTGCAAAATATGACTCCAAAAAACATAGCCAAAATTTATATGATGATGCCTTGCACATGTAATCCTCAATAATCAATAAAACCTTTAAATGACTTCAAAGTGGACATAGGTTCAGTATGAACCGAACCACTATAAATTTCTATGCCCTTTGCCTACTGCACTTCTATTTTCTGAAAGCAAAATGCTATTCTTGAGTAATTGAGAATCCTTGGGTGTGACTACTATTTTAGCCGTCAACAACTACTGTCTAAAACACTAGTATGAAAACAAGATCACTCAAATTCAAGTCATACTTCATTCAAAAAGAATATTTTTTGTAAATCCTATACTAAGAAAGCATATTTGTACATTCTGTTGGATATGTACATAGGAGTTGTATACACAATTATAGGATTTGTGTTTGATGATAACAATCAAATATATATTCTTCTAAATGTGTTTGTTATTGTACTGTTATATAACATCACAGACAGGAATATAATATTTATATTTAAATAGAATACGACTGTATAGAATTTCATATATTCACATAGTATTTTATTTAAATATAATATTATATTTCAACATTCAAACAGTACAAATTATATGACTTCAATATTTGTACACATTCACAGATATTACACATGATATTGTACTTGTATATAAACTGAATATGTTAGACAAATTTGTTTGAACACAATAAAAATAATATTTTATTTTAGTCAAATTTGTTTAATACAAACATCAGTACATTTCTCTCATCATTACACAGTTCCTCTCTACAACACTCACACTCAGTCATACAATTATATATATACATTCAGTTACACTCATATGCAGATGCTTTTGTATATTTTTCACTGTCAACTTCTGTCTTCAGTCTTCAGTCTTCTCAACACTTCACTGTCAATCCAGTCATCTACATACCTGTCATATACAGAAACACACACAGAGTATATGGAACAGAAATAATTTTCAAAATACATGTTCAAAACAACAATGCATATGTGCAGTTTACATATAAGGTGCATACAACAATTATGGTACATGGATGGTCATAACAGCAAGGATACAAGTGAAACAAATGATGCAAGTTTTAGCATGGTTAAACATGTTCTAATAAAGGTGCATAAGATCTGTCACAAGCTCATGTTCAAAGCAGCAATATAGATATATTCAAGTGGATCTACACATGTTTAAGAAATCAATCATCAATTCAAACTTGCATGGAGCAATATAAAGAAGGTGATGTACATATGTGAATACAAGGCAGAGCTTGTCTACACAGTTCAACATTATATAGGAGACATAAATTGATCTAGCACATTCAATGATAAATGGAAATGATGGATCAGCAGTAAATTGTTCAAGACAAAATAAAGTAAACCAAGGATGTACACTACAGTGTGATTCTAACTCAAATATGTATGAATCATGTGTGCATGCAAATACAAGTTCATGCTCTCAAATCAAGAATAGTTCATGAATGTCAAAACAGTGGAATACAAGCAGCTAGGAGTACACAAGAACACAACACAAATATTTTTGCCAGAAATAATGATTCCAGAAATGGTATCAATCAATAACATTTGTTTTTGAAGGCAAAAATTACTTTCAATGCTTCCAGAAAAGAGAATCCGGATTTTTATGGAAAGATCTAAATTGCTAACCAAAGAATTCAATCATGTATGGCATGTAATAAATCCTGGGTACAAAGGAAAGAAAAGTGTAATTGTGTTTACACTGTGAAAAAAATGCAACAGATCAAAATCCGGGAAGAATTTAATGTAGTTTTTTAAAATCGAATTTCTTCTTTCCAGTTTTACTTAATCATGAATGAAAAAGGAAAAAGGTTTCTTTTTACAAATCAGCATTCATTCAGGAAAGAATTGGATTTATTGATGGAACGGTGATTGTTAATAAATCAATCTCAGCAACTTCATAATGACGAGGCATATTCAAGAAATTTCTCCAAATACATTAAAACAGACCAAATGCTTAGAAAAGGAGAAATAATTTCCAAAATGTGAAAATCAGAGAAATGTCTTTGGCAAGTTTTTCAATCTCCTCAAATCAAATATTGTTTTCGGATTCACAGTGGTTTATAAAATCATCCAGATATGGAATGATAAATAGCCAGATTATCATATTAATGTTTTCTAGATATCAAAACTCGGCATTCAAGGAATGATTTCACTCAAGGGCAACACATCAGGTAATCACGCAAGGAATTAATTCACAGAAATTAATCAATGCCAATAAAGAATGGATTACACGCAGAATCAAGACTAGGTTCAAGCCGAGGCAATCATAGTTGTTTTAATCAAGGAAATCAAAAAAGGGGTAACACGTAATTAGATTGAACCACATAGTGAAATTAGAGTGAAACGGTTTTCATTTTACCCTATATTACACCACTTCATCATTGGCAAGTAAGGTCGAAAAAATACAAGCTATAATTAAAAGAACAGAAATCAAATAATTTCTGAAGGAACTCACTTATATTTTGGAGATTTTCGATCAAGTAATTGGCTAAAGCAATCAACGATAGATCAACACGAATTCGAGCCTTCAGAGAATCAAACTACATCAACGAATCATGCCGCGTTCTGGCCAGTGAAGAGAAACCTTAATTTCAAGTAGACCGACTGCCATTTTTTTCAGAAGAAAAGAGGAATTGGGCAAAGTGATAATAAGAGAATGGGTCGGGCTTTTTCTTGTTAAAGGGAATAAGGTTTTTAGCTTGTTTATTTATTTGTATATTTTTTTTTTGAAAACCATCTGTAACGACCACATTCTACGCATCGAAGGATCGTAAAATCTTTATTTCTCTTACATACGAAGTCGTATGGTCATGTAACTTTGGGAGACGACTATTGGGGTCATTTCTCATGTTCATGATTTTTCCCGATTTTTAAATGACCGTTTTGCCCCTAGCTGATACAGTTTTGGCCATAGATTTTGATTGGAAAGGAGTTTTGACCTGAAACCACTTCCATTGGCTTCGGATGATGGTTTACAATTCCGTAGAGTGGTCACATTAACACCGTTTGGGAGATATGGCTGAAACAAGTTTCAGATGGTGAAAAACAGCTTAATTGGGCTTAACCGGGTGATTAACAATTAGGCCCAATGGGGAATTTCGGGATTAGGGTTATGAGGAGGCTGAAATCAGTTAGAGAACGATCTTATTTTCATTTTTTAGCCGCCACTTTCATTCTTGGAACCCTAACAATGGCCTCCAACACCCAAATCAACTTCTAATCAAGTTTTGGCTTAATCAACATCAAATCAAAGAAGATCTTCACCAAATCAGTATTAGAGCTGTTGTTAGACATCTGTATTCGCCCAAATCAGCGAGGTTTCAGTTCTGAAAATTTTATTTGTAGCCAAGGTGAGTGATTTGCATAATTTTGCACTAATTACGGTTAATTAAGGGTAATTAGCGAAGATTAGCGAATTTATACACCAATAAATTCTGGAAAAATATTTATAAATTCTAAAATAATGTTTTAGACCTCTGTTAAAAAATTGGTTTAATTTGATTAAGTTTTGCTAATCATATCATTAGTTTTATCTAAACATGCTTAAGGGAAAAAATGGGGTTTAAGCTATATTTGATCCGTTTTACATGTTATGGTTGATGTTTTGGTGTTTATGGTCACTTCTATTTGTTGCTATGACTGTATAACATGTTTTGTGATTGATTAGAATAGTCAGATTGGTCGAAAACGTCGTCGGATGGCGTAAACAAGTTGCTGGAAAAAGTTGCAGTAAGTTGTGCAGGGTTTCGGATCGGATCGGGTATGGGCTCGGATCAGATAGGAGAGCTGGGCAAGGAAATCCGAACCGAACTGAAATCTGGCACAAAGGAAACTTGGCAAGAAGGAAGGCCATTCGCATAGAGTTGGTGAAGAGATCAGATCGGGGAGACCAAAGGGGATCGGATCGGAATGGCAAGAAGGCGTGGGATCGGATGGAAAAACCACATGAGCTGAATAGGAGCAGGGGATCGGATCGGAGGTAGGGAGGAGGATCGTACCAGAGCTAGGACATCTCGACCCGAACCGAAGCGAGAGAGCAACTACCAAACCAAATCCAGGCAGAAGGCATCCGAACCGAACCGAGCTAGAAGGGAAGCACCGAACCGAACCGCACCCAGGAGCATACTAGGAAGCATGGCACCCGAACCGAACCGACTGAAGAAGATTAGACCGAACCGAATTGGACTTCCATCTCTGCTACGTGGCGACTCTTTTGAAGACCAACTCCAATTCGACCAAAACCCTAGATGCAAAGGAAGCCCAAATAGGAAGTAGAGCTCAGGATCCAGTTGGGAACCAACGAGTCGACTTCATGAGTTGGGCTTTGCTACGGGACGTGTGCCAAGGGGTTGTCGATGTCTATGACTTTGGATTACTATGTATGGGAGGTACGTGGACAGATTCAGGGCCACAGTGGCCTAGGTACGACTAAAAGGGCTATAGACCAATGAAGTGGGGTAATTTGTAAAGATTTGGTCATGACTCCATGGGGTAAGCTTGGTGGTAGCAGTAGTTGTACAAGTCGAACTCTGTCACTACTTCGATGGGTCTAGTGATTGACAGTGGTAGACATCGTATGCTTTACGCACTGAGTGAGATATGTGAGGATGGTTGCTATGTTTGATTTGTTTTCCATCATTATGACATGCACACCCCCACCCCCCTATTCTTTAAACTATCTGTTTAGTGGCACCTTAGAGTATTGTACGGTATGTAGTGTTAACTCTTTGGTTGCAAGTCCAGGTTCAGGTATGGTTTAGTATACCTGTCATTGTTCTGTTTAGATGCTTATCGCTCATACCAGACTTTTCGTCTGACCCAAAGTTTTATGTCTCTTCTTATTACTCTGGGTGCTCTCACGAGCAGACTAGAGACAGGTTAGCTGGGTATGCACGGGTAGCTGATCCGGAGACGAGCAGGAGGCTTCCATGTATGATACATATAGTATTCTCCTTGTGTTGTTAAAGATCACTGCTTGGGTATTAGTAGTGCATCTTCTACTTTAGCTTTCTTTTGTTTTAGAGATAGTAATTTGGAAAGTTGTAATAAACTGTATTTGGATTTCCGATGCTATGTTGGTTTAGTTTTCAGCTTATGCACTGTCTTGCCTGTTTTATGTCAAGATTATGTTATTATTATATTTTGTTCCATGCACTGTGAGACATTCTACAGGTTTGTTGTTAGTCCATTCTATTCTTTCCTTTCTTTGGCGACCGTTCCGTGCTAGTCGGGCATGTGTACAGCGCACCTTCGGAGGAAATGCAGGCTGGTGCGGGGCGGGCCGTCACACTTGGTATCAGAGCTCTAGGTTGCGTAGTTAACCTAGAGAAGCTATCAGGGAGAGATAGTGTACGTATATAAGAGCACGTATTTGTGATTATTTTGATTTTTAAAAGCTATATATATACTATTAGCATAGCTAAGGATGAAGTCGCACTGCACTAGCACCACTATAGAGATGGTTAATCGTTTTCTCTTTACAGATTGAACGATGAGCCGATACGCAAGAGCTGCCGGTAGAGGAGCCAATAATGGAAATGCTGCTGACATGAGGACGATGTTTACTGACCTCATGAGGGAAATTCTTAGGGATGTGCAGAGGGCAGCTCCCAATGGTGGTAATGGTGGTGGTCCAATAGTGCAGGTGCCTAGGGCCGATTTTGCCAAGCTGAATAAGGATTATACTAGTCTTGGTGGAAAACCGTTCCAGGGAATGGAATCGGTCACGGATGTTCAAGATTGGTTGGATAGCTGCGAGCGTATCTTTGAAGATTTGGGTATCGAGGATGCGATGAAGACGAGGCTAGCATCCCGTCAGCTGCAAGGACGGGCAATGAATTGGTGGAATGCTATAAAAGCAGCTACTCCCGAGGATCAGATTACTTGAGATCAGTTCAAGGTTCGCTTTAGCGATAAGTTCATTCCAGCTGCTCAGAAGTCAGTGTTGTTTAAGAAGTTCTTGGAGCTTAAGCAAAATGGCAGGGCTATCTCAGAGTATATTGCCGAATTCGACACTCTATTGAAATATGGGTTATCCCTAATAAATACTGCCGAGAGGAAGAACGAGAAGTTCATAACCGGCTTGGATCAGTACTTGGGGGAAAGGCTTATTAACCACATCGATGAGACATTTGAATCGATTGTGGGGAAAGCATTGAGGTCAGAGAGTCTTTACCCTAAGTCGAAGATTGAGGCTGCATCTGCAGAAGAACCGAAACCGCAAGCAAGCGGTGGAGGCAAGAGTGGTTCAAAGAATAAGAGGAAGCAGAACCAGAATAAGGATGGCCAGAAAAAGAATAAGAAGGATGTTGAGTGCTTCAGCTGTGGTAAGAAGGGCCATTATGCTAGTAATTGTCGGGCCAAGCTAGCGGATAGGAAGTGCATCAACTGTGGCCAATTAGGGCATCACAAGGACAAATGTCCGCAACCCCCTAAAGAAAAGAAGATGGTGAAAGAATATGCCCTTAATGCTATTCCTTCTTCGTCGAATGCCCCAACTGTGGCGGAGAAGGGAAAGAATGTCGTTATTCAAGGTATGCTTTCTGTTTATGATGTTCCTGTTAGAGTTTTGTTTGATACTGGAGCTTCCAGTTCTTTCATATCCAGTGACCTGGTAGATAGGTTGGGATTGGAGCCCGAGATTGTCGATAGACCTTTAGTAGTGACGAACCCGATTGGTGGTTCGACTAACCTTAGCATGATTTGTCGTAACGTGGTCTTATCGAGTCATGGATGCATGTTTGTTTGTGATTGCTTTGTTTTGGGCTTTACTGGGTTTGGCATTATTTTGGGAGTCGATTGGCTCCAAAGATACGGGGTGGTGGTAGACTGTGAGGGCTTTTTGGTGACAACTAGAGCGGATGATGGGCGGAGGGTAGTGTTTGGTGGTCTACCCGGTGATGGGGTAATGGCTAGTTTTCTAAATTCCCTCTACATTCCGCATAGTGAGTTGTCAGGTTTGCCCGTGGTTGGCCAGCATCCAGACATTTTCGAAGAAGTGACCGAGCTTCCACCACACCGAGAGATTGAGTTCCGTATTGATTTAGTGAAAGATGCCAGACCTATAGTGATGCCACTTCGTCGTATGGCACCAAGGGAGCAGCGAGAGCTCGGGGTGCAAGTCAGCGATCTTTTGAAGAAGGGATTTATCAGAAGGAGTGTTTCTGAATGGGGAGCACCAGTTGTGTTTGCTACCAAGGTGGATGGTTCCCTTCGATTGTGTGTAGACTACCGCGAGTTGAATAAGGTGACGAGGAAGAATAAGTATCCTCTACCGCGGATAGATGATTTTTTTGATCAGTTGAGTGGCGCGGGAGTATTCTCTCAGTTGGATCTCGCGATAGGTTTTCATCAGCTTAGAGTGGAAGCTGAGAGTATAGTAAAACGGCATTTCGGACGACGTCTGGGTTTTATGAGTGGTTGGTCATGCCATTCGGGCTGACCAATGCCCCAACATACTTCGTGGATCTTATGAATAGGGTATTCAGAGATCAGTTGAATAAGTTTGTCCTTGTGTTCGTGGATGATATTTTGGTCTATTCGAGGACAGAGGAAGAACACAAGGAGCATTTGAGGATAGTGATGGAGGTGTTGAGAAAACACCAATTGAAAGCAAAGTTTTCTAAGTGTCACTTCTGGAGGAGGGAAGTGAGATTCTTGGGCCATGTTGTTTCAGAAAATGGTATTGCCGTGGATCCTGCGAAGGTGGCTGCGGTACAAGATTGGTCTACGCCCAAGAATGCAACGGACATAAGAAGTTTCTTGGGATTAGCAGGATATTATCGTAAATTTATCCAAGACCTTTCCAAGATAGGAGCACCGTTGACTCAGTTGACCAAGAAGAATCAAGCTTTTGTCTGGGACGAAAAGTGCGAGAAGGCCTTCAAGAGTCTAAAGGACAAGTTGACATGTGCACCAGTGTTAGTCATTCCTAAGGGGAATGAAGAGATGATGGTATACACAGATGCATGTGGTACCGAACTAGGTGTTGTATTGATGCAAGGCGGTAGGGTCGTAGCTTATGCAAGTCGGCAACTGAAACCGCACCAGAAAAGATACCCTACCCATGATTTGGAATTGGCAGCGATCGTGTTTGCATTAAAGATGTGGAGACATTATATCTTGGGAGAAAGATTCGAGTTGTTTACCGATCATAAATCATTAAAGTATCTCTTCTGTTAGAAGGATCTAAATCTCCGACAGCAAAGATGGTTAGAATTCTTGGCTTCCTATGATTTCGATATCACATATACACCAGGAAAGGGCAATGCGGTAGCTGATGCATTGAGTAGAAGACATGCCAGTTTAAGGGCTATGTTTCTTGAGTGGAAGCAACTAGAGTACATCGCTGGGTATGATTTTAGACCAAAGTGCGAATTGGATCCAGAAATGTTAGCAAATTTGACGATCATACCCACTTTGATTGAGCGGATCGGCTCTAGTCAGAGGGACGATCCTAACCTATTGGGAATCATCTCCAAGTTAGAGATGGGTATCGATGAGGAGATGAACAAGTATGGGCTTGATCGAGATGAATGGCTTAGAAAGAATGGAAGACTAGTTGTACCCAATGTCAATGGATTGAGAGATGAAGTGCTTAGAGAATGTCATCACTCAAAACTGACTATACACCCCAGTGGTAATAAGATGTACCGAGACATGAAACGGACCTACTGCTGGGAAGGGATGAAAAGAGACATTGAGAAGTTTATATCCAAATGCATGAACTGTCAGCTAGTTAAAGCTGAGCAAAAGAAGCCTAGTGGTTTGCTACAACCATTAGAAATTCCAGAATGGAAATGGGAACAAGTGTCAATGGATTTCATTGATGGTTTACCAAGGACTAGGTCGGGCCATGATAGCATTTGGGTGATTGTGGACCGATTGACCAAAAGTGCAAGATTTATATCCGTCAAGTCAAACAGGACACAGCTAAATTAGCGGAACTGTATATAAAGTGGGTAGTGAGATTTCATGGGATACCCAAAGGTATTGTGAGTGACTGAGATCCGTTGTTTACTAGTGGATTGTGGAAAAGCTTACAAGAGGCGTTAGGATCAGAATTACATCTCAGTACCGCGTATCATCCTCAAACCGATGGTCAAACAGAGAGGGTGAATCGTATATTGGAAGACCTCTTGAGAGCTTGCGTATTGGATTTTGTGGATCATGGGATGACCATTTGCATCCAGTAGAGTTTGCATATAATAATAGTTATCAATCCAGTATCGGTGTGGCTCCATTTGAAGCTTTGTACGGAAGACCTTGCAACTCCTCTTCGCCTGGTAAGATTTTAACTTCGATTTAGTCTTTCCGCATGCTAGGATAGGCTTGTTTGTTTGTTTTGCATGTTTGATTGTTGTATATGATTGGTAGGCATGCGGGATCCTTTGCATGTTTTGGGTTAAGGAATTTCGGGGACGAAATTTCTTAAGGGGGGACAGTGTAACGACCCGCATTCTACGCATTGAAGGATCGAAGAATATTTATTTCTCTTACATACGAAGTCGTATGGTCATGTAACTTTGGGAGACGACTATTAGGGTCATTTCCCATGTTCATGATTTTTCCCGATTTTTAAATGACCGTTTTGCCCCTAGCTGATACTGTTTTGGCCATAACTTTTGATTGGAAAGGAGTTTTGACTTGAAACTACTTCCACTGGCTCCGGATGATGATTTACAATTCCGTAGAGTGGTCACATTAGCCAAACGGACTCACCGTTTGGGAGATATGGCTAAAACAAGTTTCAGATGGTGAAAAACAGCTTAATTGGGCTTAACCGGGTGATTAACAGCTAGGCCCAATGGGGGATTTCGGGATTAGGGTTATGAGGAGGCTGAAATCAGTTAGAGAACGATCTTATTTTCATTTTTCAGCCGCCACTTTCATTCTTGGAACCCTAACAATGGCCTCCAACACCCAAATCAACTTCTAATCACTTTCTAATCAAGTTTTGGCTTAATCAACGTCAAATCAAAGAAGATCTTCACCAAAAAAGTATTAGAGCTGCTGTTAGACATCAGTATTCGCCCAAATCGGCGAGGTTTCAGTTCTGAAATTTTTATTTGTGGCCTAGGTGAGTGATTTGCATAGTTTTGCACTAATTACGGTTAATTAAGGGTTATTAGTGAAGATTAGCAAATTTATACACCAATAAATTCTGGAAAAATATTTATAAATTCTAAAATAATGTTTTAGACCTCTGTTAGAAATTTGGTTTAATTTGATTAAGTTTTGCTAATCATATCATTAGTTTTTCCTAAACATGCTTAAGGAAAAAAATGAGGTTTTGGCTATATTTGATCCGTTTTACATGTTATGGTTGATGTTTTGGTGTTTATGGTCACTTCTATTTGTTGCTATGACTGTATAACATGTTTTGTGATTGACTAGAATAGTTAGATTGGTCAAAAACGTCGTCGGATGGCGAAAACAAGTTGCTGGAAAAGTTGCACAAAGTTGTGCAGGGTTTCGGATCGGATCGGGTATGGGCTCGGATCGGATAGGAGAGCTGGGCAAGGAAATCCGAACCGGACTGAAATCTGGCACGAAGGAAACTTGGCAAGAAGGAAGGCCATTCGCATAGAGTTGGTGAAGATATCGGATCGGGGAGACCAAAGGGGATCGGATCGGAACGGCAGGAAGGCATGGGATCGGATGGAAAAACCACATGAGCTGAATAGTAGCAGGGGATCGGATCGGAGGTAGGTAGGAGGATCGGACCGAAGCTAGGACATCTCGACCCGAACCGAAGCGAGAGAGCAACTACCGAACCAAATCCAGGCAGAAGGCATCCGAACCGAACCGAGCTAGAAGGGAAGCACTGAATCGCACCCAGGAGCATACTAGGAAGCATGGCACCCGAACCGAACCGACTGAAGCAGATTAGACCGAACCGAATTGGACTTCCATCTCTGCTACGTGGCAACTCTTTTGAAGACCAACTCCAATTCGACCAAAACCCGAGATGCAAAGGAAGCCCAAATAGGAAGTAGAGCTCAGGATCCAGTTGGGAACCAACGAGTCGACTTCATGAGATGGGCTTTGCTGCGGGACGTGTGCCAAGGGGCTGTCGATGTCTATGACTTTGGATCACTATGTATGGGAGGTATGTGGACGGATTCAGGGCCAAAGTGGCCTAGGTACGACTAAAAGGGCTATAGACCAATGAAGTGGGGTCATTTGTAAAGATTTGGTCATGACTCCATGGGGTAAGCTTGGTAGTAGCAGTAGTTGTACAAGTCGAACTCCGTCACTACTTCGATGGGTCTAGTGATTGACAGTGGTAGACATCGTATGCTTTACGCACTGAGTGAGAGATGTGAGGATGGTTGCTATGTTTGATTTGTTTGCCATCATTATGACATGCACACCCCCACCCCCGTATTCTTTACACTGTCTGTTTAGTGGCACCTTAGAGTATTGTACGGTATGTAGTGCTAACTCTTTGGTTGCAGGTCCAGGTTCAGGTATGGTTTAGTATACCTGTTATTATTCTGTTTAGCCGCTTATCGCTTATACCAGACTTTTTGTCTAACCCAGAGTTTTATGTCTCTTCTTATTACTCTGGGTGCTCTCATGAGCACACTAGAGACAGGTTAGCTGGGTATGCATGGGTAGTTGATCCGGAGACGAGCTGGAGGCTTCCACGTATGATACCTATAGTATTCTCCATGTGTTGTTAAAGATCACTGCTTGGGCATTAGTAGTGCATCTTCTACTTTAGCTTTCTTTTGTTTTAGAGACAGTAATTTGGAAAGTTGTAATAAGCTGTATTTGGAGTTCCGCTGCTATGTTGGTTTAGTTTTCAGCTTATGCACTGTCTCACCTGTTTTATGTCAAGATTATGTTATTATTATATTTTGTTCCATGCGTTGTGAGACATTCTACAGGGTTCTTGTTAGTCCATTCTCTTCTTTCCTTTCTTTGGCGACCGTTCCGTGCTAGTCGGGCATGTGTACAGCGCACCTTCGGAGGAAATGCAGGCTGGTGCGGGGAGGGCCGTCACACCGTCTGTCAGTTTCTAGATCTGTAAAATCTTGGTCATTCAGTTAGGTGTTAATTGACAGTTGCTAGAGTCTGTAGAATCTAGGTGGTTTCCTAGTTTTGTCTGTAAAACTAGGCAGTTTACTAGAATCTGTAAAACTAGGGGAAAATCTGATCTAGGGGATTAGATCAGTCTAGGGCGTAGGGTTAGTATAGGAGTAGGGAGTGCGAGTTTACATGGTCTTGTAAGCGGGATCTGTTCTATTACCTAGTAGAAACCTTAGGAATGCAACAGTAGGCAGGATTTTGCCGAAGCTGGGTATCTCTGTGTGTTATTTACTTTCTATGTTTTTTATTTCTGCTGCATTCTATGATCTGATAATTTTTTAATATCCTGCTAAAATCCAATAAACCCTATTCACCCCCCTCTAGGGTTAATCTAGATCCAACAAGTGGTATCAGAGCAGGTATTTTTGTTTAACTCTAGAGAAATGGTGATTCCTAGTTGAGAGTCCATAGAGATTCTGTCCAGTGATATTCCAATTATTTTCAATGGAACGGATTTTTTGATATGATATCAAAATTCGAATTATATTTAAAATCTTGTAATTTTGAATATTGGAATATAATTGAAAATCTGGGAGATATGTTAGATAAGAAGAATAATGTTTTGAATGCTCGTGTTGTGAATATTATTTATTCCTATATTGATAATAATCAATTAAAATTTATCTCTCATTGTTTAACTGCGCATGATATCTGGAAAACTCTCAACATGCTGTATGGAAAATCTGACGACTGCTCAAAACCCCAGAATGGCAACTCAGATTCATATCTATGCTTAAGAGGTTATGTGGATGAAATATAAGATGGATCAGATGATGGAGAATTAACAGATGCTGAAACGGAAGAATTCACATACGAAGATTTAGTTTATATGTGTGTTGATTTGACTAAATCCGTTGATAAACTCCAACTGATAATTAAAACTTTAAAATATGAAAACTCTGAGTTGCAATGCAAAAATAATGTTTTGGAATTGAAATTTGAAAATAGAGAATTTTCTAATTCTAAGTGCAAAAATTGTTTGAATTTGGAAAATAGTCTTGCTCATCTTAATAAAAAATTTGAAAAGCTTGAAAACAAAAATTTTATTTTGAAAACTAGTGAGGATGAGCTAACTCATAGAAACAATTTTTTGCAAAAGGAATTAGAAAATTTCAAGATATATGAAAACTCTAAATTTGAATTTTTTTGAAAAAGAAAACTTGTTGAAAACTGAATCTGCTTTGAAAGAGCTTGAAAACGAAATTGAAAAATTCAAGATTTTTGAAAAACAACAATTTGAAAAGAAAATTCAGTTTGAATCTGAGATTCTTGAATCCAAGACCAAAATCAAATTGCTTGAAAATGAAAATTCTATTTGGAAACAGAATGCTACTGAAAAGAGAAAAATCAGCATTAATCAATGTTCGAATCTAATGGAAGAAAATTCTGATCTTAAATCCAAAATCAACAATCTTGAATTAAGTTTGAAACGTTTTTCAACTGTTGAAAAATCTTTGATTATGCTGTTGAAAAATCAATTTTCTTCTGGTAATAAAAATGGTCTTGGTTTTGGGAAAAGAAATGATTGTGAAAATTTGAACTCTTGTGATTTCAAAAATCCTTCAAACTGCTTCAAGAAGGGTCATTCAGAAAATTTGAATTTTAAAAATTCCAAAAGTTTTTTGAATCACAATCGAGAAAAGAATTGGTTTAATAAAAATTCATTTTGGACCCTGGAAGGAAATAAAGTAAATTCGTTTAAACTCAAACAAGTTTGGGTTCCAAAGGGTATGAAGATAAATTCGGATGGATTGTTATATAAACAGATCTAGGTACCAAAAGATGTTAACAAAACTATGAGTGGTCTTACTAATTTTGTTAGACCACTCAATCCCCTAAACGATTAAGTACCAGAGGAGGCTGGCGAACTGCTTTGCGAAAGAGAAACTGAAATCAAACTGCCTCATATCATTGAATCATTCACAAGTTCCTTGGCCCAGTCTGTTGAGTTAGAGATTCAGATTTATATTGGATTTTAGGTATAATCTCTAAACTCATCTTTTAAATATATTTTTCTGTTTATTTCTTCTTCTACCCCTTCTATTTTTTATCCTTGAGTTGACACTGCCATATTATTTTCTTTTATTCTGGGCTTCCTTAGACTTCCAATTGTGGAATTCATATTTTCTGGAAATTCACTTCATTTGTATAAACCTCTATTGTTTTAATCATTTCCAAATCTTGAATTTAAACTTGTAAATTTCTGTAATTGTTTTGAAGTTTATTTTCTGTTTTTTTTTTTTTTTTTTGAATTCATAACAGTATTGATGTATTCTTGTCATATCTTGAACACTGTTAATTTGGATTCTAAATTTTTGAAGATCTGAGTACTTAATGAAATTTCACACACCTCTACTGTTTGAGTTTCTTCTAATTCATTTTAGAAAGGCTTGAAATAATATACTCATTACAGCACACCAATATTTATAAGTTGTGATAATTTCATTATTTTTTCAGATTGGATTGGATATTTTGATTTATCTTGAATCAGTGATACATCCTGAAATTCATCTTTATTCATGATTATTACGGTTGAAATTAGTTTTGTTTGAAATCATCTGAAATTCTTGATATTTTGAATATCACACACCACTTAAATTTGAAATTATCAATCTTGTGTGAATAACTCATTATATCTCAAACCTGACATAGATTCAAGTGATTTCAAATAAATTATTTTTACTTTTTGGAACATGAATACCTCTCAAACTGGATGTAAATGATCTGAAATTTTTCTTTGAGATTGTCAGAAATAATTTGGAAAAATTCTTTTGAAATACAGGTATTAAATCACTCTATTATTTCATGGTTATTTGATTTAAATATTTATCTGTTTGAAATCATTTGAAATTATTGATTTATTGAGTCTCACACATATCTTGAATCTGAAATTAATAATCTGATGTGATTGATTCACTGAATCTTGAGAGTTTCATATTCCTCAAATGATTTCAAATAAATGGTATTTTTTTCATTGGATCATGAATCATCTTATGCGACCATCATCTTGACAAGTTTGATTTGAAACTATTTCTGTGCTGCTCTGATACTGTTTTGAAAAATGTTTGTTTTGGAATCATCTGTTTGCTGCTCTGATACACGTGCATAATCTGTTATCTTGTCTACTTGAGCTTTGTACTTAATAATTCTTTTGTCTATGATATTCTTGTTCAGTATCATGTTAAAATTCTCACGAATAGGGACATTAAGTGGTATCAGTTTAGAAGTGCTGAATATTTTTTGTTGTATATATATTTTTAATCCCTCTTGGCTTGTATAGTTTATCATATCCCTCTTGTAATTGATTTTCAATTTTAAAATTATTTATTGATTATTCATTTAGAAATTGAAATCAATATCCAATTGAACTGTATTTATAATTCATCAAAATTATTATCAGATTTTGAAATTGTGATGAATTTTGACTGCAGTATATTTCACAACAAGAGGAGATTTTATTTGTATTTTCATGATGGTTGAACAGTTATTATAATATCTTTGAACTGGCAATTATTTCACGACCATCTCCTTTATCTATCGTCATTCTGCCATCCATGATAATTTTATATAAATGTGGAGAGTTAATATGTTTTAAAATCTTTTTGAATAAAAAATGGAAATATTTGTGATAGAAATTGGACTACGTTATTATTCAGAATTAGTGAGAATTGAAAATTTTCAATAATCCTAGTATAGTCGAGCATATTTCACAATATATATTTACTTCTCAGTCCATATCTGTACCTACCCCATTTTCTGTCATCCATATATTGGTTTTATATACCGAGGAGTTTTTCCTTTAAAAATTGAAAATGATAAAATATATAATTAATACATAAGTGTGTCTCTAACCTCATTTAAAAATCCAAGCTCTGGTTATGCATGGTTATGAGACAACTTATAATTTAAGCTGCGACTGACCTCATTTAAAAATCAAGCTTTGGTTATGCATGGTCAGTGTGCTCATAAATAAAATAAAAAGAAAAAGGAAATATTGTGCTATATATTGAAATTTATCTGAAATTCTCCTTGGTGTATAAAAACCAGCCTATTAATCCATCTTTCTAATCTGCGAAGTGTGTTAATATTTTATGACGTATTATGATTTGTTGATTGATAGCTATTGGGATTTGAGAGTATTTGATTTTGTCACTTAAATTGAAGTATTAAATATAGTCCAAATCCGTCACTGTTTTTTTGAACTTCATTTTTATAAAATCTTTTGAAAATAATTGAAATTCATATTTTTATAGCTCTCCTCATTTTTATAAAATTCATTTAAATCCATCGTTCTACAATGTGAAATATGCCACCTGTTCTCAGTTTATTATGATTTTTGTTTGACTAATTGAGATTTATGATGACCGTTCTTCCTCTTAAGCTGAAATTATATTTTTTAGTCAATTTTCATCTATATTTTAAATCTGATTCCTTTTGATGATAACAAAAGGGGGAGAATGGGTTGAGATTTTAATTTATGAGTGAATATTTTATAAATATTTTTAATTTTGAAAACTTATTAAATTCATTTTTTTCACTCATACACAATTGTAGGGGGAGTTTTTTGTTGTAGGGGGAGCTAATAAATAGGGGGAGTTCAATATTCACTATCAAACACATTTACTATGCTCAAAATCTTTTATTTGTTTATCATCATTAAAAGGGGGAGATTGTTGTATATAACGGTGTTGTATACACAATTATATGATTTTTGTTTAATGATAACAATCAAATATATATTCTTTTAAATGTGTTTGTTATTGTACTGTTATTTAATATCACAGATAGGAATATAATATTTATATTTAAATAGAATACGACTGTACAGAATTTCATATATTCGCACAGTATTTTATTTAAATATAATATTATATTTCAACATTCAAACAGTACAAATTATATGACTCCGCTATGTATACACATTCACAGATATTACAATGATATTGTACTTGTATATAAACTGAATATGTTAGACAAATTTGTTTGAACACAATAAAAATAATATTTTATTTCAGTCAAATTTGTTTAATACAAACATCAGTACATTTCTCTCATTACTACACAGTTCCTCTCTACAACACTCACACATGGTCATACAATTATATATATATATATACACACACACATCCAGTTACACTCATATGCAGATGCTTTTGTATATTTTTCACTGTTAACTTCTGTCTTCGGTCTTCAGTCTTCACAACACTTCACTGTCAGTCCAGTCATCTTCATACCTGTCATATACAGAAACACACACAGAGTATATGGAATAGAAATAATTTTCAAAATACATGTTCAAAATAGCAATGCATATGTGCAGTTTACATATAAGGTGCACACAACAATTATGGTACATGAATGGTCATAACAACAAGGATACAAGTGAAACAAATGATGCACGTTTTAGCATGGTTAAACATGTTCTAATACAAGGTGCATAAGGTATGTCACAAGCTCATGTTCAAAGCAGCAATATTGATATACTCAAGTGGATCTACACATGTTTAAGAAATCAATCATCAATTCAAACTTGCATGGAGCAATATAAAGAAGGTGATGTACATATGTGAATACAAGGCAGAGCTTGTCTACATAGTTCAAAATTATATAGGAGACACAAATTGATCTAGTACATTCAATGATAAATGGAAATGATGGATCAGCAGTAAATTGTTCAAGACAAAATAAAGTAAACCAAGGATGTACACTACAGTGTGATTCTAAATCAAATATGTATGAATCATGTGTGCATGAAAATACAAGTTCATGCTCTCAAATCAAGAATAGTTCATGAATGTCAAAACAGTTGAGTACAAGCACCTAGGAGTGCACAAGAACACAACACAAATATTTTTGCTAGAAATAATGATTCCAGAAATGGTATCAATCAATAATATTTGTTTTTGAAGGCAAAAATTACTTTCAATGCTTCCAGAAAAGTGAATCCAGTTTTTTATGGAAAGATCTAAATTGCTAACCAAAGAATTCAATCATGTATGGCATGTAATAAATCCTGGGTACAAAGGAAAGAAAAGTGTAATTGTGTTTACACTGTGGAAAGAATGCAACAGATCAAAATCTGGGAAGAATTTAATGCAGTTTTTTAAAATTGAATTTCTTCTTTCCAGTTTTACTTAATCATGAATGAAAAAGGAAAAAGGTTTCTTTTTACAAGTCAGCAATCATTCAGGAAAGAATTGGATTTATTGATGGAATGGTGATTGGGAATAAATCAATCTCGGCAACTTCATAATGACAAGGCATATTCAAGAAATTTCTCCAAATACATTAAAACATACCAAGTGCTTAGAAAGGAGAAATAATTTCCAAAATGTGAAAATTAGAGAAATGTCTTTGGCAAGTTTTTCAATCTCCACAGATCAACTATTGTTTTCGGATTCACAATGGTTTATAAAATCATCCAGATATGGAATGGTAGATAGCCAGATTATCATATTAATGTTTTCCAAAAATCAATACTCAGCATTCAAGGAATGATTTCACTCAAGGGAAACATATCAAGCAATCACACAAGGAATTAATTCACAGAAATTAATCAATGACAATAAAGAATGGATTATATGCAGAACTAAGACTAGGTTCAAACTGAGGCAATCAAAGTTGTTTTAATCAAGGAAATCAAAAAGGGTTAACATGCAATCAGATCGAACCATATAGCGAAATCAGAGTGAAAGGGTTTCCGTTTTACCCTATATTACACCACTTCATCATTGGCAATTAAGATCAAAAAAATACAAGCTACAATTAAAAGAACAGAAATCAAATAATTTCATAAGGAACTCACTTATATTTTGGATATTTTCGATCAAGCAATTGGCCAAAGCAATCGACGACAGAGCAACACGAATTTGATCCTTCATAGAATCAAACTACATCAATGAATCATGTCGCATTTTGGCCAGTGAAGAGAAACCCTAATTTCAAGTAGATCGGCAGCCATTTTTTTTCAGAAGAAAAGAGGAATTGGGCAAAGTGATAATAAGAGAATGGGTCGTGCTTTTTCTTGTTACAGGGAATAAGGTTTTTAGCTTGTTTATTTATTTGTATTGTTTTTATTTGTTTTTGAAAACCATCTGTCAGTTTCTAGATATGTAAAATCTAGGTCATTCAGTTAGGGGTTAACTGACAGTTGCTAGAGTCTGTAAAATCTAGGTGGTTTCCTAGTTTTGTCTGTAAAATTAGGTAGTTTACTAGAGTCTGTAAAACTAGAGGAAAATCAGATCTAGGGGATTAGATCAGTCTAGGGTTTTGAGCGTAGGGTTAGTACAGGTGTTGGGAGTGCGAGTTTACATGGTCTTGTAAGCGAGATCTGTTTTATCACCTAATAGAAACCTTAGGAATGCAGCAGTAGGCAGGATTTTTCCGAAGATGGGTATCTCTGTGTGTTATTTACTTTCTGTATTTTTTATTTCTGCTGCATTTTGTGATCTGATAATTTTTTAATATCCTGCTAAAATACAATAAACCCTATTTAACCCCCCCCCCCCCCTTCATGAACCACATTTTCATAGATGGCTAAATTCTAGTAATTCACCCAATGCTATAATATAGATCAATACTATAATATAGTTTCCTTTATGAAGTTAATTCTAACTAACATTGTATTTTCTTTTGTTTGGCAGGGTAGACATAGTGGGACAGAGGTAAACAAATCTCAAGTTATTAAACCTTTTTATTGGTTTCACATCGTTTATAGTTTAGCTTTTTATTCAACTAGTATCATAATTTTCCTATGTTTAAATGAAGTTCAACTTTTATGAAATATGAAGAAGTGTGATTTATTGGATTGGCAAGGGAATGAAGACATTGTTGTTGTAGGAAGTTTCATGTCAGACGATCCAAACAAGCTTGTCAATGATGTTCCTTTAGGATCGAATGTGATGATAATTTTATTTGATTGTCCAATCAAGTTGGATGCTTTTCTATGGAGGCCTACAACTTCTTGCACACTTGTTGGGGGAAGCAAAGGATAATATCGTGGCGTGGCCGAAGAATAGAGTTGTTTTACATTCAACCGATCACACTGAAGAAGAAAAGGATAGGGTAAACATTTTTCTTCACAATAAACATACAATTTTATTATATAATTTTTTTACTAAATAATTATTTTTACCTCTAATAAAGTAGAAATAGCAGCTTAGAATGCAAATGCAAGATTTTTGACTGGGAAGGGAGCAAGCAATCAGTGGCTTTAGAACGATTACATTTGAGCATCTCAGAGAAAATTGTTAACAATGTTCCTTTTGGACCATTAGCTATGATTGTTTGGATAGATATTCCACTATATCCATAAATTTTTTGTGGAGGCCAGCCCCTGGTTTGATCCGAATTGCAGATGTTGTTGATAAGAAGCTTGCATGGCCTAAACCACAAGTAGTTGCTAAGATGGTTGATACTACAACTCCTATTACGCCTATGGATGTGGTGAAAACATTTATGGTTCTTGATTTCTATGACATCTTTCTATTTTTTAAGGATTAGCAACTTCATTATTTTCCCCTTTTTCAGTTACAGACTGCAAATTCAAACACAAACAATAAATGCAAGTTACTGAATTTATGAAGAAATGGGAAAGTAGTTGCTTTAGTATGGGTGGAGTCAACCGATCCAAATGCAAGGGTACATTTCATACCACTAGGAAACAATGCAGTTAAATTTTCGATAGAGACCACAAAAGAGCCTAAAGTAGAGCTATAGAGGCAAATATCTGAATTACAGTACATGGAAGATGTCATCTCTTCTATTATAGCTTGGCCTGCTACGCACATCATAATGGAATGAATTTTGAGTAAGTCTTTACCATTTCATTTTTATGTTAATGGTTACATTTAGTTATTAGCTTTAAACTCTGGTTGGTAATAAATCCTCTTTTGGTACTACTGCCTTTTATCTAGAAAGAGAATGTCATTCTTGTACAAATATGCTAATTACATATGCCATGGAAATTAAACCTACTTAGAGTAAACAAAAAAACTTTAGTAGTGTTAAGTTTATCAAATTACTACTTATATAAATTTCAAAAATATAGCTCAATTGGTAGTTTTCTGTGATAATTATGTCCCTTTTTCTTTAGATTCCAACATGACATTGAAAATTTTTAGTGAGCATTCAATGTGTTAGTTAATTGGTTGATGGTAAGGATGATGTGAATTATCTTAGGACTATGCTGATGAAGTAAACATGATTGTATTATTTGGTTATTGATTAGAAAATAAAACATGCCATTTGAGAAAATCTGTAAACATAAACGTATTATTAGGTTGTTGATTAGAAAATAAAACATGCCATTTGGGATTGGAATGACTCCTTTAGTTAGGAATTATGGGTGGGGATGAAGCAGTGAATCAAGTATTAGAAGAATGAGATTAGTTCTATGGTTGTACAGTTTTAAGTTGGGAGGGTAATTGTAGGATTGGGACTGAAGGCCCACAACGAGTTGTAGGCTAACGACAACTATAGTAGATATCAATATGCTAGTTTTTTCATCTTGCCTGGCAATTTAGTGGATGATAGGGACCAAATTTTGTAAAATAAATGATAACAACTAGCAGAGAGAATTGCAGTTTTTGAGGATGTAGTCATTCCTTGTATGTAAATGTCCTAGTGAATCTTGTTGCCGATAATTAAGCAGTAAAATTTATCGAGAAAATAGACTTTCAGGACAAACCGATAAAAAAATCAGGCTGGAGGAGATCATAACATATAATAGTAATATTCAAGTCATATCATAACATATACTTTAGATTCTATGGTGGTGTTGTATATGAGTGAAGTGTGATATAGTTCGGAGAGACGGTTATTGTTAGTTGAGCTTGGTTATGGTTGCAGAGGTTTGGTTCGGGTTTTAGGTGGGGTAAGGTGGCTTATGTTTTGCTGGTTCGTGTGAGTGGCGTGATTGTATGCAATTGTGATACTGAAGATTGTAGAAGTAGAAGCTATGGTTGGAGTCGAGGTTTGGTGGTAGTAGCGGGTTGTCATAGGTTGTTTGGTGATGGTTTTTAGAAGTGAAGTGTATATGTTTGGAGGAGATAGTGAGGAGATGTGATTATGAAGTGTGATGAAGAAGCATATCAGTTGATATGGTGAGTGTAGAGGATGGATGATGTCAGCGAAGAAGTGATGATGGTGAAATTTGATCGGTTTTCAGGTTTGAGGTTTGTGGTTGGTGGCGACAATTTGAATTTTGTTAGTTAAAGAATTGACACAAAAGGGCACCAATTCTTTTGTTCCAAATTCAGTGTGCCTCCATGTCCCAATCAATTAGAGCCCGCTGATTTCCACCTTTTGCATTTAAACCCCTGAATTGTTTTTGTACTTAAATGCAAAAAAAGGGAAATGAGGAGATTTGATTGGAGGAACATAGGGGATAGGGGAAATGGGTACAAAAGAATTGGTCTCATGCAAAAGAGTGGATTTTGTTATAGTTCGGTTTGTGTTTGAGTTATAGTAGATTGGTTTATAATAACTTATTTTGAGAACGTTAATAACTGCAAGGGTTGGTTTATAATATGTTATTTAGATTGACGATGATAGGTAGCCTATGGGTGGATATAAATGACACCAACATGCGAAAATCATAACACTGCAATCTAAATGATTTGGTTTACCGAAGCATGAATTCATATGCATCCATATTAATCTAAATGATGTTGAGAAATGATATAGGGAAGTAAGTGGATATAGCTTGATTTGGTTTATCTTTTATGGTATAGTGGTTCATTATTTGAACTTTATTTGTATTAACCTGAACATAAAATGAGACACGTCTCTTCTTGCATAAACATCCTATTAGAGTTTGGTTATCAATGCTAAAATTACAAAATTTATACTCTTCATGGCTATGTTCCTTTATCCATTTCAATAAAAAGAAAACTTCTAATGTACTTCCATTTCATCTTATGAATTTTTTATTTCCGCAGATATGCTTATTTGGAAGCAAGGTCCTTTGTAAGCAAGTAGATCAGATCTTTTTGAAACCAGGTAATTGCATAGTATCCGTGGACTATTTGATGGAAAAAGAAAGGTTGAGTAGTTGATGTTCTTAGTGATGCATTTGGTACTTGTCGACTTTATATATGAACTATGTTTTGTCTTTTGTGTACTCAAATTGACGTAAATATGGAGTTGAAAACATATGTATTGAATTTGGTAACTCATGGATTGAAATTATTTTTTGTTAGTCGATATTTTATTTTCTTACCATGAATATGCGTTATATTTGCTGATTATTATATTTTTTTTGTTCATACATTGCTCTTTGAATTGTTACGAAGATTCATTTTGATTGCTATTATTAAAATGTAATATATAGGCTTATCTCTTAAAAAGCTTTATAACTATTGTATCTACGAATTTCTTAGCGGCATATATGGGCTGTAAAAGGATTTAGCAATACTGTAACATGTTGATTTAGTAGCGCCTTATAGCTGCTATTGAGTAAATATATTATAGCAGCGAAACTATGTCATAAAGATTCTCATTTTCATTGAGATTTAGATGCTTAATATTGGTGAGGATGAGCTAGTTTCATTAAATAACATAGCCTCTTACAGCCGCTATCGAATAAATATTTCATAACGGCAATATTGTGTCATAAAGATTCTCAGTTTCAATGAGATTTAGATGCTTAATAGCGGTGAGAATGAGTTGTCCTTAAATAACGTAGCGGCAAGTTTGTGCTATAAAATTATATTCTTTTACAGCGGTATTTTTAATGTTATAAATAATCAACGGTTTTTTATAACATGTCGATATACAACGTTTATCGAACCGTTATAGAACTGATTAATAGCGGCTATACGCCTTTGTAAAGGACAATTTCTGTTGTAATGGATCTTTGTATTTGACGGGAATAGACTGAGACTAGACTTCACTTAAACTAGCTGCCAAGAAGACTTATTTAACCCTTGAGTGTGTCATTTTTGAGTGCATAAGTCTTCCATAAGTTTAGCGTAAGTTTGGACATATTGAACGATATCTAAGAGAGGAATGTTAACTTTGACTTGCTTAAAAATTTGGAGAACTTTTCCATTTGTTTCGAGTGTTTTTTTCACAATGGAGTATATGAGGAAGTGGAGCTTGCTATTCAGTAAGTCACCATACTTGAGTTGATCAAGGATGACATTAATAATTATACTCAATGTTTGGATCAAAATCATTTGTGGTTTTCTAATTGTCATGTGAAATTGGGATTTTGGAAGACCTTTTTGGTAAGTCTTTAGGTTTAACAACTTGGTTGTCGATTTACTTATCGGATCATAAAGTGGTTGTTGCATTCATCTAGCTAACGATATTATCTTAAACGACATGAGCTTGGCTTAAGCAAGGGTTTTGATTTCTTGGGTTTAGAATTGGCTGACTCGGGAATGATCCACTTTCCCGTTCACTCAAAAAGGTGGTTGACCGGATCATTTGCAATTCGAGTTCACAATTGATTGACTCGTATTCTGCACGTATAAAGTTAGTAATTTTGCAAATTATTATTTGATCGAGGATTTTAAGTGGTCGCCTTAGCAAGTGTAACGCCGCACCCTAAGACCCACGTTAATAACGAGCATTAACAAGTAATGATATCTTCTAATGCGGATAGTATGGCTGGTTAAGAGAGACCATCCATTGTTCTACATTAAATGAGTATCGAATACATCAACTGGGTGTGTAATTTTTTTTCTTAGCTCAAGTGGACAAACATACTCAATTCATCTAATATAAAAGTACGATGGATAAAGATCATATTTAGAACAAATGTACAACACATTACAGATAGCAAATCACAGAACAAAATACATATAAATACAACAGTTGAATACAACATACGCATGTGCTACACACTCAATTGGTTCTTAGGAACCATATACAAATACTAGATTTGTCCTAAAAAATGTACAATAAGAGAATCGAACACATGACAGGCCAACTCAGTTTTTATCCTTAAGTACGACGATCCAAGATGAAAGCAACTAAGCACAAATCGTCAGCATGCTATTAACTAAAACAACTCGGTCTGACCAGAGTATAACACAGGTCATTCTAACTTAAACATATCAGTGAACAAACAATAAATGGAAGATAAAACTAAACGTGTATTAACAATGAAACTACGAATGGATTTTTATTTGATTTTTTAACGCAAAATGCAAAGCAAACAACAATGCAAGTAAATAAAACTAAAGTTAATAGCACAATACCGGAGTGATCTGATTTTATTAGCAATTTATTTTAGTGTGTTTTTCAACAAATTAGTGGAGCACTTTTTTTAGCAAGCAGTCATTTCTTATAATTTCTACAACTTAAAATGAGTTGAAACAGCGATTATTATCATTTTGAGACACAATAAAAGGCAAGTGAATCCTTTTTTGGTAGAAAAGAAGCTTCCTTTTTTTGAAAAAAGGAAATAAAGAAAAGTTAAACACCCAAATAATTTCAAAAATACTATTAAAAAAAAAAAGAAACGAACAAACCAAACTCACCTTCTTTTACTTGAAGCATCTCCAATGTACAAGGCATGTATTGTCTAATTTAATCTATGTGTCAACACCAATGCAAATGCTATTTAAACAGTAATTTCACACATGTGGCCAATTAAATTATGACAAATGGTATATTTATTTCAATTAGTTATATTTAATAGCATATTCCATATAGTGGTTGTCATTTAAATACATTACACATAAACATATAACAATTTGAAGCGATATTTTATCTTCAGTGTTAATCTGTAATAGATTATTGATATGACGTGGCAAACAAAATAGAACACATTGTTAATTGCAATGTCATTTCACAATGTAAAACCAATCACAATTAATTAAATATGACATTCTAGTTCTGTTTATATTACCTAGTGATTATGCAATGATTAAAGTGTTATGTTAGGTTAATCTAAAAAATAAAAGAAAAACACTCTTATTACTAAATATCAAACTGAAATATTTATACAATTAGAAACTAATTTTCCTTTTAATATGACATTGTATATTTTAACCTTTTAAATGTAAAAAAAATCCACAACCAGTCATAAATTGATTATTCATGGAAGTAATTTTCTAACTTCACATTTAATATAAATACAAACTAATTTGAATCAAAACTGAAGCATATTACATTAAACTGAATCGCAATCTAACAATTTAATAAATTAGTACGATAAATTGTATTTTTAAACAATAATTTAATGTGAAGCACACATGGTTTAGGCTCCAAACCGCACGAAACCAACCTAAGCCCACCCCATCCAAATAAAATAACTTTCAAATTCACCATGAATCCCTTATGTCTTGCTTCATATTTCTTCTCCACGTTCAACTTATCCAATGTCATACAACCCAGTATAATGATTTGGAATCATGGCACTCAGGATGTTGGCTTCATTTTTGGCTGAATAGAACTACCTATGTCATACAAGATACGTTCAGAGAAAATCCCATAAGAACTTTGCAACTAAAATAGCAAAAGCATATACCATTCAGCAAATAAATGATCCAAAAACGTCTGGTAAGACATCAAGGTCCAAATCCAAATAAGATATTAAACATTAGAAAGATACATATGAAGAAACATCTAAATACACATCATCGATGTCTAGTAAAAAGGTAAAAACCGTAATATAAGCGGTTTAACTCGCAGCCAGAGGTTGAAAAGCTCAGTTCATCTTGTCTATGAATTCATTAATTTTATCTTCACGGTTGCCAGTATCGCCACCATCCTTGACATGCTTCTTTTTGTAAGGAAAAATACTGTTAGGCTTCTTCAGCTGGAAGGGAAATAGAAATCTGGTAACTTCTTTGAAGTGTGGGCCAACAGAATATATCTCATTCACTAGGTCTTCCAAGCAAATAATTCCATATTTTCCGAACCTCTGAAACCATGGTAAAACTTCAAAAATAGAAACTTTGGAGCAAAACATGAACATATTGGAAGTAACGAAGTAAACAGTGCTTAAAACCACTAAAAAAGTGAGTATCAAGAATGGTACTTTCATGCTGTATGAATAGCATAACACGACAACAATAATGCAGTAAGGGCTTAATTGTTTTAAGCATTGTCATTGATAATCTTATAATTTTAATTCACTTCAAATTGAATCACCTCAACTACGATTTTAAAATTGGAATAAAATACTATCCAAAACCCAACCTCATTTTAGTTGAGTTCACACCATATAAAAATATTTATATATTCCTTTTATCTACAATTCAAATTCAACCCTATTCTTCTCAACAGAATATTCAAAGATAAAACAAAAGGGAAACTAATTTGCAGGTTTAGATGTAGAGAGTTACGCTTCAATACCAATTTGAAAAAGAAAAAAAAAATCAAATTATTATTGCTATGAAAAGATAACGAATACATCTACATACTTTTACTTAGAGTTGTTATGTTAACGTTAATTTCCCATTATTTATAATTTTTGAGTGATATTGATATACCAGTTTAATCGATATGATAACGATAGATTTACCCTTTTTTATGATAAACTATCAATAACATTCCTTCAATATCAACGTTAACAGCAATTTTACCAATCATTATATAATACATGTATATTCATGTAGCATGCTTTATTACAAACATTTAGAACCAAGTAAATTATTAAATATAGTTCAGTAATCACATCGAATAATGTTAATTACACTTCTTTCTCTTTATATATGTTATCAAGTAACGCTACAAATTGTATAATAGAATAATGTCATGGCTTGAATACACGTCAAGTAACTAATCTTACAAGTCATGTAACTAGTATTTTTAGACCAACGATAATTTATCATTACCAGTGTAATGGTTACCAAATTATCGATATATCAATCTTCGATATACCAGTCTACCAGTAACGGTAAGAGTAAAAAAACGATACGGTAACAGTATTTGTGAAATGACGACCGTAAATATCACCATGACAATCGGCTTGAAGCAAATTTTCAAGCATATTAGCATATGAACATCACAATATGATACTTTTGAATCAACAAGTTACATTTGCGATCCACTTTCAGATTTATATTTTGAATTGGAAAACAGACCCTTGAGCGTTTCATTTTATTGAATAAAATTACAGTACATGGTTAATTTTTACTGTTTGATTGCTTTTTTATACTTTAACCCTCGTATGAATGTAAAAATTACCAAACATATCGTTATCAGCTTCCACAACAAAAAAAACATAAGAATTTCAATAGATTTGAAAATTCACGTTGCAAATTTGAAATAGCTCTTACAAAATTAATCATACATCAAAATAACTTTAAGGCAATATTTTCCCTAACATAGTACAAGTTTTGTAATGGAAGAATAATATCTTTTTAGAAGATAAGAGCACAATTATCGAGTTAGAAACACAGAGGTGAAGGAAATGTACGTAGTGTTATATAAACAAATATGCATGAGCAGATGAATATTTGAACAGAAAGGCAGCCCTTCAATTCTAGAAATAATTTGCTCAAGGCACAATTGAATGTATTAATAGAAGCTAAAAATAAAATATTATGAAAAAAAAGGTTTCCTCGATGAGAGTGCAAAGGACTAACCAATCTGCTTTTGCATTCATTTGAGAAACTGATAATTGTTGTCTAGATTTTCAAATCAAGTGCTCTATATCAGCCTTTAAAGGCCTCACCATTTTCACTCTTGCTAGTTTGTTGAACAAGGAAACAAATTTTGTTAGACGAAAAACATGAAATCATCACCAAAGTCGGGCATGTAAATTGTCAACAAGGTAGAAACACAAAAGCTCAAATTACCAATAATAAAGAGTGCTAAATATAAAAACTAGAGATTGCACAAAAAAATTGATAATAGTTGCTTACAGTTGTTGCATTAAGTGGCAATTATTTAAGATACACTATTCCTAAAACATAAATTATTTCCATGAATATTCCATCGTAGCTAATTTGTTACAAACTTTTCACTAAATCCACACTGGCATATAGATGGCACACGTAAGCCAATATGTAACATATGTTATTATAGCACCATAAAGCTTTTGATTCAAATCAGAAAACTTTAGCAACTAATTGCCACAATATCTCAATCTTGAATTTCACATAACAATAAACTTGCCATCCAGAACCTAGTTACTTGTCCTAGGAGTTTAAACCCTGGTCCACTATCCCCAGATCAAATTTTTACCTATATGAAACGAGACATCGAATCTCATTCATACCCTTCTTTCACACTTGTTTATCTCAACCAAAATTTGGATTGGGATCTCAGTCCAAAATCTCATCAAAATAATATGTTTCATAACTCCTCTTAACATACATTTTATTTGGGTGAGTCACAATAAATGACTTCATATTTTCCCTTTTATCAAAGTTTAAATGAGAAGAAACTTTTTCAATTACTACCAAAATAATCAAGCGCTATACACCATCAGAAGAATCTATTACTTGTACTGGAAAGCAAAAGCCAAATCATTTGTTTTGCAACACCTGTCCTTTTAATAAATTCACGCAATTGATACGGTGATTCGTAACTAGCGTTTTTTTCCCGAACCCATTAACTATGATCCCCAAACCGTCTTCCTCTTCCTCCTCCCAATTCGTTCTCCGTACTCTGCAAACCGTACATTCCTGCATTTATTTTTCTACTGGCTACTCTTCACATAAACTGCCGCCATCAAAGCTGTTCTACAGTTCGCAAAGTGACAAAGTACAATTGGGGATTTAATCGAATTACGTCAGTAGTTTCCATTACTCAAACTGGGTATTATGCGGTTGTTGAAATCGTGAAGCCGAATAGGGGATCTACTCGAGTAAGGTCAGTAATTTGCTGATATTATTGCACGATTGGAGATTTCTACTTCTTCTTCAGTTTGACCCTCTTCACTCCAGTTTTATCGTCACCATGGGTATAGTACCGGTTATTCCTTTACAACTGAAATCTTTTTCGACTATCAATGTTGCCTACATCAGTCCTTATGTTGTTCACGGTTACAATTTAATAAAATTAGGATGTTCTAATGGATCCTATTACGTAATTTCGTATATTCACTTTTATAGTCAGTAATGAACTCAGAATTGATTTACCTATAGTAAACTGTTTTTAACGTAGAGAACTCAAGTTGTTTGTGGTAGTAATTTACTGTACTTCTTATTCACCTGAATATTCAAAGGGTTGCTTTTGTAATTGGGTGATTTTATCTAGGCATGTGTAATGTTTGATGTTAAGCTTGCGAATTGGTGAATACTTATATTAACTCTATTACAACTGTTTTTACATCCATTTTCATTAATTCAACAAAAGTATGTAGGATCACTATTAGTAAATGTCATTGGGACTCTATAGAGTAATGCAAGTCTGACCGAAGCAAGTTTGGTCAAGTTACGAGAATTAAACAAAATAGTTGAATTCACAGAGGCATTATTGTATTTTTACAACGAACCAAGGGCTTAAATAAGGAAAGACGAACAAATCTTGCGGCTAATACTATTTCACAAAATCTGACATACTCACTTTTGGGTTTAGCATTTCGGGACTCTATAATACTTCATTATTTTGTAACCTTGATAAGATAGTCGTCATCTACTTTTATCAACTTTGAATACTGTACTGTTATTATTTAAAGTTTGAAAACTATGCACAAATGCAAAGTGGTTGTTAAAACTACATAACTTACCTCCAGTTACAAATCATCCAATTTTATTTACTGATTCTTTATGAATTGATGTCCAAATAACTTCCAAGCGTTCATGTTCTTCCTAATTGCACAATAGATTTCTTAGATATTGTTTTTAATTGAATGGATACGAGAAGTTATGATTACTTGGCCATGCAGACAGATCAATTACGTATAGTGGGCACCAATATTGCTTTCGAACTTTTACTTACTACAATGAAAGATTTCTCTTATTCTTTTGATATTTATAGAAATGTTCAATGTTCTTAAGCAAGGGGACAAAATTATAACATTATCTATCAGAAAATATTTTCATTTTATGGTGTTCACATTTCCAAGTAGCACTTCGTGTTTCTTCAAGATAATTATTTTTACTATCATGCAAATAATGGCTAAATTTACTGCGTACAAATAGTATTGTCAACACCGACTGCAGTCAATAGGAAATAATGAATGCTGAATTTATTTATTTGTACCATTATAGATCTACTTTTTTAATATATTGGTGGGCAGACTTATTTACTGAAATATTTACTTATGAGTCAATAAATTTTATTGTTCGTCATGCTTTCCATCCATTACACATAAACAGTTTAGGCTAAAAATATATATTTCATACATTGAATTCCTCATGTTTGGAAGAATTGAAGCTCCAACCATTTATGCTCCTTATAGAGTTGTGTTTTCCCACTTTCAGGCTCTTTAAACATTTGTGAGTTTCATCACTGTTCATATTACATTATTTTGCGTTCTTATAACTCACATTTTAGTTTCACTATAACTTTTTTTTAAGTTGTACTAATACACTTTTATTTTAACTATATAGTTGTTTCATCAGCTTAACTCATTTGTTTCTTCAAATAGAGGTTATCTGTTTAAACAGTGTTACCACTACCCATTCTTATTAATGTGTTCTTTACGATATATTATTGTTATGTGCATACATAATTTTTCTTAATTTTCTTTCCGGCTCTAACCGTTCATTCATGATTTAGGCTAGACTAAGTTACGCTGAATAATGTTCTTCTGGACTCGTTAATCTTCCACTGCAATATTAAGAACCATAAGATCATACGATTTTGTTTATTTTAGTTTATTAACAATCATTGAGGATGGAACAATAACACAGTTTTCAAAACTAAGTTCTAAAAATTCTGTATTATTCTGCGGAAATACAAACAGGTATGCCAGGTTATGTTGCAAGAGTTCCATGATTCAGTTGGATTAAACTTAATACGAAGGATCTTGATGCCTTTAACATTTTATATAACTAAAAGACCAACACACCTAGGTTTTTTTTTTTTTTTTTTGGATTCATTTTATATTTACACTACATTTTAAATATTATGTACAAAGTTTATAATAGAAATCGAAGATAACTTGGTTTTTGAGAATGGATGATGGGTTTGATGACTAAGAGTTCCATATTGCAATATTTTATACAGCAGTTTATAGATTTTATGAAACAATTTATACTAGTCTAAGGGAATTTGGTTTTTCATAGTCGTTTACTGGTTCCATAACTAAGATTTCCATGTTACAGCATGTTATACAATAGTCTGTTTAGCGTCTACCTTACCAATTCCAAAACCTGCGTTCTCTGTCAAAATTTCCCCATGTTCATTGGTTAATTTTTCAGATATCTCGGATGGATGCCTTTTTTTTTTGGAGTAATATGCACAAAAGATGGATATATTAGTACGAATCCTGTTTGCCTTTTTACATTTATTTTCTTTATTAAGCGGTCCGACAAAGTTACCTTAAACATTTATCCTTGACCAAGCTATCCACAGACCAAAAATCGCCTAGTTATGTGCAAAATTACGATTTAGATCACTATTATAAAATTTTGAAGTTACCCTGACTTCAATTTAAGTGTTCTATTTCAATTACAAAACAAAAATCTTCTGGCCGCTTAATGTGCAAATTATTAATAAATTTTCGCTACTGGCTACTTAAAGGTACTAAAATAGCAGAGTTATGATAAACTAAGAAATAGTTTTGTGAATACCGCTGATTATTCTAAATTATTTGAATAAGATATAAAAAAAATCTGATGGTTTTGGAATCATCGCAGCTTTTATATGTCGCAAAAGAAGGGATTCATCTATAGCAAGTTTGGATTGTCTTAGAATGCATGACATTTTCAATTTCAATTTCACATATTTTTATTTTTTAAGGCACTAACATATTATTTAATTTACAGTAAGTTGAGGAAAGAAAGAGGCTTACAAAAAATGTTCTAATCATTTGTTTAGCTATTAGTCATAAGAGGCGTAGATAGTCCCTAAGTTGTATTTTACTTGTCTGAAACAAAGTTAACAACCTGTTGTATTTTACATGTCTAAGACAAAATTAATAACCTGACTCTTTTGTCATGTCTGAAACTGTGCAGCTTTAGGAAGATTTCTTAACATAAGTACATAACAATTGAAAATGAGGGCAAGATATATGGTGACCCCCTAAGACCGGTAAATATCATATTTCTAAAATGAAGAAATAAATGTAAAAACATTTTCCTCAAACCTGCAGTTTTCCCTCTTTATCATGTTTGATCAGTGCAAACACGTAACGATAAAGGTAGTATAAGGTACTCTTCACCTTAACATTTCGGCGTGGTTCTATTTTTAAATCTGGCATGGCCATAGAATGGCCACAAACATAAACCTATTTTCAAAGGAATTTTTGCATGTACTATGTACTGACCGGAGCGATTCATGTTAAAATATACCACTGTGCTCATAGAATTTCAAACAAGCCTTTTGACAATGATAACTACTAAACTCAAACAAAGCATAATAAACTGATGGTCGTTACCCAAATTATTGGTTTAGCACCTCTAATAATAAATTGAAGGCCACAGTATATCGCTTCAATTAAATTCATACATCAATTTTTTTCCAAATTATTATTTTTTGATGAAAGAACAGTTCTCTTATTAGCAGAGCACTAGAAATTTTATTAGATAAAAACACAAAACAACCTCATAAATAATTGATGGGAAGTAATCAGTATAAGTGTTAGGGGTTTTACTTTGATGATCATATAGAAACGAGACATGTAAGAGCAGTTAGAGGAAATTATACACCAACCGTTGAAAAAATAAATTCAGCTGCTAAACGAAGAAGGAAATAGCTGGCAACTGATGTTTCATAGCGTTACGTTAGATGGCAGGGTAGAAGCGCAGCTTATTTTCCAACAGCGATATTGGTGAAGGTTGGGCTGTTAGCCAACTGGTGTGAAGAGCATGGATGGGACATTAGAGCTATATTAACTACACATTTGTTGTCGTAATACTTGCTGGTACAAGTTGGGTAGGTAGAATACTACTATGTGGATTTCAAGAAGTTGCGTGCACTTCAGGTGGGCTGGATTGCAAGTGGTATTGATGACAGGTCAATAACTGCATATGTGAAGGTGCAAAGCAAATGATTTGATGTAATATAATAGCTGCAAAGCAAATGAAATATGCATCAACTTGCTATGAATTGAGCTGCCTGCATTGTCATGCATGGAATTGCACTGGAAAGCTGAACTGCAATCAGATGCATATACTGATGTGCATAGGAATGTAGGGGAGGAGGCTATGCCGACTATTGTCGGATGATGATCACATGGAACATGCATTAATTTAATTTGTGTGTATACGCAAGTTTGTGAGGAAAACGTGATAGGAACATATGCTACTTTATGGAACATGAGCCTATCTGCAATTGTTGGCATCATTATCAGGGTGGACTCTAGCGAGCAACTATGTGGTCGATGTGGATGACAGTGGACAATCCCAAATATACTAGCCAGTTTAGATACTTCGAAAAAAACCACTACTGTGCTCCATATAGGCTGTAAGACATTATTATATGTTTATATAATTTTATGCATCTAATAATCTACCTGTATAGGATATAGATGAATTAAAATTGTCATGGCTTTGGTGTTAATATGTCCATCCGTGTAGGTGAATAAGAAAAGGCATATTTTGTTTGTATAAATAAATGCCAATTATATAAGCTTAAAACCCAGGATTTGCTTAATGTATATATATTGATATACAAGTATAAAAAATGCGAGCATGGAACTAATAGGACTAAGATTGCCTAATATTTGTATATATAACTATATATTCGTGTATATTTAAATATATAATCACGTAAACACACACACACACAATATATATATATTCGTGTGTATATAACTATATATTCGTGTGTGTGTGTGTGTATATATATATATATATATATATATATATGCATAATCTTTATCCTAATTATTAGTTGGATATAGCATCTGTTTTGACTTTAAGTCAGTGAGAAGTTTATCGGTAAAATGGTTGCATGTTATAAAGCTTTGTAAAATTGTTAGTTACATGTGTACATTACATTTTTCCACGTCCACTTATTGACTGATATATCTTAATGCTCAAAGCACTACTTTTAACCAACCTTGGATTTCAACTGTATTATATTGCTAATAACATGTGTTATTCAATATATGATGCTCACTTTGTGCATAATACGTGCAGGCAATACAATATGAAAACGGAAGAAACTAATCGGCTGATGTAATTTGCAAACAGGCAATGCAAGTCAATACATAACAAATTATCCCACTATATTTTTTTCTTCTGTTTAACTCATCAACCCATTATATTTCTTAGGCCTGCTTAAGTATAAAAAGTTGAAATGCCCCTTTTTTTCCTCATTAATCACACTTAGAACAACTAACAACTATGTTATGTTCACATTAATTTGTTTATTTAAAATTAAAATTTCTTCAGCATAGGATTTTAAAATGTTATTATCTGTTGAACTTATACCATGTCTTGGTTCATAATCCAATACAATGTTTGATTTTTTTCAAAATTAAGTAGTCATGAAGGAAAACTGCTATTGCAACGTATAACTTATGTGCACCTGCTTTACTGCTTCAATGGCATAATGTATTTTCTTATTAGTATGTTGTAATTTTGAACGAATGCCTGAATTTATTTTTCCTTTTATTTTCCATAAGTAGACATGCTTCAGTTTCTGTTAATCCAGGATGCTACACTTTATGTAAACTTTAAAATTTATTTCCTTTGTCATGTCAGGTCTGATTTTAACAGTTAATCTAACAAGTTTTTCAGTCAAGAAGAGTTGACATGGTCAATACTGGAGCTCGACAGGGCAGTTCTATCACTGCCGCACTTTCCTTGAAACGAGTACTCAAGTTGTTCGGTTTGTACATGCTTTTTTCCCCAATTCATAACTGCCGTTTAAAAAATATGTCATTACACATAGGTAATTGTACTAAAATATAATAATTGTTTTACAGTTTATAGATGAGAAGGTTGCATGGATACATATAGACATAGGTCCTGTTTGGAACTACAAGTCGGCAACTGGATTGGAGTATCAACATTGGTCGAATGGGTTTGAGCAACTCAGCTTAGATTGCATTGTTGATCACCCAATTCATAAAAGACTCATTGTAAATTTGTAACTATGGCTTTTTGCATAGTTGAATTAAACTTGGTGTTTATTGTACATTCCAACGTTTAAGTTATGTGCATTGTTACATAAGGCCTGACGGTTATGTAACATTGGAAGTACAAAACTATATGGTCACTGCTGTTAAAAAATAAGCTTTATGTGATTTATCCATGCCAAGGCTGTTGTTTGATTTTGACAAGTCCTACGTGACTAATATACATCAAGAATTGACATTTGTTTTGACTTTTGCAATGTTTTTCACTATCTTCTTTGCATTCCCATATGAGATCCAAATAATTTTATGTTGTGGCTCAAAATGCATGCAGTGTTAAAAATGCATTGGTCCTGTTCTTGCACTTGGACTATTTACTTAAGAAACCGAGACTTCTACTTTATGAGAGATATTTAAATAAATACTCTTTCTTTTACCATTTGGTTCTTGCTGCAAATATTGCTCAAGTGAATAATGCTTCCTTTTTTGGATGAAAGCTTAATCCTCATATATGGGTAGCATTTATATTCTAATTAATTAATAAACAAAATATGTACAAGCCTGATGCGTTATACAATTATGGGTATGCTAGATCTTTTAACTGATCAACAAAACAAAACATGAATGGAAAATAAGAACAAAGGTAGAAACATTTAAAAATATATTTATATTAGCAAACAAAGCAAGAAATGGGTGGTGTAAAGTGATGACTTTGCTTATGTCTTGCAAGCGATCAGCTGGGAAGTAATAATAGAGCTGTAAGAACCGATGATAGTGTGTGTGAATTGCCTAGGCAATATAGGGAAGAAGCAATGGATGTCTGACTACTGAATGGATGCTGCATATCAGTCTTTGAGTGAGGTAAACTGATGCTTCAATTACTAGGCCAGTAGAGTTGTATATATTACTAATATGGATATGGGTCTACTGTTGAGTTTATTTTATGTTTCGATGTTGCAACCTGCAAGCCTTAACGTTATGATATGAAGTGGATTAGAAACTAGGTGGTAGAAGATGCTTCGATATTGGAGCAGATAAGATTCATTTGATAGCCAATTTTTATGTACTGCGCTGAAAAAAAGGTGGTGTAGCAAGAGAGCCAAAGTAGATAGCAAGTTGGCAGTAAACAGAAGAAGATGCAACACGTTGCTGCCTTGAAGTGAAAGAGATATGATGGACCTTAAGGATGCAAATGAGGGAAACATGATTCGAGAACGATGAGTTTAGCATGTGATCTAATGAAGACTGTGGAAATGATGCTGGCCATTGCTAATGTGGAAATGATGTTGTAGTGTGCTATTATTTAAGGTGGAAGGTGAGCTAATTGATATGCAGTTGCATAATCCAAGAATAAATAAGCTAGCCTTAGCAAAGGCGGTGAACTGCTTTGATATGCCGATGAATTGATGGCTCTGGTAAAAAAAATTATAATTATATGAATATACGCCAAATACAACGACTGATATAGCATAATTATAAACTGCTATGGTTGCCAGTCTATTAAATTTGTGGTAATTTATGAATTAAGTTGATGAATATGAGTACTTGCACCAAACTTACAATTTAATGCTAACAGTTTATTTACCTTATTGGCGACCTACGATTTCTACTATCTCTATGTACACATACAGATGCACATGCACATGCTTGCTCTTTTTTATTCATATATTTATACTTTATTGATTTTAAAACATTGTTAAGCACTCAAAAAAGGTTCACTGATCGTAGTTTACCTTTCCATGTACTTATGCAGATTTATATCTGTGTTACCATATGATTTATCGTACCAAAATCAAAAATCAATACAACGATTGAATTTTGCAAATTAAGCAATTAATTGCAAACTATTGCTTACTAACGCAAAGACCTCATTTCGTTATTATTTTATGCATTATTATTGAAAATACCTAATCTAATGAAGCATTCATTATAAACCATAGCACTGAAGATGAAATATTTTATTTATTCATTTGACAAGCATGCAATATAAAACTTGACCTAACAATTAAGCACCATTCGAGCAATTCCACATAGAACCAGGAACTTCTTTAGTTTTTATTAGAAAACTTAAAAATACAAATGAAAAGAAAAAGTTAACATATCTTTCAAATTCAATAACTGCCCGCACGCTTAGCATGGGCCACACACTAGTTAATTAACTATTTCTGGTGCCATTATTGTTTCTGTTCGCATATAGAGTACGTTGCAGTGTTTTAATGACAATTATTAAACAAAATCAATTTAGACTTGTAACTTATTATAGTTCAAATTGATACAACAGCATCATACCCTAGTAGCTACTGTAGTAAGATCAAATAGCAATATAAACAGGCTGCTATTTTTTGTAAAAACGTTTTATCAACCCTGATGCATTAATAACTAATACAAATACTGAAAAGAAGATGAGTTACAAACCTCTTCAATAACGTTATTGTTAGTGAGAGGAATCTTTTCCTTCTCGATATTGCCAACGCCCCTCTTATGAATCAATTCTCTAACGCTCTTCAAACTAGGATAACTGCGAATTGCATTCACTTAATAAATGTGCATTCACTTTTCTAGCAACACACAAAATTAGAAGAGCAACTACTTCCTTACCCATAAGTAATGAACGGCTCCACGCTCAGTATCTTCTTCAGATTTTGGTCATTGGCCTTCAAAAAAACTCCCGTGAACTTTTGCTTCAGCCTCAGCATAGTCAAGGTTTTCTTAGTGGTAGGATGCATGTCTTTTGAGCTGAAAATAGTGAATACCTAAGCTAATATTAAGTTATACAAAACAATAACATAAAGGAAATGGTCGCATGATAATGAAATACCCTGCAATGCGAATGACAAATAGTAAGTTGGACTTCACATCATCTTCAGACAATTTTCGTATTTTCATTCTAAGCCTTGTCCGAACAAAATCCAATTCCTAATAGCACGAAGGATAACCAAATTCAAAAAAGAAAAGGAAAGAGTAGCTCTATTGACTTTCAATTACCATAAAAAAAGTATGTGTAAAATGAGTTACTTTTTCGCGATATTCCTTAACAAAGTCCTCAGGTCTTCTGATTACAGGTTTGGCAGCGTTTTTTTTACTTTGCTGAATCTTTTCTTGCCGCAGCTTTCGCTTTAAGGCCCAATCTTCGTTGTTCTTTCTCTTTTTTAGCACGATCTCGTTGACATATGGGAGCCGTTGTTCTTCCTCTGCCATTGATATATCTACATAGAGAATAACAGAAAAGATCAGTGAATAATTTGAAGCGGAGTTGCCGTAGAATAAGGAAATGGAGAGATTAGTTTCAAACCATTACCTGATGATCTGAACAGTTGACTGTGGTTGAGCTAAGGTTTGAAAGAGAGAGGAAGTAGAAAGAGGAAAGGATCGAATAGGCCGCAAGGGTTTGAAAGAAAGAGGAAGTAGAAAGAGGAAAGGATCGAATAGGCTAGGTTAAAGGAGAAAAAAACGCAGCGCAAACCCTAACCAAACCCCAGCTCGCGGTTGCTTTGGGCAAACATGGGCCTGGGCCCAATTCATTCCATTCCCATCTCGTGTAGTGCATCCAGGTATCATTAACGAGAAAGCCATCGCCGTTCAAGTCTTGCCATATCTGTTACATTAATGATCATGAAAGCGATTGTGATTTAGCCAGAAAAATGAAAGGGGTTGCGGTGGAGATTATTCAGAATTGTCTGCTTAAAGCTCAAGTTGAAGTGATGACTTTAATGAATAACTCATACTCCACATCAAAATTCTTTTTATATGGACCAAATGTGTATGGATGACATTCTGAACGACCATGAAAATAGAAGTTAATATCACGTTTAAGCAAAGAGCAATTATTTGTGAAGCCTTCGTATCAAAAACCAGTCTTTGTGAAGTCTTAATTAACCGTCGGCCAATCCCCAGACACCGGCCGTGCAAAATGAGCCCTAGGTGCTGGATACCAAATTTTGAGGAGTGACAATTTAGATAAATTAAAACTTCAAATCCAGATGTTTAATATTATCCATTTACTCATCCCTGTCAAAAGAGTAGTGCACCATAGGAACAATACCGACCCAAATATCAATGTTGCCCTAGCCAGAATATTTGAAACTTGAAGGGTAAAAGTGAAAAACGGTGATGGTAAGACTTGAACCTACACGGATATAGCACTGAAATCATGACCTTAATGATACGTATATCCAGTTTACAAGGAAAGATCGAATGACGAGAAAGCCATCGCTATAACTCCAAGATCTGATCAAAAGTGATAAAATTATCGAAGTAGAAACTAATAAATGGAGAAAGAAGAAGCATCAGAGAGATTTCCATCAAGACTTAGTCATCATCCTCAATAGAAATTAACTAATGAGTTGCGGATGTTCCTGTCTATTTCTTCATCATCTGCATCAATTTTTCAAATTCATAGCCGAATATAAACAATTATCTCCATGGCAATTACAATTAGTTTGTGAGCAGTGGGATAAAAAAGCCTCAGATTTCAATGTTCTCAAACCATGTGAGCGCCTGTAAAAACAAACATACAAAGATCGAAGTAAACTTAAACCATCATCGGCGGCGCATCAAAACAGGCGTTCGCCAAAAACAAATCAAAAATGAAATGGAAAACGTAAATTAAGGCAACTAATTGTACAAGGCGAGCGGACAAGAGAAGGAAAACGTAGGAAAATTATGGTCACATGAATTGCAATTCTCTCACAATACATAATTCAAACCATGAAAATATTTAAATATCATCTTAATAGGTTCTTATAAAACCGATTAAAATTGTTCGGCTTTAAAAAAGAAAAAAAAACCAGTTGACTTAGCAAACTCCAAGACCATCTAGGAGGTGGCCAAGGCAACTCGCAAATGGATTTTGACTCCCTCTACTGGGTGATTGGTGTTAAAGTCGAGACTTGATTAAGAATGATCTTAGTAAATATTGACATAAGACTTGGTTTAATGGCTTAAGATGGGTTGTTGACGTGCAATTATTTTTATTTTTATATCATTTTCACTTTTATGTTAAGTTTTTGTGTCCCTTTTCGACCGTCCAAATCAAAATTTCATGGGATAATCATAAAAAATATAGCTTTTCTTTAGCGATATTTTTATAACATCTTAAATGTCACTCTTTTTCCTGTGTTGGTGTGAACTACGGTATTCCTCTACAGGCTCTTTTCAGACCGAGTTTCGGCCTTTTTCTGTGACTTTTCAGTTTCTCCGATTCGTAGATTTCAGCAGCTCGGTTAGATGGACTTTCGATTTACTAGTGGTGAATGAATTTATAATTGATGGTCGTAGGATACGATTTACGTTATTAAAACACGAATTTTGAGATCAATTGTTATTTTAATTGATATTTGATGAGAATTGCCACTTTAAAAATATAAAGGTTTTTATATTATTAGTAGATACCAACTCTTTTATTAAAATGGTTTATAATCCCCTTCGTTATATGAAGTTATTTTCAAAATTGTTTTCCAATTTACTAGCATATATTTATACAAACATTTTCCTCGTTCGTATGAGAAATCTAATTAGAAGCCTTAGTAAGAACAAGGATTATGAACCCTTGCATTTTCTTCGATGGTTAATTCTTGAAATCGTTCGGTTGAAAACCATGACAACGATCTCCTCGTATTTCTAGTGGAATATATAACTTGTTCGTAAATATTTGAGTAGAGCAAATGGTTATAGGACTTGTAGCTCGACTCTTATATTTACTAGCTTGGCGTAGTTTACACTATACTGGATCAATTTGATTATATCGATGATCTTCGGATCATCTTGAGGAATTTCGGTTCATTCCTTTATATCGATGATCTTCGGATCATCCCGAGGAAGAGAAAGAGGAACTTCGGTTCTTTGATTATATTGATGATCTTCGGATCATCATGAGAAACTTTGGTTCATTCCTTTATATTGATGATCTTCGAATCATCCCGAGGAAGAGGAATTTTGGTTCATTTGATTATATCGATGATCTTCAGATCATTTCGTATCTGTGAGATATGCGATATCATACCCTATGAGTAGCTTATGATTTTGGATGAGATATCTTTATATAGCATTGTGATTTCCTTGACATATTGTATGAATATTTCAAGCCTTCACGTTTTACATGTGAACATTGTTATGATTACCTATATGTCATTTTTTTTATATCCCTATATCTGTCTCCACTTATTATGATGAGTACAGCTAGACTGATCTGTTTATTGTTTATTCTTATAAATAATACTCGGGTCAGACCGAGTGTTACAGGTGCTTACATTGGACTTCTAGCAAGGACCACCTTTTGGCTTTTTGCAACTATATTATTATTGTAGTAATCTCGGTTATATGTATATGAGACTTCTATGTATGCATATTCTTTTGGCTAGAGCATGCACCTATTCTTTTGATGTATAGTGGATCGACTGTGACCACTATCTTTGTATTTACCCTTATGTGTTATATTCATATCTATTTTCGCCTTAGTAATATGAATATTTGTGTCTAACTCTGATTATATTGTTATGTGTTTTATATTGGTTCCGAATTATATATAGCCAATGTGTAGTAGATTTGAACTTGAATTAGATGTTGTAGATTTTCTCATGAGATTTTAAGTAAAACTATATTATTTGATATGCTTAACACTCGTTCAAAGCTAATATACAGATGGTCGCTCTTCAACAACCTTATTCTTCAGGTTAGTTGACATTGTTTGCAATGACCTTGGCTAACGCGAGTATAAAGGTGGGGCATTACATTTGGTATCTGAGCCAAGTTCGGAACAATATAAGATATTATGGTGAAGTTCATTGCCATAAGTCTTCCTTAGTAAATCGTGTTTAGGATTTAACTCGAGTCTTAGGACTCATCATATACTATATTATTTCATGATCCTTTGTTTGACTAATCAAATCTATTTGAGTTCGTCTTTGTGAATCTTGGCCTAGACAAACCTAGAGTCACGTCCCTTTTCTTGGGTAGGAATTTATATTATTTCCAATTTTTGTGTTGAAATAACTTTTGGGACTTAGTTTTGAAGATTTCTAAATTATTTTACAAAACGATTTAATAAAATAATTTTGTCCAAGTAAAATACTAATTTATTTGAGATTAGCTTTGCAAGGCAAAAACGGATAAATTATTTCCACTAAGCACTATTAATTGATTGTTTATTTATTTATGATTACAAATTTAATTCATGAATAAATAGTTGCACCTTTGATTATTTATTTAAAAAAATTCTCCACTAATTTGATGTAATTTGTTTTATTGTGTTGAGTTGCCCATTGGATATGTTAGGAACCCTAATCGAGATGTAGGATGCCACGATATCGATAGGAGTTTCTGAACACTTCGATGAGACAATTCTAACGCAACACTTTTATTAAATATTAATGATGTGCATCGCCATTGAACCTTAGTATTAGTAATTTAATATAAATAAATGGCGAGGCAAATCATTAGTATTGATTGTTAATTTGCAACTTTATGGATTTTTAATAAGATATTAATTTGAGAATGGGATATATGAGATGATCGTATATATCCCTTACACCTTGCATGTTAGAATTTTAACTATGAATTGGGATATCTTATTTTACAAAGGAAACCAATGCCTATCCAGGTACCATCTCCTCTATTCTTTATTAGGATGGTTTTCGTGATCATTTCATTCGAGTTTTTTAATTTGCCACCATTCACCTTCTTTGCATCCAAGGAACATGAGGACACCATGTCCTCAGGTGTTAATGGGAGCGTGCTTTGTATCTAAGTATGTCAATTTTCCAAACCTATGTTTTGTGAAAATTCTTACATGCTTACCCTGAGTTTCCATTACCCACATATTTTGCTATCGGGACGTTTTAGCTCTTTGGGCAATGATTGAGTATTCTCATTTGCTTTGGAGTATTACTTGTTTCAAACAAGTAACTTTGTCTTTTCGATTGGATAAGGAATTTAATTAATCGTCTTGGTAAAAGCGAGTGGGTCGACAGACTTGCGTTTACTTCATTGGTTAATTACTAGACTTTTCATGAAATCTCAGGATCATATGTGTTGTATATCTATATATACATCAATGTTTATCATTTTTGTTTTGGTCATTGGGCCGTATTGATCTTCGGATCGTTTTGGTCGTTGGACCGTATTGTTCTTCGAATCGTTTTGTTCATTGGACCGTGTTGATCTTTGGATCGATTTGATCATTGGACCATTAATCTTCAGATTGTTTTAGTCATTGGACCTGATCGTTGCTTCCCCATGAACTAGAAAAGCACAATTTATGAAATAATACTGCAAGCGCACAGATCGTGTAGTATGCAGGTCGAATCACAGGGAGGTAAATTAAATTAAATTATTTATAAAATTTCTTGGGCGAGTTAGTCAAATCTTCGAGGTTGGCTTCGAAAGCAAACGAAATTGAAACTGCAATTAAACTATTATTAAATTGAATCAGATCTGAATCTAATCAAATCTATATTCAATCCAATTGACCTAAGGAAGCAGTAAAAAAGAACAGAAATTGAAATTGTAGAAATTAAAATAATAAACAGGAAATAAAATTAGGATTACCGCTGAATCTAATCAGATGGTTAATCACTAATGAAAAATAGATGAAAAAGACAAATAGTGTTTTACCAAATCTAATTGTGTAGACAACACTAATTGTTAAATAAAAAAATGCAGAAAAGAGAAGAAGAAGACTTTATTAATTCTAGGATGATCTTTACAATGAGAATACAAGGGTATATATAGAGTAAATAACCAACCCTAACCCTAATGCAATGACAAATGGGCCTTAGGGAAATCACAAAAGAGTTTACAATGAGAATTACAAATCGGCCTTAGTGAAATCTAATAAATTTGGGCCTTTCCTCTTTTCCTCTTGCTTACTTGACAATTCTTCATTGATTTGTGATATGCATAGCCCTTCTTCCAATTATTTTCTTGTCCAAAAAGCAAGTGGATGTGAGATCTTCGTCAGCAAGTCTTCAATTGTAAATATACAGCAATTTGTTCTCTATTTTTATATTTTCTGACTGCATGTGGCTAAGTCGGCATATCTGTAAAAGTGACAAAATAATACCCAAGTAATATTTATTTATATACAAAAGATAAGATATAAGAGCATAAAATAAACACATTTCCATATTAATCAAATACCCCCACACTTATCTTTTACTCGTCCTTGAGGTAAAAAAAAAATTGAAAATCTAAACTTTATAGGTCACACTTTCGTAGGAAGCACGATTGCATTGAGCGTATGCAACAAGCCGTTAAACCTCTAAGTGTCCCTAGTAGGATGAGTGGTGTCTCGTGAGGGTTTTCAGCGGATACTACCCACAAAATCCAAATGCAGCATGTTGTGGTTCTAATGTAACTACATGAATGCCGAGGACTTATGCAATTGAAAACAAAAAATGAAAACACGACTTGTTTCAAGAAAGTGGTACAACAAATTAAGTTAACAATTTCTAATCAGTAGATTTTATTTTAGATACCTCAACTTGTCACAAATTTTCAATATAAGTCAAGTTTTCAAATGTTAAATTCTAGTTTGGCCAGTTAGTTCGGTTGATAACATAGTGCAGCCATGAAATAAATTCTTAGTTTGCTTGTCACAGTTTGTGAAGTGGTATTCTAATTTCCTTGTGTATGGCTAGTCAAGTCAATAAGATCAAAAAGTGCTTGGGCTTTATCGCTTATTCTCTATCTCTATAAAAATAGAAATTTATGATTAATTACATACACCTAACTTAAAAGACCAAGGTATACCACCCATACACTGCCTTGCGGACTAACGGAGAGTTGGGACAGAGCTTGGCGGATTGTGCAGACCAACGCTGACTTTGTCAACAACATGTCGGTAATCCTTAGGTGTCCAATATCATAAAATGAGACCAAGATATTCCAACGCTGACTTTGTCAACAAGATGTCAGATAGAGCTTGGCGGGTTTGCACACCAATGCCAGATATTCAAGCAATAATGGATATCCTTGGATTACTATTATTATTATTGAAAATTTAAGAACAAGAGAGATTGCGCGAATTCAGCTTAACACAACTTAGTTTTAAAGATTCAAAAAGCCAATATAAGTGTTTTAAGTCCTCCACTCAGTAAACAAAGACTACAATTTAGAATAAAATTCATGGCCATCACCTAAGAATCTCCCTGTGTACCAGTTACACTATTATCCCTCAAAATTCAACTTTTCATTATACTTCTTATTCGATCTTAGCTGAGAGAGAAAAATACTAACAACTGATTAACAATCCTTAACTTATTTTGTTGTATCAATCTAAAATGAGTCATGTTTCATTAAATAAAAAAAATGGCATGTTACTACAATCTAAAATGCATGATGGTCCTATTTAAATGGATGAAAATGAAGAAAAACGAAAATGAATGAAATGCAGACTTCCCCCACACTAGAACTAAATAGTGTCCACACTGTAAACACATTTCCTGAATGTAAAAGATAGAACCCAAAGATGGATTAAATGTAAAATGATTTGTAAAATGAAATGCAATTTAACTATATGTAAGAATGGATCATATGTATAATGATAAATGTGTTTGCGATGCAACAAATGCCACCAACTTTTTCCCCCACACTTGGTTCTAGCCCGATGAATCACATTCCCATTAAGTCTAGGCATGTTTTCTAATAAACAAATGTTTTTGAAAACCATCTCATTTTTATACCTAGATTTATAGCCCAGTAAATAAATGTCCAGGGTCATCCTAACATGGAGTTTTTCAACCAAGCCAGCATTCCAAAAATAATTCGTGTGTTCCACAAATTTATCAGTGTAATTGCTCAAAAATTTGTGATCGTATATAAACTCATTTGCTATCGTGAAATTTAAATTCTGAATGATGTTCAAGACTATGTAATCACATTTCTCAACTTTATTAATTGACAACGTATTTTCGACACTAATAATTTCAAGTTCGTTGGAAGTTTTCTCAAAATTAAAATTTTCGAACTTGTGACTTGAATCCACTTCATCCTCATCTGGCAACTCATCCTCATACAATCCAAAAAATTCATGTTCATTAAAATCCTTTTCCACTTTTGAGTTTTTGAAGAATTCAACATTTTCATTCTGTTCAATTTCAAAAATTTCAAGTTTCTCGCAGTCTGAAAGAGAAAGATCAAAATCCAAGCTTATATCTTTTTTCTGAAAAGAGCTGAAGTCTAAATCATTTACTGAATTGTGAACAGCTTCATTTGGATCGTCATTCTCAATGTCTAAAGTTGTTATTTGAAAATTTTCACTATCAGTAAAGAATGGATTATTTCCTGATTCATCGCTTGTTTGAATTTGATTTTGTTGCTCTCGTTGTTCTTTCAAAGATGCCATTAAACAAAGAAGTTCATCCATCTTTTTATTTAGCCTTTCTTCCCTCTCATCAAAATGACATTCTTTAGAATCATTGATTTGAGAGCTCTCATTTTAGATTTCTTGATTCTCAAAATTATAGTCCACATCAATTTCATAATCAAAATTATTTCCGATGTGGTGGTCGTTTGAATTTTCAGAAAAATCGCAATGACATTGGAAATCATTTTGATTATATAAATTATGTTCGTAACCAAAACTGTTAAAATTCGAGGGAAAATTGCAATTTTGGTTATTTTCAAGATGTTGATATGGGCTATAACTTTGAAAATTTTGGTTTACAACCCCATATTGATGTTGATCAAAGCCATATTGAGATTCAAAGCTATTTTGATGTGGATATGACCCATAATCGAAATTATTGAAATTTGAATTGAAGTCGCAATTTCGATCATTTCTATGATTTTGAAAATGCTGGTCAGTTGAATTTTTTTGGAAATTATTGATATTGGGCCCACGAAATTTTGGAAAATCTTGCTTCATGAGTTGTAATTCATATTTATACTGTTCAAGAGGACGTCTACTCCGATTATTATCCCGCATTTCTCTCAAGGATTTTTTTGAATCAGACATTTGAATGAAGTCAAAGCAAGACAGAAATTATTCTCACTTCAAAATATTATAAAATACTAAGTTGTGCTCTATTAATCAATTGACTCAATTAGAAGGGGGGAGAGGGTCTTATGGCCGTTCACGTATAGTATAAATATTAAGGGATACGACCAATGTTTTACGGGTAGTATGCAACTTCTTTTGCTAATAGTTCAATAAATTGAACTACTATATATCCGCGATCCAATTATACGAGACAATCAACTTCACAAAGCACCACTTTTCAATTATATTATTTTGCAATGTCTATTTTTATTGTTGAAAACAATGAGAATGCAGATTTCAATTACAGAAATTTCAGCCAATTAGAACAATCAGGCAATAATAACTGCAGAAATTTAAAATAGTGTACAAGCAAGCCGCTGCCCCTGTAGAAGATTTTTACACACAATTTCTATATTATTTTTTTCTTTGCAGCAAAGCACCTGTAGAGTTTAGAAAATATTACAGCGGTATATGGCAATCTGTCCAAAAAATTTGAGCAGTATCAATAATTGAAATCCATTATTTGCAAATCCGTTGACCTTTGAATCCTTGTATGTTGCTTGAATCTTTCTCTTCCTTTGATTTGTTTGTTTGAATTCCTTCTTTCACTTGAGCCTTTGAATTTATTTATTTTTGGAATGAAATAAACAACAAAATAAAAAAACAAGAAAAAGGAAACTAATAAGGAAAAAAAACTAAATTAGTGAAAAGAAAAAAAAACTCAGAAAGGGGGGAAAAAGAAAAGGAAAAAAAATCTAGGGCTAACAAAAGCAATCCAACTCAAACAAATAGACAATGATATTCAAAATAAAGCCACGCGAATTAGAATTATCCACGCACAAATGTCTTCTGGAACCCACCCAAACAAATAATCAAACAGCCACTCAAAAGAAAATGTCAACAAAGAATTAAGTCTCCCTTCTCTTATATTTCTATATTTCAAAAAACAAATTGAAATCCCTAAAACTCATTCATGCTTTCCTTTTTTTAATCTTTCTTTTGTCTATGAAACACCGCAATCAACTCTAGAAGCCACAATAAATCAGCCACACCCCCTATGAACATACCCCCAAAAGTTGCTCCACAGAAGAAAATAAATCGTGCAAACAATGAATCAAATCCCACACCAAAAGAAAACGAAACAAAACCGAAACAAGCACAAAATCAAGCAATTACTTTTCCCACCTTCCTTTTATTTTTATTCAATCGAAACGGACGTGTTTCTTTTGATGAACAACCCAAACAACAAAATTTGTCACTCAACGCAATGAAGTCGCGCCCTCTTTTCTTTTCAGAATCAAATCGCACAAAAAAGGAAGGTTCAAACCTTTGAATCGGTTTTGGTGAGGGCATGGACGTGAAATGAGGTAGGCAATTCGGTGCTGACAATTGCTATGATCTTGAACTGTGGTAGTTGGTCTTGTAATGGACGGTGGGGGAGGTTGAGGAAATTTGTTGTAGGAGGAATTGATGGTTTGTGTGAGAAGAACGTGAAGATGATGGGTGATAACTTTTGTGTGATGCTAAGTGGAAGGATGGTTTGTGAATGTGGTTTTGGACTGGAGACAAGGATGGAGAAGAAATATGGAAAAATAAAGGCAACAGAAGAAGAAATATAAAAAAATATGAAGAGAAAAATAAGGAAAGAATTTCAAAAGAAGAATCTTTTTATGACCTCTTTTTTTTGTTGAAAAGGGGATAATACGAAAAGAAAGGAAAGAGATGTAAAAGGGGGAAAAATTGCAAAAGTGGGAAGAGATCTAATTATTCAAGTAGAGAATTAATCACAAGGCAGAGAGGAAAGATTTTAAAAGAGATTTTTTTTTTGTGGAAAGAAATTGTAGAAAGAAGAGGGAAACAAAAGAGGAAAGGAAAGAAAAAGAAATAAATGTAAAAAATTAGAAGAGTGATTGAAAGATGGAAAGAGAGATTAGAGGAAGTGAGAGAGAGTTGTAATTGGAAAGAATAAACAAAAAAAAATGCAAGTTTTTTTTTTGAAAGCAGAGAGGAAATTGTAAAAGAAAAGGAAATTTGTACAAGGAGAGATATTATTGCAAAAAAAGGAAAGAAACTAAAGAAAAATTGGCAAGAAAACAATTTGCACAAAGGAAAGAAATAGATGGAAAAAGGAAACAAAAGGGAAAGAAGTTGAAAAGAGGAAAGAAGTTAAGAAAAAATAGCAAGATATTTTTTTCTCTTATTTGGAAAATTACGGTATCATTGAACGAATCGAAAATTAAATAAATAATAAAATTTAATTATTGCCTCCCCGACAACGGCGCCAAAAACTTGATCGTCGCTTCCCTATGAACTAGAAAAGCGCGATTTATGAAATAATACTGCAAGCGCACAGATCGTGTAGTATGCAGGTCAAATCACAGGGAGGTAAATTAAATTAAATTATTTATAAAAAAATTGGGCGAGTTAGACAAATCTTCGAGGTTGGTTTTGAAATCAAACGAAATTGAAACTGCAATTAAACTATTATTAAATTGAATCAGATCTGAATCTAATCAAATCCGTATTCAATCCAATTGACCTAAGGAAGCAGTAAAAAAGAACAGAAATTGAAATTGTAGAAATTAAAATAACAAACAGGAAATAAAATTAGGATTACCGCTGAATCTAATCAGACGGTTAATTACTAATGAAAAATAGATGAAAAAGACAAATAGTGTTCTACCAAATCTAATTGTGTAGACAACACTAATTGCTAAATAAAAAAAATGCAGAAAAGAGAAGAAGAAGACTTTATTGATTCTAGGATGATCTTTACAATGAGAATACAAGGGTATATATAGAGTAGATAGCCAACCCTAACCCTAATGCAATGACAAATGGGCCTTAGGGAAATCACAAAAGAGTTTACAATGAGAATTACAAACGGGCCTTAGTGAAATCTAATAAATTTGGGCCTTTCCCTTTTCCTCTTGCTTACTTGACAATTCTTCATTGATTTGTGATATGCATAGCCCTTCTTCCAATTATTTTCTTGTCCAAAAAGCAACTGGATGTGAGATCTTCGTCAGCAAGTCTTCAATTGTAAATATACAACAATTCGTTCTCTATTTTTATATTTTCTGACTGCATGTGGCTAAGTCAGCATATCTGTAAAAGTGACAAAATAATACCCAAGTAGTATTTATTTTTATACAAAAGATAAGATATAAGAGCATAAAATAAACACATTTCCATATTAATCAGGACCGTATTGATCTCCGGATCTTTTTGGTCATTGGACCGTATTTTGGATCGTTTTGGTCATTGGACCGTATTTTCGGATAGTTTTGGTCATTGGACCGTACTTTCAAATCGTTTTGGTCGTTGAACTGGATCTCTGGATCGTTTTGGTCATTGGACCGTATTTTCGGATCGTTTTGGTCGTCGGATCGGACCTTCAGATCGTTTTGGTCATTGTACCGTATTTTCGGATTGTTTTGGTCATTGGATCGGATCTCCAGATCATTTTGGTCATGTTACCATATCTCGAATTGTTTTGGTTATTGGACCGGATCTCCGGATCCCTTTGATCTCGGATAGTTATAAGTTAGCTACCTTGAGATCACATGTGTTGTATATCTCCGTATACATCGTGGTTGATCACTTTCTTTGCGATGTCAGACCACCTTGTCGAAAGACAAAAAGTTCCGTGTAATGAATTGCAACCTCGTGGTGATTTTTTTTTTAATCCTTCTACCAAGTTTAAGACTAGTTGATTTGGTGAGTTTCGATTAGGAAGCGGCCATTTCCTTTATTTGGCTACTTCTATGTTTGTAGATGTTCAAACTCTTTCCTTAAAGAAAGACCATTCTTTACATGCTTATTTGCATGCCTTGTTGGTTTGGGGTTTGCGATGATTTTTAGGAATGAGTTGGCCTAATCACTTCAAGGTCCATATTTTATTTTCCAAAAGAATCATCCCTCTTCAAAGTCCCTTGCCTCAGATTGATGATCTATTTAATAGATTAGTAGTGCTTAAGTCATTCCACTATTTGACTTAGCAATCAGTTTTCGCCAACTTTTTATTATCGTACTCGTTTTGTCATTAGGTTTAATAAATGTTCCAGTTTATTTTGTTAGCCTTAATGAACCAAAAGTTTAGAGATCATTACCTAATTGGTTTGACCTCATTGTTGTTCGTAATATCCTCGTGAATTTGAAAACCAAAGTTTTATGAAATTCTTCCAACTTCTACCATTTATCATATTTTCATGATTTAGAAGTTGTTTATGAAATATTAGAGAACGTACTAATATTTCAAATTTGATATTTTAGGGGTTCAATGGAAACTTAAAAGTTCCAATTTATTTGTTTCTGAAATAGTAGAGGACGTGCTAATATCTCCAATTTAGGGTGTATAATCCGGATTTTATTTTGTGCTTTTGTTTCCCAATGAGATCATTTATCCTTGTGAATGGAATATATATAACCATCATATACATCTTTTCAATATAAGAAAATTCTGTAAGCTAGAACGATCTTAAGAAATTGTTAAGTGATAATATTTTATAGTAAAAATAAGATAGGGAGTGTGCGATGATTTTGGATAGTCGATATTTCCAAGTTTAATTTGATTGTTCGATTAGTTTATAATGAAAATGTAATAGAATAGGTTATTATATTATAAACTTATTGAACGTTAAACGAATTAATTAAATTTAATTAAAATGAGCTTATCATGTAGCGGTAGTTCATGATTTTGAGAACTAAACTTCAAATTAATGGGTAGAATCTAATACAAGCTGGAATTCTTTAAAAAAAGAATTATCCAAATCTATTGTATTATAGTTTTCTAATAAAAGAAAAAGATTTGAATTTTGTCTTGTAAATTTTGAGATATGTCAAAACCAAATTTTCTGAAAATTGCGGCACGGTGTTCGCGATTTAAAAATTTATAATTTAAATAATTATTGAAACTAAGGTTTAGAATTTAAGTAAGGAGAATTCTAATTTGTTGAAACCACTTATGATTAAAATAAGTTAGCTTCTTATGTATGTTCACGGGTTTTATTTGAACATTATACGTATATAGACTTAAGTTATATAGTGATTTATAACTCAAAGCCAAAATCTATGAAATAATTCATAAATTGTTTTAGTTAAGAACGATATACTAAATATAAAAATAGAAGTGATTTTATTTGAGTTAATCTATTATTATATTGATTTTGTGATGCTTTGTTGTTAATTTTTAGTTTTTCCTTAAGTAATTACGAGGACACAATTTCTTTAAGCGGGGAAGTCTGTAACAATCCACTTATTGCACAATAATATATTTAAATATAACGTTGATAACCTTTAGTATAGGTCCAAAAGGTCACTGTTTGCATACAGAAGAATTTGGACTCGAAACCCATTAAGTTCAAAATGTCGATTATGACAATGAAAAGTGTAAACATCAATATACTTCGAGTTAATGGAAATGGGACTTTGGTTGGGGCTTGGTTAGCCAACCAAACCCACCTCCCTAAAACTCGCATAGCCCTCTCTCCTCCTCACTCATCCAAACACTTCAAAGAAAATAGAAATGGGGAGAGTGAATGGGAAATTAAAATTCCTAAGCTAGGGTTGACTTATTGTGTAACAACCCGGAAAAATCTGAGCCAGTTTAAAATTTTTAATTAGACTAATTTAGTGGATTTTAGATATTTAAAATAAATATTTTAAATAATAATGATGAAAAGTAAGTTTGAATCGAAGTTTGAAAATAAATATAATTACTTTGAATTATAAACAAGGCCTGAAATGGCGCGGCAATTTCAAAAATTTCATTTCAAACTTTGACTGACTGTACCGGGTGCAAAATAAAACGGATTTTAGTGAAACCAAAAATATTAAAATCTATTAGTGAATATCTTTCTAACGAATCTGAAAAATCAAAGTTTCATATCGGGAGTCAAAAGTTATGGCCAAATGAATTTTCAGAAAGGTCGCTATAGAGAATATATCGCCCTTGAAAATAGAGATTTTGCAAACAACCTCATAATTCGACGAAACCACTTTTGTTGGATCCGGGATGTCAAATTATTGCTAGATTTCAAATTTCATAATTTTTGAAGTTAATATGTGAGCGTGGCAAAGGAAAATGTGTTTTGGTCAATTACAGTTAAATTGGATCGACAAGAAAATGGCCATTTTTCAAACGGTCTCAGAATTCGGTGAAACTAGCTTTGTTGGGACCGCATCGTCAAAACATAGCTAGATTTATTTTTCGGGAATTTTTAGAATCAGTATGTGGCCCGGCAAATTGAAATGTACGTTCAAATTAAATATTGAATGTTTTATATTTTACTTTAAAGAAAAACTGACTGAAACAGTTGAATGGGCCTTCGAAACATATCCCATTGTGTTCGGAATGGGGGTATTTAGCTAGGGGCGACAGTCGTTGGGTTCGAATTGGAGTTCGTATGTGATAAGGGGTATATTCGGATTTTAAAGAATTAAAAATAATTTAAATATAGGCGGGCCAATCAGATGCTTCCTCCTCAAAACCCTCGTTTGTCAAAATTGCGCCGCCTCCCCTTATAACGAACGACGAAATTCGTTCGTTGCTTCCTCCCTCGATTACTCCCTCCACACGCGAAATTAAACCTCCATCATGTTGAGGTTTCCATGGATCTTCCCATCCTCTACACATCCAGACCCATCTCGCCCCCTGTAGTGGCGCGTTGCTCGAGATAGAGGCCTCGGAAGTGGAGCCGCGTCGCATCCAATTTCTCCCCCGATCCTGCATCGAGCTGAGCAGGACCACCACGTGCGAGAAGCCCTTCCGTAGCGCTACAACGCAGTGAAGTCCGATCATCCTGTTGTGCTTCGGTTTTTGCGAAAATTCAAACCCTAGCTTTGAAGAATACTGAAAGGTATCGGCTATGTAATTTTGAACTGTTTTAACAGTTAAAAGTGTTGCAAATAATGATTTTCGAACAAAAAATCATATCTTTATCATACGATAACGAAATTCGATGAAACAGGAAACGCCGTGACTGTGAGGACGTCTTCTACATTTTAGAAGAGACCGCATATTTTTTTGAGCCTTCTGCAATTTTGGTGGAGTGGAACCCAATGTGAGATTTCTAATTTATAAATGATATGGAAAACAACAATGTATAAATTATATAGTCGATGTATGAGTTATATAAGCGTTGTACACCTCATGTATAAGTTGTATGTTCGATGTATAAGTTATATATGCGTTGTAAAAATTATATATGTGTTAAAATGATATTGAAGTGAAATCGAAATATATTTATATATGAATATATATATATATACACATACTCCCCTCATCCACAAACCATGGACGATGTATATTGGTTGTGATATTGTTTGGATGATTGGTTGATGTGAAATTTGGTGAATATCATGAATGATTGAATTGAAATGATTGATTGTGATTGAAATCCCAATAGGATTAGTATATGGGAAAATTCGCCTGCTTGCGAACTAGATATTGAAAATCTCCATTGTCAAAAACCGCGAGGTTTTAAGGTAGAGTGAGAAGCCATACTAGAGACGGTGCCGTTTTTAACTATCATGCCATTAAGCTGCCGAAATTTTCAATAATATTCATGTGTTAGAATTATTTTCATGTGTTGAAACTATATTCATGTGTTGAATAGAAATTCATGTGTTGAATGAAGTTCCTATGTTGAATAAATTATTTGAAAGATAAAAATCACATTTTTATTATATATATAGGCTATATAAATATTAGTATTTTAAATAAATTATTTTAACACCAAAAAAAAAATATTTTTACTTTACGTGTAGACTATATAAAATAATCATGTTTTGAAATTGTTTTACAATAAAAATCATATTTCTATTATATATATAAACTATAGAAAATATTCATGTGTTGAATAAAGGACTTGAGTGATAAAAATTATATTTTTATCGTATGTGTGAAGTCGAAAACGTTCATGTGTTGAATATATAGATTGAACAATAAAATCTACCTTTTTATTGTGAATATGAAGTGTTAAAAATATTCATGTGTTGAATAAATGTTTTTGATGATAAAATTATCATTTTTATCATGTGAACGACTCGTTAAAAATGGTGATGTGTTGAATAAATATTCTTGATGATAAAAATGGTATTTTTATCAAATATATAAAGTGGATATGGTTTTGAAATCGAAGAAGGGATTATATTTATATATAAATATATATATAAAATAAATCGAACAACGACGCTGCAGTTCATGTTTTGAAACCGTGATTTCAAACGATTAGTGCGGGAGATCCGACCATCGGATTTTCCCAAAACCGCAACCGTTGGGTTCGCCTTGGAAATATCTTTCCAACGACATCCACTGTGCGAAGATCCAACGGTTGGATTGTCTGGAATGTTTAATTCAAATCTAAAGAAAAACAGTGCCAAAATCGATTATATATATATATATATATATATATATATATAATTAAATTAAATCGAATAACGACGCTGTAGTTCGTATTTTGAAATCGTAACTTCAAACAATTAGTGCGGGAGATTCGACCGTCGGATTTTCCCGAAACTAAAACCGTTGGATTCGTTTTGAAAAGATCTTTCTAATGATACAAAATTTGTGAAGATCCAACAGTTAGATTTTCAGATATGTGTAAATAAAATCTGAAGAAAAACAGCGCCACGACCGCGTTATGGCCTGAAGCGTTTTTTTGAATGAATTGGCTATCTTTAAATAAATATAAATAGCGATAAATCGTGATAAAATATTATAAACGATATGGAATGGAAATAAACTGAATTTGCTCGGTTTATGTGATATTTGATGGTTGAATGTGTTTGGCATGAAAATTGCATTAAAGGACATAATTAGTGATATCGAATAATTTAACCATTGAAATGAATTGATTTGAAATTCTAAATATACGTGAATTATTTGAGAAGGCCGAGTTAATTCTCATTTCAAATAATTAATCGATGAGTGAAAGTCGAAGATATGAAGACGGTGCAAGACCGATGATCTTCACGTCGAATGAAGGGGTGCTACTGATGCTCATCATGGGAGTAGCTATCTTGAAGGGGTTGAAATAGTAGCCGTCCGGACGTACTTGTTGATTGTACGGATAGGTGAGGTATTGAGTGCCTCTGGTTTCGTTCAGACCCTAAGTTTCGATTTGACCCTGATTGGTATAACCAGTATCATACATATGTTTAAATGATTTAATATTATGTTTAGATGATTTAATATATGTTGGTTGTAATGACGCGCATTTTCAGCGATATAATAATTAATTTAATTAATTATTTAAAAGGTGATAAAAAGGATTTAATGGTCGTAGAATTAAATAATGGTGAATATTTAATTAAAATAATAAATTAAATAATATATTTAATTCTGAAATAATCAGAATTGGCTGAAATGGCGATATGGTGTGAACTGGATCATCTATGATATTTAATTCAGTTTAGAATTGAATTAGAACAACAAATATATTATTTACGACGACAGTTTGAACATATGATTATATTATAATTAAAAATCGAGCTTGAAATGGCGTGGCCGATCGTTGTTTGGCGATTTGAACTTCAACTGGATGTACAGGGTTCGTTTTAAATCAGACTTCTGTGAAACAAGAAATGTTCGGAGCTGGTGAAGTATATCTTTCTGATGGAAGAGAAAATTCAGGATTTCTTCGTGTAGATTTTGATTTATGTCCAAATTAAATTTCAGAAAAGTCGTTGTGGAATTCCTTTATAATTTATAAAGGAATTAATTATATTTTAAAAAGGAATTTCAATATAAATCGAATATCAATTAAATCGGGATTTGAAATATCAAGCTGGAAATTCATATAGGAATATTCTAGAGCTGTATTATATTCTGTGTGAATATATACGATAATATTTATTTATAAATATTAAATTTAATTATATTTAAATATATCTATATATTTATATATATTTAAATGGTCATTTAGAGCTTTAAAAATAGCCACTTTTGGAAACGAAGTCGGAATTCGACGAAACTAATTTTGTTGGATCCGCAACATCAAATTATTGCTAGATTCCAAGTTCCGTGATTTTTAGAGTCACTGTGTGGCCGTAAGGATTTTTAGAGTGAAAAATAGTCAGTATTTCGATGGTTAAAAATACGCTGTGTGAGCAAACGAAGTCGGAATTGGACGAAACCAGTTTCGTTGGGACTGTAATGTCGAACTCTAGCTACATATCCATTTTGGTGATTTTTGAACATCGTGTGTGATCACACGGATTTTTAGAAGACAAAAGCGTGTATAAAATTTTAAATATAAAATATCTAACCACAAATATCTAAATCCCCTTTTCCTATAAATACCCTTCCTTCATCAAATTCCTTAAGACCTAATTCTTTTCCGCCGTTCTTTTTCTTTCTCCACAGTAAAAGAGTTCGATCTTCTAAAATTAAAAAGAATTTGAATAAAAGTCTATAAATTACAAAGTGTATATATGTGTGATCCTTGCAACTTGTTTTTCATTTTCATACGAGTTTTATGAGGTGCGATACATTCTGTTTGGATTGGGAAATTGGACAGTGGGCGTATTTCAGGATTTGGGTTGATCGATTCACGAATTGAATGCATCGATGGATGATCTAAGCATCCTATTTGGTTTCAGCAGAGGTTTTAGCACCGAACTGGAAAGTTTTCGTGAATTTTGAGGGTAAAAATGGTCGCTCGTTTCCATGGGGAAGCAGGCGATGTCGAGCTCCGGAGGATGAAGCTGGAAGGGCCGTGATAGGGTGCGAGTTCTTCAAAACTGGTAAGGGAAGGAGGAGAAAGCGATGGAGAGGTGAATGGTGGTCTTTGTTTTTGATTCGGTAGTGAATTTCGTGGAGGAGAGGTGGAGTTTGAGAGCAAACCGTGGCCATTTCGTGACCTGTAGGCATCCTGGAAGAAGGATTGGCTATTTGGACGGGTTGGGCTTTTGTCTAAACGGGCCAAGTAAATACCAAAGGGGTGAGGCCCGTTATAACATTAATGTTGAGTTAATTTAATTAAATTGCTATATAACTTGTAAATTAAATACTCGACATATGAAATCAGAATCACGAACCGTAAGTTGCGTTGGGACTTTATGGACGAGAGCTTCACAATGAAGCTGACTGGGAGTGGATTGGGGCTCGTACGAATTTATGGAGAAACAAACTGTTTGATTCAAATCAAACAACAGTTTATCGTTCTTTAATGATGAACTTCCAAAGTGAGTAAATCTCACTAACTCTGAACAGTTTATAGTTTCATGTTGTATTTTTAGAACTGTTAAATATTGGCTGATTGACTGTGTGTTGATTGTTTGATTGAACTGCTATTCGGTTAGTTGAATTTCTATATTGATTCTGTTTAACAGAATATATCATATGGAACTGAAAGTGATGTTGATTTTGTTGTGTAACATCTGTGGATGCAGGGAAACAGGTTGGAGGAATCCGACTGGATTCCTCAACATTTATTTTACTGTTTTTCATATATTGTGATATATGATGTGATATATAATCTGTTGTCAATTATATGTGTTTGGACGATATTGATCATCGTGATTTGATATGTTGAATACCATAACATATCAGAATGTTGATAAGGGAATTTTCAAAGTGATATTGAAAATAAAATATTTATAAATGGGAATATTTATAAATAGGAGATATGTAGAAAGGGAATAATTATAAAATCAAAGAATTTTATAAAACGATTTTTTACTTAGCAAGTAAATAGAAGTGTAAAACGATATTTATTTAAGAAGTAAATAGAAGTATAAAGAAAGATATTTACGTAGAAAGTAAATAAATAGAACAAAGGAATATTTATTTGATAAATAAATAGAATAAAGGAATATTTATTGGGAGAATAAATAGCATTATAAAAGGAAATTTACAAGATAGAAAAGAGTTAGTCGATTAGAATTATCAAATAGAGTCATCAAAAAGGAGTTAATTGAACATAGTTATTCAAAAGAAGTTAATTGAACATAGTTATTCGAAAGAAGTTAATCGAACATAGTTAAAAGAAATAGAGTTAAACAAGATTAGAAACTGACTAGAGATTAGATAAGTCGAATAGTTTTCTGAGTATCGATCTGATGTTGGTTTCGGCCTTCGGGGTTTATACTTAGAGAATTGTTCTCCTTCTAGTTTACAGTCAGGGACTGATAGTTGTGAAATGATAGTGATATGTAAATAACAATGGAAATGTTTTCCAGTGTTAATAACATATATTTTCTAAACATAGAAAATAAGGAAATATGAATAAATATATATATAGATATATATATGATTGACGATTGATTGATAGAATTTCCATTTGGAAATAATATCGTTGTTTGCACACGTGTTTTTCGTTGATAGTTAAATCACATACTATCGAAGTTTTTGACCATTTTAATGTTGTTAATATGGAGAGACCGGTTGAGTTATTATCCAAAGAACCACTCTGTATTGGCATAAGCGTTGCAAATCATATATGCCAAAGATAATTGAAGACGGAGTTTATACAAGGGCTGTTGTATAAATCTTAGATAACAGTGCCTAAGATGGATATACTGAATAGTGCCTTCGGTTCATCTTGTTCCTGGATGGCTTGTATGGATGAATGTCTGACCGAGTATTTCCAACCTTACCAAGAGTGGAAGCGGAGAAGGAAACTTCTTTAGCTAACACGTAATGTACTGTTGTAGACGTCAATTAGTGATTTTCGATGGATCTGACAATGTGGCATTCGAAGTAAATCTGATGTGATGATGAAGCGTAACGTCAAGCCTCATCAACCGGTAAATGACAGAAATCGGGCATGCAGCATGGCTAAGTCGGTTGCTCCGAAGTAGGGTGTATAATCACCTGATCTAGAGTTTCATTTACTTCTAAAAATCTATTGTTGATGTTGTCCCATTCGGGAAATGGTTGCTGATCCCAACCGTTGGTGATATACATTCGATACACTCAAGCGAAATGAGTGGTCGGTCATGTGTGGCCGGGTTGCAAGATGTTCTTGTTGAACCCAATGTATACCTTTCTAGAGGTACACTAGCGAAAGGTGGTTCCATACCTTGTCATAGTTGGAAATCCATTACCTAATACGTGCTTGCGGTTTTGATTGTATACTATATATGTAGAACGTGAGATGAAAGCGTTTCTGCTAGATGATTATTATATTGTGGTTGATAGACATTATTATAATATCAAAAGGTTTTTGATATAAAGAAAGTTTGGATTCTCATAAGGGAAAAACCCGTTCCGTTATACGGCGTGGTCTTATGAGATATCATTTACCTACTTGAACTGTTTTAAACTGTTTTACTCACACCAGTCCTATGACTGACCCGGAGTTTATTTTGTTTTGTTTTCCCTAAACTCTTGGGTGCCCAATTTTGTATGGGCAGTCAAGTAGTCGGGATTTACAGATATACTGAAGAGCTGGAGCAGGAGGCTTCAGGATTATATAGCTATAGTTATTTCCGCTGAGTTGTAAGTGTTGTACTCTGATAATGTTATTGTATACATATAATGATTTTATTTCAAGGATATATTATCTATTATATGTTTTTCGTTCCGCTGTGAGATTCGTGTTACTCTGATGTTGTGTTCTTCTTCTTCTTCTATTCTAAGTTTCTATCTTATCCTCCCTCACCCTCTGTTTTCTTTCTATTAGTGTTCTGATTTTCCAGTGTAATTGGGGTTGGACTTGTGTTATTTAGTCAGCTCAAATTGGACCAGATTTTCGGGTCGTTACATTTGGTATAAGAGCTTAAGTTAAGTGAATTACCTTGGCTCTGTGGCGTGACTCAGTAGAGATGGGGTTAGTAATACCCTAGATTGAGTTTGAGTGTATATATATGAGCGCGTATTTGTTACTTGATATAAAAATTTGTTTTATATTGTGGAGATTTATTGATTGAGTGGTTTATGAGCTCTGGTCGATCAGTTTGATCCACTGTATCGGTAGGAGTTACTAAACACTCGAATACGATGGGTCGACACAATATGTTTTGAAAAGAGGGTAAACTAAAATAAGTTTACCCAATGTATATCTTGATATAGAGAAGATATATATCGAAATTATAATATAGTGGATATATTAGTTGTTATTACAATCAAGTAAGATTATGAATTAAATGGTTATGTAAATAACCAATCAGAATTCATAAAAGTGAAATACGTGAAATCAGATGAGTTAAATCTGAAATTTAAACCAGAAATTTAATTAAAATTCGGGAAAATTGGATAAGTGTTTGTAAATGGATTTTGATTAAGAATAAGGGAAATTTAAGATCCTGGGAGGTTTTAAATTGTTTTACAAGCAGTGTGAATTATATTTTGAAATGAATTTCAAAGTGGAAATGTTTAGAAATGGTTTTATAGACTCACTTCGATCACTGGAAAATATATTCTGATAATGACAGCTGCATCATCAGTATTCATTTTCGAGTTGTAAGTGACAAATTACTACTAGAGATACTGTTTTTAATGTGTTTTGGGAAAGACAAGTTGTGTTGAATTTCAAAAAGGAAATTTTGATTTTTGAAAAGAGTAAACTGTTTAAAAACTCCCAGGGAAAGACTGTTTGAATTAAAAACAAATTTAACAGAAATTTGTGAAAGCAAATTTGAATTAAAGTAAAGCCAGTAAAGTGGTAACTGAGATTGAAATAGAATGATATCAAGACAAATTGGACTGTGAGATTCAATTTTGAAGTGTAATGTGATAATCGTGTTAAGAATTGGAAATCGAGAATAAACTCGGGTTGAAATGATATTTGGCTCGGATATAAGCGAATGGTTGTGTTATGGATAAAAACAGATTGGAATTTGATTGGGATGACCCTTGTATCCGCTGAATTGATAACAGGTGGGAAGGATATAATGATATGCTGACAAATGGTACAAGTTTATATTTCTACTGGATATAAGATTTATGAGCCGAATTGGCAAGCCGCTTGGCTGTTTGATTTTCTTTTGAGTTGGAGAAGGCCCAGAGAGGCGAGTGGGAGTTTGACCGATTAACCAGTAAAAAGGAGGTGCTGGCGAAATTTTTTGAAAAGTTAAGGCGTTAGAAAATTTTCAGGATTTTTGAAAATTTTCCTTGATAAGAATTAATTAATATTTTAATTGATTAAATTGGTTTAGTTGAAACTGAAGTTAAGAAGTGAACAAATATGTTCTAACTAGTCGATAGGGTCGTTCTCTATCTTAGCAATTTCGAGGACGAAATTATTTTAAGTGGGGAAGAATGTAATGACCCGCATTTTCAGCGATATAATAATTAATTTAATTAATTATTTAAAAGGTGATAAAAAGGATTTAATGGTCGTGGAATTAAATAATGGTGAATATTTAATTTAAATAATATATTTAATTCTGAAATAATCAGAATTGGTTGAAATGGCGATATGGTGTGAACTGGATCATCTGTGATATTTAATTCAGTTTAGAACTGAATTAGAATAACGAATATATTATTTACGATGACAGTTTGAACATATAATTATATTATAATTAAAAATCGAGCTTGAAATGGCGCGGCAGTTCGTTATTTGGCGATTTGAACTTCAATTTGATGTACAGGGTTTGTTTTAAATCGGATTTCAGTGTAACAAGAAATGTTCGGAGCTGGTGAAGTATATCTTTCTGATGGAAGAGAAAAATCAGGATTTCGTCGTGTAGATTTTGATTTATGTCCAAATCAAATTTCAGAAAAGTCATTGTGGAATTCCTTTATAATTTATAAAGGAATTAATTATATTTTAAAAAGGAATTTCAATATAAATCGAAGATCAATTAAATCGGGATTTGAAATATCAAGCTGGAAATTCATATAGGAATATTCTAGAGCTGTATTATATTCTGTGTGAATATATACGATAATATTTATTTATAAATATTAAATTTAATTATATTTAAATATATTTATATATTTAAATGGTCATTTAGAGCTTTAAAAATAACCACTTTTGGAAACGAAGTCGGAATTCGACGAAACTAATTTTGTTGGATCTGCAACATTAAATTATTGCTAGATTCCAAGTTCCGTGATTTTTAGAGTCACTGTGTGGCCGTACGGATTTTTAGAGTGAAAAACAGTCAGTATTTCGATGGTTAAAAATACGTCGTGTGAGCAAACGAAGTCGGAATTGGACGAAACCAGTTTCATTGGGACCGTAATGTCGAACTCTAACTACATATCCAGTTTGGTGATTTTTGAACATCGTGCGTGATCACACGGATTTTTAGAAGACAAAAGCGTGTATAAAATTTTAAATATAAAATATCTAACCACAAATATCTAAATCCCCTTTTCCTATAAATACCCTTCCTTCATCAAATTCCTTAAGACCTAATTCTTTTCCGCCGTTCTTTTTCTTTCTCCACACTAAAAGAATTCGATCTTCTAAAATTAAAAAGAATTGTAATAAAAGTCTATAAATTACAAAGTGTATATATGTGTGATCCTTGCAACATGTTTTTCATTCTCATACGAGTTTTATGAGGCGCGATACATTCTGTTTGGATTGGGAAATTGGACAGTGGGCGTATTTCAGGATTTGGGTTGATCGATTCACGAATTGAATGCATCGATGGATGATCTAAGCATCCTATTTGGTTTTAGCAGAGGTTTTAGCACCGAACTGGAAAGTTTTCGTAATTTTGAGGGTAAAAATGGTCGCACATTTCCATGGTGAAGCAGGCGATGTCGAACTCCGGAGGATGAAGCTGGAAGGGCCGTGACAGGGTGCGAGTTCTTCAAAACTGGTAAGGGAAGGAGGAGAAAGCGAGGGAGAGGTGAATGGTGGTCTTTGTTTTTGATTCAGTAGTGAATTTCGTGGAGGAGAGGTGGAGTTTGAGAGCAAACCGTGGCCATTTCGTGACCTGTAGGCATCGTGGAAGAAGGACTGGCTATTTGGGCAGGTTGGGCTTTTGTCTAAACGGGCCAAGTAAATACCAAAGGGGTGAGGCCCGTTATAACATTAATGTTGAGTTAATTTAATTAAATTGCTATATAACTTGTAAATTAAATATCTCGAACATATGAAATCAGAATCACGAACCGTAAGTTGCGTTGGGACCGTATAGACGAGAGCTACAATGAAGCTGACTGGGAGTGGATTGGGGCTCGTACGAATTTATGGAGAAACAAACTATTTGATTCAAATCAAGCAACAGCTTATCGTTCTTTAATGATGAACTTCCAAAGTGAGTAAATCCCACTAACTCTGAACAGTTTATAATTTCATGCTGTATTTTTAGAACTGTTAAATATTAGCTGATTGACTGTGTATTGATTGTTTGATTGAACTGCTAGTCGGTTAGTTGAATTTCTATATTGATTTTGTTTAACAGAATATATCATATGGAACTGAAAGTGATGTTGATTTTATTGTGTAACATCTGTGGATGCAGGGAAACAGGTTGGAATGGATTCCTCAACATTTATTTTACTGTTTTTCATATATTGTGATATATGATGTGATATATAATCTTTTGTCAATTATATGTGTTTGGACGATATTAATCATCATGATTTGATATGTTGAATACCATAACATACCGGGATGTTGATAAGGGAATTTTCAAAGTGATATTGAAAATAAAATATTTATAAATGGGAATATTTATAAATAGGAGATATGTAGAAAGGGAATAATTATAAAATCAAAGAATTTTATAAAATGATTTTTTACTTAGCAAGTAAATAGAAGTGTAAAACAATATTTATTTAAGAAGTAAATAGAAGTATAAAGAAAGATATTTACGTAGAAAGTAAATAAATAGAATAAAGGAACATTTATTTGATAAATAAATAGAATAAAGGAATATTTATTGGGAGAATAAATAGGATGATAAAAGGAAATTTACAAGATTGAAAAGAGTTAGTCGATTAGAGTTATCAAATAGAGTCATCAAAAAGGAGTTAATTGAACATAGTTATTCAAAAGAAGTTAATTGAACATAGTTAATCGAAAGAAGTTAATCGAACATAGTTAAAAGAAATAGAGTTAAACAAGATTAGAAACTGACTAGACATTAGTTAAGTCGAATAATACTCTAAGTATCGATCTGATGTTGGTTTCGGCCTTCGGGGTTTATACTTAGAGAATTGTTCTCCTACTAGTTTACAATCAGGGACTGATAGTTGTGAAATGGTAGTGATATGTAAATAATAATGGAAATGTTTTCCAGTGTTAATAACGTATATTTTCTAAACATAGAAAATAAGGATATATATATATATATATGATTGATGATTGATTGATAGAATTTCCATCTGGAAATAATATCGTTGTTTGAACACGTGTTTTTCTTTGATAGTTAAATCACAGACTATCAAAGTTTTTGACCATTTTAACGTTGTTAATATGGAGAGACCGGTTGGATTATTATCCAAAGAACCACTCTGTATTGGTATAAGCGTTGCGAATCATATATGCCAAAGATAATTGAAGACGGAGTTTATACAAGGGCTGTTGTATAAATCTTAGATAACCGTGCCTAAGATGGATATACTGAATAGTGCCTTCAATTCATCCTGTTCCTAGATGGCTTGTATGGATGAATGTCTGATAGAGTATTTCCAGAAAGGTCACATACATTGATTTCTTCAACTGTACCAAGAGTGGAAGCGGAGAAGGAAACTTCTTTAGCTAACACGTAATGTAATGTTGTAGACGTCAATTAGTGATTTTCGATGGATCTGACAATGTGGCATTCGTAGTAAATCTGATGTGATGATGAAGCGTAACCTCAAGCCTCATCAACCGGTAAATGGCAGAAATTGGGCAGGCAGCATGGCTAAGTCGGTCGCTCCAAAGTAGGGTGTATAATCACCTGATCTAGAGTTTCATTTACTTCTAAAAATCTATTGTTGATGTTGTCCCATTCGGGAAACGGTTGCTGATCCCAACCGTTGGTGATATACATTCGATACACTCAAGCGAAATGAGTGGTCGGTCATGTGTGGCCGGGTTGCAAGATGTTCTTGTTGAACCCAGTGTATTCCTTTCTAGAGGTACACTAGCGAAAGGTGGTTCCATACCTTGTCATAGTTGGAAATCCATAACCCAATACGTGCTTGCGGTTTTGATTGTATACTATATATGTAAAACGTGAGATGAAAGCGTTTCTACTAGATGATTATTATATTGTGGTTGATAGACATTATTATAATATCAAAAGGTTTTTGATATAAAGAAAATTTGGATTCTCATAAGGGAAAAACCCGTTCCGTTATACGGCGTGGTCTTATGAGATATCATTTACCTGCTTGAACTGTTTTAAACTGTTTTACTCACACTAGTCCCATGACTGACCCAGAGTTTATTTTGTTTTGTTTTCCCTAAACTCTTGGGTGCCCAATTTTGTATGGGCAGTCAAGTAGTCGGGATTTACAGATATACTGAAGAGCTGGAGCAGGAGGCTTCATGATTATATAGCTATAGTTATTTCCGCTAAGTTGTAAGTATTGTACTCTGATAATGTTATTGTATACATATAATGATTTTATTTCAAGGATATATTATCTATTATATGTTGTTCGTTTCGCTGTGAGATTCGTGTTACTCTGATGTTGTGTTCTTCTTCTATTCTAAGTTTCTATATTATCCTCCCTCACCCTCTGTTTTCTTTCTATTAGTGTTCTGATTTTCCATAGTAATTGGGGTTGGACTTGTGTTATTTAGTCAGCTCAAATTGGACCGGATTTTCGGGTCATTACATTGTTCATATATATATATATATGTATATATATATATATATATATATATATGCAAACTACATTGTGGACATATGACCTGCTATATGGTTTCAGGCAACTTCATACCTATGCATATTTTATAATGAATGTGTGACCTGCTATGCACCTATTTAATCAGTTTAATATTAAGGCATATTATATGGTGGACACATAACCTGCTACCTATTTGCTTAGAGTTGTATAATACACTTGTCCCTGAGTAACATTGGGGCCTGATAATGATTCATGAAGATCATGCTTGTTCTTGTTATCAGGTAGTCTTTTTGTCATATTTCTTTATCAGGGTTGACTTGGTTAATGTGTGGTCTTACTTGTTTCTCAATTTGATATGCAATTTGCAGGATTCTCACTTAAAAAAAATGAAGAAACTAAAGAGAGTTATTTGGCTTTACAGGTAGCCAATCTGTTTTTGTATTTAATTTTCGAAGGTTCTGCAGGTGATTAGTTCATTACTTTTGGTTATGTTCCTTTAGACGTTAACACTTGTTTGTGTAATTTCATAAGCCATGCATTTCGGGTTTTATTTATCCAATCATGCAGTACAAGCAGCTAATTGTTTTGAAAAAAGACCATCTGTCTTCACATCTGTAAAGGAGAATATAAATGTAATTTTCTCGAACAGTTAATTTGTATGAACGTTTTAAACTAAATGTGTGTTGTTTCAATTCGTATTTATTCATTTTATTTTTGACTTAATGAAGCAACTTATGAGGAACCTGCTTCAGTGGCTTCTGGAAATAAATTAAAAGCACTGTAGCTCGACGATTACAAAAGTGATCACTAATGTTACAGGTAACTTGTTTTTGTGTCTATTTTAAAAAAAAAATAAAGATTTAATGTTCATATCTTCTCTCACGACCACATTTTTCTACATATTCTTTCAAATTTTTTTTTTTTTACCTTGATTCTTATTGAATAAAAATACCAAGATATTTATTTGTATGTATAATTCAGCTTTGTTGGTTTCATAGGTTTCAAAGGCAAATGAACTTTGTAGATTTTAGAGGCAATTCCTGATGTGAATAGAAGATATGACGATAACATTAGGTGGAGGCCAATTACATTTCAGATGCAAACGAGCTTTGTAGATTTCATAGACAAATGAGCTTTGTAATTGGGTTAAAGGCTTGTAGAGGCGAATGAGGAGGATAGTTGTAATTTTATACATTTTTATGTGGTATATGATCTATAATTTGTATTATGGATATAAAATTGTGATTTTTATCAATGAATGGATCATGATGCCTTTAAACATACATCTATTTTTTATTTTTTTATCTATATATTGCTACACGTATATAATATATATAGATTCCTATGCATATAACTTGTGGATATATTACAACTATAAAATAAAAGTTGTAATAAAATATATCACAACAGTGCATAATTGTTGTAATAAAGTTTATTACAACGGTGGAGAAAAGTTGTAAAATATACATATTACAACGGTGTTGCAACGGTGCGAAAAAGTTGTAAAAGATTTTAGTCTATTACAACTTCTTAATACACGACGGTTAGCCCACCGTTGTAAAATGTATATTCCAACGGTTTTCCATCGTTGTAATATGGTCATTTTGTTGTAGTGTAAAAAACTCTCAGGCTTCAGCTCAGATGTTTGTCCTGAGTGCTCAGACATCTAATGCCAGTTTTTTGCTGTTGACCAGTGGGAACCAAGGTCAATAGTTTAGGTTGTTTCAGGCTCTTTTCCCACTGAGTTTCGGCTCGTTTGGCCTTTTTCTGTGACTTTTCAGTTTCTCTGATTCACAGATTTCAGCAGCTCGGTTAGATGGACTTTCGACTTATTCGTGGTGACCGTATTTATAATCGATGGTCGTCGGATACGATTTACGTTATTAAAACGTGAATTTTGAGATCGATTTCTATTCTAATTGATATTTGATGAGAATTACCTCGTCAAAACTATAAAGGGTTTTATATTATTATAGATGCCAAACCTTTTATTAAAATGGTTTCTAATCCCACTTCATTATATGAAGTTATTTTCCAAATTGTTTTTAATCTACTAGTATATATTTATACAAACATTTCCTCGTTTGTATTATGAACTAATAAAATGCCTTAGTAAAAACAAGGACTATGAACCTTTGCGTTTACTTCGACGGTTAATTCTTGGACTCGTTCAATTGAAAACTATGGCAATGGTCGCTTTGTATTTGTAGTGGAATATACAACTTGTTCATAAATATTCGAGTAGAGCAAGTGGTTATGGGGCATGTAACTCAACTCTTATATTTACAAGCTTGGCGAAGTTTACACTATATTGGATCAGTTTGATTATACCGATGATCTTCGGATCATCTTGAGGAACTTTCCTTTATATTTATGATCTTCGGATCATCATAAGGAAGAGAGACTTCGATTCATTTGATTATATCAATGATCTTCGAATCATCTTGAGGAACTCCGGTTCATTCCTTTATATCGATGATCTTTGAATCATCTCGAGGAAGAGGAACTTTGGTTCATTTGATTATACCGATGATCTTCGGATCATCTTAAGGAACTTCAGTTCATTCCTTTAGATTGATGATCTTCGGATCATCCGAAAGAAAAGGAACTTTGGTTCACTTGATTATATCGATGCTCTTTGGATCATTTTGTATCGGCGAGATATGCGATATCATATCTTAGAAGTAGGTTTATGATTTTGGATGAGATATCCTTAATTATCCATTGAGAGTTTCTTGACATAGTATATGGACATTTCGAGCTTTCACATTTTACATGTGAACATTGTTATGATTACCTATGTGTCATTTTCTGTTTATATACCTATTTCTATTTCCGCTTATTATGATGAGTACAGTTAGACTGATCCATTTATTATTTATTCTTATGATTAATACTCAAATCAGATTGACTATTACAAGTGCTTACATTGGACTTATAGCAGGGACCACCTTTTGATTTTTTGCAACTACATTATTATTGTAGTAATCTCTATTATATGTATATGAGGCTTCTATGTACGCATATTATTTTGGCCAGAGTATGTACCTATTCTTTTAATGTATAGTGGATCGACTATGACCACTATCTTTGTATTTACTCTTATGTGTTATATTCATACCTATTTTCTCCTTAGTGATGTGAATATCTGCGTCTGACTCTGATTACACTATCATGTATTTTATTTTGATTTCGAATTATATACAACCAATGTCTAGTAGATTTAAACTTGGATTAGATGTGTTAGATTTCCTCATGAGATTTAAAAAGTAAGATCACATTATCTTATATGTTTAACACTCGTTCAAAGCTAATATATAGATGGTTGCTCTTCAACAGCCTTATTCTTCGGGTTAGTTGACATCATTACTTGCAATAACCTTGGCTAATGCGAGTATAGGTGTAGGGGGTTACATTAGGAATCTGTCGGACTTCAAGTTTCTTGCGTTAGAGGCTTATTACTGCAGGAAGGATCCTAATATCCATCTCATAAGATACATTCTTCATATGAAAGTACTGAATAAATCAGATGAGGTTATGGCTAATGATACCCATTTCTCTTATTATGTATTGCTGCCATGTGATTCCGATAATTGGGATTGTCTTATCGGAAGTTGAAATTTCATATGGAAAGGTCTATTAAGCAGTTTTGGGTCCACATCTTTTGTTTTAAAAATGTTATGACACCTACCACCATAAAAAAGAGGACCGGAGAGGCTCTTCGTAAGTTTACGGAAATGAATAATGCAGGGTAGCGTCGGTGGATTGGCTAGAACCGTCCATGTATTAATTTTTTTGGTTTCTATAATATTGGATAACTTTGATTTTAAGGTTTCAATGGAAAAGGGATCCATCAAGTGATTTTGATGAGTTTTATTATAAAGCGGATAAAATTTTCAAACAACAGGATGCAAGGGAGCATAAAGAAGATATCGAGGTTAATATAGTCAAGGAGGGAGGACCATATGGATTCCAAATGGATAAGGAAAAAAGAAAAAGAAAGGCTACTGATGGATTTGATCCAAAAACAAAGGGATTACAAATTCCCTTCGTATAAGCTTCTCTGGAAGATATTTTTCTGCATACTTGGGATACTCTCCCATATAAAAGGTCACCCAAAAGAGAACAATGGAAAGAGAATGGTATTTAAGAAAACACTGTTTGTTTCATAACCAGAATGGTAATAATACAAACGAGTGTCGACATCTCAGGGATATGATAGAAGAACTCACCAAACGTGGACAACTAGCTTAGTATATTCGGAATAGATATACGATGATGAAATAGGAGTAAGTGTCTAACACTCGAACAAGAATTTGAGCCAGAACTTAACTCGCATAGGACAATCATCAATTAACTTGGATATGAATTTTGGGTGGCTAAGTCTACTTACCCATGTACATGTTCAGGATCTAACTGTAACAACCCGGAAAATAAGAACCAATTTAAAATTTTTATTTTGGCTATTTCAATGAATTTTGAATAGTTAAAATAATTTGTTTTAAATAATAATGATTAAAAAATTTATTTAAATCAAAGTTAGAACGAATATATTTATTTTAATTTTTAAAGGAATTAGAAATAGCACGGTAGTTTGAAAATTTGAATCTGAACTTTGACTAAATGTACAGGATTCAAAATTAAACGGATTTCAGTGAAACCAAAAATATCCAAATCTGTTTTTTCCAACGATTCCGAAAAATCAAAATTTCGTAGCGGAATAAAAAGTTATGGCCCATTGAATATTCATAATAGTCACTATGGAATATAACATAATTTATAGCCCGTATAAAAGGCCATTATACAAATGACCTCCGTTTTCGACAAAACCACTTTCGTCAGATCCGGAATGTCAAATTATTGCTAAGTTTAATTTTCCATAATTTTTGGAATATATTTGTGAGCGTAGTAAATTAAACTATGATTCGATAATTTCTGTTGAATTTAATCGACCGTTAAAATGGCCATTTTTCAAATGGTCTCCAAATTCGACAAAATTAATTTTGTTGGGACCGTATCGTCAAAACATAGCTAGATTTATTTTTTGGGAATTTTCGGAGTCCGTATGTGGCCCCGGTGAATTTAAATGTACGACCGAATTAATTTAATAAAGGATTTAAATTTTAAATCAAAGAAATCATGCCAAAATCAATCGTTTGGGCTGACGGGACCTAGCCATTGGTTCCGAAACAGAGGCAATTAGGTAGAGACAACTCCTGTTGGACTGACATTGGAGTTGTTAAGGATTTACGGGTTTATTTGTAAAAATTAGAAATATAATATTATAAAAATCCATTTTGTCTTCTTCCTAAACCCTAATACCCTAGTAGCCGCCGCCCTTTTCTGATCCATGGCCGAAATTGCTCCTTACTTCTTCCACTAATTTCCATTGATCCAAACTATAAAATCCTCCACTCCTTTAGACAATTTTGAAGAGATTTCTCTCCTCTATAATTCCGTATGGAACTGATCAAGTTTCGTAGCATATTGGGATGGGATTTTGCACCTAAAGTGCCTTCGTTTAAACCGCCGCACCCCCAATCACGATCGAATTGGCCAAGGCGGGTCCTCCTTGGTGTGCCTCCCCGTTCTCATCATTGTGGTGGCCTCTGATCGTCACGAAACTCAGCGGATCGGACGAAAAGTGGAGCCCTAGTATTGAACAAAACCAGAAAACCACAGCTGTGTTATCTGTTGAAGAAGAAGAGGTGGATTTTAAAAGAGTAAATTAGTTTTAAGGAAAAACTTAAAAGCAGATTTTAAATTACGGACATAACTTTTTGCTTTTCGTTTGAAGGACGCGCAACACCTGTCTTCACCCCACTAACTAGCTTTCAAAGTCACCGCGATTTCTACTTCATCCACTAACCGATTTCCGAATTCATCCTAATCTGGAGCCGTTGCCGTCTGAAGCCGCCATCACCTAGCTAAAGCCGTCGCCTCATGAAGCTGCTGCCGCTGTCTGAAAGTAATCAAATCCAATTGTCATTTTTTTCGAAGCAATCGCTTGGAGGTTGGAATAATCTAATTGTCTAAACAACGGCGTACTTAGAATTTCAGTCGAATGCTAGTAGTAACTAGCATTCAATTACACTACACCAAAACAGGTGATTGCCAACAAGTATAACTGTCGCAAACAATTTCAGCAACGCTTATTAGTGTTGCTACGGAGTGGTGGTAATGTAGTACCAACGCTTATAAGCGTTGGTAGATTTTCCCTAACAACGCTTATAAGCGCTGGTATATTTTCATTCGCAACGCTTATAAGCGTTGGTAGTTTTTTGTTTGCAACGCTTATACAAGTTGCAAGATTTTCATTCACAATAACTAACATGATTATAATATAGACAATATTTAATATGAATCCAAAATAGATATTATTCTCAATTTAAAAAGTATGATACAATGAATACCAATAGACAACGTTCATAATTAAGAACGACATAGAATTAATATCAGTTAACAATATACAAGTATAATACATAACTAAGTTGGTAAATTCGATACATAATTAAGTCGCAAAATTCAATAGATAAATGAAATTCTACAAATACCAAATACAAAACATGGTAGTACTTCTCTCGAATTTCTTTTATGTCCAGCCTTCCATATCGTCGTTCGCGAAATATTTGCTTTTGGATTTGCATAGCATAGATTTTGTGTGTAATCTATGTTCTTCTTTCCATCATCCGCAAACATGCACAGAGTTCCATTATATGCAAAGGTCAAACTGCTGCAAAGTCCATCAGGAGATAAAATAATAAGGAACTCGTGAATGATTAATAGCCAGGTTTCAAAAGTTGTTGAACCCGTGCTTAAGTAGAGAAACAAAAAAAACACTCGCGTATCCACTGAACTGATGTATAACTTCTTTGACATCATGAACAGTAGTCATTGCCGGAAATCCGAGACCTCTGCTTCTTCTGGTTTGTGTATCATAAATTAACTGCAATAGTATAGATTTCAATATTACTAATATGAAAGTGCGGTCAAGTAAAACAAACTCCAATAAAGAAAAACATAGAGATCATTATAGGTCCCTGGATATATCACGTCTAAGAGTGAGCACGGTCGGTCAACCAAACCAATCAATTAATTTAAACTGTTAACCGATTAAAAATAATGGTTCGGTTAACCATTTCATAGGTTGAAATATGTGCATCTACCGATCACCGAACTGAACTAGTTAAATTTAATCCTTGCTAACCAGTCAAATTAATCGGTTCCATTAACCTTTCAAACCCATCGGTTAACTCAAACGTTTGAATAACTCAAATGTCAGGGTCACTGCTTTTTTCTTGAGCATTATAATTTTACACTTGCTCTGTTTTCACATGCAACATAGTGTTGGAATAACTCAAACGTACCGAGCTATTGTTTACTTACATATCATTTGCCTGATAAGTAACATTAATATATACTGTATCAGAGTGACATATTTATATAGGGTATATTCATCAAATTGTATAAAAAATAACTCTTAATGCAATATTTGATTACCTGTTGTGAAGCAGCTATAGAGAGTCCAACTGTCCAAGGTGACCACTGATCATTTAAGCATTAGCAATAGGACTGCCACCCCCACTTGGAATCAGACTGCTCCGTCTTGTACATGTTCATGCTCCAGTATTCCTCCGCAAGTTATATAACTATAACCAGATGATGTCAGGGTTTACAAGTGTCAGTATGCATACATTTGACTTTGCTTATACTGATTTTTAATGTGGTAAACATATTAATTTGTGCTTCTCATTGTTTCTGTCAACAAATATTCTTTCCAATTTTTGTTCTCCTTGCAACAGTATCAGCATAACAAGTTCAAAAAAAAGGAACCTTGATGAACTACATGATAGGATTCATTAAGTTGACTACTACTATCTTAGGGATTGAAATACTTCTAATGGCTGTGGTTCAGTTTCATTTCTAAACTGAGTCGAAAGGCTCAGTTTCGCAACAAAACTGAGCTTGTCTCAGTTCAGTTTCGAATGTCTCGGATAACTCCTACCTCGACATTCACATCAATCTGGAATTCAATAAAGAAACAGAAGTTACATCTTTACTAGATGTATTACACATACTATTACATGTACTGCACCTAAAATTAAATGTCAAAAGAGAGAGAAAAGATTGTGGTGTTCAGGGTATCACTGCATTCTATGATTTATCACCGTTAATCCCCTTTCATGATGTAAAAATAACATATAGATTGACACATCAACCATAAATTCTTTAACCAATTTGGAAATATAGCATATGCAAGGCCTAGTGCGCAGGATATCACGTCTGTGTCATGTTGGCGTAGATACATGACACACACACATATACACACACACTAGTCCCCACTATTTCTAGCTCACAGGCATACCGACATGTAAGCACTTGTGTTATGAGATCACCATTTTGTCATGAAATATAGAGTGGGACGGCGGTGAAGTGATAAAACCACAATGTTCAAAATATTTGAACCTAAACCATAGCAGAAACATTAGGGAACTGACTTTATTATAAAATACTGAGTAACTTGTGCATCGCGCAAAGAAGCGAAATGATGGTATGTAGAAAGTTTAGGCTAATAGCAACAAGGCAACAACAAACAACATTTACATATGCATATATGCAAAGATGGCATCACCGCTAATGAGAATCAAAGGTATCTACCTGTCTCCTCAACTGTCTCAAGGTCTTCACTAGTAAGTCGGGATTCCTATGAATGCCGACCCAACAACCATTGACAAAGATTTTTGTTGCCTGAGGAATAACAGCGGGAGATATTTCCTGAAATGACAAGAGATCGGTACATTATTTGTATATTACTCCACCAATGAAAATAACATGATCCTACATAACAGTCGGCACCAATATCACCTGAGAACAACAAGCATCTAAGGTGTAAGAAATACCTCAAAATTTTCGGTACTCCATTCCTCTAGAAACTCCAATATTGGATTAGCAGCTGATCCCACGGTAATGTATACCATCAAGGCAAGATTTTTCACCAATCCACAAGCCTTGCACGCACAAAAAGGAAATATAAGAACGTGCAATCAGACTATGTTGGACGATATCCCTTTGCTTGTATATCTAGGCTGGACATGTATGATCTAAAAGCTGTAATTTTTACCAAGCATGTGTGCTATACCATATCTGTTTTATACTTACAAATTAGTAAGATCATTGTTGATCAAACTATCCTACCTGTCCTTCGGGTGTTTCAGCAGGACACATCATACCCCAATGTAAGTTATGAAGCTGGCGAGGTTTTGCCAACTTTCCTGTGTAAATCATCCTTCCATCAGAATAGTGCTTTTCATACAGATGATGGTAATCAAATGCTAAATAATTGAGTACCTTCTCGACCAATAGGAGAGTTCAGCCTCCGCAAATGAGAAAGAGTTGATGCATATGTCAAGCGATTCAGCACCTATCAAGTCAAAATAAACGAAGAATGTTAAGAAAGAGAGACAAAGGGTATCACAAGACAAATTTAGAGAACAAAGTTACCTGTGAAACCCCTGCCCTGGTACCAGCATTATTAGCAGCTCCCCAGTTTCCCATAGCAAGAGAATACTTCAGACCGGTTGTGATGGTCTTGGCTTTAATTGCAAATTGCAAATTAACATCTTTCCCACTGTCAACACACTGTTAAAAATCACTGAAAATTAGCAAACATCATCATGAAATGACCAAGTGAATTGCCGAAGCCACATAACATGTAATAACACATTCATTAGAGTACTAACCTTCTGAACATAAGACCGTACATCTCTTGTCAATTTTCTAAATAACTAAAAACAGAAAGAAAAAATTAGAAGGCACCAAGTAAAGGACCAGCAAGGTCAAGTCTTTTATTTCCATAATGATCCCTGCATGGCCTGTGTTACTTCCCTACAAGGGTTCAAGTGGTACAGAGCTTAAGTACATTCTGCCACCATAAATACAAGGGACTTACCTATGTGAGTGTGTGTATGCTTTATCAAATCTCTGTACTTCAAAAGTTAACACAATTTTTTAAATCATTAAAAGTTAGCACAACCAATTAAATGGTAAGCTGAATATCTTTGGATATTGAGGTATGAACCTATCATATGTCTTTATTACCGCAAGCAATTAACAAAACTGGGAAACAATTCACAGTGGCACATTATTATTGAATCATGTTGATGGAAACTTGCGTAAATAAATCTACTACTAAATTTATCTCCAATTTGAGGAATCAAAACTAAGCCTGAAATTATGATCCCTTTTTGAGATCTCGATTAAATCTTCGATTATGATCTCTCCAGTTCTCGATTATGCAAAAATCAGACCACATAACCCAAGATGAGACACGTAGAAACAAATCAACAAAAATAGGATTTAAGTGAGCAAAAATAAAATAAAAATATACCTGAAGCGACTGAATGGGATTGAAATCGAGTTGGAAATAGGATTTGGATAATGATTCAGGCGGCCGCTTCTTGGATAATGAACTCGGATTTGGATTGAAATCGAGACTGAACGGGATTGAAAACTACCCGCGGATGAATCTTCGGCAAGCTGCTTTTTTTTTCCTCTGAAATCGGATTTGGATAATATGATTTGGGCGGCCGCTTCATGGATAAGCGTTGGGCCAACGATTGGCACATGGTAAATAGGGTTACAGAAGGAAGTTTACGTTTTTACCCTTAGAAATCAGCGCTAACAACCCATATAAGCGTTGCCAATAAAAAAATTATAATTATGTATTTTTGGCGACACTTTTTTAATATAGCAACGCTTATTACTGTTATTACACTACAACACAAATAAGTGTTGGCGATTGTGAGAAAAAAGGGTTGCCAAATGGCCATTATGGTGTAGTGTTATAATTAGTATGCATCATATCTTAAATACAATTTGAATATTGTAAAGTATAATCAGGATTTTTTATCTATTTAATTTCAATTATAATTAGTATGCTAACTGTATTTAGCATATTTAAACGTTTTAGTTGCTTCTAAAAAATACAATGCTAAATTCAATCATCATTTATTATATTCTGTACATGCTAGTTCATTTCTAAAAAATACAATGCTAAATTCAACTATCATTTATTATATTCTATAAATGCTAGTTCATTTTACCAGTAAATGCTATAGTCAAACATTATTCTGAAAACTCTACACGTGCTAACTTACTTCAAAAATACAAATGATAAATTCAACTATCATTTATTATATTCATACATGGCAGCTCACTTCAAAAATACAAACGATAAATTCAACTATCATTTATTATATTTTATACATGGCAGCTCGCTTTAAAAATACAATGATATATTTAACTATCATGCAATGTATTCTACACATGTTATTTCAATTTAAAAAAATACAATGTTAAATTCAACTATCATTTATTTTATACTTTACACATATTATTTCATTTTTTTTTAAAATAATGCTATATTCAACCATTATTTAGCTTACTATACCTGATGCTCTATTCAATTTTATAATATAATGCTATATACATGCTAGTTCTTTTTTTAATATAGACATATACAACTATTATAATGCTAGTTCACTTTAAAAGATGCAATGCTAAATTTAACTATGATTTGGTATAATTAACATACATAGAGTACTTTAAAAATACGATGATATATTCAGTTATCATTTATCATATTTTGTACATACTTGTTTATTTTCAAAAAGCAATGCTACTTTTAACTATCATTTAATATATTCTACGTGTTCTAGTTCACTTTAAAAAATTCAATGCTAAATTCAACTACTATTTTGTATATTCAACATATACTATAGTACTTTAAAAATAATGCTATATTCAGATATCATTCATCATATTATATACATGCTAGTTCACTTTGAAAACACAAATCAGCATATAATGGACATATAATACAACAAACAGCCTGAAACTAACAAAAAAGCAAATCAACATAAAATACAAGGACATCAAACTAAACTGCACATATAATGGAGCACAATTCAGAGCACACGCATGAATGATAGTTTCATATATCATTATCCTGGGTAGAAACCAAAATCGTTATCAAACTAAAGTCCACTGTCGTTCTTCATCTGAAATCGGCTATCAACATCATCCGTGAATAGTTGTCGTCCTCGCCTGAAGGAAAATCGGCCTACAGTCCAACGTCTTCGCCAGAGGACGACCGTCGTCTTCGCTTGAAGGAGCACCGCTGACGCTTGTGGTTGCGCTGCCGTCGCCCATTCTATGATGCGTCACCGCCTCTTCGAGTGAAGCCGCCGCCTCTAGTACGATTGATTCGAGAAGAGATTTCAGTGCGAGATGGAAGAAGACACCCGATTTAATAATCGGTCAAAGTTTTTCCTTCTGTTAAAAATATAAATGTTGTGTCCTTCTGATATAAAAATTATGGCCATGTTCTTGAGCCAAAAAACTGAACGATGTATTTCCTTAAGCCTATTTTCCTGATTTTAAAATATATTATTTAATTAATTTATTTTAAAATATTATTAACATAAACTAAATCATATCTTATTCATATGAACTCAGAAGTAAACGATTTTCGAAGCGTTGTGATCGTGAGCCCGAGATCTGCGTTTCTAGACTGACTAGAACCAATTCTGAGCTGATCAAATTTTGGCCAAAATTGCAGATCTGAATCATTCAAATTTAAACGACTGTGAGAAATCTATTTATTTCTTTTTTTAATTAATTAGAAATAACTCTGATTTTATTGTCACCAATCTATAGTTAATTCCTGTTTGTTATCATTCATGATTTGTTCTGTGCTGAATGTAGTATGTAGATCTATTTGTTTGGTGATGTTATGTGGTGACATAATTGTTAAAACATATTGATTTGTAGTGATAAAATTTGTTAGGAACATATTGATCAATATGTAGTGATAAATTGAGTAAAACAAATATATATAATTTTTGTTTGGATAAAATGATCAAATTAGAATCATTGAACAAGAATTATCATTTTATTAGTTAATATAGTGAAACTAAGAATTATCCTTTTTGGGTTATTAGAATAGTTGATTAAAATAATTATCATCTTGTTATTTGATTTAATTGGACAAAATTTGACATTTTTAACAGATTGGAACTATTGGACAAAAATCATCATTGTTGTCAAGATTTGAATAGTTGTATTGGAATTGTCATTTTTTCTTAAATTAAGTTGGTCAAAATAAAAATGAACATTGTGTTCAAATATATTTTTTATCTATTTGTTGAACTTGAATTTTCAACAAATATGAAACACCAATTTTTGTCTATTTGTTGAATTAGAATTTTCAACAAATAGGAAAACACAAATTTTGTCTATTTGTTGAATTAGAATTTTCAACAAATATGAAACACCAATTTTTATCTTTTTGTTAAATTAGAATTTTCAACAAGTAGGAAAACATAAATTTTGTCTATTTGTTGAATTAGAATTTTCAACAAATATGAAACACCAATTTTTGTCTATATTGTTGAATTAGAATTTTCAATAAATAAGAAAACACTAATTTTTGTCAATTTGTGAAATTGGAAATTTCAACAAATAAGAAAAATCCAATTTCTATATATTTGTTGAATTAGAATTTACAACAAATAGGAAAACACAAATTTTGTCTATTTGTTGAATTAGAATTTTCAACAAATATGAAACACCAATTTTTATCTTTTTGTTGAATTAGAATTTTCAACAAATAGGAAAACACAAATTTTTTCTATTTTTTGAATTAGAATTTTCAACAAATATGAAACACCAATTTTTATCTATTTGTTGAATTAGAATTTTCCACAAATAGGAAAACACAAATTTTGTCTATTTGTTGAATTAGAATTTTCAACAAATATGAAACACCAATTTTTGTCTATTTTGTTGAATTAGAATTTTCAATAAATAAGAAAACACCAATTTTTGTCAATTTGTGAAATTGGAAACAAATATGAAACACCAATTTTTGTCTATTTGTTAAATTAGAATTTTCAACAAATAAAAAACATCAATTTTTGGATATTTGTTGAATTAGAACTTCAACAGAAATGAAATATAAATTTCTATCATTTTATGGAATTCATATAAAAATAGAAATGTTCATGTTTTTAAAATAAGAACATGGTTACATTAAAAAGCTAACATTTTTAATGTAATGTTAGAACATAGAAAAGATGCTTACTTTAAAGAAAAACATGTTTTACATTAAAATTTTCACTTTTTATTGTAATAATAAAAATATAGAAAAAGATTCATGTTTTAAAATGAAAACGTGTTTTGCATTAAAATTTTCACTTTTTAATGTAATAATAAAAATATAGAAAAAGATTCATGTTTTAAAATGAAAACATGTTTTACATTAAAATTTCACTTTTTAATGTAATAATAAAAATATTGAAAAAGATTCATGTTTTAAAATGGAAACATGTTTTACATTAAAATTTCACTTTTTAATGTAATAATAAAAATATAGAAAAAGATTCATGTTTTAAAACGAAAACATGTTTTACATTAAAATTTCACTTTTTAATGTAATAATAAAAATATAGAAAAAGAATCATGTTTTAAAATGAAAACATGTTTTACATTAAAATTTCACTTTTTAATGTAATAATAAAAATATAGAAAAAGATTCATGTTTTAAAATGAAAACATGTTTTACATTAAAATTTCACTTTTTATTGTAATAATAAAAATGTAGAAAAGATTCATGTTTTAAAATGAAAACATGTTTTACATTAAAATTTCACTTTTTAATGTAATAATAAAAATATAGAAAAAGATTCATGTTTTAAAACGAAAACATGTGTTACGTTAAAATTTCACCTTTTAATGTAATAATAGAAGTTGGACAAACATGCATGTTTTTAAAATAAAACATGTTTACATTAAAAACTTTGTTTTTAATGAAATAAATGAATCATTAGAAAATGTTCATTTTAAAACAAAGGCATGTTGACATTTAAAAATATCATTTTTTTATAAAAGAATGATTCATATAAAATTGTTCATATTTGAATAAAGGTGTTGAAACATTTATATTTACATTGCATATATTACAATCTATATGCATTGTTAAAATTACATTTATATTTACATTGCATATATTAGAATTTATATGCATTGTTAAAATTGCATTTATATTTGCATTGCATATATTAAAATTTATATGCCTTGTTAAAATTGCATTTATATTTACATTGCATAGATTAAAATTTATATGCATTGTTAAAATCACATTTATATTTACATTGCATATATTAGAATTTATATGCATTGTTTAAATTGCATTTATATTTGCATTGCATATATTAGAATTTATATGCATTGTTAAAATCACATTTATATTTACATTGCATAGATTAGAATTTATATGCATTGTTAAAATCACATTTATATTTGCATTGCATATATTAGAATTTATATGCATTGTTAAAATTACATTTATATTTACATTGCATATATTAGAATTTCTATGCATTGTTAAAATGACATTCATATTTACACTGCATATATTAGAATTTATATGCATTGTTAAAATTACATTTATATTTACATTGCATATACTAGAATTTATATGCAAGATTAAAATATCATTTTAATGACAATATGTACATTAGAACCTGTACGAATTATTTTTGTTGTAAAAACATTCACTGAAACTTTATACAAATAAAATATTCCCTTTCTATTTGTTGAAGTTAAAAATAGAAATACAAATGAAAATTAGCTTTTATTTGTCATTGGTTCAATTTTCAAATATATTTTGTTTGACATGATATAGATATGATATGCCAATAAAAAAACATTCATTCATTTGGCATGTTAAACACGTTAGTGGAATCGTTGAACGGTTTATATTTATATATAATTATATATATATATATATATAGATTAAAATTAAACTAATCGCGCGCCGTAGTTCGCGTTTCGGAATCGTAACTTTAAACGATTATACCGAAAGATCCGACAGTCGGATTTTCCCAAAAACTGGAACCGTTAGGACCGCTTTGGGAAGATCTTTCCAGCAATATAAACTTTGTTAAAATCAAACGGTTAGATTTCAAGATAAGTGTAAATCAAATCTTGATAAAAACAGCGCCAGGGCCGCCTATTGACCCGAAGCGTCGTCAAATTAATTTAGCTATTTATATATATATATATATATAAATAGCAATAAATCGTTATTAAATATCGTTAACAATATGAAATGGTTTTAAAATATATATATGCGAGAATCATTTGAAAAGACCAAATTCAATCTCATTTCAAATGATTGTACGACGATTCAAATCGAAGATATTGAAGACGGCGATTGAAGACTGGCGATCTTCACATTGAAATTTTAACTACTGATTCCCGACATTGGTTAGCTCCCAGTAAAGGGTTAAAGTGGTAGCTATCCGGGCGTACTTGTTGATTGTCCTGATATGCGAGCACCTGTCTTCCGTATTGGACATACGGGACGAGGAATAAGGCGACTCCGGTTTCGTTCAGACCCAGAACGGACTTGTAAATGAATGTGTGTCCGACATTGGATTTCATTCCATGTAAAATGATCTCTATTTAATATATATCTATTGGTGGCGGAGAATTTATTCTCTTGCTTAACACCCTTCTCTAAGACGCATAAGCTCAGAGGTTATATATTGGTAGTTATCGATCGCATGGCGTGAATTGTCAATATGGCATGTAAGAGGCAATTGATCAAGGCTTTAGTTGAAAAGCAGAGCCTTGTGGATGATGATCAAAGCATAGCCTATTTCGGTATAGCTTTGTGTATAACGTTACCTCGCGAGCCTCACACTTCGGTAAGAGTCAAAAACGGGACAAGGGAATGCAGGGAGTGCACACGTTTCTTTCTAGCTAGAAGTGGTATCAGGGTTTTGCAAGCCTTTACATTTTACTTATGTGGTTGACGGAATGAGGCGCCTCAGATTTATTGGTCAATTATGACCATTTTATAGGTTCAATAGGACCGGGAATCGTGTGTTCAGGCATAACTAATCCACTAAAGTATTTGTGGACCGGCCCTGCAGTATCCAAGGGTTCGCTAGCGTTCGAATCCTGAGACATTGCTAGAGTGTCTCGAATCGGTAGGAGATCGTCCCTAGCCTTGACTCATGATGGAAACCCAATTTCCAATATGACATTACAGTTTTGATTGTAAACCTATATCTGGCGACATAGTAGGATGGGGTACTATGCCGTCTAGGATTGATACATTTATTTTGAATTATTTTTGAAACTTATTAGACACTAATAATAATATTAAAATATTATTCTCTACGTATCAAGCATGTTTGATCATTATAAGGTAAAAATCAATCCCCTGGTTTGCGTTGCATTGTGTGATAGGATTTGAGTCTTATAATGATTTCATTTTCTAAAAATCATTGCGTTAGTTTTGAAATAAAATTTATTAAACATATGCACTGGCAATCCAGTGGAGTAAACTCGTTTCGCGTTAGCGGCGTGGTCCTGTGATTAGCCATATTGTTAGTTAAGAAAGATTTCTCATACCAGTCCCATGACTGACTCGTAGTTTGTTTCACTTTGCAAACTCGGGTGCCATCTTTTCACACGGGTAGCCAAATGACAGGTTTAGGTATGGATGCATTCTGGATTGGAGCTTGCTTAAGGAAGAAGATGAAGAACACTTTCCTTTTTATCTTTTTATTGCTACTTGAAACGTTTAGACATTATTGATCTTTGATGTATTTGATGGAGATTGAGACTTATTTCTTTCTTTGTTGAGACTGCTATTTGCTAAGTGTATCCTGCAACTGCATACTCTGATGTCTTTGATGTTATGTTGTGATGACATTTCTATTTCCGATGCAATGATTATGTGTTAAGCTATTATCTGAGATATGCTATTGTTGTAATTATGTGATACTCCTATGATTATCCTTGCTTTCGAACTACCGAAGTTCTGGGTCGTCACACTAACTGTTGGGCATGCTCTTTTTAGATGATAAACAATCCAACTTCGTTCACCCAATAAATTTAGGGTATAGGATTTAACTCATAGGCATGCTCATGCATATGATAAACAATCCAACTTCATTCACTCACTAAATTTACAACAAAAAACGATCGACCTACCCATGTGCGGGATCAGGACTTAGTCTCTAGGCACGCTCTCTACAATGATGAACTTTTAATTTTCCTTTTGAATTTGGTAATAATGTTGGATTTGGAAATTTAATAAAATCATTTCACTTGTATGGACTATGCCTATGAAGTGTGGAAACGAAAATTGGATTTCTCAAACTTTAATAACTACTCCTTAAGTATGTATTATGCTTGGGAAGAGTAGGCCATCTTAGAAAGTGTGAGCAAGGTTGCCTGATCAAGCCTCGAGTATGGACTACGATTAGGAAGGTTCTAACTATTTTGTTATGATTTGTCAAAACTGTATGGTCGACATCAAGTATGGACCGTGCTTGGCAAGATGGGGTCGCCTCGAAAATGGGAACTCTCGGCCGGATTTTTGCATGTATGGGTTGTACCTACACTGGCTAGGCCCAGTGAGGCCATGGATTTTGTATTTTTATTTGGACCTCAAACTCGAATTTTGGATTTGGATTTCGTGGATACTCTAGATTTCAGATTCATTGGATTTTATGAATTTCTCAGATTTTTGGATTTCCTGGACTTCGTGAGTCATTAGATTCTACTTTAGAGTTTTAGATTTTGGATTTCTTGGGTCTTCTGGATTTCATATTTTATTTAGACTTAACAAGCTGAAACGATCATGGTTTTCTGGATATCTAGCTTTCAGATATTGGATTTTTTATGGCATAATTATGAAATTCTTTCAGATTATGGACTTCATAATTTGTATTTCTGGATTATACAAACACATCTTCCACTAAAAGATTTGTTTTGAGGGGAAATTTTTGAACTGCCTTTTAACAAGGTCGCTGCACTACGAATTCAGGTCAACATGATCAAATCAATTATAAGTTAAATCGACCTGAACATCAACACAGAGGATCAATAAATACACTTCGCATCGGATCGGCTTACATCATGTACATCAAATCAGTGCATGTATTTGTTTTTAAGCTGGATTCGATTTACCGAAAGAGGGATGTGAAAAATGGTTAAGGGGTTAGATCTATTCCACACACATGGTCCTAGATATGTACTAATCCGGAGTGATCGTTGTGGGTGGTTGTAACAACCCGTATTTTCAATAACCTGTTATAACATAAATCGAGGCAGAATTTAATTCAAAAATCTGAATCAAGGGAAACGGGCTATGCCATTGCGTTCGTCTCGGAAAAATACGTGAAATAGAGTCCGAGTTTTCGAAAATCGGAGTCCGTATGACCCGATTAAGGCCCAACGAAGTTTTCAGAAAATTTCAAAGTAAAAACAGATTTCAAATTCAAGTTTGAATTTGAATATTTGGGCCAGTTTGGGCCAGGCGGGAAAATTCCCGCCAGAGCACCCAAGTCGACAGCCCTGTCGACTTGGGGGTCGACTTGGTCGACCCAAGTCGACAGCCCTGTCGACTTGGCTGTCGACTTGGCTCAGCCGGACAGTTCTGCCTGGTGCACCATTTTGGGTTTGTGTTGAGCTTGGGGGCCAGATTCGGTTTTAAGGGCTGAGATTGGAACTAGGGTTTAATCCTAAGGCTAGAACTAGTCCTAATCTCTATAAATAAGGCCCTAACCTAACCCTAAATCATCATTATTCATTCTAGTAACTAAACTATGGCAAAATCAATCCTCTCATGGCCTCCACTCTCTTCATAAAATTCCTAAATAAATTTCTAAGTGATTTTCCATGCATACAAGTGTTTTCAAACTTGTATGAGCATCATTAGCTTGCATTCAAGTCAAGTTTCTATATTTGCATCATAAATAAAGAGTTTTGATCATTTTGGCTCAAGAGTTTTTATGTTAGAGCTTGCATTTTGGGTCTATTTGATTGCATAAGGGCTTTGTCATATCTTTTGTGCCTTCATAAGTATTGTAAGCCCTATTCTGCTTTCATACTTAAACTCTAAAGTTAAATGTATGATATGCAAGTTTGCCATGATATGCAAGTTTACTATGTCATGTTATGCAAGTTTGAGATGTTGTGATATGCAAGTTTTGTTATGCAAGTATGCCATGTTATGATATGCAAGTTTGCCATGTTATGATATGCAAGTTTATCATGTTATGTTATGCAAGTATGCCATGTTATGATATGCAAGTTTATCATGTTATGTTATGCAAGTTTGATATGCAAGTTCGTCATATGATATGCAAGTATGTTATGCAAGTTTGGGATGATCATTTTGTTCATGTTATCATGTTATGCAAGCTTATCTTGAGTATATGGACATAAAGCTTCAAGCTTTATGTTAAAGGTTGCATTTTGGCAACATGTAAGTTATCATATCTCTTATGATAACTTGTATGTGAGGCTAAATGCGAACTTATGGCCATTTCTACATGTCATTTATCACCATGTATCACCAATATGCTAAGTTTGGTTTTATGCATGCTTTTGAGGCCAAAAATGTAATATGCAAGTATATGAACATATGTACATTTCATATGCCACCATGTTAAACTTGTGGCTTCAACACCTTTATGTCATGATTATGCCAAGTTCCCTCTTTCTATCCTTTATGCGCTATTGCGATATGTAAGCGATGGGATTGCGTTTGGGGTTGGGTAAACTTAAAAGACATAAAAACATAAGATTGGGAATTTACCTATTAAGTTAGGTCTACCCATTGGGAATTTACCTATTAAGTTAGGTCTACCCAATTGCTTGAAAATTTGTAACATGTTTTGGAAACATGATGGACATGACACTTAGAAAAGATAAGTGTGACCAACTCGAGGTTGGGTTGAGTTTGTAGCGTAAACCTACCCGGAACCGACCGGCATAACTAGTTGCTACAAACAATAGGACCCAATGTGAGAAGTTGGCCATGTTGTACCTTGAACCCGAGGTTAGACCGAGTTGTGGTGTAAAGCTACCCGGACCCGCCCGGCTTAACTAGTAACCACAACAAGGTCTAATGTGAGAGGTTAAGGCGCATTAAATTAATTAATGCCTCGTGATTAGGGTTAAGTCATGGTCCACTTAATACTTAACCAATTTGGGCTTGGTAGATTAATCAGGGTTAAGTCGTGAACTCATCGTTACACTTAACCAAGTTAATCCATGATTAGCAAGAGGGTTAAACCGTACTTAACCCACTAGAAAAATCCTAGCAATGGGGGTCCACTCCGGCAGTAATCCCAAGTTTGTATCATTATGGCCCTAGGGACTAGGCTAGGGTGCGGGGCACGATTACTGAACTGGAGGTAAGTGACCTAAAACGACGGCAGAGTGGTACGCCGGTGTAGTTCCGGGCGGACTTATGGTCGTGCACATAGTCCGAAGCCGGGGAAAACATGCACGGGTACCAGTAGATCGAGACTGTGCATGCATGTTTATGGTGTCCAGGGGTTGCCACCCTAGGGCTTGATACACCCGACGGGATACCCGGCACAGTCTGACTACAATTATGTTTGGGCCGTATGGACACCAACACGTGACGAGTTAGGCTTATAGGGAGCCGATCGACTAGTCCGTTTGGTTAGACCTTGTATTAGGGTCATTTCATGTTATTGGGCCAAAGCTTGGGCCAAGGGATCAATACTTGTTTATTCAAGTCATGTTAGTTTGCTAGTACACCTGTGGTGCAAAACCTTAAACATGAATATGCGATGACACCTTTATCTACCTTGTTAGTTAATCATCATGCTAGTATGTTGTTATCCTTATGTTCATCCCAGCTTTCATCATGTCAGTTAACTTTATCAGTTTACATTGATTGTAGTAGGGCTTACTCAGTCTTTTTGACTGACCTGTTTTCCTTTCGCCTCTTTTCTTCCGTTCCCCCCCCCCCCAGGTTCTCAGGGAGGGAATATTGGAGCTAAGCTTGGATTCCTGATCGCTTGCTTGTGGGATTTTAGCTCATGTACGGTCTTGACATGAAACTAGCTATGGTTATCACTTATTTTGGGGATAGTACTTATGTATTTCAGTTTTTCAGTAATGTTGTTTTTATCTAGACTTGTGTATTTGGAAAGTTGACATTATGTTGTACCAGACTTGTTTTGAAATGGTTTGAAATCTTCCGCTGTTTTATCTATCTTATTTACTCTCTTTATATATATACATATGTTCTTGTTCTGCCTTGATATATCATTATGCATGTTTACCTGATTCAAACGCCCCTCCAAAGTCAGAGTGCTTGCAAGAGACACCCTGGCGGAGGTGGGGTGTTACATTTGGTATTAGAGCATATGGTTTACGAGAAGGAACAAAAAGGTTTTTAAAACTTTTGGAAAACTATTTTCAAAACCAAGTATAAAGTATTTTCCAAAGAAAAGTCTAGTTTATTTTAAAGGCTATTCCCCAAAAAGCCATTAGCAAAATTCTTTCGTTTTTCTCCATTCTGAATCTATCTTTTTCTTCGTTTTCAGTATGGCCAATAACTTTGCCATTCCGGAGGGAGTACACGTACCTGTTTGGTATAGGAGACTTTTGGAGGCTAGGGTGACCGAAGCCGGCCCCGCAATTGTTACTCCTCCTCCGGTAGTTAATATTCCTCCTCCTCCTGTCGCTGATGTTCCTCCTCCTCCTGTCGCTGAGGTTCCTCTTCCTCCTTCCCCTCAGCATCCACAAGAGGATTTCGTGGAGATTTGCAAAGACTTTAAGGCGATGGGTGGCAAGAATTTCATTGGAACCGAGACTTATGTAGAGGCAAGGAATTGGTTGAAATAAACCGAAGATCTTTTCGCCATCTTTGACATAGATGACCGTATGAAGGTTTTATTGGCAGTATGGTTGCTAAAGGAAGAAGCTGCACGTTGGTGGGTGGTCACCACCGCTACTAGGCCAATTGAGACTTGGGATGACTTTCGAGGAAAGTTTGGACTAAGGTTCCTATCACTGAAGCAAGGGGACATGACTATTAGGGAATACATAGATAAGTTTAACCAACTGGCTCGGGTCGGTTTAGACTTGGTTAACACAGCTCAAAAGAAGGCCCTATACTTTGCTCTAGGATTAAACGAGCCATTACATGGTTTAGCCATGACTCATATACCCTTGGGGGCAACTTTCGAGAGTTTGGTGAATATGGACCTACTCAATGAAGAGAATAGGAGTGACAAGAAAGAGATCAAGAGGAATAATACTCAAGCCAAGAAGATTGATTCCCAGTGGAAAGGAAATCAGGGTAATCCAAGTGGTCAGAGCAGTCAAGGCAATCAGAAACAAGAACAAGAGTCAAGGCAACAAGGGGAACAACAACAAGGGCAATAACAAAAAGGGGAAGTGCTATTATTGTGGTTCAGTTGGGCATCTTATTAAGGATTGTAAGAAGAGGAAAAGGAAGAATGGGGAATGCTTTTTCTGCGGTGAGACTGGACATTTCAGTAAGGATTGCCCGAGGAAGCAAGGGCAAGGCCAGGGTCAGACTCAGCGTGTTGGACCTTCAGGAGGGCAAGTTCATGCTCTCAATGTCGCTCTAGTTCCCGATCGAGGTAGTATTTCTGTTGAGAGCCTTGTATATATTTCTGATTTTTCAATTCGTACCTTGTTTGATTCTGGTGCATCGCATAGCTTTATTTCATCTGGTTTAGTTGATAGTTTGCACCTAAGTACTAGTCTAGTTAATGATCCTGTGTGTGTTTCAAATCCAATTGGGGGTTCCGCCCATTTGTCTATTATCTAGGTGGATTTGAATTCTCGCGTGATGTTTATATTCTCGGTTTCATGGGGTATGGGTTGATTTTGGGTATGGATTGGTTGTCCAGTTTTGGAGCCATTCTTGATTTTTGAGCATAGGGTTGAGAGGCTCATGACTCGCCTCGGTAATACCCTAAAAATTTCTAGTAACCTTATGAGTCCCGTCATGTTGTGTTGTCTTGAATCCCTCAACTCGTCTATCGATAGTTTGTAATCGGTGAGGGTGGTCCGAGAATATCCTGATATCTTGGGTGAAGTGAAGGGGGTTACCCCTAAACGAGAGATATTTCCGCATTTATCTGGTTGACAATGCCAAGATAGTTTCGTGGCCGGTTAGGCACATGGCCCCGCAAGATGAGAGTTAAGAAAGCAAGTCAAGGAGTTGCTTGAGAAGAACTTCATTAGATGAAGTATATCTGAATGGGGAGCGCCTGTAGTATTTACTACCAAGGCAGATGGTTCTCTTCGACTTTGTGTTGATTATCGTGAGTTAAACAAGGAGAATAGACAACCATTGCCAAGGATCGATGATTTGTTTGATCAGCTTTTAGGAACATCTTTTCCATCAGCTCAGAATAGATGAGGATAGTATAGGCGAAACTGCGTTCAGAACTCCAGATGGATTCTTAGAATGGCTGGTCATACCATTCGGTTTGACTAATGCACCCGCCTACTTCGTGGACTTGATGAGTAGGGTGTTCAGGGAGTTCTTGAACAAGTTTGTCGTGGTCTTCATAGATGATATTCTGATCTTCTCTAAGGATGAGGAAGAGCACGCAAGGCATCTCGTGGAGGTAATGGATACGCTTAGAGCGCATCAGTTGAAGGCCAAGTTATCCAAATGTCACTTTTGGAGAAGGGAAGTTAGATTCCTTGGGCATGTAGTATCTAAGCAAGGCTTAGCGGTGGATCCCGCTAAGGTATTTGCAGTTCAGGATCGGAAGACTCCAAGGAATGCAACTGAAGTAAGAAGTTCTCTCAGTTTAATTAGTTAGTTAGCGTCCCTTGAGCTTAGACCTACCCTTCTGGATCAAGTAGAGACTTCACAGAAAGAAGACCCACAGTTAGTCGAGATCATGGACAAGTGGATTCGAGGCGAGATGGTAAGTCACCTCGCTATAGATGACAAGGGATGGCTAAGACGCGATGAGAGAAAGAAGGTTCTTGAAGATGCACATCACCCGAGGAGGTGGCCGAATTTGTCCCAAGGTGCATGTTGTGCCAACAGATTAAGGCCGAGTCATAGAAGCCCGGTGGGCTATTATATCCATTGGAGGTCCCCGCAATGGAAGTAGTAAAACGTCACGAAGGATTTCGTGAATGGACTGCCTAGGTCAAGGAAAGAGAATACGAGCATGTGGGTCATAGTAGGTAGACTCACGAAGAGCGCTCATTTCACTCCGGTAAAGAGCGAAAGGACTGCATCATAGCTAGCAACAGTTTACTTTCAAGAAATAAAGCGGTTGCACGGGGTTCCCTAAAGGATGGTTGGTAACCATGACTCAATTTTCACTAGTCAGTTTTGGAATAGTCTACGGGAAGTCGTGGGAAAGCGACTGAATCTAAGCACGGCATATCATTCGCAGGCGGATGGTTCATTGGCAACGTGGATTGATATTTTCGAGAAAAATTCTGCTGCGTGGAATACTTTATGGTAAGTAAACGAGATCCAGGATTCACTAGTGAATTTTGGAGAGCTTGCATGAAACCATGAGGTCATAGTTATGTTTAAGCCAAGAATGTTAGAAGAGTAAGTGAAAAAGGAAGACGAGAGACGACAATGAAATGGGTTCCAACTCATATTTGGAAATAAGAATTAAGAAGCTAAGAAATCATGAAGTAAAAGACGGTCAAAGCACAGTGGAGTTAAGCTCAAGGAAGTGTGACTTAGAAGACTGAAGGCTAGATACGCGCATCATATCTCTTTTTAAGAGCATATCCTTGATCCTTGTTTTCCTGTGGAACTTACTCGTATGTTATCTTTTTACGTATATCCTCTCGGTCCCATTCTCGGTCCTATTTCTGTCGGGAGGTATGACTTATTTGCTAGTAATACATGTCTGGGTTTGAAGGGGTCCGTTAGGTTGACTAAACCTTCTGGGCTTTTATGGAATATGGGTTGGGTTAGGAAGGGATTTCTTGTAATCCAAAAAGGAGTATATCTTGCTTATCTTCCCGATCTCTTTGTAGCATATCTTTTGCTATCCATGTTTGTCTGGATTATCTAGTATATCGTGTTTATCTTGTCATGAGAACCTTAGGTAGAAACCCTTTGGAGGAAACATGTGTTTGAAACATGTTATGCTTGATGGTTGCAAGTGGTTGCAAGTGTTTGCAAGTGGTTACTCGTGGATGCATTATACACGTTAGGCACTAGATCGGATCACACACTCCTCATATTGCATATGCATGAGTGTTTATGCTTATTCATGGATGAAAATTTTTGTGTTATCACATGGATGTTGCATATGGATGTATGTTATGCGCACACATATAGATGTTATACATTATGTTAGGAATTGCATACATATGGATTCATTTCACTAACATAATTTGCATTGATGATATTTGCATTAGATAAGTACATATACACACACCTTTGCATATGTTCATACAACATTTAGAATCTTGTAAGGACAATGATTGCTCGTGGATGATGTTTTGAGTAGATGGATGATTGGATGGTAGGATACGTTCTTCCCAACTTGAAGATTTCGGGGACGAAATCCTTTAAGGAGGGGAGAATGTAACAACCCGTATTTTCAATAACCTGTTATAACATAAATCGAGGCAGAATTTAATTCAAAAATCTGAATCAAGGGAAATGGGCTATGCCATTGCATTCGTCTCGGAAAAATACGCGAAATAGAGTCCGAGTTTTCGAAAATCGGAGTCCGTATGACCCGATTAAGGCCCAACGAAGTTTTCAGAAAATTTCAAAGTAAAAACAGATTTCAAATTCAAGTTTGAATTTGGATATTTGGGCCAGTTTGGGCCAGGCGGGAAAATTCCCGCCAGAGCACCCAAGTCGACAGCCCTGTCGACTTGGGGGTCGACTTGGTCGACCCAAGTCGACAGCCCTGTCGACTTGGCTGTCGACTTGGCTCAGCCGGGCAGTTCTGCCTGGTGCATCATTTTGGGTTTGTGTTGAGCTTGGGGGCCAGATTCGGTTTCAAGGGCTGAGATTGGAACTAGGGTTTAATCCTAAGGCTAGAACTAGTCCTAATCTCTATAAATAAGGCCCTAACCTAACCCTAAATCATCATTATTCATTCTAGTAACTAAACTATGGCAAAATCAATCCTCTCATGGCCTCCACTCTCTTCATAAAATTCCTAAATAAATTTCTAAGTGATTTTCCATGCATACAAGTGTTTTCAAACTTGTATGAGCATCATTAGCTTGCATTCAAGTCAAGTTTCTATATTTGCATCATAAAGAAAGAGTTTTGATCATTTTGGCTCAAGGGTTTTTATGTTAGAGCTTGCATTTTGGGTCTATTTGATTGCATAAGGGCTTTGTCATATCTTTTGTGCCTTCATAAGTATTGTAAGCCCTATTCTACTTTCATACTTAAACTCTAAAGTTAAATGTATGATATGCAAGTTTGCCATGATATGCAAGTTTACTATGTCATGTTATGCAAGTTTGAGATGTTATGATATGCAAGTTTTGTTATGCAAGTATGCCATGTTATGATATGCAAGTTTGCCATGTTATGATATGCAAGTTTATCATGTTATGTTATGCAAGTATGCCATGTTATGATATGCAAGATTATCATGTTATGTTATGCAAGTTTGATATGCAAGTTCGTCATATGATATGCAAGTATGTTATGCAAGTTTGGGATGATCATTTTGTTCATGTTATCATGTTATGCAAGCTTATCTTGAGTATATGGACATAAAGCTTCAAGCTTTATGTTAAAGGTTGCATTTTGGCAACATGTAAGTTATCATATCTCTTATGATAACTTGTATGTGAGGCTAAATGCGAACTTATGGCCATTTCTACATGTCATTTATCACCATGTATCACCAATATGCTAAGTTTGGTTTTATGCATGCTTTTGAGGCCAAAAATGTAATATGCAAGTATATGAACATATGTACATTTCATATGCCACCATGTTAAACTTGTGGCTTCAACACCTTTATGTCATGATTATGCCAAGTTCCCTCTTTCTATCCTTTATGCGCTATTGCGATATGTAAGCGATGGGATTGCGTTTGGGGTTGGGTAAACTTAAAAGACATAAAAACATAAGATTGGGAATTTACCTATTAAGTTAGGTCTACCCATTAGGAATTTACCTATTAAGTTAGGTCTACCCAATTGCTTGAAAATTTGTAACATGTTTTGGAAACATGATGGACATGACACTTAGAAAAGATAAGTGTGACCAACTCGAGGTTGGGTTGAGTTTGTAGCGTAAACCTACCCGGAACCGACCGGCGCCCGGCTTAACTAGTAACCACAACAAGGTCTAATGTGAGAGGTTAAGGCGCATTAAATTAATTAATGCCTCGTGATTAGGGTTAAGTCATGGTCCACTTAATACTTAACCAATTTGGGCTTGGTAGATTAATCAGGGTTAAGTCGTGAACTCATCGTTACACTTAACCAAGTTAATCCATGATTAGCAAGAAGGTTAAACCGTACTTAACCCACTAGAAAAATCCTAGCAATGGGGGTCCACTCCGGCAGTAATCCCAAGTTTGTATCATTATGGCCCTAGGGACTAGGCTAGGGTGCGGGGCACGATTACTGAACTGGAGGTAAGTGACCAAAAACGACGGCAGAGTGGTACGCCGGTGTAGTTCCGGGCGGACTTATGGTCGTGCACATAGTCCGAAGCCGGGGAAAACATGCACGGTTACCAGTAGATTGAGACTGTGCACGCATGTTTATGGTGTCCAGGGGTTGCCACCCTAGGGCTTGATACACCCGACGGGAGACCCGGCACAGTCTGACTACAATTATGTTTGGGCCGTATGGACACCAACACGTGACGAGTTAGGCTTATAGGGAGCCGATCGACTAGACCGTTTGGTTAGACCTTGTATTAGGGTCATTTCATGTTATTGGGCCAAAGCTTGGGCCAAGGGATCAATACTTGTTTATTCAAGTCATGTTAGTTTGCTAGTACACCTGTGGTGCAAAACCTTAAACATGATTATGCGATGACACCTTTATCTACCTTGTTAGTTAATCATCATTCGAGTATGTTGTTATCCTTATGTTCATCCCAGCTTTCATCATGCCTGTTAACTTTATCAGTTTACATTGATTGTAGTAGGGCTTACTCAGTCTTTTTGACTAACCTGTTTTCCTTTCGCCTCTTTTCTTCCGTTCCCCTCCCCCAGGTTCTCAGGGAGGGAATATTGGAGCTTAGCTTGGATTCCTGATCGCTTGCTTGTGGGATTTTAGCTCATGTACGGTCTTGACATGAAACTAGCTATGGTTATCACTTATTTTGGGGATAGTACTTATGTATTTCAGTTTTCCAGTAATGTTGTTTTTATCTAGACTTGTGTATTTGGAAAGTTGACATTATGTTGTACCAGACTTGTTTTGAAATGGTTTGAAATCTTCCGCTGTTTTATCTATCTTATTTACTCTGTTTATATATATACATATGTTCTTGTTCTGCCTTGATATATCATTATGCATGTTTACCTGATTCAAACGCCCCTCCAAAGTCAGAGTGCTTGCAAGAGACACCCTGGCGGAGGTGGGGTGTTACAGTGGTCTACTCCACTTCCACTACACCATAACGGCCATTTAGCAACCCTTTTTTTTCCAATTGCCAACACTTATTTGTGTTGCCCGGTAATAACAATAATAAGCGTTGCTATGCTAAAAATGTGTTGTCAAAATTAAATAATTATAATTTTTTTTATTGTCAACGCTTATTTGTGTTGGTAGGGTTAATTTGTAAGGGTAAAAACGTAAACTGGCATCCTTAACCCTATTTTCCCTTTCTCATTCGTTTGGCCAACGCTTTTGCAAACAACGGCCGCCAAAATGAATAATCCGAATCCCGATTTCAGAAGAAAAGAAAAAAAAACGCAGCACGTTGAGGATTAAAAACTTCAAAATTTGTTCCTCTCTAATCGAAATTTGGGGATCTTTGTTCGACTTTTGCTCTCTTTATACTCGTATTCAACTCGTGTTCACTCCTTCAGGTATAAATTTTGTTTGTTTTTGCTTTGTCAATTTCACGTATAAATTTCATATATCTGGTCTTTATTCATTTCACGTATAAATTTGCAGTGCAGTTGGCTTGTCAAGAGCTAGCAGTGTATTATGAGGTAGCGGATGATGAAGAAAGTGATGAAAATTGGGATTTTTTTGGTTGTTGAGATTGCGGCGGAGTGTTAGATCTCATCTCACTTTAGTTTTAGCTTTATACAATTCAGTGTTAACATCTGGTTTAATGTTTTACAGACTTTGGGTTTCAGTTTCTTTTAAGTTTTAATTTCAGTAAAACTCTCTTTTTAGCTGCAATCAGAAATCTCAGTTGAATGTTCTTTAGGAGTAATTTATTATCATTTAGGAATAAAGAAATTTGATTTTTCAATTTTGGAAAAACATTTAGAAAAGGAGTTAACTTTGCCTTTTTATTAAAGAAGTACAGCTATCTTACAACTTCGAATCTCAAACGTTATATGCAAATGAAAAACGAAAGCAAAGCAAATGGCATCAGCAAGAAATAACATATTGTTATTTCTGACAAAAAACTTCATTGCATGTGCTAGTTTTTTATTAGATCATTAGTTGATATTAATATAGGGTATTGAATAGTGTAATTTAGATATATACACAGTTGTTTCCTCAGATCATTAGTTGATATTAATTTAGCTATTGAAGAAGATTGCAACTACAAGGTCAGATAAAATAGTTAAAGTGGTTCCATTCACATCAAACTAAAGATTTCCACCATCAAAATTATAAAATAGTGGCCCTAGAATACTACACATAGTAGTTGTTTCCTTAACTAGTTTATTCCATACTGTGTATGCAAACTCTTGACAATGATGCTTGACCTCTTGAAGTTTATATTGTGTGTTATCTTGCATATATCGTAAGTTATGTCTGAAATAATGTGCAAATATTAGACACAAAATAATGTGCAACTACTTATTATGCTCAGTAATTCAACTACTTGTTCTACTTAGCAAAATTTTAAAGTAATTGCAAGGACTGTTATGCTCTTACATAAATATATGCAAATCATTTACATTTTATACACATTTACCTTGCTAAACCTGTTCATCGACAGTTATTGATACACATTGCCATACTATGACATGACATAAAAGACAGAAATTTACTGAGTCGATCGGCTCAGTATTACTGAGCCTAAGGCGCAGTTAAGTACGCTGAACAGCTCAGTATTACTAAGCCTTAGGCTCAGTAATACTGAGCCTAAGGCGCAGTGAAACTGGACCGAACGGCCCAGTATTACGTTGCATTGATCTGAGCCTAAGGTAGGACAAGCTGCTTAAGTTCATGAATTAATCCCAGCATCATGCCATGTTCTTGTAAAGTGCTTTATTGTTCCTTGATTCTATTAAACAAGATGTTGCAGTTTTATGTTTAGTTTTGCGTGATTACATTGCATTGAAATGAAAGATATTCATATTTTTCTTATCATGTCATGCAGGCCCACGAGAACCTCATGAAGGCTTTTGTTGATCATAATATGGTGCGAATTTATAATATTATAGATGATATTTTAAGTTAATTTGCATGGAATGCCATGTTTTTAAATTTATCAGCACATTTCTTGCAAAATTTAACCATTTTTTATGTTTTATTTTGATCATTTTTTGTTATTAAGATTGATTTCGGTTGAGGGGTAGGGATAGATGAGAGATCGCCTAATTAGTTTTTCGATTTTTATTTCTTAGGTGATACAAATGCGACATGATTCTTATAAATTACAAATGTTTGTTAGTGGTTTTGTAGCTTGAGTAATATCTATGTGAGTACTCTTTATTTGGATGAACAATTATTTCTTTTATTCTTACTACTTATCCTCTGTAAGACACATGCTTAAATGTTACAACAATTTTGTTACTATTGCAGAGTTTGGGAATAGTAGAAGCTAAACTTTCGGATTGTTTGTTATTCTAGTAATTCTTTTTTATTGCGTAAAGTTATTATTCTAGTAGAATCTAAACATTTGGATGAACAGTTATTTTCTTTTATCTTGCTTTAGGCACTACTGGGTCTAGTTATTGTACCATGTATGTATACATCAAATTAATGTCGAGCATAAATTTGTCCTGCCTCACTTTTAATGTAACACCCCACTCCCGCTATGATCACTCACTAAGGGAATGCCATAGCATCGGTGGAGTATTTTAGTGAATATAGAACAGAAAAATTACAACAAGACAGATATAAATAGTACTTGAAATTTTAAAACATCATCTCATAACAGCGGAAGTAAAACATGTCTGGTTACATCATAAAACCACAATAAAGGTCAAGTACAATATCCATCAAAGGAAAGAAGTACATAATCCCACTCTCATACAATAGCCAAACAAAAGAAAAGATAACTGGATAACTGGAGCTTTACATCTATCCAAGCTCCTAAAGACTGGAACAGCAATCCGATCAAGCTCCACTACTGCTAGGATCCACCGTAGGACCTGAGGGTTGGGAAAAAGATAAAAACAACAGGGTCAGACATAAGTCTGAGCGAGTCCTATAACTTTAACAATACAATCGTTAAAGTAACCAGAGAAGACATAAACTGATATACGGTAACATATAGGGATGAATGGCTACCCTAAGCAGTCAACTAAACGAAGATAAAGGATAAAGACGCATCTACCCTCCCTAAGGTAAATTACTAAACTGCACCACACCAGTCGTTCCTAACTTAAAGGTTGATCCCACCCAAGGACTTATAAAATTTACTAATTAGTACCTGCGTACCCCTAGGTGACCAAGTAGGCGCCACGGGGCCCTACAATCCACTAGGTGTACACACTACTTCCCATTCGATCGGCTCCCTAACGTAGATACCCGTGCTGGCCCCACCGTGGGATGTATCATTCCCCAATGTGGCAACCTGATGAAACTAAAGGTGCACGGCTTATATCTACTCGATGCAACAACGGCTTACCTACCAGCCCGGGCCCACTCACGCATATGAAGCCCGTTGGACTTGCGTTGCCACCGCTAACCCGTTTGCCTCTTACAGTCAAGCCCAGTATGCGTGTCCCGTCCTCGACATGGGTCGAGCCCACAAAGATACGTATGGGTTACTGGTTGAAATGGGCCTCCACAAGCTACCCACCTAAGCTTGTCCCTTTTTCTAGTATATCCCACTTAACCCTTTAATCATGTTTTAATTACATGTTCTATTTTGGTTAAGTATTCTAATCGTATTTTCTATTGCCACCCAAGGCAACCACTAGATTTTCTCATGCCACCCGAGGCACCCACCTAACCCCTCATGTCCCTCTACATGCTAATGTGGTTAAGTGTTTCTTAATTAATTAATTAAGAACGTAACCTTTGTAAAGACCTCTCACATTAGACTGTCTTTTATGACCGCTGGTTAAGCCGGTTGGGTCCGGGCAGCCTTATGTCATAACAGAGTCTAACCTCGTGTCTTTACATTAATTACGTATTTAGTTTGTGCCTAAGACCTCTCACATTGGGCTAACATTTGTAGCAACTGGTTAAGCCGGTTGGGTCCGGGCAGTTTTACGCTACAACTGAGTCCAACCTCGTGTCTTAGTCAATTAATTACACCTAATTAATCACCCTCATAATTTTATATTAATTATCCCTAATTAATCAAGTTTTCTTAACATGGGTAGACCTAACTTAATAGGTAAATTCCCATGGGGTAGACCTAACTCAATAGGTAAATTCCCAACACATAGTATGGGTACACCTAACCAAATAGGCAAATTCCCATACTATGTTTATTTATTTTGTGTTATGCATAATTATATTAATTTCACACAATCTTATTAACTTATGCATTTAATTACCCCATCGTTCCCACGTAATTTCGTTCATGATATAACACATATAAAAGGTGTCAACTTGCATATGAATGAACATGTTTCAAAGGTGCCATCTTGCATATTAACAAACACATAACTTGCATATGAACTTGCATAACATGTCACATAACTTGCATATAATATGTCACATAACTTACATATTCATTTTGCATAACAAACTTGCATATTAGCTTATAGACTTGCATAATGTGTCATCATGAACTTGCATATTAATAAACATGTAACTTGCATATTTACATACATGTAACTCGCATATTAACAAACATGTAACTTGCATATAAAGAAACATGTAACTTGCATATTTACATACATGTAACTTGCATATTAACAAACATGTAACTTGCATATTAACAAACATGTAACTTGCATAGCATATTACCATGAACTTGCATAACATGCATATGATTACATAGCCCACAACTTGCATATTTAGCATCATGCAAACATAACATACATCATATTAAACTTGCATAAGCTTACATACTCAACATGCATAAACATAAGATTAATGCTAACATCATATCATATGATTCAAAGCTCATTAACCCACATACAAAACCATAAATCTCATCACATCTCATCTAATTAGTTTACCAAAAGATCATCAAAGTGATAGAAACTCACAACTAGCAACTTTGAACACCAAATGAAGAAGATTAAGATGCTAAGAAGGGATTAGAAGTTGATTAGAGAGTGATTAGTATGCAACCCTCTTCATAAAATTAGTGGAGGCCATGAGAGCTAGCATTTTGCCATAGTTTAGTCACTAGGTTTAATTATGAATGAATTAGGGTAGGTTAGGGTCTTATTTATAGATTAGGCAAGTGTTTTAGGCCATAGGATTAACCCTAGATTCAATCCAAGCCATCAAAGCATGTCTTGGGGAAGAAGTCAAGTGTAGGAACCATCTAGGGCCTTTAGATTAAAGATGGACCATGAGAACCATTCAAATGCAAAATCTGCACTTGAGCGAATCGGCCCACGGGTTGACAGCCAAACACCCTGGATTAACCCCTAGTCGACCCAGCGGGCTCGGGTCGACTTCAAAAATCGGCCGGTTCGGTTATTCCCCTCTCCCAATTCGCTGTTTTGAGCATTTTTGCATATTTATTTATTAAATTTTCAATTATATATATATATATATATCAATATATATATATATATATATATATATATATATCTACACAACTCATTTCACTTAATTAAGTATACTTTAATTTGGGAATTTTCGTGAAACTTCGCGAGGCCATATCTTGGTCATACGGACTCCGATTTTCGAAAACTCGGACTCTATTTCGCGTATTTTTCCGAGACGAACACAATGGCATAGCCCGTTTCCCTTGATTCCCATTTTAGAATTAAATTCTGCCTCGATTTATGTTATTACAGGTTATTGAAAATACGGGTTGTTACATTTAATGCATCATATTTCTGTTGCCCACGTTTGATTGTTAAAAATGAAAATAAAAATTTGGAAATTTAACCATAAACTGATGTGGTTGTGTTTTCTTATATTCCTGTATGAGGCATTGTCAGATATGGGAGTTATAGTGAATATGCTCTACATCTTGGTTCTTATGCCTTGTTTTAATGAGCGGAGGAATATGCACATTGCTAAAGTTCGCTTAAAATAATGGCTGTTCCTTTGAAGATGTAACAATATTTGAGAGGTAAACCAATTACCTTCTCCATTCTGTAGTAAATTATGGCATATGCATATGTTCATTCTTTTACTATATTAAATCTATGTTAAAATACTAATTCAGTGAATACTGAGATACCAATTTTCTATTGCATGACACACAATCATTTTATTTTTTAAATCTTTCTTTGCTTTAGATACAAATTTTGTAATTGATTACAGTGATCACTAATGAAGTTTTAACTTTTGTTAGTGAGTCGGCTTCATATTACTACACGGACAATAGGCCTTGTTGTTTGTTTTTTTATACTAGGTTTCACACAATCTGTGTGCACAGATATATAGAAAAATTTACAATAGTTATTACGTACAAGACATATCACTAATTTCTTCCTTGTACTGATGTTTTGAAAGAATGAAGGAGATTCGACTTAATATTTTTGCCATATATTAAATACAGTTTGGTTAAAATTCATGCAGACTGCAACCAACCAACCAAGAAACAAACAACATCAAACATAAGCAGAGCATGCAAACTCTCAAGGCATGAGCCATCCAAAAATCTCAACAAAGTATCACGGTCACAACCGATCAATTCACAAGTCCCAAACAGAGGCAAGGAGCAAAGCGCGTCTCGGCTCAGTCAGGGGCGGAATTAGCCCTGGGCTCAGCTAGGTTGTAGCCCAGGGTAGAAAAGTAACACAGAAGAAAAAAATTGCTACTCAACCAAGCCCAGCGCTCGAAAGCTGAAAGGAGGAACTTGTGCTCTGAGCCACAATCTGCACTCCAAAGCCTCCAACGTCGCAAATTGCAGTCATACATTACTAATCTTTTCTTTTCCGTCTGATGTCCTTTATGGCTTCTCTTGTTGACAAACTCGAGGATTTAGAGAGAAAATATCTTTCCATCTATAGCCTCTTAAATAGATCGTTTCAGTTTTGGGCTAGGGCTGCAGAAATTTACACAAGCAACAAGGTTTCTTCTTTATAAGTTCGGTTGATTCTAATTTTCAAGCTTTTCCCTTTCAATTTTAATTTTGCAACTGAAAACTTTTGTATTCATTGGTAATCGTAGGTTTGTCAAAGATGTAGAGAAGTAGGATCTGGGAAAAGCAGCATGAGGTTGGAGCTGAGAAGATGTATTCTTTGTGTTCTAAACTTAGTGGGCTTTTTGTGAAGGTAATTTTCTTGCTGATTTCATTAAAAAAACGAAAAAATAAAAAGGAAAAAAAGCTTGTACTTTAGTAATTTGTTTTGTTCAGTGAGTACTAGGAAGGGAAAAACAGAATGAATTACGCACCCAACTTCTCCAGTTTTCCGCTCTCCGTCCTAAGCCCTTGTTTGCGAAAAAAAGAAAAAAGAAAAAAGAAAGCGTTCTTCTCTAATCTTCAGTTCAGCGGATTTTCAACAGCATCTCAGCTCGATACATTAATCAGTTCTGGTGATTTTTAATCGCAGATTGAAAATTGATTTCTTGAAGGAAAAACCCTAAATTTTTGGTTAGCAATTTGCATTACTGCACATAATTATTAAGGTATTGCTGAATTATTCTCTGCTTGTGATTGTTAAACCAATTGTTTTTTGCTTGAAAATTGAAATGAGAACACAATTTTATAGATTTAAATAATTTGTGCTTTTACCTAAAGTAGTTTTGAAAAAAAAAAATTTAAGAACTGAAATGAGTGATACTACTCAAAGAAGAAAACCGATTACCTTGTTTTTGAGTTCATTTGTCTAAATGCCTTAAAAATTAGCCCAGCGTAGTCCTAATTCCTGGGTCCGCCCTTGGGCTCAGTCAAAACATACCAGCTAATTAATCCACCTTTAAAGCTTAACCCTGCACTAGGGTTGGTAATAATGACAGTTACCTTAGTAACATTGGTGTTTTATGGGCATGTACCAGCTGTTGTGTGTCTCTGCATTTGCTTCTATGTGTTTCCTCTTTTCAAAGAACTGGTGATAGAGGAGAATGGAAAAGGTAAGAGAGTTTCTGAAGCAGTCGATGTGGAATCGACGGAGCATAAGAAAAAAGTAGCGTTATAAGGATTGCTTGGAAAAAATAAACACGGCTTGGCCAGGCAGAATCTGAGAAGAAACTAACTTCTCATGGAGTTATTGCTTCCGTTTTGTTTTGTATCCCTAGTTATCTGTCACCATGTGTTCATTTGATTTCAAACATTGATCAACTAATCATCTATATTTTATATGATAATGTGGGACACATAAAATTATGATAATTAGTGTCTAAAATTTAATGGGACGCGGGACACATGAAGACAGGCAATTTTGGGGTAATGGTTTCAAATATTTACATGAGTTTTCCTGTACAGATAATACAAAGAAGTTTTGCAGAAAAACAATTGGAATATGACGTCATTCTTTCGAGAGTAGTGTTCAACAGAATGTTTATCACTGGTGTACAAGTAATACATATACGGGTGAAGCATATGTAATCTTATTTGAATATAGAAGACTTTTATTTTGTTAGTAAAAAAATTAGTTGTAAGGATAAAAGCAGCATAAAAGATGATCAAACAAGTCAGTGATCAATCGTGAGAATAACTTATTATCATTTATTTTATGCTTTGTAGTGTATTTTGATGCTTGGATGGGAGTAACATGATGAAGACCCGTTTAAGTTTCATTTCTTCCTTATTTAGTATACATAGTCTGTTCATGATGTGAAGAGTTCATACTCAGTTTTCTGGAAGGATTCCAAGTAAATTAAAATAATCTTGACCTATATTGCGTTATATATAAATGTCAACTGTAAGATTTTACTGTTAATTGAGTCGTAGGTAAAGTTATTTTTATTCTTTTGAAGCTAAACGGTTCTATTCATTTGCAGACTATGTATGTAGCTTAAAAAATAAGCCAGGATTAATATACAAATTAATCGAGCAGAAAATAAAATTATGAAACAATGCAGTATACACTTAATTTATTACACATTTACAAGTTAACATTATTTATAGGAGAACATATACTAGTTATTTAATATCATAAGTACAAGGTTAAATAGCCTGAGCATTGACATTAATCTGACTCCGCTACCTTTTCCTTCAAATGCAAGTTTATATTTGTAGACACATGATCCATTGTAATAGTAAAATTCTAATGCGTTTTTACCTTCTGCATTTTTCATTTTACAAACACTGTAACACTTGGTTTTTCTATTTCAGTTGTACTACCATTCTGTTTTCATTATCTTAATACAATTGGTTTTCTTCTTTGTGAAAATAGATGCACAGAAAAATATATAGGAAGAAATATTAGTTATGATTGTTATATTAGTTCTACTGCCATTAATAAAGTTTATAAATGAGGTCACTACAGATTTACGAATAAAAAGTTATATGTTAAGCACAAAAAATAAATGCCAGAACTTTCAACTTCACAGCAGATAAACAAATAACATCATAATAGATTTTCACTACAATTTCATCAAAAGTTTTTTAGCATCGTCTTTCCCTTAAGAATCAGTTTTTCTTGTAGCTTTTAAAACCATGAGTTTTCTCACATTAATAATAAACAAAACAACTCATTTCCTTAGACAAATTTTGGGCGTTATAACCTCCCGCTTCTGTAATTATGATCAATAAAAATTCAACTTTTAAATAAGCACTATAACTCATTTCCTTAGAATTTTTTTAATTTAAATGCTATAACTTCCCACTCCAATCTCAGTTTCTAAGCTGAGCCTGGCTCATTTTAGAAATTGAACCTTTCGGCTCGGTTTCGATTCGAAACTGAGCCAATCTCAGTTTAGTAACCGAGCCGGAAAGGCTTGGTTTCGAATCGAAACCGAGCTGACAGGCTCAGTGTCTAAAATGAGCTTTTCCGGCTCACTCGGCTTAGCTGAACTGAGCCTGTGGCTCACCTTAAACTGAGCCTCGTAGGCTCAGTCTAAGGCTCGGTTTGAACTGAGCCTGTTTAGGATCAGTTAAATTGAGCCTTATAGCTCAGTATAACTTAGCCTAAATAGGCTTAGTTTTATTGAGCCTGTAGGAACTGAAATACTTATGTGTGTTCTGTTTCTTTTTTTTTCAAGGAGCTGAAATTTTCAATTTAATGTGATATTAAATGAATGCAGGCACTTCTAGAGGAAGCGGATGCACTGATGGTCCTCAAAATGGAATGAACATGTTATGTGAATTTTCAAATGGAGACTTTGTTATATAGCCGGAGTTTCGTATTCGGTATTTGTAGAATTTTATTTATGTGTTGAATTTGGCGACTTAATTATGTATTTAATTTAGAACCTTAATTATGTATTGTATTTTTCTGTTGTTAACTGATAATGTCATTACTTGATTATGAATGTTGTTTATTGGTGTTCATTGAGTTATACATTTTAAATAGAGAATAATATTAATTTTGGGTTCATATTAAATATTGTCTATTTTATAATCATGTTAGTTATTAATTGATTATTAATGTTAGAATATGGAAATTACCAGCATATATTTTTATTACTATTAAGATTTATATTTGTTGTAAATGAAAATCTTGCAGCATTTGTAACCGTTTAGAATGAAAATGTTCCAACCCTTATAGGCATTGCAAAGAAAAATCTTCCAACGTCTATAAGTGTTGCGAGAGCAAATATACCAACGCTTATAATGGTTGTAAAGGAAAACCCACCAACGCTTACAGGCGTTGGGAAAGAAAATCTACCAACACATATTAGCGTTGCAAAGGAAAATCTACCAACGCTTACAAGTGTTGGAAATAAATTGCCACGCCCTTATAGCTACACTAATAAGCGTTGCTGAAATTGTTTGCGACGGTTATACTCGTTGGCAATCACCTGTTTTTGTGTAGTGTTCTTACTAAGTTGGTCACAATGGTTTTATTATTCTGTATTCAGATATTTAAGCCCATCCGACCCCTTCTATATATATAAACATTGGATTTGGAGGTTCATTTTGCGTTTTCAACACATGGACTCTTCATTTTGACTTAGTTATTTCCACTTTCTTGTACTCAAACCTAAACTGTATTGTAATCTAACAATATAAATACTAGACCACCTCACATTGTATGTAGACACACTACCAAACTACCATAAATCTTTCATGTTATTTACTTTTCATGCTTTCTGTATTCTAGATTGCTGGCTATATTATATGATTTGTTATGTGATTCAAAATTTTTGGGTGTTAGGCTTAAATGGATGAAAATCTTAGCTAACAATACCTAATATATTAGAGATAAGAACGTACAAGTTCATTATCCTAAACAAACCAAAAGCGAGGGTCGTACATAAACAAATCCAACAAACAAAAGCTAAAAACTGCTATATAAATTGTAAAAAATGACGTTAATTTAGTGACTTCCATCTCTATTCATCCTTCTCCGGCTTCTTAAGCGATGAACAATCGACACCCTTGTTTTTCTTCCTATTTTTTGAGATTTTTCCACTCCGACTGCAACAACTCTTATTGGTTGAGGACTCCAATGAAGAAGAGAGCTCTACTTCGTACTCTCCAAAGGGATGGGCTAACGCCTTTCCATAATTAGGATCATATGGTGCAAGCAAGGCAAGTGGTTTAGGCATGGGAACTATTGAAACTTCGATGATCATCTAATAAATTATAGCGAAGAAGAAGTTCATTGGTGATGAAGAGATGCACATCTCCAAGCCTTTAGAGACACCTTTGAGAATTGACATAGCATATTCAAATTCTCGAGCAACTTACATTGCTTGGTTCCGTACACAAATAAGGATATTTATTTATTGAGAAGTAATTCTAAATTAACTTGAAAATATGAGATGAAGTTAAACAACACTTACGTCCTTCCATCCACCATCTTGTGAAATCGGGTGGGAAATTAACATAGAACCACTCATGCTTAAATTTACTAGGATTATTCCATCCCCAACCATTAAGCAGTTATTTTTCAGTAGCTTCGAAATAAGTAAGTGATAGGGAATTCTTCCATTGCTTAAATATGAGCATATATCAGATATCATCTCCTAAGGACCTATGATAAATATACTCAAGAATAACTAGGTATATTCCAAGCATGAACTCATAGGGTGATACTACATTGGAGCTATCCTCATATAATGGAGAATGTCATAGATGTACGGATTGAATGGTAGGATGCATCCAACTTTGCACATATAGCGATTGCAAGCGGTATACCCCTTGTTATGTTCATAAAACCCAAAAGTTATACATCTCTGAATGAGATCTTTTATTTTCAATATATCCTTTTAATCTTGCAGGTGTATCATTGGAGGCACAAAATTCATAGGGTCTTCTAGAAGCACAACTTCTGACAAGGTGTCTAAAGCTGATAGGATGCCTGTTATCATGCGTTTATCCATATTATGTGGAGCTTCAAGATCTTGGTAAGAAGATTTAGGATGATTGACTTAGTATCTTGGGGTTATTTAAGCAAATACCATCAATGTAGGAGTCATGATGTTCCATGCCCTCTGCAACTTTCTTAGTAGCTGTTTCTGGAATTCAATTGGAACATCTAAGTCCTATAAGCTATGAAACTCAATAAATAATTATTGTTATAGCAATTAACATATACCCTCAATCTAAATGAAAGCTAGCATAGTGTGGTGTAGAAACGTGTGATTCAAAGGTAAAATAATAACGATAACGAAATTCGATTTTCGATTAGAGTGACTACCACTTCTAATTGTCTCACTAGCCTTCTTATCAAATACTATGAATTGTGATTAAAACTTTAGGACAATAAAGATGTTCAGAATCTTGTCGTTCATGTTCTAGTTCGTCTATGCCATAAGAATTGTAAAGGAATTTGTCCAGGATGTTTAAGTCCTGTGCGCTCCAGTCTTATATCCAATATCCATGTCTATCACGAGGTTTGTTCGAGTTCACATGCACATATACGATATCCTATGGTCAATGTATTCAAGGAAAAATGTGCTTAAGTGTTACTTTAAATATGGGGTTGCAATCGATCCCATGTTGATAGTCTAAAAAGTTGAAGCAAGCTCTTAGTCATCCTAACTACATCGATTTAATCCCAAAAACTCCATCTCCATCACATGATCTATCTAAACCCTACTTTTCTTCTCCTCTAGTTAGCGCTCCACATCGGAAGGTCGATCCAAACCTTACAACCATGTCATCTTTTCCTCCTTCATCTCTAGTTTTCCTTCTCCTTGCTCTGTCGTCGAATTGATCTAGGTTCCAGTGCGAAATATAACACCCCATAAAATATATCCTAGTTAGACATAGGAAGCTAAAATAATAACAATTAAATATTAACAATAATCGGGTAAAATTATGGATATCTAATATATATGAATTTGGCTATGAAATACTACCATTGTGTTTGTGGTAGGATTCTGACCCGTTTTCATATTTAATTTATAAGAAACGGAAACCATATGAAGAAGTTATGAATATAACTAGTTTTAATTTACTTAATAAACGTGCAGATTTGAATTTGAATTAAAATAGGATAAACATGGAATGGTAATAAATGAAATTGGCATAAAATAATATTCCATATTCGAATTTGAAGTTGTGTGTCCATATATATAAGATTTGGACATGTTACAAAAGATAACAACAAATTAATTTTCATTTACTACTGTTAAAACAAAAAGTGTAAAATAAATTCACCATGTTAAAAATAGGATGGTCATCGATTGTCCCTCCTCTATAGAGGTCAATCGCCTTGTCGAGGTGAGGTCGACCTCTATGCGAGCTATAGGTATTGGAGGCTAGGGTTTCTAGGTAAATTCTTTTATATTCAGATGCTTTAGATGGTTTATATTTTATATTTTATATTTTATAATCTGATGGTTCTTAACACTTTAGCATTAATAAATAGAGCCCTAGACCCACCCTCTCAATTCACATTTTCTAAGGCTATTTTCCTCAATTCTTCTTCTTTGTCTATGTTTAGATCCAGTTCTTAGGACATGTTAGTTTCTTCCTCCTCTCTTTCTACTTCTATTTTATTTTAGAACTTCTAGATTTAACATCTACATGTGTATATGATTATTTTCTAAAACCTATACATATGTGGTCTTAAAGAAAGAAGAACCGGAAACATTTGCATTGAAACAATCAAGAAACAAGGAATAAACACAGCTTTCTCTTTATCGGGTTGTGAGTGGGACCTTTATATTTAACCTTGTCTATATATTGTTTGGTCTAGAATTGTTGATTATGCATGGCTATGAGGTTTGGGAATTATGGAAACCAAACACAAAACCCTCTCAAATTTATAAATTAATGAAAGTGTTAACCTAAATTTGGTTTTGATTATGAATGTAAATAAAAGTGTACTTTACTATTGTTTCTCATTCTAACCATTTTTCTTTCTTTTCTCTTTTATTTCAGTAATCTAGAATTGTATGAAGTATAGTAAACCATATGCAATTAAATTCCAATTTTATCCGTAAAGTAGTAGGTTTAAGTTCTATAAAGTACACGAAAATAAAACGAAAGCCATTTACTAAAATAATCCAAAACCTAGAATTTGCAAGTTTGGTTTTATATGAGTTATTGTTGTTATCTTACTTGTTATGGAAATCATAAGTTGTACTAAATCTTTTTGGTATGAGATGAATTACAGGGAATATAACTTGTGAATATTTAATTTTGGATATAGCTTGACATTTCTCACGACTAATGTGTTTTACTATGTGCGCTCTTTAAATGCGCATTTATTATATTTAGTACTAGCGTAATCTACACATCTTAATATGTATTTAGGGTTTCTTATTTAGTACTTCTGAATTAAATGTATCTACTAGTAATTTGTGTATTTGCATGTGTTAATGGCCTTTACTTAGTATTAAATGACATGTGGACATAAGGTTAATCCCTATTTGTGGTAGAAGTCTGCTAAGACAACTCAGCTGTCGACAACTACAAGAAGATGGATTAATGTGAGACGTCTAGTGTTATAAGCCATTTTTCATTGGTGGATAAGTATGACTTAAAGAGAAAGGTCTTAAGTGGATGATCCTTCTTGTAAGGGTCTTAAGTGGATATACTCGCCTCTATCCTAATGATTTTACCTTAGGCTTTGAGCTATAGTCATAGTGCCCACCCTCTTTAGGTATTAAGTGATATATGGGTCCATTTTTCTCAAATTGATTATTCAACTGAGGGAGCTAGTCTAATGGGGAGGGCCCACCTAGCGGATTGTCGCACCCTCATTAGGTATTTATGGTGAGGGTTCACCTAGCGGATTGACTACATAGGAGTTTCGCCCAAGTGGGGAGGGAAACAGCCTATCTAGGTGAAGTATTAAGTGGCTAGGGGTTCGCCATTGGTGCCAGCTAGATAGTAATGGGGAGTCCACCGGAAGGGCTTAGTGTCTACCTCAACCTGGTCTTTAGTCGATGATTACTATCTTTCGCACTAATTTGAGAGTATTTACATGTATTCGTTCGTCTATTAGGAAACGAAGTCCTAAATATATGGATCCGCTATTAGATCTTAAGTGATTGTAGGTATCCATCCTAGGGTATTCGTTGGAAGTCACCCTTGTTTGGATAGCCTTCAGTGACTGAAGGGTTTGCCACTTCTCTCTCTCTCTCTATATATATATATATGTATGTATATACAGGTAGACATATAGGCGTATAAATGTGTGTTATCATTTAGACATACCTTTTATGGTTTTAAACAACCCAAGTATAGGAAAAGTGTTTATTAGCTTAATGATTTTACTCACCAGAACAGTTGTTCTTACCACCTCCTCTTAACAACACAGGTTAGGTAAGATGGCTTCCAGGAGCATTGTTGATGGATTATGGGCTTGAGAACGAAGAATATTGTTTATTTATTATTTTATTACATTTAGTATTTTGATATATCTTTGACTTTGTACCTATGACATTATTGCATTGATGTAATTTGACACTATGGTGATTTTATGAGGTACATCTATTTTATTATTATTATTATACTTTGTTATTTCCGTGGTGATATCTATTTTCATTATACTCTAGTTCCGTTACTTTATTTCTTATAGAAACCAATGATCTATTTAGAGTGGCTCCAAGTTCCGATAAGCCTTTCCTAGGTCAGGATTTAGGATCGTTTCGGGTGGGTTGTTACATCTTGTATCATATCCTGGTTTACCAGAATATAGGGAAAACTCAAGCATGAGAGGTCTATTTGTTATGTGAAAAGTATTTCCAAGTGTGTGTGTGTGTGTGTGTGTGTGTGTATATATATATATATATATGTATGTATGTATGTATGTATGTATGTATGTATACACACACATGCACCATTAAGACATATGTATTCACACCAGGCAATATTTACTTCTTCCTTTTTGCTTAGCCTTAAATACTATATTGGGAATTTCCGCTAAAAGGTTTCTTTCTAGTAAAAATTGCTAACAATCAATCTAATCAAGAGAATCCAGCGAGGCCTCAAAATGTACCTGAATGGTTCTAATGACTGTGGAACATGTTCCCCTTTCCCTTGCTTCCCCCAGCAGAACTTGTAGCTCCGCTTGCTGAAGTAGCTTCTAATTTTCCTCACTTGTGCAAAGACTTTAGCAATCTCAGAGGAATTTTGTTTCGTCGAACCAAATATATTTCTTAGAGTAAATTGTGGCTAGTATAGTGTGATCATGTTTTTTAGGCTTCTGAATAGGAGGACCAGCTAAAAAGTTTACTAACAATATGACATCTAAAAAGAGACAATTTAGTGTGGTGGAATATGGTCTTTAGAAGAGGACGTAGGGAAATATTCATATCGAATGAGTTCGAAACACATTTTGAGATAAAGCTTATAGATTGAGGAAGGGGAGTTATGGCGAGAGATTATATTGCTAATTTTATCGAGTTGTCAAAGTATGGGAGAGGATTTGTGGATACACCCATAAAGAAGGCATTAAAATTTGTGGAAGGAATTAATTCCTTCTTGAGAGAAACATTATTGGCCCAAGTACTGTATGAAGCGAATTTTGGAGTTTTAGTATAAACTACCATCAGTTATTGTAATGACCTGCCTTTTTGACTGCTCCAAGTCGGTATTTAAACCACTCAGAACGCTCAAAAAGACAGCTTGTTATTTTAGCTCACAGGGTTTAAATGGAAGTTCACACAAAATCACAGACACAGGATAATATACAATAGTATATCTCACAGCGAATTTATATATAAAATCAGAGTTATACAAAATTTTATATATAGCGGAAGAATTCATGCATAATTTTTAAAATGAATATATTTTTTGAAACAAAAATTACGGTTTTCCGAGCCTTGCGCATGCGTAAGCGTCCTGCGTTCCTCTCCAGTTGCGAGCAAAACATAAAACACTCGAGTCAGGATTAATCATTTGTTCAAGTAAATTAATTTCAATAAAACTGAAATTTAATTGTAGAAACATATCGCCTTAAATGTACACGCACACCGTTCATACATACATGCAAGCTGACACATGCCACATAGTCATGCACACACACCACATGCAGTCACACATAGGCACAGTCAGACACATACACATGTAGTCACACACATACACATGCAGTCACATAACCGCATACACGCACACATGCGGACTCACATAGATATATTTTCATTGTTTTCCTGTAATTTACACAATCATGTGTAATATATAGAATTGATGTTATACTCTCAATAATCATCAATGAACACAAATCCTGGATTAGCTATGATTAACTTTAAACACAAAGAGTTTATAAGTATTCCTCTCATATAACATACTGTTGTTTTTACTCAAGTTTCTCAACAAACCAGTGGAATATCCACATGCAACTCCATCCCCTATCAATATAAAATCCTACTGTTTGTTTAAAATTCCCAAACCTAGAATCTAATTTTTTTTGCTAAATAAAGAATGCAGGTCCATCAAAATCTACCAAGACATGAATGTATTGCAATATACATTAAAATACTAAACACAGTTTCCAAAATAGTAGGGTGCGGAAAGCCCAGAGAGCACCCTCTTTCATTTTTATTTTTCATACAAGTAGACCGATTGGGGAGGAATGGGCCATATATGCGATAATGTATTTTAGTGCACCAAAAATATGAAGTCAGGCTTTTATTCAAATAAGTAAGAAAGGTAGTGCACACTTATAAAAAAAATATACTTGCAAATACCCATACACATAGTGTTCTCAAACTGCTTGTTTAGTCAATATTATAGGAAAAATAGTCACATAACGATTGAACAAAAACCGTATAAAAATGAGGTTCAATATGGTTCATGTAACTAAAAGCAATAATTTATACCTGAAGACAAAGAAAAAAAATCCTGACAACTCAATGTATAGTCTAATGTATGTGTCCACACATGTAAATTAAGATGCACAAATGTTTCTGTCCACATATGTATAGTCTAATGCTTGTGTCCAGGGAAAAGAAATATATATATTGTGACACCCCACGTCCGTTAATGTCACTCACTAAGGGAATGCATTAAGTTTTGTGAAGCGTTGATGGTAAACAGACACAGAATAATTACAAGACAGATATAAATAAGATAGCAACGAAAATTTCAAATTTTTTTCAACATAAAAAATAATACCGTAGTTCACAATACCATAAGTCATAAAATCGTTACAACAAAATACTTCAGTCTTGCATCATCAGAGTACATAGGTATTAAAGAAAAACATTATTCCCCAATAAAAAGAGTAAGCTATAGTAGAGACAAAGACTTGAGCCATACTCCAGAAGTAGCTTCCAACAAGATAATATCCAAATCCTGACTAAGCCTGAGTATTTCCTCCCTGAGAACCTTGGGGGGGGGGGGGGAGGGAACGGAAGAGAGAGGGAAAAACAAAGGAGTCAGACATAAAGTCTGGCGAGTCTAGTTACTTTTAGACAGTAAATAAATAAAAGTGAACATGACAGACATAAAGTGGATAAGAGAGATCAATACATAAATGGCAAGCATAACAAGGTAAATAGGACAACAGGATAGAATAGATAGCGCTTCTTAATACTTTCCTTGCTCTGCACCAATACTAGTATAACAGATATGTAATAGGATTACATATTCCCCAAATGCTTAACAAAAACAGGATGATCCCAACAGAAACATAATGGTAGTTTTAGGTGTACTCTAGTAACGGATTTTAACCCAAACAGTACTGGTACCTAAACAGAAATAACGGGTGTTAGTCCAGACAGAAACACGGGTACCCCACAGAAACAGACAGGACTAGATGTACCCTATTTACTACCCCGATCGATCGGCTCCTTATTCTGTAGATATCCGGTGCCAGCCCCACAGTAGGGTGTATCACTCCCTAAAGTGGCAACCCTTCATTTTCCGGATGTGCACAACCATATCTACGGATGTCACAGCGCCTTATCTTCCCCAGCAGGCGGAGTCATGCATGCACATGACCCCGTTGGAACGCGCCATCAACACCGCCTCCACGTGTAGATCTCTTACAATCAGCTCAGTAGCGTGCCCCACTCCAACCTAGTTCGGAGTACCGTTTGATACCTATTTAAGGGTTACTGACTGAAATGGGTCCCACACAAGATGATGCAAGCTCTTCCCTTTGTCTTGCATCCCCACTACTAGGTTTTCCACTGGTTATGTTTACCTAACGATGTCTTTGATTACATAACCCTGACAGGTTAAGTTTGGGGGCCTATATATACAAATATTACCCACCAACACAAGATGTACTTAACCCTTCTACTGATTCAAGCATGTTTATTTAACAGTTAAGTTTATGGGCTTATATATTAATATTATCCACCTACCCAAGATGTACTTAACCCTCCCACTGATCCAAGCACGTTTTACTTAACCCTATCTTTAGTTCATATTCATACAATCCCTTATGGATTAGATTAGGTTAAGTAGTCTGATTCATTACCATGTCCATTTATGGTTTATAATGGGCTAGACCTCCCACATTAGGCCTACAACATGTGGATGCTGGATATGCCGGTCGGGTCCGGGCATTCTTATTCCACAGTTGGGCCTAACCTTGTGTCTTAGCCCGATTTGTATTTGCGTACTTAGACCTCCCACATTAGGTTCAACATTAGTGGCTGTTGGATATGCCGGCCGGGTCCGGGAAGACTTCCACCACTAATGTAACCTAACCTCGTGTCATAAGTACAATTACAATTCCTAATTGTAATTAATAAACATTCCATTTTTAATTAATTAATCAATTAATTAACCATTTCCTTTTATAGGTGCCAATACCTATTTTGCCCAATTATTTGAATTAGATGTCCGTAAAAGTTCATATTCAAATTATGCCATACCAATTAATTAAACCTTTCCTTTTGTAGCTGTTAATACCTATTTTGCAACAATAATTTGAATTACATATCCATAAATGGTCATATTCAAATTATGCCATTCTTATCCAAATTTTCCTATGTCATTATAGGTGATTATTACCATGTTTCCCTATTTGAATTATATGTCCAACTTATAGAAAACATTATACAAATTATGCCAATTATAAATCCCCTTTTTTCCCATTTCCTAACTACGTGATCGCATGTATTTTGGCGTCATCGAGGCTATAAAGTAGCCTCGCCATAACAATAAAAGGGAACATGATAAGGGTGACAGTTCAACATGTTTTGGCATAAATATTAACATAACTGGCATAGTAACTAAGTGAATGGACATGTGATAATTATCATAATAAAGTGGACATCAAATTAATAACTTGTGTTTAGGCAAGCATAATGAGATCTAGATTCAATATTAGGTGTCCAATTACCTAAATCTAGCACAGACAGGGTGGCATAATAACAAGTTTAGATTCACATGTCAAGTTTACCACATATACCAAGGTATCATAATATAACAAGTGAAAGGTGATTAACACCAAAGTCTAGATCCAAGTAATGTCAAATTAATGGATGTACTATCATCCTAACATGGTTACAAATCAATGTTCATATAAACGTCATATCGAATCACCACAATCAGATCTAGAAAGTTAGATCTGTATTAACAAGTTCACATGTACTAATTGTAATTCAAGATTCAAGATTCAAAGACAAGATGAAAATACAGTGGCTAACACAAGTCAACCCAAACTATGTAAATTTAGTTTCTATTGAAATTAAAACACTTGAATAACGCTAATCGTAAATCGAAACTTACCTTGAAATCATGCAGTAAAGAATGGTGTAGGCAGGTGCGTGCGAGCGGAGGACTTTACGGCTAGGGCGAACTACGACTCAACGTCGGTCTATGGCACCACAGCAGGTTGCCAAAGGTTTAAAGGCAGGACATAGAGCTCGGCGGCTTGGTGACTTCGAGCTAAGAAGGAATGCGACTGGTTTTAAAATCACGGTGGCATGCTCGACGCCGCGTGGTTCGAATTACAGCTGAGGTCGAGGAGGAAGGATTTACATTGATGAGGTAGAGGAGCGACGGCGAAGAGACAGGAGGAGGTCGCAGTGGTTGAAGGAGGTAACATCGGAGTGGAAGAGTCTGGAAGGGGTACAACGGTGGGCAGAGGACAGATGAGCGAGGGGTTGGAACGGAAACTGACGGCTGCAAGACAATAAAGGAAGAGGAACAGATTTGGCAAAGTGGATTTTGGGGAAAAGGAAATTTTTTCGCCATTACTGATTTGATTTTGGGGCATGTGTTTTGACATGGAATGAGATGAAAATAAAAGCACGGTGAAAAGCAAATAAAAGGGACACAGTGGAAAAAGGGACGCGTGTAAATGTTCTCAGGTTTCATGGAACAAGCGGCAACATGCATTAACAAATGTATCTTTCAAAGTATGAACACCAAATGTTGTATATACCATACTACAGTATTATATATTTTCAAATCCAATTTCAAATTAATTTTTTTATACCCCAAATTCAAATCTAAATAAATCTTTAAAACCCAATTTGAATCTAATAAATTAAAATAAATCCTCAAATTAAAAAGGAAAAATAATTATTTTAATTTCCATAATAATAGGGAAATTCTATTGGGACACAAAATTTAGACACAATTGGTGACACAACTAATGTCCACCATTGGATCACCCCATGAATTACACCTCTCCACATAAAGAGAAAAATATCCAACGGTTGAGGCTTTGTGTCTTCAAGTTTGTGTCTAATTTTGTGTTCAAATAGCTGCCCCCATAATAATATCTTCCACTTCGTTTACAATATACCTAAAGTTTAAATTTGATCAAACAACATAGATTAAAAGATAAAATTTAAATTCACAGTTATAAAATCAAATCAAAACCAAATTAAATAACTAGATTTCAAATTTATAAACAAATTAAAACGGACTAGTTTATAACATAAGTAAAACCAAATTTAAAATAGACTAAATTCAAAATTTACCAAATATAATTTTCCTAAATATAAATTTCATATATTTAAAACGATAGAAAAACTGGTTCATTACAATCTCCCCCTTTAAGGCTTTTCGTCCTCGAAAAGGAGAGATTGTTAAAACCATACATATATAAAACAAAATATCTATCAATACTAGATTAAATTTTTAAAACAAAATAAGCAATAGAATTTAAAATTCTTAAATCAAGGCATGGTATCATTTCTTCGACTTAAATCCCGGCTTTGTTTTCAAATCATTTGAAATACTATCATTTTCCTTTCACATCGGATCATACTTGCTTTGGTATTTCAAAACCAAAAATCATTTCGAAAGTTAGTTTTTTTCTTTTTTTCGATAACCAACATAAAACATTTATATCCCAAGTCAAGAGGTTTCTCCCGGTGACATGGCCACTAGGTACGGCCTACGCATGTATCGATATAACGCTGAGTATCTCCCAGCTAACATCCAGACTAGGACACCGAATACAGAGCGCGAAGTATATATGCCTTTGTTTAGTCACGGGTTAATCGAATCTCAGTAACAAATTATTTCATTCTATATCCTGAAGTTATAAATTATTTCGCAATAATACTTTCACACATACTTTCAAAAAGTATTATTATTTTTCCAAACATTTCAAACTCTAAGGATTCAAGTCGTCGAATTTTCTATGCTTGCAAAAGACTGGGATAAGATTCAGGCGATTCCAGAAATTCAAGCACGAATATATCGAATAAAAGATGACGGCGATTCAAGGCAAAACAAACACAACTACACGCAAAGCGGCAAAAAATTATATTTCAAAATATTCATTACTTCTTTTAATTTTTATTCAAGTTATACCTTACTATGACTTATTAAAACAAAATAAGTTACAAAATTTTAGGACTTGAAAAAATTTCTAGCGCCCGGATTTACGGAAAATTTCGGTAGCATCTTCCCAGCATGTTTTGACCGGGGAAATTTTCCCATGTGCAAAAACAACAAAAGCACAAAATATACATCTCATATATATGATGAGGCATCCCTAATTATGGGAAACAACAGATATTAACCCAATTACGATATTAAATCTGAAATACGTACCTTTTATTAGCATTTTAAGCAAATTTTCTTATATTTTAGCAAATGAGCGCAAAAGCAAGCTCTAAATCGAAGCGCACGCCTTTGAAACCTATTAAAATACTAATCAACAAGTAAGAATCAAGTATATATAAGCAAAAAACTTACATATATCTCGTAAACAATAAATACATGGCACGGTCGACTAATACAAAAGCAAACATGACTTGACGATACCCAAATGATGCTTAAAGCCAAATTTATTCATAAAATGAAATGTTACATACAAATAAACAAAAATTTCCGCATTCACATTCAATTTAATTTATGTTACACAAATTTACTTTACTTAAATTTACTTTAAATCCATGCACACATTCATTATTAGTGTTCATTTATTAATGTTCATTCTACTTACGTGTCTCGTTACATTTACAGTTTTTTTTCGCTTTCATATACTTCATTTGTTCTTAAATCTATTTATTAACTTTCCATAAATTTATTTGAATGTCACAAATCTTCTTTTATTAAAAGTTCAATTCGGTTATAACGAACATAAATTTAAACTTGTAATTCTCGTTTTGGAAATTTAGAAAAAGTATTTGGTTATGTATTTCAAAGATGTGCACTTGCAAAACCTTCAAAACTCTTTTCCTTAGTTCATTTGTTGAAGTTATATAAGATTAAATTTTTGATTTTTGATTCTTTATTTAAAGTTCGAAAATACTTGATAACTCGAAGTTTAACAAGTTATTGTCGTTCTTAAAGACGTTAGACATACGCTGGCCAGGCGAATGAATAAAATATCCGAGTACTTAAATATACTTGTTTCAACTTCCAGTGAAATTACTAAAAAAAACTTTTAGAAAAAAACATGTATGGAAAGTACTTCACTTCCCCCATGGATCGCGGACACGTGGCGGTTACGCTACTATCCCAGTAGAATCGCTTGTTCCCGTGGGTATCTCACCACTCGAATTTCGCCATGGTTATTTGCCATAGATCGTAGTTATGTGGCAGTTACGCCACTATCTCTGTGGAATCACTTGTAACTGTAGGCATCTCTCCCCATCAAATTTCACTATGGCGTCTAGATAGCAGTTACGCGGCGGTTGCGCCACTATCCCAGTGGAATTGCTTGTAATTGTAGGCATCACACCCCTCGAATTACGCTAGAAAAAAATCAATCATAATATATAATATATGTCCCTATCACACGGGCACCAATTTTGATGGAGCTTCCAAACGTTGGAGCTCCAATTTAGCTGCGGTTTCCAATGGACACTCCCATGAAGCTCCAGCGCCTTTGCGACTTTCAATGGACACTCTTGAGGAGTTCCAGCGCCTTTGTGACTTCCGATGGAAGGTATTCCTCATATCTTTGGTTTTGAAAACATACGACACTATATACATCTAATGCTCTATTTCACGCTTCAATATATCGCACTCATATCACTATCAGTTTTCATAATATTTCCAGATCATGTTTTCAAACATACCATTCTCATATTTCCTTATATAAGATTTCATTTCAAATCAATCTTCTTTCAAATCGATAATTTTTGAATTTATCATAATTTTTTATATATCTTCCATATATATATATGTATGTATATATATATATATATATAAGGTTTGAACACTTCATATTCAAAATCAAAGATTTAAAAATTTTCAATTTCGATATCAATTTTTTTCCACAACCAATTTGAATTTCAATATCATTTTTTCCCACAATCGATTTGAATTTCAATATCATTTCAAATCTTTTTCATATCGTACCTCATTCCAAATTTCATTTACCTAAATATCCATTTACATAAATTTTTCAAATCTCAATTTCAAGTATATCATTCTCATGTAAATCCATTATACAAGATTATCAGTTTCACATCAATTATATTACAAATCAATAATTTTCGAATCTCACACTTATATAATTCATATATATAAGTTTCAAATTTCATATCAAAATATTCGTATATTGATAATCTTCAAAATTTTCTTTTAAGATCAAATTAAATTGGTTTCAATACGATTCGAGTATTCAACATCATTTTAAAATTTAAATTCACATTTACTAATTTGATTCATTATCAATATCCACACTCAATTTGGATTTCACATTATGATTATCGATATTCAATTGAGTCTTTACATTCACTCATTTTGGATCTTAATTTGTTCGAATTGGATATATATATATATATATATATATATATATATGTTTATCAAAATAACTAAGTTACATAAAATAATTTTGGAAAAATAATAGTCTAACGTAAAATTAACTTGAATAGATAGATAAGACTTTTAAAATGGGTTTGAAATAAATAGGTATGCTTTGTAAAATAACTAGCTTGACATACAATAGATTTAAATAAATAGATAGGTTTAGAAAATAAGTTAAATGAGTATATAGGTTTTGCAAGTGGTTTAAAATAAATAAATAAGTTTTGGATAAGTAAGTTTGAAAATTTGTCTGAAAACAAAGATAATTAAGCTTATAACAGAATTATTTAAATAATCCAGTACCATAATTTCAAATAAAATAGTTTTATAATGAATATTACTTTCAAAAATAATTCAATCCGAATCAATCCTCTAAAATTTAAAATCTTAATTATTGTCGGTTCCCATTTCGAGATCAACTCAATTTAACTTCAGATTCAATTCATTTACATTTCAAGTCAGACCCAAGGTTCAAATTAGCCAATTACTTGAGTTTCCATTTCATTTTCGATTTTAATTAATTCGAACTTAAATTTCAATTTCAATTTCAATTTTGTTCCACATCGAACTTATTTTCCAAATTCCCATTCATATTCGATTTCCTTTAAGCTTATAAAGATATAACTCAATACTTTAAATTTCACTTGAAATAGTCAAATTCATTCAACAAGTCGAAAAATTGAACTTCTACTCAATTCATTGGAAATTTAAACTTGGTCATTTTCTTCGAGGTATTAATTTTGAAGTATACATATTATATTATCTCAATATAATAGGGTTTAATTATTCAACTCATAATTGAGAATCAATTCTGGACTATATTTCTTTTTCCCAATAATTCCAAATATATATACATATTCATGTATTCAAAAATATTTCAGAATCAAATACTCATTTGAAAAGGTTACATTATTTGAATAGTCGAAAAATATCTCTTGAAACAAATTATTTCAAGAATATTTTCACACTTCGATTCGCTATTTGGATCTAGAATATACATATCTCAGCAGTTTGTTTCCAAATACAAATTCTAAATATTAGAAATCGATTTGAAAATTTGGAAACCAAATTCTCAATTCAAATATTTTATTCGAAATTCGACTTTTTCAGAAATTTATCGAAGCAAGACAAAAGGAGGGTTCAGGGATAAGGTTTGACAGTTTTAAGATTCGAGAACGATAACTGAGTAGATAGCAAAAGATGACGATGGGTCAAAGGAAGGCAAAACATATCAATGAGCAACGGGAAAGTTTTATATTTTCAACACATTCATTGTTTATTCAAATTTTATTCAGATTCTTCCCAATTTCATCTTAATTCGTTTGCAATTCAATTTATACATTACAAGCAACGAATATGTCTCTTATTTAAATTTCACTTATCTATTCCAATTCATATTTATTTATTAAAATATATTTTTTCCAGCAATTTCAATCACTTATGTAAACAGTTTCAAGTATTTCTTGACGTCTAAATTAGAATCATATAGTCATCCCACTTTCGAAATTCAAAAATAAATTTTTGATGATGTTGCAATCATCATCAGAATTATCCTCAAGCGACTAGAATGCGATTCTATATCTATCTTGTATATATTAGACTTCATATATATATATATATATATATATATATATATATATATATATATATATATATATATATACATACATACATACATACACACATACATTGATCAGGCGTATATTCAAAATCCATACATACCACCTTAAAATGTACACGCACACCGTTCTTACATACATGCAAGCTGACACATGCCACACAGTCATACACACACACACCACATGCAGTCGCACATAGGCACAGTTACACATATACACATGTAGTCACACATGGGCACAGTCAGACACACACACATGCAGTCACATACCCACACACACACGCACACATGCAGACTCACACAGATATATTTTCATTGTTTTCCTGTAATTTACACAAGCATGTCTAATATATAAAATTGATGTTATACACTCAATAATCATCAATGAACACAAATCCTGGATTAGCTATGATTAATTTTAAACACAAAGAGTTTATAAGTATTCCTCTCATATAACATACTGTTGTTTGTACTTAAGTTTCTTAACAAACCAGTGGAATATCCACATGCAACTCCATCCCCTGTCAATATAAAATCCTACTGTTTGTTTAAATTCCCAAACCCTGAATCCAATTTGCTTGCTAAACAAAGAATGCAGGTCCATTAATGTATTGCGATATACATTAAAATACTAAACACAGTTTCCAAAATAGTAGGGTGCGGAAAGCCCAGAGAGCACCCCCTTTCATTTTTATTTTTCATACACGTAGACCAAGTGGGAAGGAATGGACCATATATGCCATAATGTATTTTAGTGCATCCAAAAATATGAAGTCAGCCTTTTATTCAAATAAGCAAGAAAGGCAGTACACATTTATAAAAAATCATATACTTGCAAATACCCATACACATAGTATTCTCAAACTGCTTGTTTAGTCAATATTATAGGAAAAATAGTCACATATAAAAAGAACGATTGAACAAAAACCATATAAAAATGAGCTTCAGTCTGGTTCATGTAACTAAAAGTAATAATTCCTACCTGAAGACAAAGAAAAAAATATATCCTGACAACTCAATGTATAGTCTAATGTTTGTGTCTAGACATGTAAATTAAGATGCACAAATGTATGCAAGCAAAATATTTACTATTCAAAAATCTCAGAGTGCGCACATCTCTGGATCCCCAGCTTCACCAGTCTTCAAATCCTAAGTTGTGATCTTTAAATCTGTAATCGCTCAGGATCTTATCCGAGAGTTCCATGCAAAAAACATAAAACACTCGAGTCAGGATTAAATCATAGTTCAAGTAAATTAACTTCAATACAAACTGTGAATAAAATAGTTAAATCTCAACAACCATCAAATATCCGAATATCAAACCCGTGAGAAACTGCCAGAGTATGACATAGCAAACCAGAACAACATATGTATTTCCGTATATACGTATGCCAATGAATGAACTGTATCGATCATACCACGACACAACGTGAACTTAAGTACCAAAATGTAAACATCTCATGTTAACCTATTCAGTATAAACTAGATGTATATAGTTAGGTGTACATATGTATCGATTCTCATGAATATATATAGACATATATCTATATATTAGTGCTGCAGATCATGGCTGCAATAGTCAAGTGGACATACTCGCATGTTTGAGATGTTTACATGTGCACAGGACTTTTGATGTACATAGATATAAGTACACTCCAACCAAAACTGGTTCCAAAAAAAATTTAAGCCATATTTAAAACATGCGCATGCAATCGAAAATCAAACAAACCCAAATTCAAGGCAAGCTAATTGTGCAATTTGTTTCCATTTTAGTATGCCAATACTGGTATAAACATTTAGTCATGATATTGTTAAAATTTAAGGAGAGGTAGAAGATCCATGTTACATTCTAAGACAAAACAGTGCAAAGTGAATCTTTGGCATATGTTTTAAGTAAAAGCAAACAAAAGGGTTACAACGTGACAGGGTAACATCTGTTCTTTTAAGGTCAGTGTAAAATAAAGCGCAGTCAAGGGAATAGCCACATGATGGCTTGCATTTTGACAAAGGAAACAGGGAACAAATCCAATAATATCAATTTTCGTAATATACTTGAAAGATACCACTGTCAGGGTATAGAAGGGAAATACAAGCGCCAATATAAAAATGCAAGTTTGACATTTAGTTAGCTACATTTCACAGGGATTGAGGGATTTTACATATAGGAGCCGATTGTGGATATATACCCAGTGGCGGATCTAGCTCATGGTTTGAGCTAGGGCAAATTTTTTTGTCCCACATTCTATAAGTTATGAAAAGTTTTCTCCATACATAGAACAAAATGTATTTGCTTGCAACAATCAGCTAAACAACGTTATGAGGCAAGAATATGGCTGGTTTTGCCTTCAGGTATGGTTACTTCTGCCACAAATTTTTTTTCTGAGCTGGGGTATTGGCCCTACCTCACCACAAAGTGCATCCGCCCCTGTATATACCTATATATAGGCTATACGCTAGCTGATGTATATCAGAACCAAAGAATGTAAGTTGCCATTTATCTGTGGGAACTTATGCCATAAGGATCAAACAAGATCTGTACCAGTGGACCACTTTCCAGTTTAAGAATAATACCCATAACATAATACTGATAATCCACTTTCTAGTTTAAAATAATACTTATAACATAATACCGAATAGTTTCATAGTGCCAAATCAGTGCAAAAACTAAATATAGTTCATAGTGCCAAACAATGTAAAACTGAATGGTTTCATTTTAGTGATCATATTATATGTTTCTTATCCTCTACAAGTTGATCATTTCATGCTCATCTATCATTTTCTAGAGGATATCCATGACTAAGAGTAATATGAATTGTCAAAAGGAATTCGAGATAAGTTTCCATGTTCATATTGTCTAGATCCAACAAATTTAAATGAATGGAAAGTTATGACGCATCCACTAGTGCAAACCAATTTTAAATTTCAGTTGCAATTGTAGAAATGTGCACAGATGTTTCAGTGAACATAATAGTTCAACTTTCATTTCAGTGATCACACTAGTTCACCCATTTCCTTTTAAATAAACAATGGTTCAGCGAGTTTCTTTCTATCTTTTTTTCAAAAAGAAAGGACATACTAAGTAGTACCATGTGTAATACAAAAGTAGTACATGCATTCATAGATGCAAGGATGGCAGGGCGTTCAACATCAAGGCAACATGCATCCAGGGGTAAATAGTCCGGTTGAACCGTGTTCAAATAACAAGCACACAATTATTCATATACACATACGCACAATACATCATACTCACGCACAGAATGCCACACAAAGATGCAACAGTTCAAAGAAAAACTTAGAACAGTGCACTGAATGGTTTCAAAAAGTTTCCATTTTATTAAAAAAAGTGTAATCCAAGTTCCACAAAAGAAGGTTAATCTCAGTTCCAGATTATAGTAAATTTGTTAAATTAATAACAAAACTAATCAAAACTGTGATACTGCAAATTGGTGGCGCAACAAAAGTACTGTCTAGCAGCAACCACAAGTACACGAAACCAAATTGTTCTAAATTCCATTTCCCAAAAATGTATGCTACCAATAAAGATGCACAAATTTAAATAGTGAAAAACCAGTGGTTGAGAATCACCGAAATAATGAAGCATAGGTTGGCAAAATAAATGCAGTGTCGTCTTATATAAATTTCCGCAAAATAAATGTAGTATTACAAGCATGCTTAAATTCACAGTGTCAAGTCAAATGTGCAGTATCGTCTTATATAAGATTTGGTAAACAAATGTAGTAGTACATGTATGCTTCATTAAACAAGAGCCACGTATGCCAGCAACAAAAGAAATTAGTTTTGCAAACTATAGTAGGAAAACCTTCAATGAAACATATGCATAAGAAGAGAATGAATGCCCAGTCATATGTATACTATGAATACTAATGATCATTCAAAACCCAAGCAAGGTTGATAACAACACAGTAATGGTGGAGGGTAGTTGTTCATATCTCCATTCGCCCATTATTTTTGAAATTATTAATTTAAGAAAAATTAAAATTATCACCACCGAAATCAACTTATTCTCTATTTCTCTTTAGCATACATATGCAGTAAACACAAGGCATTCACAACAACAAGGAGAACTAATTATTATATTTTAGTTAACTTAAATTAATTTACTTGAAACGACAATTTAATCGTGAGTGAGTTGACACTCACCTGCAGCGGTGACGGAGAGAAGCAGGCTCGGTTGAGTGAAGCGGCTTTAGCGGCGACAAGGCGGAGCTTTGGTCGGATAAAGGCAGCCACTTTGGACCCAAGGTGGAGCTTTTAAACTCGATTTGTAGTTAGCTTTTGATTTCGTTTGTGGAAAGTGATTTGGCAGGAGGCCATGGCTGCGAAATTGAGGAGACCAATTTTTGATTTAGGGATTTAGGGTAAAACAATTACGGTTGCCATTGAGAATGGAGATGAAGATACAACTTTTTGCTGAAGGATTTGTTTAAGGAGCGAGATTTATAAAAGTGGAGCGATGGTGATTTCGATAGAAGCCATTAAAGCGAAGCGACTTCGATCTTAAAAAAAAATGGGGAAAACATTGATTTTTATAGGAGAGGGATTGCGACGATAAGATCAACGTAAACTCACATAGGGTTAGGTAGCCACGATTTTTTTTTTCTTTCCCATATAGGTCAGCGCAATACCTTACTGAGGAAGGTGATGTCTAAGACAGGTACAAATTGGAGAAATTTATTTACGTTAATATTCAACCGCACCATAAACTAATGTTAAACGTTCAATATTTATGCCATAAATGCAGTCTCCAAATACGACAAAAATTATATGTGCTTCTTCGTTTTAACATTCTGAATTCAATAAAATTACTCTGGTTGTTAACCGACTCCGTCTGTATACAATGTTATTTCAAATTTTAAATTATTTATTGATTTACCGATTTTATTCCACTTGTTCACAAAACAAGACTTTTTGATTCCAAATTTGAAATGTTAATTTCAATTCCTTTATCCATGCATATCTAGATAAATATTCGATATATTTCAACAAATAAAATTCCTGGTTTATTTAATGTTACGAACGTCTATTTTTAAATTCAACTATTTATGTTTTTTTATTGAATTTAAAATCCAATTCGAATATTCAACCCAATTCAATCCCTATATTCGATTTTTAATTTCTAACCCACTGTCAATATAAAATTGATTATTAACAGTAAAATCTTTAATTAATTTCAATTTAAATGGCCCAAATTTCTGGGATGTTACAATCTACCCTCTCCCCCCCCCCCCCCTTTAAAACTTTTCGTCCTTGAAAAGGAGAGATCGTTATATTTATACCATTGTATACTTCCATTTTCATACCCGTGTGATTTTTTCTTTCACAACTAATTTTAAATTTTGATATTTAAACTATCGACCTTCTTTATTTATTCATTATATTGGAAAATCAAATTCCTCTCTTTGAAGAGCAACCACAATTTTACTTATTTTCCAACTCAGATTTTATTCACGCTTTTCAAAATATATTCAACTTTCTTATACCAATTTCTATCTCAATTTTTTTTCCTTTGAGATATCTCCCAATTTCCCATTTTATCTAATCTTCTGAGGGCTTCAAAATCATATAATTTCTTTTCAAAATCAATCTCATCATAAATTTCAACTCCTGCACATTATTCCAAATTTATAATCTCATATGTCAATGTTTACTTGTCCATCGTTCTACTTTTTCCTTTAATCCAATTAATCCACTTATTCCAAGTTCAGCCAAATCCCTTTCAATCCATTAAATTTTTCCCAATACGCATTGAAGAGTGTAGTTCTCACAGATGTTAGGCATACGCTGGCCAGACGCATGACTAAATCTCCAAGTACTAAATTTCTTGCTTCAACTCCCAGTGAAAATATTCAAATATTCCTTTTTAAAAACAGATACGGAAAGTACCAATATGATATTGATATGTTGATAGTTCATGAATCACAGATACACAATGGTTTCGTCTGGATCCCCTAGAAAACATCTGTATTCGTAGGAAATCACTTCCCTGCGAATTTCGTCATGGACAAATCAACAAAAGATATTTTAGAATCGAAAGAAAACCTAAGGTCACTGAGTGTTAATTGCTCAATCTCAGGGTCACAAAAACAAATCATAGAATTATGAAAATATATCAAGTCATGAGGACAATCAAATCACGAAGACAAACTGCTGCATTAAACAAGTGGCTCAAACACTAAGATATCTAAGTGGACCGCAGGTACACAATGGTTACGCCTGGGTCCTCCAAGAAACATCCATACCTATAAGCTTTCACAGCTCTGCGGATTACGCCCTTATAATTCGACTGTAGATCGTAGCAGTCACAATGGTTACGCTTGGTTCACCCAAGAAACATCCGTCCGCTGTAGGCTATCTGCAGCCCTGCGAATTTCGCTACACGGTCGAATTCTAACGACTCTAGATCGCAGCGATCACAATGGTTAAGCCTAACTCCCTCAGGAAACATCCGACCGCCTAGGCTATCTGCAGCCCTGCGAATTACGCTAGCAGTCGTGCTCAATGGCAACTCATGAGTTTTATGTCCGGACAACCTACTGCCACCAGCAACATATCTCAACAAAGCCCGAAATTCAAAGGAGGAAGGTACTTTCCTTGTTTTGCTTTGAAAACATATAATACTATATATCTATGGTACTTCAATTTATACTCCTCATAAATCATATTTACGTTTTTTTTCTTTTTTTTTAAATCACATTTCCAATTTCTCATTCTTATATAAATTCTGTTATGAAAAATTTCATTTCAAATTGATTACTTTCCAATCCAGTAGTTATCAAATTCGCTAAATCTTATATATATTTTCATATAAGATTCGAAAAATTATATATCTAATATTCAAAATTGAATATCCTTAAATTTCTATTCAAATTTCAAAATTTTAATTTTGATCTCTCATCAATTCATATATTTGATATCTCTACAAACTCAGATTTATGAATCTATTGGTCATAATCCAAATTTTCTTCTAATTCTCCTATTACAAAGTTCATTACTTAATTCAAATCTCTACTCTTCAAGATTCAGAATTTTCATTCTTATAACAAATTTCTTACTCATGTATTATTACTCTTCCGCATTCACATCCTTCGACCGTAAATTAGCAAGCGAACAACTCCCTAAGTATCAACCCCGAAAGCCGAAACCAATATCAGATCAACACCCAGAAAGTCATTCAACTTGACTAATCTCCCGTCAGTCTCCAATCTCCTTAATTATATTTCTTAACTACTTATCAAATCATTTCTTATGCAACTCTCGGATTTAGTTTATGAATCCACTTCCCTTACGTTTTGCCACCCTTTGTTCTTGACATGCGGCTTTTTATTCTTCAATTTTTGCCATTCTGATCTATAAAAACTTATTGTTCTCTCACGATCTTTTGGAAAACATTTTCACTTCTCATATTTATTTTCTATACTTCTGGAAAATCATTTATTACCATTGGAAAACATTTCCGTATATTCACAAATCTTCATTTTCTATAGAAAATATATTTTATCAACATTTCGAGATTCGTTATTTGGATTAAAAACAGATGTTAAATAAAACATCGTTATTCCCATTCAACCGTTGACACTCATTAACTTACTTCATTTAACTCTTGCTATCGAATTCAACCATTTCTTAGTCAATAATAAAGTCAATCAAGTTGGGGTATATTTATCTCTTAGACCTTAACTGAACAACATTATTAACTTCGAAATAGATCAAATTCACAGCTTCGAATACCAATAAAATATTCATTCGCGTAACTTTCGAATTCAAGTTAACAGTTTTTTCCTTTTACAAAATCATTGATTATAGCAATAATTTACGCCTTCGGAATATTTAACTTTAAAATATACTTCATTTATTAATCTGAACAATTAATCTAATATATTAAATTTTTAATTAAAACAGAAAATAAACAACATTATTCTAGAAATTCAACACAATTGATTTTACACATAGCCTTCTTTCGAATAATCTCACTTTCGATAACATATTCCGAACTTCGGAAAAACTTCACTTAATTTATATGACTTTAAGATAATCCTACCGTACAATTCAACTCCATTTTCTTTATCTTCATTCCATTTTCAACCCTTTTGCTTCCAAACGTTATTTACTTCTAAAAAGTAAATATTATTCCTTTGGTAGGAATCTGGATTCATCACACCAAATTAGTTTCATTCAAATATTGGTTTTAAACCAATTATAAATCATCCGGCCACGTTCTAAATAAATTAATCAAATCTAACACAATCGTATTCCAATTATACCCCTAATTTTTCATTAACTTATATTTCGAATATCGAAATTAAATTTCATCATTTCATTTATGAAACAATTTTCAAATTTCTCCTTTTCATTCACATTTCCATCTAAACTCCTATCCCAATCAGTCGTCTTTAATTATTAAAACACACAATTACATAAATTTATTCAGTGATTTTCTTATATTTATCTTCCTAGATACCATTCGATGATATATTCAAGATTCAAATCTAAGGGGACTTTATCAAAGAAAAATTCTCACAAACCTGGATTCGAAGACTTCTGAAGACTGAAGATTCCGAACAAAATTTTCAAATCTCAAAATAATTTTTTATTTTCGCTGTATTAGTTTCAAAACACTAGTTTTAAAATACTTGATAATTTTTAAATAATTTAACTTTCAAAAATATGTTCTTCAAACCTTTTTATTTCCAAGAACCGTTTTTAAACCCAATAAGCTAAGCTTTGAATAAACCAAAGCTCTGATACCACTTGTAACATCCCGCGTTTTTGACTGCTTCAAATCGGTAATTAAACCAACTTAAAACATGCAAACCGACGGATCGTTATTTAGCTTATAGAGTTTAAAGACAGAATCAACACAGAAAACACAGAATAAATAAATAATTTGAATTGAACTGCGAAATAAACTTTTTTATATATTACTCAGAATTTTTGATACAAGGAATTTTCTATACAGCGGAATAAAAACAGTTTAAATACAAGCAAAATGTTTACTGTTCAAAAATCTCAGAGTGCACACGTCTTTGGATCCCCAGCTTCACCAATCTTCAAATCCTAAGCTGTGATCTTTAAATCTGTAATCGCTCAGGATCTGACCCGAGCGTTCCATGCAAAAAACAAAAAGCACTCGAGTCAGGATTAAATTATAGTTCAAGTAAATTAACTTCAATACAAACTGAATAAAATAGTTAAATCTCAACAACCATCAAATATCCAAATATCAAACCCATGAGAAACTGCCAAGGTATGACATAGCAAACCAGAACAACATATGTATTTCTGTATATACGTATGCCAATGAATGAACTGTATCGATCATACCAAGACACAACGTGAACTTAAGTACCAAAATGTAAACATCTCATGTTAACCTATTCAGTATAAACTAGACATATATAGTTAGGATGTACATATGTATCTGTTCTCATGAATATATATAGACATATATATATATATATATATATATATATATATATATATATTAGTGCTACAGATCAAGGCTGCAATAGTCAAGTGGACATACTCGCATGTATGAGATGTTTACATGTGCACAGGACTTTTGATGTATATAGATATATGTACACTCCAACCGAAACTGGTTCCAAAAAAAATTCAAGCCATATTTAAAACATGCGCATGCAATCAAAAATCAAACAAACCCAAATTCAAGGCAAGCAAATTGTGTAATTTGTTTCCATTTTAGTATGCCAACACTGGTGTAAACATTTAGTCATGATATTGTTAAAATTTAAGGAGAGGTAGAAGATCCATGTTACATTCTGAGACAAAATAGTGCAAAGTGAATCTTTGGCATATGTTTTAAGTAAAAGCAAAACAAAAGGGTTACAACGTGACAGGGTAACATCTGTTCTTTTAAGGTCAATGTAAAATAAAGCACAGTCAAGGGAATAGCCACATGATGGCTTGCATTTTGACAAAGGAAACAGAGAACAAATCCAGCAATATCAATTTTCGTAATATACTTGAAAGATAACCACTGTCAGGGTATAGAAGGGAAATACAAGCGCCAATATAAAAATGCAAGTTTGACATTTAGTTAGCCACATTTCACAGGGATTGAGGGATTTTACATATAGGAGCCGACAGTGGATATATAACTATATATAAGCTATACGCTGGCTGATGTATATCAGAACCAAAGAATGTAAGTTGCCATTTATCTGTGGGAACTTATGCCATAAGAATCAAACGAGATCTGTACCAGTGGACCACTTTCCGGTTTAAGAATAATACCTATAACATAATACTGATAATCCACTTTCTAGTTTAAAATAATACTTATAACATAATATTGAATAGTTTCATAGTACCAAATCAGTGCAAAAACTGAATATAGTTCATAGTGCCAAACAATGTAAAACTGAATGGTTTCATTTTAGTGATCATATTATACGTTTCCTATCCTCTACAAGTTGATCATTTCATGCTCATCCATCATTTTCTAGAGGATATCCATGACTAAGAGTAATATGAATTGTCAAAAGGAATTCGAGATAAGTTTTCATGTTCATATTGTCTAGATCCAACAAATTTAAATGAATGAAAGTTATGAAGCATCCACCAGTGCAAACCGGTTTTAAATTTTAGTTGCAATTGTAGAAATGTGCACAGATGTTTCAGTGAACATAATAGTTCAACTTTCATTTCAGTGATCATACTAGTTCACCCATTTCCTTTTAAATAAACAATGGTTCAGCAAGTTTCTTTCTATCTTTTTTTTCTCAAAAAGAAAGGACATACTAAGTAGTACCATGTGTAATACAAAAGTAGTACATGCATTCATAGATGCAAGGATGGCAGGGCGTTCAACATCAAGGCAACATGCGTCCAGGGGTAAACAGTCCGGTTGAACCGTGTTCAAATAACAAGCACACGATTATTCATATACACATACACACAATACATCATACACACGCACAGAATGCCACACAAAGATGCAATAGTTCAAAGAAAAACTTAGAACAGTGCACTGAATGGTTTCAAAAAGTTTCCATTTTATTAAACAAAGTGTAATCCAAGTTCCACAAAAAACGGTTAATCTCAGTTCTAGATTATAGTAAATTTGTTAAGTTAATAACAAAACTAGTCAAAACTGTGATACTGCAAATTGCTGGCACAACAAAAGTACTGTCTAGCAGCAACCACAATTACATGAAACCAAATTGTTCTAAATTCCATTTTCCAAAAATGTATGCTACCAATAAGGATGCACAAATTTAAATAGTGAAAAACCAGTGGTTGAGAATCACTGAAATAATGAAGCACAGGTTGGCAAAATAAGTGCAGTGTCATCTTATATAAATTTCCGCAAAATAAATGTAGTATTACAAGCATGCTTAAATTCACAGTGTCAAGTCAAATGTGCAGTATCGTCTTATATAAGATTTGGTAAACAAATGTAGTATTACATGTATGCTTCATTAAACAAGAGCCACGTATGCCAGCAACAAAAGAAATTAGTTTAGCAAACTATAGTAGGAAAACCTTCAATGAAACATATGCATAAGAAGAGAATGAATGCCCAGTCATATATATACTATGAATACTAATGATCATTCAAAACCCAAGCAAGGTTGATAACAGCACAGTAATGGTGGAGTAATGGTGGAGGGTAGCTGTTCATATCTCCATTCGCCCATTATTTTTGAAATTATTAATTTAAGAAAAATTAAAATTATCACCACCGAAATCAACTTATTCTCTATTTCTCTTTAGCATACATATGCAGTAAACACAAGGCATTCACAGCAACAAGGAGAACTAATTATATATTTTAGTTAACTTAAATAAATTTACTTGAAACGACAATTTAATCGTGAGTGAGTTGATACTCACCTGCAGCTGTGACGGAGAGAAGCAGGCTCGGTTGGGTGAAGCGGCTTTAGCGGCGACGAGGCGGAGCTTTGATCCGATAAAGGCAGCCACTTTAGACCCAAGGTGGAGCTTTTAAACTCAATTTGTAGTCGGCTTTTGATTTTGTTTGTGGAAAGTGATTTGGCAGGAGGCCATGGCAGCGAAATTGAGGAGACCAATTTTTGATTTAGGGATTTTAGGTAAAATAATTACGGTTGCCATTGAGAACGGAGATGAAGATACAACTTTTTGCTAAAGGATTTGTTTGAGGAGCAAGATTTATAAAAGTGGATCGATGGTGATTTCGATAGAAGCCACTAAAGGGAAGCGACTTAGATCTGAAAATTTTTTTGGGGAAAACATTGATTTTTATAGGAGAGGGATTGCGAGGATAAGATCAACGTAAACTCACATAGGGTTAGGTAGCCACGATTTTTTTCTTTCTTTTTCATATAGGTCAGCTCAATACCTTACTGAGGAAGGTGATGTCTAAGACAGTTACAAATTGGGAGAAATTTATTTACGTTAATATTCAACCGCACCGTAAACATATGTTAAACGTTCAATATTTATGTCATAAACGCAGTCTCCAAATACGACAAAAATTATATGACTCCTTCGTTTCAATGTTATGAATTTAATAAAATTACTCTGGTTGTAAACCGACTCCGTCTGTATACAACGTCATTTCAATTTTTAAATTATTTACTGGTTTACCAATTTTATTCCGCTTGTTCACAAAACAAGACTTTTTGATTCCAAATTTGAAACGTTAATTTCAATTCCTTTATATACGCATATCTAGATAAATATTCGATATATTTCAACAAATAAAATTCCTGGTTTATTTAGTGTTACGAACGTTTATTTTTAAATTCAACTATTTATATTTTTTTATTGAATTTAAAATCCAATTCGAATATTCAACCCAATTCAATCCCTATATTCGATTTTTAGTTTCTAACCCACTGTCAATATAAAATTGATTATTAACAGTTAAATCTTTAATTAATTTCAATTTAAATTGCCCAAATTTCTGGGATGTTACAACATATGTATAGTCTAATGTTTGTGTCCAGGGCAAAGAAAAATATATATATCCTGACAAACCGATGTATAGTCTAATATAGTATATGCATTCAAAGACAAGATGAATTCCAAATGTGTCAGTACCCGCATACCCAAATTAGCAAACAAATACAACGGCTAACACAAATCAACCCAAGATCTAACTATGTAAACTTAGTTTCTATCGAAATTAAAACACTTGAATAGCGCTAATCGTAAGCCAAAACTTACCTTGAAATCGTGTAGAAAAGAATGGCGTAGGCAGGTGCGTGTGGGCAGAGGACTTTACGGTTGGAGCGAATTACGAGTCAGCGTCGTTCTATGGCACCACCGCAGGTTGCTGAAGGTTTAAAGGCGGGTCATAGAGCTCGGCGGTTTGGTGACTTCGAGCAAAGGAGGAGTGCGACTGGTTTCAAAATCAAAGTGGTATGCTCGACGGCACAGGGTTCGAATTACAAATGAGGCCGAGGAGGAAGGATTTGCATTGATGAGGAGGTAGAGGAGTGACGGCAAAGAGACGGAAGGAGGTCGCGGTGGTTGAAGGAGGTAACATCGAAGTGGAAGAGTCTGGAGGGGGTACAACTGCGGGCAGAGGACAGATGAGCAAGGGGTTGGAACGGAAACTGACGGCTGCAAGACAATAAAGGAAGAGGAACTAATTTGGTAAAGTGGATTTTGGGGAAAAGGGAAAATTTTCGCCATTTCTGATTTGATTTTGGGCCAAATGTTTTGACATGGAATGAGATGAAAATGAAAGCATGGTGAAAAGCAAATAAAAGGGACACAATGGAAAAAAGGGACACGTGTAAATGTTCTCAAGGAACAAGCGGCAACATGCATTAACAAATGTATTTTTCAAAGTATGAATACCAAATGCTGTATATACCATACTAGAGTATTATATATTTTCAAATCCAATTTGAAAATAACTTTTTATACCCCAAATTCAAATCTAAATAAATCTTTAAAACCCAATTTGAATCTAATTAAATTAAAATAAATCCACAAGTTAAAAAGGAAAAACAAAATTTTTTAATTTCCATAATAATATCTTCCAATTCGTTTACAATATCACTAAAGTTTAAATTTGATCAAACAACATAGATTGAAAGATAAAATTTAAATTCACACTTATAAAATCAAATCAAAACCAAATTAAATAACTAGATTTCAAATTTATAAACCAATTATATGGACTAGATTATAACATAAGTAAAACCAAATTTAAAATAGACTAAATTCAAATTTTGCCAAATATAATTTTCCTAAAAATAAATTCAAATAAATTTCATATATTTGAAAACGTTAGAAAAACTGGTTCGTTACAGTTATACTGCTGAAGAGGAGAGTAAGGAGATCAAGGAGGAAATGGTTGATGACACAACGAGACAATGAAAGAATAAGAATAAGGGATACTGATAGTGGAAGAAGTTGGAAAGGTTCAAGAAGGAAGCCAAAATTGGTGCTAGATGTCACAAGTTAGGCCATGGGACCTAAGACTGCAAATTAGCTTGATCAAAGACATATTCAAGCAGAAGTGCTACAATTATCATAAGGAATGGCATTATATCAGGCAATGCCCGAAATTGGCTAAGGGTGGATCAAGCGAACAAAAAAATTCTTTGAATGTAGCACCTATTCGGAGTCAATTGCCTAGAGACCAAGGACAAGCTGCCTCAAAGATATCATTTTATTGTAGGAGCTTCTATCCGCACCTTACTTGATTCTGGGGTATCGGCCTATTCCTTGTAGCAAGAAATGTGGTAAATTTCTTGAAACTCCCTACTTCTACCACAAGTAGTCGAATAGTGGTTTCTAATCTTATCATAGGGGCAACACAAATTTCTTTGATGCATAAAGACCTAGCACTAGATCTTTGAAGGGGACGGGCCTACTTTAGGGCGGGATTGGCTATTATTCTATTTATAAATCCTTGATTGTGATAGGAGATTAGTTTGTCTGAGGAGTCGTAGAAGCCGCAATTTGAAAATCCCTTATATTGTCAAAAGGATAAGGGATGCAACCCTATTATGCTCTCTATCTTATGATTTGGATGGACCATCGTCAGTGCCCATTGTTCATGATTTTCAAGATGCCTCCGAGGAAGTGTAGGGGCTTCCTCCCTACAAAGAGATTTCATTTAGGATATATCGCAAGAAGGATGCCATAGCAGTTGCTTTACCTTTGAGGCATATGGCCCCCAAGGAAAGGAGGGAATTGGATAAGCCTATTTGTGAGTTACTATAGAAAGGATTCATCCGACAAAGTACTTCGGAGTGGGGAGAACCCATGGTTTTTACCACTAAAGCAGATAGATCGTTTAGGCTTTGTGTGTATTATAGGGAGTTCAATAAGCTGGCAAAAAAGAATTTGTATCCCCTGCTTAGGATCGATGACCTATTTAATCAGTTGGGAGGTGCTAGAGTTTACTCTTAGTTGGAGTTAGCAATTGAATATCATCAATTGAGAATTTCTAAGAAAGGAAACGTAAGACGGTGTTTAGGACACCCAGCGGACTGCATGAGTGGAAGGTGATGCCATTTGGATTAATAAATTTCCAAGCCTTCTTCGTAGACTTGGTAAGAAGAGTATTTAGGGGCATTCCCAACAAGATTGTCATAGTATTTATTGACGACATTCTTGTCTTCTCTAAGGACTATAAGAAGCATAAGAGTTTCCTAAGTGAGGTGTCAGTAATCTTGAGGAAGAATCAGCTCAAAGCGAAGTTCACCAAAAACCACTTTTGAAAATTGGAAGTCAAGTTTCTTGGATACGTTGTCTTAGGGGAAGGATTGGATGTTGACTTTACAAAGTTTAAGCCATTCAAGAATTGAAGATTCCAAGAAGTACAACTGAAGTTAGGATCTTTGTATGGTTAGCGGGCTATTATTAGAAACTCATAAAAACTTTGCAAGAATCACAGATCCTCTAACCCATCTGATTAAGAAAAATCTTGAGTTAGTTTGGAATGATCGATGTAGTAGAGGTTTTGAGGAATCAAAGGAGTCTTTTACTAGTGCACCAATTCTTGCTATTCTCGATGGAACTAAGATATTCAACAGGTTTATAGATGCTTGAAGTAAGGGATTAGAGGTGGTGCTAATGGAAAAAACAATTGTAGTTGTCTGTGCAAGTAGAAAACTAAAGGATCTAGAGAAGAGATATCCCATTCATGATTTGGAAATAGCAACTATAATATCTGCCCTCCAGAGTGTGAAGACATTATCTCCTAGGGGATCAGTTTGAGCTTTTTACGGACCATATGTCTCTTAAATACTTATTTTCCTAAAGAGATTTGAACCTTAGGCATCAGAATTGGATGAAGTATATAGCTTTGTTTGATTTCTATATTCAGTATACTCCGAGAAAAGGTAGCATTGTCGTGTATGCTTTGTGTAAGAGAAACTTTACCCTAAGTGAAATTCCTCAGAGGAAACAGTAAAACTATCTTTCTACTTTCAACCTTCAAACACCATCAGAGTATTCTTAGGGTTTTCTTTCTATTTTTGAAGTATGGCCAACCTTACTAGATAGGATTAAGTTCGAGAGAGGTCAAGATAAAGAGTTGGGAGGACTGATAAGAAAACTAAAATTTGGAAAATGCTTTCCCCATTGCGATAGGTATTTTTTTGATTAAATAGGGAAGAACATCTTTGTGTCCCTAGGGCTGAGAACTATAGAGGTGAAGTCCTCAATGAAAGCCATCATTCAAGAACGACCATATATTTAGTGGGGATAAAATGTATAAAGACATGAGGAGGACTTTCTTTTGAAATGATATGAAGAAGGACATTATTGAGTTTGTAGCAAAGTGCTTGACATTTCAAAAGTCAAAGATGGTATAGGTAATCCCAGAGGACTATTACTACCTTTGGAGGTTCCTACTTGAAAATGGGAGCACATTTCGATGGATTTCATTGATGGTTTATTACATAGATAAAAAGGAAAAGAAGTAATTTAGGTAACAGTGGATCGATTAACGAAGTGCACACACTTCATTCCAGTAAAGAGAAACATAATAAAAACTTCATTCACCCAATTTTATATCAAGGAGATAATCTGACTTCATGAAATACATTCAAGTATAATTAGTAACCGAGATCCTTTGTTCAGGAGGCAATTTTGGAGGAGCCTACAAACACCCTTGGGAACATTACTAAATCTAAGTACTGCCTACCGGCCTCAAACCGATGGATAGATAGAGTTAGTTGAATTATTGAATAATTGTTGAGAGACTCCATCATGGACTTTGGAGGATCATGGGAGAAATATTTATCTTTAGTCGAATTTTTATACAACAATTTTCAAGTGACGATAGGTATGGACCCTTAGAAACACTATATAGGCAATCATCAAATTTCCTATTTATTGGTGAAAAATAATGACAAAATCATACTAAGACCAAACCTTATCTGTGATTCCACAAAAAAAATTCTTCTGATTCTATAAAAAATAAAGGATGCCCAAGGCTAGCATAAATTTTATGCTGGTAGGAGAAGAAAAGAACTTGAGTTTAGTGGTATGATTTGGTCTTTATGAGAGTTTCTCCTCTTATAAAAAACTTGAGGTTTGGGAAGGTCAGAAAGTAAGCTCCTAGGTTTATTGGGCTATCCAAGATCTTAGAAAGGATTAGGAGATTGGCATACCGAGTGGAGATACCCGAAAAATTGTAAGGTCCACAACATTTTTCACATTTCTCATATTCAGAAATGCCTTCATGATTCTACAAATATACTTGAGAGAGATCAGAGTGGAGACTTAGAAGGATTTGAGATGGAGTCAAGAGTACCCCATGCCACCATGCATATTGTGGAGCATGGAACTAGTAGACTTTGCAATAAAATCATAAATCCCCTTTAAGTACAATGGGGAGTCAACCCTGTGGAAAACACATGGAAAGCCGAGGAAAGAATGAAGAAGACTCATCTCGAGATTTTCACAGGTAATATTTTCCTCAAAATTTTATTCATGGTCACATTGTGGTTGCTAGAGGAATTGTTTGAAAAACTAATGCAGTATGTAGTCATATAGAAATTATAAGCATAATAAGATGTTTTGCATACATACAACATCACATATTACACTTTCATGTTAGGACTGAGCTTATAATGTTTGCAGTACATAATCACATTAAATTTGGATGTTTTGTGGATGCATAACTAAATAACTTGGTTGTGCAACATATTTGTTAGGACGAGTTATGTTTTACGACCCTTTACAAAGATTTTGAGACGAATCTCGTTTATGGGGGAGAATGTAACACCCTGTAAAAATGCACCTTTGTTTGACATAGAAAGCAAAAAATAAGTACAGTTACCATTAATAATCGGATAAAAATGTGGCTATTCAATACATAGGAGTTTGGTTATGGAAATATTAACCTTGTGTTCATGGAAAGATTCAAATACATTTTTGTAACACCCCGTATTTCTGTTGGAGTGGCATGAAGAAGGACGTGGCAGATTTTGTTTCTAAGTGCATGATTTGCCAACAAGTCAAGGCGGAGCAGAAGAAGCCTGGCGATCTGCTCCATCCTCTAGAGGTCCCACAGTGGAAGTGGGATAGCATTTCAATGGACTTCATTGATGGGCTGCCTAGGTCTAGAAGAGGCAACACTAGCATTTGGATAATAGTGGATAGCCTTACTAAAAGCGCCCAATTTTTACCTGTCAAGAGTAGAAGGACTGCCTCGTCTCTAGCATCTCTTTATCTTAAGGAGATAGTTCGACTCCATGGAATACTTTCCAGCATTATTAGCGACAGAGATCCTATCTTCACAAGCGAGTTTTGGCGGAGTCTGCAAGAAGTTGTAGGCACACAGTTATGTTTGAGCACGGCCTATCACCTCCAAACCAATGGTCAGACGGAAAGGGTGAACAAGATTTTGGAAGACCTTTTGAGACATTGCGTCCTTGACTTTGGAGGGACTTGGAAGGACCATCTTCCTTTGGTGGAATTTGCCTATAACAACAACTACCAAGCCACCATCGGGATGGCGCCCTTCGAAGCTTTATATGGAAGACCATGCCGATCACCCACTTGTTGGTGGGAGTCTACTGACAAGCTCATACTTGGACCAGATGTGATCCGAGAGACTTCAGAGAAATTAGACTTAATACGGAGAAGAATGAAGACAGCCCAAGACAGACAAAAATCCTACGCAGACAAGAGAAGGACCGACCTTGAATTTGAGGTTGGGGACAGGGTTTTCCTTAAGGTATCTCCTTTAAGGAACGTCGTTCGCTTTGGATCCACAGGGAAGCTAACACCAAGATTTGTAAGGCCGTTTCCTATCATCGAGAAGATTGGGAAGATGACCTACAGGTTAGAGGTACCCGAGAGACTGGCCGGAGTTCACAACGTCTTTCATGTTTCTCACCTCCGGAAGTATCTACATGAGTCAGCGGAAGTGGTAGAGCCAAACATTCTAGAAGAAGCTGAAGTAGAACGCGAAGCAACTATGAGGAAAGTTCCAACTCGCATCTTAGGAACTGAAGTGAAAAAGCTACGCAATCGCGAAGTCAAACTCGTCAAAGTTCAGTGGAGCGACGCCGAGGAAGACGCGACTTGGGAAACTGAGGATAGAATACGCGCAGCCTACCCTTTTCTTTTTTAGGGTACATTTTTGATCTCTCTTTTTCCTTAAAGTCATGTTAGTATCTATCTTTTTAGGTATATCTCCCCGACCTTACCCTTTTATCCTTAGGTGGAAACCCCTTTGGATGTAAACATGTAATTGAAACATGTTATGGATGATGGTTGCAACTGGTTGCAAATGTTTGCTAGTGGTTGCTCGTGGATATATATACACACACAATCTAGGGTTTCAGACCGGCTCAGTCACTTCATATTGCATATGCATATATGTGTTTATGTTTGTATATGGTTGAAGCTTAATATGTTGTCATATGGATGTCGCATTTGTTTGAATGATTGCGCACTCATGTAGAGTTATGAATAGGAAAAAATTTGCATACATAATGGATTCATGACACTTACATAATTTGCATTAAGGAGGTCAACTGAATCAGTAGACCGCCTGATTTTTGCATTAGATAAGGACATGTACACACACGATGCATATGATCATGAAGCATTAGAAGTCTTTTAAGGACAATGGACGCTCGTGTTTGATGATTGAGTAGATGGACATTTGGATGGTAGGATATATGTTCTCCTAGACTTGGAGATTTCGGGGACGAAATCCTTTAAGGAGGCGAGAATGTAACACCCCGTATTTCTGTTAACACTAAAGTTGCTAATATAATAATAAATGTGTAAAGAGGAGATGTATCTAATGTGCATACAAAATAATAATAAATGTGTAAAGGGGAGATGTATCTAATGCGTATGTATTTATATGGATTGACAAATAATAGTAAATGTACATTAAGAAAGAAATGGTGAACATAATTGGCTTCTCTTTACAACGGACGACTCTGGTTAACCCTAGCTTCATCGACGACTCAAATTAACTTGCAACTCTATAAAAAGACCCTAGGTCTCAAACTAAAAATTCACAAAAAAAAGAATAAGAATTGGAGCCACCATGCTGCCCGCTGAGAACTAGAGGGAGCCTCCACTTTAAAGAGATTAACAACATAGCGAATACAAACTAAAAGATTAAAAAGCAACAACAAATTAAAATCAAAACAACGTCTTCCCAAAGGAAAGCTTTGCAAATTCAGAATTTCAGAACTCAGAAAACAACACCGTCTACGATTTTAAGTTTAGCTACATTTTTAGAATGCGAATTAATATGAATATCATGTGTTGCGATGAAATGATAATAGTACGATACTCGTTATGTTATTAATATACGTTTGGGATTTGATTCTATTATCATGTTGAATTGAGAATTATTAAGTATGATGTTTATTACGTTTTATAATATTAATCTATGCCAGTGACTTGATTCTATTATCACGTTAAATTTGGGATTATTGGATTAGATTATTTGTATAAGCATGGACTTTGATTGTAACATCTTATGAGAATTGTGTAGTTTATTATGCCAGTTTATGTAGTGAAGTTATGCGACCAATTTTCAAATCTATATGTTCATGTTTATGCAAAACTTATGCCATGTTCACACTTATCATATGTTGGGATTAATTTGCAAGTATGTTTAAATATATGTTACTAATTAACACATGTGTATGTTGATTAGCCTATGTTGCTAACTCACATATACGTATGTTGATTTGCCTATGTTGCAAATTAACATATGTATATAGATTAGTTCGTATTGCTAATTCTCATGTATGTTGTTAATATGACCTATGTTAAAAACACATATATGTTGAGTTAGCCTATAAGTGCAAGTTCATACCTATGACATTATAATGTTTATGTTAGTCTTTTTGCAAGTTTGTACCTATGACATTATAATGTTCATGTTAGTTATTTTGCAAGTTCACCCCTAAAATGTTCATGTTAGTTATTTTGCAAGTACACCCTATTATGTTCATATTGATTATGCCATCAATACCAAAGTTATACCCTTGTCATGTTTATGCTAATTTATGCCAATTTGCGTATATTAAATTAGGCTAAGTTTTTAGCCTAATACTTTACACCAAAAATCATGCGAACGTAAATTAGGCTGAGATGGTTAGCCTAATATTGGACGGGGTAACGTTGGGTTAAAATGATAATTTTAGGAAAACTTGCCATAAATTGGTCATTAATCACATAAGTGATTTATGGCATAAAAAGGCATTAATTACCTTAATTAATGAGATTAATTGGAAATGAATGTGATAGTAATTTGAATATTTTCTAATTTACATATTGGTCATTAATCACATAAGTGATTTATGGCATGAAAAGGCATTAATAACCTTAATTAATGAGATTAATTGGAAATGAATGTGACAGTAATTTGAATTTGAATAATTTGCATAATTAAAATGTAAATTAGAAAATACGAACGCGCTTAACCCGAGGTTGGATTGAGTTGTGACGTAAACCCGCCCGGACCCGCCCGGCTGTCCAGTTGTCACAACAACAGCTATCCAATGTGAGAGGTTAAGGCATGGGGCCCAATAAAGACCCGATGTTAAACTGAGTTGTGGCGTAAGACTGCCCGGGCCCAACCGGCATACAGGCAGCCACAACAATATCTGTCTAATCTGAGAGGTTGGTGCTCTAATAAGACAATTAGAGCTGAGTTAGGACTGATAGGGTTAAGTCAATTTAATAAATACTTAACCAAATTTAACATGTTAAATAATTTGGATGGGTGGGGGTTAGGTTCATTCAGACACTTAACCACTTAACATGTTTGACTAGAAAACCTAGTAACGGGGTCCCGTTTCAGCAGTAACCCAATTAGGTATCATGGTACCCTGAACTAGGCAGGGTGGGGCACGATTACTGGGCTGATTGTAAGCGGTCAAAAGCGACGGCGGTTGGTGCACAGTGTGGGTTCTAACAGAGTGCGGGCATGCACACACTCTGGAGCAGACAAGTCAGGGCACTGGAGCATCAGTAATATACCCTATGCATGCTAGAATTGTGTCGGGGCCGCCACCATGGGACTTGATACACCCCATGGTGGGACCAACATAGGTATCTACCATATAGGGTCGTAGGACACATGTGAATATATGAGTAGGAGCCGATCTTTTAAAGAAAGAGAAAGGGATCACTTCACCCCAATCACAGGGTGCCTGTTGGTATAAGAATTAGTAGGTGCAGAGATAGAGATTTAAATTAGGGTGCGAAGGGATGTTCGTTTTAGGACACCTTATCTAGTTCTAGGATAGTCTATTATCCTGATATCATCCTGTTCTCACTTTATGCAAGTCATGATCTTTTTATTATTAACATTCTAGGAATATAGCTAGACTTACCAGACTTATGTCTGACCCATTTTCCTTTCGTCTTCTTTTCTTCGGTCCCCCCCCCCCCCCCCGTTCCACAGGGAGGAAGCACCGCAGCTTAGTCAGTTTTTCATCCAGCTTGAAAAGAGAGAATGTATTGCTTGGATTTCTTTCATTTGGGCCATGGCTTTGGATATCATTTATGGGGATTATGCAGCTTTATTTATGTTTCATGCTTCTTTAACCTTTAAAATCAAGACAGTATTATGGTTGTAATAATTGGAATTTTGTTTTGAGACAATGCTGGAAATGTTCTGTATGACCATGTATTTATGATAATAAAAGTCTGTTGGTTTTTCCGCTGCTTATTTATATGTGTTTATATCTGTTTTGTGTTTTATCTGTGTCTTTTACTTATAAACCTCCACCAAAATTAAGGCATTCCCTTTGTGAGTGACCTTAACGGAGGTGGGGTGTTTCACTTGGTATCAGAGCATAGGTTTACCAGACCAGATAAAAAGTTTTTGAAACTATATTCAAATTAAAATTTAAAGAAGCATTTTTCAAGAAAAAGAATTGTTTTATAGTTTTAGAAAGGCATAAGGCCAACGAGGCGGGCCCAGCGAATCTTCCTCCCCCAGCTGCAGCAGTTCCTCCTCCTCCTCCTCCCCCAGTTGCTGAAATTCCCCCTCCTCCTCCTCCTCCTCCGAGAGGAAATGCTTTTGCCAGGACTTGTAGATATTTTAAAGCTATTGGTGGGAAAGACTTTCATGGAACCGAGTCCTTCGTAGCAGCCAGGAACTGGCTGAAAGAGACCAAAGATCTTTTCGTTATCTTCGAGGTAGAAGACAGGTAGAAGGTAAGGCTGGCAGTGTGGTTGCTCAAAGGAGAGGCTTCCTACTGGTGGTAAGTCACCAATGCAGAAAGACCAGTAGAAACGTGGGAAGAATTCAGATTTAGATTTGAGCTGAAGTTCCTTTCAGAAGCTGAGAGAAGTCTTCAAATGGAAAGGTTCCTATCCCTTAAGCAAGGAAGTATGACCTTCAAAGAGTACGTCAACCAATTTGATCAGCTGGCTAGGTTCGGACTGGACCTAGTCAACACCCAACACAAGAAGGCTCTCCGCTTTGTCAAGGGACTGAATGAGCCGCTTCATAGCCTGGCCATGACCCATATACCTATGGGAGATACATATGAAAGGCTGTTACAGATGGCGTTACTACATGAGGAGGATAAAGGCAAGAAGGAGACAAAGGCGGAAGGGTCTCAGGGAAAGAAAGAAGCTTTACAGCCTAAGAAAACAGTCTTTAAAAAGGGCGGGAAAAACAACAAAGCTCGCGAAACAAGAAAGTGTAATTTCTGTGGTGTGGTTGGACATGTGGTGAAAGACTGCTGGAAGAAGAAGGCAAAGATGAATGGTGGTTGCTTTCATTGTGGAGAAACAAGACGCATAGCTAAGGACTGCCCTAAGAGGCGAGGGCAGGCGCAAAAAGCTGCATCCACTTCGGGTGGACAAGTTCATGCACTGGAGGCACCTCCTCTGCAACAACGAGGTAGAAATACTTCTGTAGAAAGTGTAGTTTATCTTTATGATCACCCAGTTCGCAATTTATTTGATTCTGGTGCATAACACTCCTTTATTTCATCTGCTTTAGTAGAATCTCTGCACCTAGAAACTAGTATGGTAGAGGATCCCTTGGTTGTCTCCAATCCAATTGGAGGCCCAGCTTATTTGTCAATGATCTGTATGAATTTGAAAATCTCTATTCTAAGTGTAGAATTTAGATGTAGTACCTTTGTTTTGGGCTTCTCGGGGTATGGATTGATTTTGGGCATGGACTGGCTATCCAGTAATGGTGTCATCCTTGATTGTGAGAAAAGAGTGGTTAGGCTCTTAACCCAACTCGGTAACACTCTGGAAATTACTTGTAATCCCTCGAATGTCATTATGCTTAGTTATCTTGAATCGCTTGACGCTTCTGCTGAGAATTTGCAATCAGTTAAGGTGGTCCGAGAATATTCGGATGTCTTTGATGAGGTGAAGGGCTTACCTCCGAAATGGGAAATAGACTTCCACATCTATCTTGTTGACAATGCGAAGCCCGTTGCTTTGCCTGTTAGGCACATGGCTCCTAGGGAAAGGAAAGAGCTCAGTAAGCAGATTAAAGAGCTTTTAGAAAAGGGGTTCATTAGGCGGAGCATTTCAGAATGGGGCGCTCCAGTGGCGTTCGCTACAAAGGCGGATGGTTCACTCCGTCTATGTGTTGACTATAGGGAGCTAAACAAGCTGACTAAAAAGAATAGGCTCCCTCTCCCCAGAATTGACGATTTGTTTGACCAGCTTGTAGGAGCATCGGTTTTCTCCCAACTTGATTTGGCGACCGGATTTCATCGGCTAATGGAGTTGATGATAGCATCGATAAGACAGCTTACAGAACCCCAGACGGATTCTTTGAGTGGCTTGTCATGCCTTTTGGCTTGACAAACGCACCCGCTTACTTCGTGGACCTAATGAGTAGGGTGTTCAAAGATTTCCTCAATAAATTCATGGTGGTCTTCGTAGATGATATTTTCATCTTCTCAAAAAAATGAGGAAGAGCATGCTCAGCACCTAAAGGCAATCATGGAGACTCTTAGAACACATCAGTTAAAAGCTAAATTCTCCAAGTGCCACTTTTGGAGATAAGAAGTGAGATTTCTTGGGCATATAGTGTCCAAAGAGGGGTTAGCTGTAGACCCCGCAAAAGTAGTAGCTGTGCAAGATTGGAAGGAACCAAGGAATGCAACCGAGGTCCGAAGCTTCCCCGGGCTTGCAGGCTTTTATCTGAAGTTCATCAGAGATTTTGAAAAAATCTCAGCTCCTCTTACAAGTCTAACAAAGAAGAATCTAGTTTTCTCTTGGGATTTGGATTGCGAGTTTGCTTTCCAACGCTTAAAAAGGGCTCTTACAACAGCCCCAGTTCTGACCTTGCCGGATGGAAGCAAAATGTTTACAGTATACACGGATGCATGCGGGATAGGACTAGGCGCTGTCCTAATGCAAGAAGGAAGGGTAGTAACTTATGGTGGAAGACAGTTGAAAGTTCATGAAAGGAACTACCCAACCCATGACCTTGAGTTGGCCGCCATCGTCTTTGCGCTTAAGTCTTGGTGCCACTATCTCCTAGGTGAGAAATTTGAACTGTAAACTGACCATAAATCTTTGAAGTATCTCTTCTCGTAGAAGGACCTTAACTTAAGGCAACAAAGGTGTATGGAGTTTCTTGCCTCGTATGATTTCAAGATTTCCTACACTCCTGGAAAGGGCAACGTAGTCGCAGATGCCTTGAGTAGAAAGAAGCTATTGTTGAGCCCGCTATTTGTTGAAAGGCGAAGCCTAGAGTTTATAGCTAGTTTTGACTTTAGGTCCTCCTCTGATTTTGTACCCGGTCTGTTAGCATCGCTAGAAGTGCGGCCCACTCTCTTAGACTCAATAGGGACCGCACAACGAGAAGACCCTCAACTTGTAGAAGTGGTTGATAAGCTCGTAAGGGGTGAGACTTCTAGTCACCTCGATAGATACACCATTGACGACAAAGGGTGGTTAAGACGGGATGGAAGACTATGCGTCCTACAGGCAAAGGAGTTGGTGAAGAAAGTTCTTGAGGAGGCACATCATTCCAAGATGACAATATATCCAGACGGGGACAAAATGTACAAGGACTTAAAGAGAGTTTTCTTTTGGAGTGGCATGAAGAAGGACGTGGCAGATTTTGTTTCTAAGTGCATGATTTGCCAACAAGTCAAGGCGGAGCAGAAGAAGCCTGGCGGTCTGCTCCATCCTCTAGAGGTCCCACAGTGGAAGTGGGATAGCATTTCAATGGACTTCATTGATGGGCTGCCTAGGTCTAGAAGAGGCAACACTAGCATTTGGGTAATAGTGGATAACCTTACTAAAGCGCCCACTTTTTACCTGTCAAGAGTAGAAGGACTGCCTCGTCTCTAGGATCTCTTTATCTTAAGAAGATAGTTCGACTCCATGGAATACTTTCCAGCATTATTAGCGACAGAGATCCTATCTTCACAAGCGAGTTTTGGCGGAGTCTGCAAGAAGCTGTAGGCACACAGTTATGTTTGAGCACGGCCAATCACCCCCAAACTAATGGTCAGACGGAAAGGGTGAACAAGATTTTGGAAGACCTTTTGAGACTTTGCGTTCTTGACTTTGGAGGGACTTGGGAGGACCATCTTCCTTTGGTGGAATTTGCCTACAACAACAGCTACCAAGCCACCATCGGGATGGCGCCCTTCAAAGCTTTATATGGAAGACCGTGCCGATCACTCACTTGTTGGTGGGAGCCTACTGACAAGCTCATACTTGGACCAGATATGATCCGAAAGACTTCAGAGAAAGTAGACTTCATACGGAGAAGAATGAAGACAGCCCAAGACAGACAAAAATCCTACGCAGACAAAAGAAGGACCGACCTTGAATTTGAGGTTGGGTCAGGGTTTTCCTTAAGGTATCTCCTTTAAGGAACGTCGTTCGCTTTGGATCCACAGGGAAGCTAGCACCAAGATTTGTAGGGCCGTTTCCTATCATCGAGAAGATTGGGAAGATGGCCTACAGGTTAGAGGTACCCGAGAGACTGGCCGGAGTTCACAACGTCTTTCATGTTTCTCACCTCCGGAAGTATCTACATGAGTCAGCGGAAGTGGTAGAGCCAAACATTCTAGAAGAAGCTGAAGTAGACCGCGAAGCAACTATGAGGAAAGTTCCAACTCGCATCTTAGGAACTGAAGTGAAAAAGCTACGCAACCGCGAAGTCAAACTCGTCAAAATTCAGTGGAGCGACGCCGAGGAAGATGCGACTTGGGAAACTTAGGACAGAATACGCGCAACCTACCCTTTTCTTTTTGAGGGTACATTTTTGATCTCTCTTTTTCCTTAAAGTCATGTTAGTATCTATCTTTTTAGGTATATCTCCTCAACCTTACCCTTTTATCCTTAGGTGGAAACCCCATTGGATGTAAACATGTAATTGAAACATGTTATGGATGATGGTCGCAAGTGGTTGCAAATGTTTGCTTGTGGTTGTTCATGGATGCATATACACACACAATCTAGGGTTTCAGATCGGCTCAGTAACTTCATATTGCATATGCATATATGTGTTTATGTTTGTATATGGTTGAAGCTTAATATGTTGTCATATGGACGTCGCATTTGTTTGAATGATTGCGCACTCATGTAGAGTTATGAATAGGAAAAAGTTTGCATACATAATGGATTCATGACACTTACATAATTTGCATTAAGGAGGTCAACTGAATCAGTAGACCGCCTGATTTTTGCATTAGATAAGGACATGTACACACGATGCATATGATCATGAAGCATTAGAAGTCTTTTAAGGACAATGGACGCTCATGTTTGATGATTGAGTAGATGGACATTTGGATGGTAGGATATATGTTCTCCTAGACTTGGAGATTTCGGGGACGAAATCCTTTAAGGAGGGGAGAATGTAACACCCCGTATTTCTGTTAATACTAAAGTTGCTAATATAATAATAAATGTGTAAAGGGGAGATGTATCTAATGTGCATAAAAAAATAATAATAAATGTGTAAAGGGGAGATGTATCTAATGCGTATGTATTTATATGGATTGACAAATAATAGTAAATGTACATTAAGAAAGAAATGGTGAACATAATTGGCTTCTCTTTACAACGGACGGCTCTGGTTAACCCTAGCTTCATCGACGGCTCAAATTAACTTGCAACTCTATAAAAAGACCCTAGGTCTCAAACTAAAAATTCACAAAAAAAAAAAGAATTGGAGCCACCATGCTGTCCGCTGAGAACTAGAGGGAGCCTCCACTTGAAAGAGACGAACAACATAGTGAATATAAACTAAAAGATTAAAAAGCAACAACAAATTAAAATCAAAACAACGTCTTCCCAAAGGAAAGCTTTGCAAATTCAGAATTTCAGAACTCAGAAAACAAGACCATCTAAGATTGTTAGTTTAGCTACATTTTTAGAATGCGAATTAATATGAATATCATGTGTTGCGATGAAATGATAATAGTACGATACTCGTTATGTTATCAATATACGTTTGTGATTTGATTATATTATCATGTTGAATTGAGAATTATTAAGTACGATGTTTATTATGTTTTATAATATTAATTTATGCCAGTGACTTGATTTTATTATCACGTTAAATTTGGGATTATTGGATTAGATTATTTGTATAAGCATGGACTTGGATTGTAACATCTTATGAGAATTGTGTAGTTTATTATGCAAGTTTATGTAGTGAAGTTATGCGACCAATTGTCAAATCTATATGTTCATGTTTATGCAAAACTTATGCCATGTTCACACTTATCATATGTTGGGATTAATCTGCAAGTATGTTTAAATCTATGTTACTAATTAACACATGTGTATGTTGATTAGCCTATGTTGCTAACTCACATATACGTATGTTGATTTGCCTATGTTGCAAATTAACATATGTATATGGATTAGTTCATATTGCTAATTCTCATGTATATTGTTAATATGGCCTATGTTAAAAACACATATATGTTGAGTTAGCCTATAAGTGCAAGTTCATACCTATGACAATATAATGTTTATGTTAGTCTTTTTGCAAGTTTGTACCAATGACGTTATAATGTTCATGTTAGTTATTTTGCAAGTTCACCCCTAAAATGTTCATGTTAGTTATTTTGCAAGTACACCCTATTGTGTTCATATTGATTATGTCATCAATACCAAAGTTATATCCTTGTCATGTTTATGCTAATTTATGCCAATTTGCGTATATTAAATTAGGCTAAGTTTTTAGCCTAATACTTTACACCAAAAATCATGCGAACATAAATTAGGCAGAGATGGTTAGCCTAATATTGGACGGGGTAACATTGGGTTAAAATGATAATTTTAGGAAAACTTGCCATAAATTGGTCATTAATCACATAAGTGATTTATGGCATAAAAAGGCATTAATTACCTTAATTAATGAGATTAATTGGAAATGAATGTGACAGTAATTTGAATATTTTCTAATTTACATATTGGTCATTAATCACATAAGTGATTTATGGCATAAAAAGGCATTAATTACCTTAATTAATGAGATTAATTGGAAATGAATGTGACAGTAATTTGAATTTGAATAATTTACATAATTAAAATGTAAATTAGAAAATACGAATGCGCTTAACCCGAGGTTGGATTGAGTTGTGACGTAAACCCGCCCGGACCCGCCCGACTGTCCAGTTGTCACAACAATAGCTATCCAATGTGAGAGGTTAAGGCATGGGGCCCAATAAAGACCCGAGGTTAAGCTGAGTTATGGCGTAAGACTACCCGGACCCAACCGGCATACAGGCAGCCACAACAATATATGTCTAATCTGAGAGGTTGGTGCTCTAATAAGACAAATAGAGATGAGTTAGGACTGATAGGGTTAAGTCAATTTAATAAATACTTAACCAAATTCAACATGTTAAATAATTTGGATAGGTGGGGTTTAGGTTCATTCAGACACTTAACCACTTAACATGTTTGACTAGAAAACCTAGTAACAGGGACCCGTTTCAGCAGTAACCCAATTAGGTATCATGGTACCCTGAACTAGGTAGGGTGGGGCACGATTACTGGGCTGATTGTAAGCGGACAAAAGCAACGATGGTTGGTGCACAGTGTGGGTTCTTACAGAGTGCCGGCGTGCACACACTCTGGAGCAGACAAGTCAGGGCACTGGAGCATCAGTAGTATACCCTATGCATGCTAGAATTGTGTCGGGGCCGCCACCATGGGACTTGATACACCCCATGGTGGGACCAGCATAGGTATCTACCATATAGGGCCGTAGGACACATGTGAATATACGAGTAGGAGCCGATCTTTTAAAGAAAGAGAAAGGGATCACTTCACCCCAATCACGGGGTGCCTGTTGGTATAAGAATTAGTAGGTGCAGAGATAGAGATTTAAAATAGGATGCGAAGGGATGTTCGTTTTAGGACACCTTATCTAGTTCTAGGATAGTCTATTATCCTGATATCGTCCTGTTCTCACTTTATGCAAGTCATGATTTTTTTTATTATTAACATTCTAGGAATATAGCTAGACTTACCAGACTTATGTCTGACCCGTTTTCCTTTCGTCTTCTTTTCTTTCGTTTTCCCCCCAGGTCCACAGGGAGGAAACACCGCAGCTTAGTCGGTTTTTCATCCAGCTTGAAGAGAGAGAATGTATTGCTTGGATTTCTTTCATTTGGACCATGGCTTTGGATATCATTTATGGGGATTATGCAGCTTTATTTATGTTTCATGCTTCTTTAACCTTTAAAATCAAGACAATATTATGGTTGTAATAATTGGAAGTTTTTTTTTGAGCCAATGTTGGAAATGTTCTGTATGAACACGTATTTATGATAATAAAAGCTTGTTGGTTTTTCCGCTGCTTATTTATATGTATTTATATTTGTCTTGTGTTTTATCTGTGTCTTTTACTTATAAACCTCCACCAAAATTAAGGCATTCCCTTTGTGAGTGACCTTAACGGAGGTGGGGTGTTTCAATTTTCATATTTTATTTTGTTAAAACTGAAATTCATAAGAAAAAGATACGAATATAACAAGTTTTAACTTAAAATAAATAAAACTGCGGATTTGAATTTGAATTTAAATTAGATAAGCATGGAATATTCTATATTCAAATTTTAAGTTGCGAGCAAATATACATATATAAGAAGTGGACACATTAAAAAAGATAACAACGAATTAATTTTTGTTTATTACCATTAAAACAAAAACAATATAACTAAATTCATTACACCAAGAATAGGAGGGCGGTCGACTGCCCCTCTTTCGTTGAGGTCGACCGCCCTATAGGGAAGGTCAACTGCTATGCGAGCTGATGATGATGGCGGCTAGATTTTCAGGTTGATTCTTTTAGCTTCAGATGCTTTATACTTCTCAGATTTTATGTTTTACTATCTAATGGTTCCAACGCACTTTGGCATTTATAAATAGAGCCCTAAACCCACACTCTCAACTAACATTTCCTAAGTCAATCTTCCTCTATTCTTCTTCTTTGTCTCGGTTTAGATCCAGTTATTAGGACAGGTTATTTATTCCTCCTTTCATTTTACTTCTATAATATTTTATTTTAAAATTGCTGGATCTAACATCTACATGTATATAAGATACTTTTCCGACTCTTCTATATATGTAAGCTTAAAGGAAGAAGAACCGAACGTGTTTACGTGGAAATAATCCAAAAACTCCGATTTAACACATCTTTCTCTTTATCAGGTTATAAGTGTGATATTTATGTTACATTATTTCTATATTTTGTTTAGTCTAGAATTGTGGATTGTGTATGCCTAAGAGGTTTGGGAGTTACAAAATCCAAACACAAAAATCCCTCAAACCACTAAATCAACGGAAGCACCAACTTAAATTATGGTTGGATTATGAACGTAAATAAAAAAAAGAGATTTTACTATTTTTTCTTATTCTAAATCAAAATAGTCTATTTCACTTTCTTTCCTCTTCTATTTTAAAAATCTGGATTTGTATGAAAATAATGGATTTAGGATACAGTAAACCATACATAATCAAATCACTGTTTTATCCATAAAAAAATAGGTTTAAGCCTGTTTTATCCATAAAATAATAGGTTTAAGTGTTATAAACTACATGGATCTAAGTCCTTATTTTTTATAACAATTTACATATAAATAGAAAGGAAGCGAAATTGGAGTAAAATGGAATCATGCAGTTCTATTTACAACTAAACCCTTTTGTTTACTGAAATAATCCCAAAACCTAGGAATTACAAGTCTGCTTTTGTATGAGTTATCATTGTTACCCTATTTGTTATGAAAATCATAAATTGTATTGAATCCTCATTCCATGAGATGAATAGCGAATATAAATTGCAAATCTTTAATTTTGGATATATCTTGACATTTCACATGATTTGTACGTCTTTACATGCGCTTTTTTACTGCACATTTATCATATTTGTTACTACTGTAGTCTACATATCTTAATGCGCATTTAACGTTTCTTATTTAGGGTTTTTTAGTTAAATGTCCCTACTAGGAATTTTGTTGCATGATAGCATTTACTTAGTATTAAATGGCATGCAGATGCGAGCTTAACCCCTCCTTATAGTAGAAGTTTTCCCGAATAACCCGGTTATCAGCAGCTACAAGAAGGTGGGTTGATATGAGACATTTAATGTTTTAGACCATTTCGCATTGATCGATAAGTATGCCTCAAAAGAAAGGTATAAAGTAGTTGGTAAACCTTATAAGGGTCTTAAGTTGTTGGACTCACCCCTCTCTTAATGTTTTCATCCTTAAGTTTCGGGCTGTGGTCATATGGCCTACCCTTATTAGGTATTAAGTGATTTATGGGTCCTCCTTTCTCGAATTGTTCAATTGAGGGAATAACTTATCTCGTATTGAGTTAGGTAATTCTCCCGAAATTGTCCACTTCCACTATAGGATTATGGTGAGGGTCCACCAAGAGGATGAGCTACATAAGTGCTTCTCCCAAAAGGAGAGGGAAACCGCCTATCCAAGGAAGTCTTAAGTGGTTAGGGGTTGCCTTTTGTGCTAACTAGATAGTAACGGCAGGTCCATCGAAAAAGTCTTAAATGGCTTAGTATCTATTTCAACTCGATCTTAAGCGGCTGATTATTATCTCTCGCACTAACTTGAGAGCATTTATATGTATTCATACATCTATTAGGAAACGAGGTCTTAAGTGATTGGGTTCACCGTTGGGTCTTAAGTGATCGTAGGTATCCACCCTAGGGGATTCGTGGAAATCCACCCTTGTTTTGATTTCCTTAAGTGACTGAACGATTCACCTGTTTCCTCTACATATACTGGTTGACAGATAGGTGCCTAAATGTGTGTTATTGTTTAGACATACCTTTTATGGTCTTACGAGTGGAAACCCGTGCGATGCACGGGAGCATAGACTTTAAGTGTTTTAGTTTGCATGCATCAATAAGCGGTGAGAGCGTATTATATAGTGGCAAGATACACAATGTAAGTGATATACGTATGTGTTAGGATTCTACCGTATAAACTAAATTTTGCAGCAAAAAGTAAATAATGCATGTATAGCGAGTAGGGACAGGTTGCACATAGGGTGAACAACATAAAATTTTGTGTATCTCTATTGAGTTGATGAAAAGATATATGTATTAAATGATGAATTAAGCAACATTATGCGATTGTTGGAAAATAATGAAACTAAACTCAGGGTACAAAATATGTATCTCAACATACTGGTACAAAGTTTATAGCAGTGTTATCCATAATAACATACTGGTACAAAATATAAGACTTGATTTTTGTTGGCTTGTTGGCAAGTAATGAAACTAACAGAGTTATCAGCACCATTAGTGAAATGGTAGAGCTCTGCAATTCTTGCCATTTCTGTATTTCACTTCCATATGAACATCAGATTGCTTCAACTACAGCATTTCTGTCTAGCATTTCATAGAAGGAATTAATAATCTTTTGTCTAGCATGTTTGAAGCATTCACATCATATGATACTTCATTTTAGCCTTCAACCTCTATCTTACCACCCTCTTCTTCATATCTTGCTCATGTACTCATTTTATCTGATATCATTTGACGATAGTTCTTTCTTTTCTTTGCTTTAGATTTATTATCCCATCTTATTCGCTGTTCCCCGTGCTTGCAATCTCTTTTCCTCCAATGATTTTATATCCCTTTTACATAAGAGGGGGAAAAAATCACATAATTTTTCCCGACTCTTTGAGGCATGAACCATTCAGGCACTAAGGATCTTGTTTTTAATTATGTAAATCATTGTTAGCATCTAAATAGTACTTGGTCAAACTAACACCACTGGCAATTACCACCAAATGACAAGCATGTAGATTGTTTCTCATATTTAGCAAATGTAATAAATTGGCTAACGAATAAAATATGACAATACAAACTCATCCAACTACAATATCAGAACTACAATTATTCAAATTTTTGAAAATGCAATCTTTTCTTCAATTTAACAGTTCAAGAGGAGGCTTGAATTTAAAAATGTGGACAAATATGCCAGTTATATAAGCTATAATAGTTATATAAGCTATAACAGTTCAAATTGATGCAATGATGCACAAAAAGGTTAGTTTGCTACTCTTGAGATGTGGTTGTCATAAATTCGGTATGAATGAATGAATCACCATATGATTATATTGAAAGAGACAAATCCATATGCCAAATAATTACTATATACGGTTTTACGTGGTTGAAGTAGCAAAAAATACCCCTTTCAATTATCTTGGTTAAATCAAAGCAATCCGCCAAGTATTGTTTTTTTTTGTTACCTTATATAGGGAATTACACACTTAAAAATTTGATGCTTCTTTAGATAATTATGTATGTAAATATCTGAAATAAATCAGTAAATAAATATTAGGACTGTTGTAAATGAACCAATAAATTGATGAATTGACGATGTTTTGACAGAAGTAAAAAAATAAAGATAAATGACTGTTGTGATATTAGAAAAAGAATTATAAAAGAAAAAAAATAGATGAAATTAAAGAGGGAATTCTAGGCAGGATCAAAATTATAATGGAAAGAAATCATAGGAAAATTAAAGGAAATGAAGATAATAAGAAAAGAATGAAAAACAGTAGATGTAATAAAGAAAGTTGTGTGGTCCCGTATGTGCATTAAAGATTTAGGAATGATCCTATTTTTTCTTAAATTACAATTTTGAATAAGTCATACTTAAACCACTAATATAAATATAAATTTATATAAATGAGCTATATTCGGCAAGTGCCACGGAAATGTACAATTCACTATAAAAAGAGTATACAGCAGTCCAACTATGGAAATTTATTCAATAAGACTAAAATCATGACAATTATAGCTAGTTTTGAAACCATGCGCTTAAAATTGCATCAATCAGGCCAATTTCCAAATGAACTCTAGGGTACTATTTAATATTTCTAGAAGTTTGTTTGGCGTTCTCGTAGCTTCATTAATATCAATAGTCTAAGAGAAAGATCATACCATGAATATATCAATTTATTTTATATGTGGTACATAAAATAGATGATACCATTAAACTATTACCCTTTGTTGGACACTCCTTTTCTGGTCAACATCAGCGTTTTCATTGAGTAGCAGCCTAAGTGCAAATATATTGAAAAGACCACTGAGCTGGCAATTAATTCGTACTACTAAATATCACTAATTTAAGTTATATTATTGTAGGAATTGGCTATAACTGTCAATAAATACATAGTTATGGGTAAGCATGTATAGAAAGGATAAATTTACAAAACATCTTGTACAGAGACCATTGCTCGCTTTCTCACTACCATTAATATATCAATTTATTGAAGAAATTGGCAAGTAATAACATTGCTATAAACATTGGTCAGTTTCATTACTTACCAATTAAGCAACATTATGTGTCTCAATATTTAAATTCATGGTACCATCATGCAGCTCAACATATCAAATAATAGTAGTTACCATATATTGCGATTGCTAGAGCACAAATCTATGTGTACAAATGCGAAAACATATTCCAATATAACTGATTTCTAACACTTCAGATCTGAACACCCCATTTGGGCACATTATTGAAGAAATTGGGTAAGGAACTAAACCGATAGAGTACATATTTAGGCTTTATGAGTTCCATGCATTCAGGTTGAATCAAAAGCATAGGGTTAAAAATTATCAAAAGCTTACATTCATGAATGGAGAGCAATTAAAGTTGCACTTATTTTTTTTATATAGTCGGAGCAAATGTTTAGCTATTTCTCCATTCTACTGACCAATGTTCATTTGAGTTGATTAAATTTTAAATGGGCCATCTTTTATTCTTTCTGTACTGGATATTAAGTAAGAAAGCTTATTCTGTCAACGGTATAGCTAAAGTCACTTCAGTTGGTAGCAAAGCACCTATATTGAAAGAGGCACAAATTTTAAATACTCACTTAGATTATAAAATGGTATGGACAATCTACAAAAAGCACCAGAAAAGTAGCAAAATGATGTATAATAAAATATTATTTGCATAATTTACATAAAATAGTAGTAGCCTTAGAACGACCAAGCCATACACACATATTTTAAGAAATAAATAGATTACTAAAAGGAGAGTATCTCAAGAATCTTACCTGTTGACAGTCTCAGTACGAAATGAAGTTTGACTTCGTGGTGAACCTCATATGTGATATCAAACTAAAAAAAAACATTCATCAGTATTAATAACCTGGTAGAAAGACAAATACATGGCCATATTTAAATTTCATAATTTTGCCAAAAATATATTACATGTTCATGATTTTACCTCGTTTTCTTCGACTTTAATATCCATGATTTTGTACTCAAACTCTTTATCCTCCAAAACTACGCAAGACCTGAAGGAATGAAAAAAATGGATGTTTAATTAGTCACATGTTGAAAATAATAAGAAAATGAGCTTTTAATGTGTTAAAACATGTTTGATATTTTTACAACCTTTTTCAGTAGCATTCTCTTCCCTACAAAATTTGCAATGTAATATTATTAATTTACTGCTAAAGTCAAAATAATGATATAGAATTATATTAATGTGAAAAGTGAATATAACACAGTTAGTCATTAATTAATAATGTAGATAAGAAAATTAATTCTGGTGAAGTGTATAGCATTCACCTCTCTTCACTCAACAGAGAACATAATCAAAATAATAACATTAATAGCATATGTATCAAACTATCTAAATTTGTGGCATAACCTAATCATAAACATGGTTTCTTCATATGATTTATAAGTGATGTTATGAGATAGAAGTACGATAGCAACAACCAACAAAATCCAACTTTTGGCAAACAACTACTAATTCAATGCCGACTTTATAAGAAGGTGAGTACAAAATTATGCAAATGGCATATTCTTAAGCAGATACAACAGATTTAAATTCCATGTCATTCAAATATATTGTTGAAAACATGCATAAATTAAAAGATTCAACAGATTTAAATTTCATGTCATTCAAATATATTGTTGAAAACATGCATAAATTAAAAGATGCTTAATGTTAAGCATTTATCGCAGTAGGTGATTGTAGACTAATTATAACTACTAAACATCGGGCACCATTTTAGTTATTATTGAAGTTCATAATGTTGTTTTCATATTTCGAAAGCATCCGGTAACGTCAAGCATAAAAAACCTGATTAGAAATATGCATACTTTACATTGTCAATCAGCAATGAGGTTTCTTATTTCAGCAAAAAGATGGCATGCACCCACTTTCCTTATCTGTCAAATCTGTAATAAAAATAAAGTTAAAACAAAGTAAAATAAAATATACATTGACCAACAAAATAGAAAAAAGTAGGCTTTTGTACGTTGATATTCTTGTCAACCTTCACTGCATGTCTCGTAAATGAGAGAAATGGTCATAAAGAAAAAAGAAATGCATTTAAATACAATTACCAAACTGAAGGCTTTTAGCAAAGTTATCAATATGACTAAAATGAGCTATATATATTGTTAAGTGACAAAATCACAAACAGTTAATGTGCTGTGTAATTAACTTGCAAACGTACAACCATCACTCAATCTTACTCAAAAAATATATAGAGGGAATTAAAATAACAAACAAATAGATGTTATAGCATCCAGTCGGCGAGTATAACATAAAATGAAATAAAACTACAGGAGCATTCGAACATCAGAACTCAAAGTCTTGAACACAACTTGGACGGTAGCAATTCAGTAGTAAGAAATGTTAGATGATTATTAACAATCAATAGAAAAGGGGAGAAAAATGTACCTAAACAAATTGGATGTGGATCCCAGTAATGCTGATGAAGATCGGTTGTGGTTCAAAACTTCAGTTTTGCCGAAATCGGAAGATGCGGAAATGAAATTGGCAATATTAGGCATTATCAGAGAAATGAGTCATTTTGAGAGAAGAAAAAACGGAAGAACGTGGAGATGGAAGGGGGAGCGATTTTTGAAGGAAGGAAAAAAAATGGGGAAGGGAAGAGAAGTGCGGAAGAAAGTTATTTTAAAATGGTAGGTTGTAGTGCGGAAGTGGAGATTCTTCACGTAAGTGGAGGAACGTGGGCAATGCGCTGAACAAATCCAAGCCTTTCTTTATCTTTGCTGAGAATAAATCTCAGCCCCTCTTTGTCTTTGTGTAACCAACCGGTCCTTTTTGTTATATAGATACTGCCCAAGTATAGGAAAATTGTTTTTAAACTTTAAGATTTCATTCATCAGAACTATTATTTTGACCCTCCTACTCTTAACAACACAGTTTAGGTAGGATGGCCTTGAGGAGCATCTTGATGGATGATGGGCTTTGGCGATGATGGCTATTTTCTTATTTACTATTTTATGAAATTTACTGTTTAGATGTACCTTTGACTTTGTACCTATGACACTATTGTATTGATGTAATTTGACATTAGGGTGATTTTATGAAATGGTACATCTATTTTATTATCATACTTTGTTCCTCCGTAGTGAGATCTTATTTCATTATAGTCTGGCTCTATTAGTTTATTTCATGTAGGGCCCAGCGATTTATTTAGAGCATCTCTAAGTTCCAATGTGTCTTTTTCGGGTCAAGATTTATGCCCGTTCCAGGTGTGTTGTTGCACCGAATTATTCTTCCTTGTCGCTTCCCACTCCAACCAAACCAAACTGAACCGACTACTTATTCTTCTCCTCCTCCTATCTATCATGTCTCTAGCACCTCCACTGATGCAACTATCTCAAATCTTTCTTTCAATTATGCAGATTAAATCATTATAATAGGAAATTGAACCCATCATGAACTTGTATCTCAAATCAGATCGAATGATGAACTATAGTGGATTTAAAGAATGAAAGAGGTGCATCAATCTCTGTTGTGGGGCTATCTGTTTAAAGTCTACAAGTAGTGAGGGAAAATGAGAAAGAATCAGAGGTTAATCTTGATTTTGCGCACTTTATGATGGCAAAAAAAGATATTAGTTAGGGAGGCTAAAAGTGAAACAGAATTGGAATGAAGTGTTGAAGGAATATATACAAGCTAAATCAAATTAACATGCTCATGCTTTAAGCCCAAATAAAATTGTCAAAGTATAATAACCTAATCGGATAGGTATCGATCCCAAAAAAATTGTATCAATATTGATGCCAATGTGTGTGTATATATATATATATATATACACACACACAAATATATAAAAATTATTATGGAAAACCTATATGCATGCATATATATTTACGTTTACACGTACATAGGAGCCGATAACCCAAGTATACACGTGAACATACAGGCATGTGTGCACATTTAATGTTTGATTTCTAAGTCGAGCAGAAATTGGACGATTGCAAATAAAATGTATAAAAGGTCCAGGTAAAAGTGTTAAACACTGCAAGATAAATTGCTTAGCTTGATAGAATCGAACAAAAGTGATATTCAACGAGTAATAGTCTCATATTTATACTAACAAACATCTACCAAGCGCCACAACGAATACAAACAGATATGATTCTTCCTAGAGGCACTTTTTCGAAGGATAGCAACCATTACAAAGATCAAGTGAAATTCTTTTCAGAGACATTAATTTGTCTAACATCATGTTTACAACAAGGTATATTTTGAGGGGAAGGATCCATTTGAACTTTTGGTCGGGATATTTCCGGCCGGTCAGACGCACATGACTTGACAATTATCGAGGCAGCTAGTCGAAATGATGGTCTATAAGCGATATCAAGTAGAGGTAAAGCTACGGAAAATAATCGTGTAGACTCAACATGATAGTAGATCAGAATGTTCAAAGTAATTATTGAAATCTATTAGTGACTTCAGATTGGGTCCGGTCCAAAGCTTCAAGCATGCCAGTTCAACTTCAAATAAGATTGCTCCATATTCAAAAAATACCAAGTTAATTCCGCAAATCAACTTCAGAAATGAAGCTCTAGCATGCAAGAGGGTCCACCACTCTGATTACAGGACCCTTCTCCAAAAATACCGGATTGATACCAACCCAAACAATGTGACGGCCGGGAATTTCGCTCGATCCGAATCAGTCGTTAAACCGATCTAGACCGTTCGAAACCCCTGATCGTTTTGAGAACAGGACAAATCAGAACACAAACAGAAGAACATTTCATTGTTATTACAACAATTCCATCAGAATACAAGAATATACAGAGTATAATTGAATAAATTACATTCAATAAATGTCAGAGATTACAATAAATTACATAGCAGCGGAAAATAATACAAAGCACACTGAAGGTGATATACGGATACAGAGCTTTCCGGATATCATTCCAGCTGTAAACCAGGATCCTGTGAATATAAATCTGCAAAACCAAAACTACTAGCTGCCCGTGTCGAAAATAGGGGCACCCAGAGTTTAGGTTAAAACAATAAACTCCAGGTCAGTCATGTGACGGGTGTGAGAACTAAAACAGTTATTTAAAACTTGACTTTAAAGGAGAGTAATTCAAGGGACCACGCCGTATAACACGGAACGGGTTTTCTCCCAAGAATACCAGTGCATAGAATAAACAACGCAATGCTTTTTCAAAAAATGAAGCTATTATAAGACCCAGGTCCCATCACATAATGCAACGCAAGCCGGAGGATAGGGTTTTCCCTTATAATAGCCAAACATGCTTGGTACGTTTAAAAACAAATCATTTGATACTATAATAAGTGTATAGTGTCAAAACAATTTCAATCATAAATATCAATCATAGACGGCATAGCATCCCATGCTACTATGTCGCCATACTAGGCTCTACAAATAAAGCCGAAATATCTCGTATTGGAAATTGGATTTCCGTCATGAGTCGAGGCAAGGGGCAAGCTCCTCTCCACTTCGAGACACTCTAGCAAATGCTCAGGACTACACACTCTGGGCAGCTACTTTGATCGGTTGGGCCGGTCCTCTCTTACGTTTGAGGATTAGTTATTCCTGAACACACGTTTCCCGATCCTTACAGACCTATAATTGAGGCGCCTCACATCCAACAACCACAAAGATGAAAAGTATATAAATGTCAGGGCTGGTAAGTCACTGACACCACCAAAGCTAGAAAGAAACGTCGTGTTCTCCCAACGGTCCGTATCCCGTTTTTAACTCATACCGAGGTGTGAGGCTCGCGAATTCACGCTATACACAAAGCTACGCCACGTAGGTCGTGCTTTGATCATCAACCACAAGACTCTGCTTTTCAACAGAAGCCTTGATCCATGCAACTCAGCATGCCACACAGGCAATTCATGCCATGCGATTGATATCTATTGATATATAACCTCTAAGCTCGTACGTCTCAGAGAAGGGCGTTAAGCAAGAGAATAAATTCTCCGCTGCCAAACAGATATATATTTAACAGAAATCAATCAACACAAAATAAAATCCAATGTCAGACACACAATCCATTTACAGGTTCGTTCTAGGTCTGAACGAAATCGGAGGCACTTTCCTCGCACATCCATCCTTCTCCAAGTACGTCTGGGCGACTACCAACTGATTCCCTCATCTTGGGTGTACAGCCCAATCAAGATCATCAGTAATCACCCAAACGATGTGAAGACTTCCGGTCTTCAACCACCGTCTTCATCTTCGATTTATCGTCGAATCGGTTATTCATAATGGGTATAAACCCGGCCTTTCCGAACAATCTGCGTATATTAAAACGAATGTTACACAAACACAACACACGCTTCATTCCAATTCATATTCTCAGGGGAAGGTTCCCATTAATTTTATCCAAGATAAATTCTTTAAATTTATTCTTTGATCTTCCTTTGGATGTCATTTCAAACCAAATTATGGTTTTTCCCAAACTAGTCAAGATTAGCGAACCGTACCGAAGTAATTATTTATTTTATTTCCCAATCCCAACCTATTCATCCCATGAAGCAAAACTGGTGATACTCCATATCTAATACCACGGTGTTATCGGTAAAATTAATTACCATTTCACGTTCAAATCTGATTAAAGATTTAACTATCGCTTTGGAGCAAAACTGGTGATACTCCATCCTCGCTCACTTTCTAAATTTGATAATTTAAATTATCAATTCACATTTCAATTTAATTGCAGATTCATTAAAATTCCTTTTACTGGGATAAAGAACTAATGTCATTTAAAACACAGTTCACGATAAACCCAAATTACATTCTATTTATTATCGGGTTAAAGAACTAGTGTTATTTAAAACACCGTTCACGATAAACCCACAAACCAATTCTATTTAAAACTCGTTTCAAATCCAATTTATTTATTTAAAAATAAACGGGTTTAATTTTAGTTCAAAACTAGTTCATTTCGATAAAAATCTATTTTTATCTTTTCGAATATGGAGTTTTTCATCCCAATTTTTCCCAAATCATTTCTTATGATTTTACACAAATTATTACTATTTTTAATAATTTTATCAAGGCCCGTACAGTCGATTTCCCTCAACGGCCATCAAACTGCACTTACAACGACCTTTTCCAAATTTGATTTGGGCGTATCTCCAAATCCAACCGTTAGATTTCAAATTTCTAATATTCGTTAGAAAGCTCTTTTCGATACGAACCCAACGGTTCTGGTTTTAGGAGAATCCGACGGTCGGATCTCCCGTAATGTCCGTTTGAAATAAATGGTCGAAATTCACGAACTGCCGCGGCGCGGCGCGTTCTATTCAGGCCATTATATTATATATATAATAAATATTTCGTCGATTTCTATTTAAAACGAATTTTATAAATAGTTTTGAATTCGTTTCAAAAACAATTTCAACCTTTATTTCAAATTCAAATCAAAATTGAATTTTCTATTATAAATCCTTTTTACTTTCATTTCTATTTGATTTCAATTCAAATCGATTTTAATTCGATTCGAATTCTTTTTCTTTTCAATTCAATTCAATTCAATTCGAATTCGTTTTCTTTTCAATTCTAATCAAATTCGTTATATATTCAAATCGTTTTCTATCCAATTTAAATTCAATTCGTTTTCCTATCCAATTCAAATCAAATTCGTTTTCTATTCAAATCAAATTAAATTCGTTATATATTCAATCAAATTCGTTTTCTATTCAACTCGAATTCATATTGGTTTTCTAATCAAATCAAATTAAATTCGTTATATATTCAATTGAAATCAAATTCGTTATATATTCAATTGAAATCAAATTCATTTTCTATTCAATTCGAATTCATATTGGTTTTCTAATCAAATCAAATTACATTCGTTATATATTCAATTGAAATCAAATTCGTTTTCTATTCAATTCGAATCCCATAAAAACGTATATAATAGATATAAATATCGTTCGCGTCAAAATAGCGCATCTCTAATCAACACGGCTTTATATTCAACAAATGGATCTATATTTCTTTCAATACACGACTCTATATCTTTGTCAACACACGACTAATCTCAACGAATGAGTACTGTCCCTGTGTGACTATTTTTGTTATAATATTTCGTTCAACACATGACTAATCTCAACGGATGAGTACAGTCAACACATGAACCTTTATTTTATAATATTCTTTATTTTCTAAATTGGAATGAGGCCCAATCAATTACCATATAAAGTTAATTATATGGATTCCATACAACACATGTATATAATAGCAACGATAAATAATCAACCATCATCCAAGGTGCACTACACTGTATAAGCATCAAATATAGATATCTAACGCTTATAACAGTCTGTCAATCAGTCGATCGACAAACAACTAATTACTGGGATTAGTGTATGTCGTATTTTATCCCAATACCCGTGTGGGGTTTTAAACAATCAAACACAGATTTTATTTGTGCAGTTGGGCGATGTGTAAAATTTATCGACCCAATCAATGTCCTTCAAATAGGTGTACATAAACAAACCGTCCGGTTTGTAAATGAATATTTTATTTTATTCACTTCCACCCTAAAAATTATATTTTTAACGATAAAATATTTTATTTCAACACATGAATTTATATTCAGTTCATTTTCACAATAAAAATGATATTTTTATTTTTCTAACATATTTTAGGATATTTCGGCGGCATAACGGCACGATACTAGAAACGGGACAAGGCCTAGCCTTATCCCCGGTCTAGTGAAGGCCCACGCCATTCACACATCAATCAAATCCATTCCATTTCACCAAACAACTCAATTCAAACCAAATAATCTAACCAACTACACAACCAAACAAACAAGTCCATGGTCTGTGGACGATTGTGTCGGGTGCTACTAAGCACCGTCTGCATCCTAGTATATATATATAACTAGAAAAAGAAATTGAAGAGTGAGAAGTTATCACCGATTGCTATCCCAACTCTACGACTCTTCATTTAGAGAAATCTTCGTCATTCTCGCCCTTCTTCACTTTCGTTGCCCGTATTCACTACATATGTAAAAATCGAATTTTTACTTCGCTTTTCAATATATAAAAATCGAATTTTTACTTCGCTATTCAATATATAAAAATCGAATTTTTACTTGTTCACTTTCAATTCAAAAGTCATATTCTTATAGTCACTCCATATGGATAAAAATATTCTATTTTTACATCGCTATTCTCTATATAAAAATTTCGCCTTTTCTATTATAAAGATTTCGCCTTTTCTATCATAAAAATATCGTCTTTTCTATCATAAAAATATCGTCTTTTCTATTATATAGATTTTATTTTTACCCTTTCTATAATATAAAAATTATATTTTTATTTCTCCTACTATAACAAAAACTATATTTTTACCACATAAAAATCGTATATTTTTCAGTTTAAAAAAAATCATATATTTTCAATGCAAAGAAATCATACTTTACTAAATAAAAATCAAATCTTTATTACTTTAAAACTGAAAATAAATTTCGTACTTTATAAAAACTGAAATTAAAAATAAATAAATAAAATCACCTTTTCCTTTTAGTTTTTAAAGATCATATTTTTCCTAATACATTAAATCAGAAAAAGAAAGTAAAAAAAAACAAATTAAACACTTACAGCGAATGGGGGAAAATGGCGTTGGTGGAGCTCAACTGGAGGAAGGGGGGTGCTGCGCGTTAGTCAGTGGTTGAAGGGGGGCTGGTGGCGCGCAATTCAAGGAGGGCGGCGGAGGGAATGGCAGGCGGGGGGGGGGGGGGGGCTGTGTCGCCAGAGGAAGGGGGGTTGGAGGTGGCGCCCCACCTCTGAGGCGGCGACGGCGATCGATCGGGGGAGGGGGGGGCTTCTCCGATCTTCGTTCTTCTTCTCTCTTTTTTTCCTGTTATGAATGAATCGAAAAATAAGGGGGGGGGGGCAGAGGGTATAGGAGAGGAAAGAGAAAAGGGTTTTAATTTTTAATTATTTTATTTTCCAGTCAAAAAGCAACTTTTATTTTCGACCTCAAAACGAGGCCCACCGCCTGTCGTCCATAGCTAATTACTCCCATTCCGAACACAATGGGATATGTATCGTAAGCTGATTTGATTGTTTCAATCAGTTTCCTTTAAAATCAACATATAACTCTATATATTGAATTTGAACGCGCATTTCAATTTACCGGGGTCACATACTAACTAGAAAAATTCCAGAAAAATATTTTCTAGCTTCGTATTGACGATACGGTCCTAACAAAACTAGTTTCGTCGAATTCCGAGACCGTTAGAAAAATGGTCATTTTCCAGTCGATTAAAATCAACTGAAATTGGTCAAACGCGTTTTCCTTTGCCACGCTCGCATATTGATTCGAAAAATTATGAAATTTGAAACCTAGAAATAACTTGACACTGCGGATCCAACAAAAGTGGTTTCGTCGAAATTCGAGGTCATTTGCAAAATTTCCATTTTTAAGGGCCTGAATTCCATAGCGACTATTCAGAATTTTCATTTGGACATATCTTTTGATTCCCGCTATGAAATTTCGATTTTTCGGATTCGTTGGAAAGATATCCTCAATTAGATCCTAATGTTTTTGGTTTCACTAAAATCCGGATTGTTTTGCACCCGGTATGTTCAATTGAAGTTTGAAATCGAATTATCGAACTACCACGCCATTTTCAATTCTATTTATAATTATATATATAATTATTTATAATCTAACGACGACGTATATAAATATATTCGTTCGAATTATATTCAAAATAAATTTTCGTTGATATTATTTAAAATAATTCATTTTAAATATTCAAAATTCGCTAAAATTGCCAAAATAAAAATTTTAAACTGGCCTAGATTTTCGGGTTGTTACACAATAGGATCAGTGTTCCCCCAAAATTTCATTAGATGGTTGGCCTCAGCTTGAGGTTCTCCTAGCAAAGTTTTAGCCTGATCCGATATCACATCTACCTATAAATACTAATTGTCTTGATGAAAAATGGATCTTTTTCTTCGAGATTTTGATCTTTTTCAATTAATTTGTACTAACCGAACCCCTAGTGGTGCAAAATTTGTAATCATTTATTCTTAGCAATAAAGTGATAAAAACTCAAAAGTGGATGTAGGCAGTACAAGGCCGAACTACTATAAATTTGTGTATCTCGTATATTATCTATTTTTGCATTGAATTCCTCATTTTTTTTTTTTACAATTCCCTCCTTGGGTATTTTCACCATTTCTAGTACAATAAATAATATACCAAAATTATTTAAAATATAATTTGTAAATAAAATAATAACAAACTAAAATGAAAAACTGTTAAAATCGTTTTGGCTTAGAGAGAAAAGTCAATGAGTAGTTATTGTACTTTGTTTATTTATTTTTTTGAACTAAACAAAGATCACGTAAGCGTTAGAAATATCAGCCCTATTATTAACGCGGTTCGGAAATTGGCACGTCAACTGTTTAATAAAGCGATTATATCAGTCTCATGCTAAAAATAATGAAGTAGTAATAATCGTCTACATGGATCAGCAGCAATACACACAGCATGGGATGCCATGAACATTTGCACGTCATGGGTCGGTCATTATTTGAACAAGAAACAACAAATTTGGGATGGATAATTCAATAATGCATGGCTTCAAGAGAATGATTAAAGATGGATATATTATAATATAGTAAATATAGTTGACCAGTGGATAATATATGGACCTGCAATTATAAAAGAAGGATGACATGGTAAATGAAACACGTACGGAGAGTGCATGAAGACAACACGTGGTGTCCATCATATTATATATGGTCAGCATGTTAACGAAAACAAATGGGTCGGTATAATTATAAAAAAATGTATGGATCGACTCCAACAATTCTTGCAACGTGGGTCGATCTGCAAATTATGAAACAGGGTAGGTGCTATAAAATATAATATGGTTCGGTACTACTGAAAACAATGGGTCGGTATCAATATAATTTACATGGGTCGGTACCCAAACTGCTTGTAGGTCGGTAGCAAATTCAAGCTGTTGCCAGCTGCAAAGTGAACCGTGGCATTTACGTAAATAAGTTTAAGGTCGACCCAAACCCTACACACCATATTGTCAACTTTTCCACTATCTCCAAACTATACCTATAAATACCCCACTACTCAACCATTCAAGGGACCGATTTATCTACCTCGAAGGGCTATCCAAACCACTTCTCCACCACTCTCAAGCACTCCAAGCTCCATTAATGGATTATCAAACTCAATCCATCTTCCTTCATCAAATGGATCAAATCTTCTCTAATCTCTATTAGAATTTTCTCAAGTTCAATTCAAGCTTCCCTAAACTCCATCAATCCTCTCTAAAGCCTAGATCTAACGCAAGAGCATCTTGGAATCAAGGAAAATCACTCAAGTGTTGAGGATATTCATCAATCTCCACCATACCTAGAGTGATCAAACCTTTCCTTTGATATATTCAAGTGAAATCCTAATCAAAGAGAGAGAAAAGAGAGAAATATCATAAAATGAGTGAAATTTATAATGCAATGTACTTTGTAAACTCAAGTATGATAATGAGAAGTGATTCCATAGTGGACGTAGGTCTAAATTGACCGAACCACTCTAAAAATTCCTTGTTCTTTACTTTTTGCTCTTTATTTTGTGTTTGTGACTCCATAATCTCAAATCATACCATTTGGTGAAGTGCTCTAAGTGCACCTTTGGTGTTGAGGTCATTTTTTGATTTCAACAAGAAACATGAAAATTTTCAATTATTTTGGATAAAGATATATTTAGTAAATACTTTTCAATATATTTTGAAATGAATTATATAAAAACTAAATGATTTTTTAAATTATAAGATGACAAGTGGATAAAGTATTTGAGTTTATTTTTATTATATTTAGTTTAGCCAAAAATTTAAAAATTTATACCAATAAGCATGACTCAAAAGTAGTAAAACAATATCCAATTGGGATTCCATAACATTCTATTGACAAGAAGTCTAAACAAACTAGTTTCTGTATGCATGATTCAACAAATAAAACATCCAATGATTCCCAAGCTTGGGACATTTATAAATTATTCAATATCGAGATTCCATCTTTTAGCATATGGCATGCATATGTTTAGTTCGATTAAAAAATGGCATAGTTAGATGAATAATTTAAAATCTATCCATACAAAGGCTAACTAGGCATTAAATCATCGTTATAATTGTCATCCAAACTCATAAGTCAGACGCACAACCAGCGACCCATGCCAATCTATATTGCGCACCAACCCAAGACGTTGACAGTTACTGACGATTGAACTAAGTAATGCAAACTAGAAAAAATATAAATTTATTGAAGACACCAACACATTTATATGTGAAGCAACTTTGCGCATCGATTACTCTTACATGGGCTTAAGAGCACTCCCAGCAGCTCACACGATTTTGAGCGTGTATTTGCATTTAGGAGCGTGAATTCTCCCCACCGATCCAGCAGTCGGTGGGGAGACGCTGGGTATTTTTTTTTTAATGAACAATATCCTTAAACGGTTTTCTGAAAACCGTTTAAGGGATAAAAGGTTTTCAGAAAACTGTTTATGGATGTTATTATATAAAGAAAATCGCTAAACGGTTTTCTTCCCCATCGCCGCTCAAAATTCTGAAATGGCGATTCTCCCCGTTTCAATCCTCCCCCCACGCTCGTCCTCACGTTGCTTGAGAGCGTCCCTCCCCAATTCTTCCCCATTTCGCTCTCTCGCGCCATTGCTGGGAATGCCCTAAGAGTTGGTGCATAAAAGCATCTCCCCTTCACATAATAGACTAATTTGATGCACAAGCTTCAACCTTACTTAAAGCCTGCATATGACAGGGTAACCAATGACTTGTCAGAGTCGCGTAAATAAAGTTAGACATGCAACGCATACTAATTATGACTACAAACTTAAGATATATCTAAAAAGAATAAAACAAATTGTTTAATATACACACATACATACACACGGTCTATCTAGACATAAAATGATGACATAAAATTAGACACAAGCAATCGGAGCCATTAGATCTTCTCCTGAATTCCACTCTAAGACAAATGAATATATACAAGTACTTTAGCATGTGCGATGCGTGCGCAGTGTCGGCCCGAGATGATTTGTTGCCCTAGGTAGGATTAGAAGAGCAAGTTGGTGAAATGACAAAATGGAGAAAAAAGGGAAATGAAGGGCTCAAAATGTAATTCTCTCCTACCTAAGCATACAACAAACCACTGCACCAAGTGCTATTTGTATAAAATGTTTCCCTGCTGCATTTTTTCCATACATAAAGCATCAGGCACCATGTTGCCCGCTTGCTACCCTCACCACCACTGCTGTGGCGCTTGAAAGCCTTTAATTCTGTTTTGATTTCCATTTATGGCATCTTTAATGTTTCTAATTACCGTTGATGAAATAATTGATAGCCAAAATTCGGTTTTTGGTTTCCATTAATGAAATCTTTGCTGTTTCTTATTTTCATTAATGAAATCATTCCAAAACAGAAAATAAATTAACAGGATCTTAAACTTGACACAATTCAAGCATTAATTATTATATAAAAAATATGAATAAGTAACCTGGTTCCATTTCAGTCATGAAATCCTTGTCACTACTAATGATTCTTATCCTCCCTTTCCCTTTCTCTTTACTGTTCTCTTTTATTTTGTTCTTGATGGAAAAAACGACCAGTTTCTTTTTATGGACTGTTATATTGCAGTTATCTCATGAGAAAATAAACTGCTCCCTTTTATATGCATTATTGCGTTTCTTTTTCAAATTCAAAAGAGTCAACGACTGCAGCAGTTATATAACTGCATTATGTATAAAAAAAACTGCAAATGCTATTTCAACATAAAATGAATATATTAAACATAATTAGGCAAGGGAAGAGGGACAATAAGCACTCCAAATTTTAATAACTTCAATCGAAACTGATCCATCACAACGTCGACTTTAATGTTAAAATTCCAACACATAATATGAACTTAATTCTCACTATTAAACCATAGGACACATAGGCCACATGAACATTCTTACATTCTCCCACTTGGCCTTTGTGTCTAATTGATGATTCAATAACTTTAATGTATATTTTCAAGTTCAAATGATCAGTAATCAAATCAGAACGGATTGGATCATGGCGATTCCATGTCATTTAAGGGACATGATCTCTTCCATGTATCACAAATCAATCCAAACTCAATTTCAATTCCAAATTGAGAAACATCACAATTCTCAAAATAATCGCATGTCATCTAACAACCATAAGTGTACACACATACTGTAATAATAACATGTTCAATAAAACAGAAATGTAACTATAATTGAATTCATAGTGTCACAAACATAATCAGCGTATCATATTTAAAACAGCAAGGCCTTAAATACCCATGCGCTCTACATGGCCAATAAATACCTTGGGTGGTATTCCCTTAGTCAATGGATCCATAACATCAGATCTGTTCTAATATGCTCAAAAGACACTCTACGTTTCTGCATCTCCTCTTTGACTGTCAAGTACTTCAACTCCATGTGTTTAGCACCCTTAGAATACTTGTCATTCTTCGAAAAGAAAACGGCTGCCGAATTATCACAATAAATTCTTAACGGTCTGGCTATGCTATCGACAGTCCTAAGCCTCGAAATAAAATTCCGCATCCACAATGCTTGAATAGTAGCTCAAAGCATGCCACAAATTCAGCCTCCATAGTGGAAGTAGAAATGACAGACTGTTTTCCACTCTTCCATGATACAGCCCCTTCGGCTAATAGAAACAAATAGCCAAATGTTGATTTTCTACTATCTTTGCATCTGGCATAATCTGAATCTGAATATCCAATGACTTCTAGATGATCAGATCTCCTATATATAAGCCTGTTCTCTTTGGTGCCTTGTAAATATCTAAGAACTTTCTTTGCAGCTTTCCAGTGGTTCAATCTAGGATTGCTTTGATATCGACCTAACATACCTACAACAAAGCTGATATCTGGTCGAGTACATGTTTGAACATAGTTCAAACTCCCTACCACTGATGCATATGGGATTCTTTCCATTTCTTTCCGTTCCAAATCATTCATGGGACATTGGTTATTGTTGAACTTGTCCTCTTTATGTATAAGAACTATTCCTGCGGAGCATTTATCCATTCTGTATTTCTCTAACACCTTATTAATATAACCTTTTTGAGACAACCCTAGCCATCCTTGTGATATATTTCTTATTATTTCTATTCCGATCACATAAGATGCCTCACCCATATCCTTCACTTCGAAGTTATTAGAGAGATACTTCTTAACATCACATAACATGTATATGTCATTTGCAGCAAGCAAAATGTCATCAACATATAAGACTAAAATCAAAAACTTGCTCCCACTAATTTTAATGTAGATACATCGATCAACGATTGTCTCTACAAAACAATATGATGTAATAATATCGTTAAACTTTAAGTACCACTGTCTGGAAGTTTGCTTTAGTCCATATATTGACTGTTTCAACTTACACACCTTGTTTTCATTCCCAGTGACCACAAATCCTTCAGGTTGGTCCATATATACTTCTTCCTCAAGCTCACCATTTAGAAAGGCGGTTTTCACATCCATTTGGTGAAGCTCAAGATCATAATGAGCCACCAAAGCCAAAACAATTCTTAAAGAATCCTTCTTAGATACTGTAGCAAAGATTTCTTTATAGTCAATGCCATTTTGTTGGGTGAAACCTTTAGCAACAAGTCTAGCTTTATATATTTCAATGTTGCCTTTTGAGTCACGTTTAGTCTTAAAGACCCATTTAGACCCAACAATTTTAGAATGCTTAGGTAACTCCACTAAGTCCCAGACTTTGTTATCACCCATTGACTTGATTTCTTCTTTCATGGCAGTCAACAAATTTCCAGAATTATCACTTTCTATGGCTTTCTTAAATGAGATCAGGTCTTCATCAAGGCTTAAATCATATTCACTTCCAACAGCATAAACCACATAATCATCTGAAATAGCAGATCTTCTTTCCCTTATAGATCGCCTTAAAGATTCACATGGTTCATGATGTTCTTCTTGAATTATGATCAGTTCATCAACCATAACTTCGTCTTGTGGGATTTGAACATCACCATGTTGTTCCATTGTATCATTCGACTGTGAAGCAATAATGGGTACAACTACTTTAGAAGAAACAACAGGTGAAGGAAGTTCAACCTGAATCTCTTGAATGTCCAATTTTCATGATTCACCACTCCCACTAGTTTGACCATTTTTAATGAACCTGGCATTTTCCGTCTCTACTATTCTAGTACTATGGTTAGGGCAATAAAATATATACCCTTTTGACTTTTCAGGATAGCTAATGAAAGAGCCACCAACTGTCCTAGGATTAAGTTTCTTTTCATGTGGATTATACAACCTTACTTCTGCTTGGCACCCCCAAATTCGAAGATGCCGTAAACTAGGTTTCCTTCCTGTCCACGGTTCATAAGAGTCTTAGAAACTGCTTTGCTAGGAACCCGGTTAAGCACATATGTTGCAGTCTTCAATGCATACATCCACAATGAAAGAGGTAATGAACAATTACTTAACATGCTTCTAACCATACCCATTAATGTACAATTCCGCCTCTTAGCTACACCATTCTGTAGAGGTGTACCAGGCATTGTATATTGCGCAGAAATGCCTCTACTTTCAAGCAACTTTGCAAATGGACCTGAACATTATCCACTTTAATTAAATTTTCCAAAAAACTCGCCACCTCTATTAGACCTCACTACCTTTATTTTTCTATCTAACTGCCTTCCGACTTCATTAATAAATACCTCTAAGGTGTTCACAGATTGGGTCTTTTCAGGCAGTAGATGTACATATCCTGTAAGGACCATGAATTTCGCTCGATTTGAATCGACCAAGACCGTTCGAAACCCCTGATTGTTTTGAGAACACGACACATTGGAACGCAAACAGAAGAATATTTCATTGTATATTACAACAATTTTATCAGATTACAAGAATATACAGAGTATGAATCAATAGTATACACCACAAAATATCAGAGATTGAAATACATTACATAGTAGTGGAAAAATAATACAATACACAACTGAAAGAGATATACGGATACAGAGCTTTCCGGATATCATTCCAGTTGTAAACCTGGTTCCTGTGAATATAATTCTGCAAAACCAAAATTACTAGCTGCCCGTGTCAAAATAAGGGCACCCAGAGTTTAGGTTAAAACAATAAACTCCAGGTCAATCATGTAACTGGTGTGAGAACTAAAACAGTTATTTAAAACTTTATTTTAAAGTTAGGTAAATCAAGGGACCACGCAGTATAACACGGAACGGGTTTCCTCCCAAGAATACCAGTGCATAAAACAACAGCGCAATGCTAAATAAAGAACAATGAAGCTATTATAAGACCCAGGTCCCATCACACAATGCAACACAAGCCGGAGGATAGGGTTTTACCTTACAATAGCCAAAAAATGCTTGATACGCTAAATTTCATGTTTTATTATTACTATAAGTGTATAGTGTCAAAACAATTTCAATCATAAGTATCAATCATAGACGGCATAAGTGCCCCATACCACTATGTCGCCATATATAGGTATACAATCAAAACCGCAAAGTCACGTATTGGAAGTTTGATTTCCATCTATGAACCAATGCAAAAGATAGTCCTCTACCGATTCGAGACTGTCTAGCTCGAGTCTTAGGAACAGAACGCATCGTCCCTTGGATCGTCAGGGCCGGTCCACCGATGTGGATTAAAATGCTTGAACACTGCGTTTCCCCGCCCTTTGGGGCGTAAATGAGTAAAATGACTCCATCGGCTCCACACAGTTACCGATATATCTGAGGCGCCTCGCAACAGGAACAACCACACAGGTGAAAATAATATAAATGTCAGGGCTGGTAGGTCACTGACACTACCCTAGCTAGAAAGAAACGCAAGTCCTCCCTGAGGTTCTCTCCAGTTTCTGGTTCACAACCGGGGTGTGAGGCTCGCGAATCAACGCTACACAATGCTATGCTACACAGGCCGTGCTTTGATCATCAACCACAAGACTTTGCTTTTCAACAAAAGCCTTGATCATTTGCCACTTAGGCATGCCACACAGGCAATTCACACCATGCGATTGATATCCATCAATATATAACCTTTGAGCTCGTACGTCTCAGAGAAGGGCGTTAAGCAAGAGAATAAATTCTCCGCCGCCAAACAGATATATATTTAATAGAAATCAATCACACAGAGTAAAATCCAATGTCAGACACATAGTTCATTTACAAGTTCGTTCTGGGTCTGAACGAAACCGGAGGCACCTTGTACCTTGCATATCCATCGATCTCCAAGTACGTCTGGACGATCACCAACTGATTCCCTCCTTTTGGGTGTACAACTCAATCAAGATCATCAGTAATCACCCAAACGATGTGAAGACCTCCGGTCTTCGACCACCGCCTTCATCCTCAATACATCGTCGAATCAGTTATTCAGAATGGGATAAACCCGGTCTTTCTGAATAACCCGCGTATATAATAAACAAGTGTTACACAAACACAACATACGCCTCATTCCAATTCATCAGTCACTAACCGTAAATTAGTAAGAGAACAATTCCCCAAATATTAACCCCGAAGGCCGAAACTAACATCAGATCAATACCTAGGAAACCATTCATCTTAACTAATCTTCAGTTAGTTGCTAAATTTCACATTCTCAGGGAGAGGTTCCCATTAATTTTATCAAAGATAAATTCTTTAAATTTATTCTTTAATCTTCTTTGAATATCAATTCAAACTAGTCGGGATTATCGAACCACACCGAAGTAATCATTTATTTTATTTCCTAATCCCAACCTATTCATCCCATGAAGTAAAACTGGTCATACTTCATATCTAACACCACGGTGTTATCAGTAAATTCAATTACCATTTCACGTTCAAATCTAATTAATGATTTAACTATCGCCTAGAGCAAAACTGGTGACACTCCATTTTCGATCATTTCAATCTAATTAAAGATTCATTAAAACTCCACTTAGTTTTAATCTTCCCAAAAATCAATATCAATGATTATTTAACTTGGGAAATCATATCCTGTCTTTAACTGGGTTAAAAAACCAATGTCATTTAAAACACGGTTCGCGATAAACCCAAAATCACATTCTAATCCAATTCCAATTAAATCCCATTTAATTGGTACAATTCATTAAATCTAAATAAAAAGATTTAATCTTTTTCTCAACTGGGCTTAAGAACAGTGTTAATGAAGACACCATTCACGACAAACCCAATTCCCATTTGATATTAAATACAAGGCTCTGAATAGAAAATATACTGGCTTATATTCAATATCAAATTCTACGACCCACAAATACCGTATTGGAAATAATGATATAAATATATTTTTCAAATTTCCATAACAATATCTGTATAATCACGAAATCCAACATCAAAATATTCCAAAGACAATTTCGATTCAAATGCACTTTATTTATTTTAAAAATAAATGGAATTATAATTCTAGTTCAAAACCCATCGATTGACATACAACTAAACAATCAGGATTAGTGTACGTCAAATATCATCCCAATACCCATGTGGGATTTCAAATCAACAAACACAGATTTTTATTTGGGCAGTTGGGCGATGTGTAAAATTTATCGTCCCAATCAATATCAATCAAATCAGTGTACATAAACAAATCGTCCGATTTGTTTATAGATATTTATTTTATATACACGTTAAAAATTATATTTTTAACTATAAAATATTTTATTCAATCCACTACACACAATCATGTTCCACAACACATCCATCAAACAAACATGCCATCCATGGTCTGTGGACGACGGGTGTCGGGTGCTGCTAAGCACCGTCTGCATCCTAGTATATATTTTAACTAGAAAACAAATTTAAAAGTGATAAGTTCTCACCGAGAGCTAAACCAAACGTCGCGACTCTTCTTATGTAGGAAATCTTCGTCGTGCTCGCCTTTTGTCACTTTCGTCTACTATATCCACTACATATATAAAAATCATATTTTTATATTGTTGTCATGTATATAAAAATCACATTTTTATACTGCTACTATATAGATAAAAATTCTATTTTTATACCGCTACTATATAGATAAAAATTCTAATTTTGTACCGCTGCTATATAGATAAAAATTCTACTTTTATAACGGTGTTTATATAATGAAGATCATACTTTTATCACGCTATTCTCTATATAAAAATCACATTTTTATATATAAAGATCGTATTTTTATATGTCTACTACATATGTGAAAATCACTCCTTTACACCACTACATCCATGATAAAAATTATATTTTTATCTTGCTAGTAAGATAATAAAAATTATATTTTTAACTTCATACTCATATAAAAATTATCTTTTTTACTTCTCTACCTTAATAAAAATCATATTTTTATTACTCGACATTAATAAAAATTATATTTTTATTACCATGCATATATAAAAAAAAAATCATATTTTTATTTCGTTAATCCATATATAAAAATCCTACCTGTAACACCCCGTGAATTCTATAACGCTAAGCTTTACAAATTAAAGTGTAATTAATTCTAAATGAAAGAATTAAGGGAAACGGGTTACGCCATTGCGTTCGTCTCGGAATTCTGCTTGAGACGGAGTCCGAGTTTGCGCGAATCGGACTCCGTATGAAGGAGTTATGGCCTTCGGAAGTTTCAGAATAAAGTTTAAAATTCAAACAGCTCGGTTTTAAATTCAGGTTCAAACTGGGCTGGGCGGGAAAATTCCCGCCCAGAGACTAGGTCGACCATATTGTCGACCATGGTGTCGACCTGGTAACCCCAAGTCAACCATAGTGTCGACCTGAGTGTCGACCTGCCTGGTTGACTTGGCTGGCCTGGTTTGGCTCTGGCTCGAATTTCTGTGGCTCTGTGTGTCACTAGGGCTGACGTTCACCTCTTGATTGGCTCTCTGAACTTTGAATGGCCTAGATTCCTCCTGTCTTCATCTGACGGCTCAAAACAACTTAAAAATCTATAAATACACCCTAAGTCTCAACTAAAAATTCACATAAAAAAAATGAGAAAGGAATCGTCATGCTGCGAGGGAGGAATTGAACATAGCCGTCAAGAGAGAAAGGCCTAGAGATGAATCAAACTGAGAAGAAGAACAAAGTTTAATCAAATTAATCAACGCAACGTTAGTCTACCCAAAGGAGCGCATCTCAATTTCAGAATTCAGAATTCGGAATTCAAGATTGTGCATTCGTTGTAAGTATAGTGACCTTTCAGAATATGAATAAAAATTGTGATGTGATTTGATGTAAGTGAAAATAGAATTGTGTTATTGTATTGTATAAATTCTGTGTATTGCGATGGTTCTATCATAACTTGTGTATTGATGTTTGGGGCATAAATTGATTGATGCAAGCCTATTGAACAATTGTATATGAAAACAATGGCGCTTGTAAGTTTGTGGCAAAAACTAGAAATTGATCCCTTTTTGTTTATGCCTATGACATGGACCTTATACATTCATTAAGCCTAAATTAAGGCTTATGTAAACATGATTTAGACTTTAATCCTTTCATGACTACATGACCCAAAACCTATGATATCACTTCCATGTTTATTTGCAAGTATAATTGGATCTACGTTAAGTATCGTTTGTGTTTCAGAAACTATGCAAGTTCATGTTTATTTGCAAGTGTAATTGGATCTATGTTAAGTATCGTTTGGGTTTCGAAAACTATGCAAGTTCATGTTGAAATAGGCTATGTGATTAAATGTTATAATTGGACCTTTTGGTCAATATACATCATGCTAGTTTTGTGTTTGACATTATGCCAAGTTAAACATATTTAAACACAAGTTGTACAAGCCTAAACTATGCCATTTCATATGTCACCTACTTAGTAATACATTGATTTGAATGCAAGTTCACATGACTCATATTATATGTTAGTTGAATCGCTAAATTGCAAGTTCATGCGCCACACACCCTTATATGTTGTAAAATATTACATGTTCTTGATTTCCCCTTTTCTTACGCTTATAAAGTTGGGTTGAATTGTGTCAAGCCCAACATTTGTTATAACGTTGCGAACATATAAACGGGGGTAATAACATTGGGTGTAAAACATGAAAATATATGTTGGTATGTTTGGCACATGCCAACGACAATGACATTTAGAGTGGTATGAATTTTTATACCCAAAATAAAAGATATGACATTTACATATATAATTGAGAAGTAATAAAATATGTAAATTTTGAAAACACGATATGCTTAAACCGAGGTTGGATTGAGTTGTGATGTAAACCTGCCCGGAACCGCCCGGCTGTCCAGTAGTCACAACATACCTATCCAATGTGGGTGGTTAAGCATTGAGCCCAACAATGACCCGAGGTTAGACTGAGCTACTGTGTAAACCTGCCCGGGACTGACCGGCATATCCAGTAACCGTAGCAATACCTATCTAATGTGAGCGGTCAGGTGCTCCCAAGAGGCTAAGGACAGATGGTAGGGTAAAGTCAACTATAACACTTAACCAAATTCAACATGTTAACAAGAATTGATGGGCGGGGTTAGGTAAAACAGACACTTAACCACTTAACATGTTTGACTAGAAAATCCTGGTAACGAGGGACCCGTTTCAGCGGTAACCCAAGATAGGTATCAACGGTACCCTGAAACTAGGCAGGGTGGGGCACAATTACTGGGCTGATTGTAAGCAGTCAAACGACGACGGTGAGTGCACAGTGCAGGTCTAACGAGTTGTGGGCGTGCACACACTTTGGAGCAGACAACCAGGGCACTGGGGACACCAGTAGTATAACCTATGCCATCTAGAATTTGTGTCGGGGCCGCCACCATGGGTCTTGATACACCCCATGGTGGGACCAGCATAGGTATCTATAATTCTTAGGGGCCGTATGACACATGTTAACGCGAGTAGGAGCCGATCTTTAAATAAAGTTGGGGATCACTTCACCCTCACCATGGGGTGCCAGTTAGAGTAAACTCAAGTAGATGTAGAGATATAGTATGGGTGCGATAGTACATTCGACATTCCCTTAGCTTGTGACACCATCCTATTTTCAGTATATATCTATCATGACCTTTTCTTATTCACGTACTGAAGAGTTACTAGATTTACTCAGGCTTTATGTCTGACCCTATTTTCTTTTTGTCTTCTTTTCTTTCGTTCCCCCCCAGGTCCACAGGGAGGAAACAACTCAGCTCAGTCAGGCTCTGTACAAGCTCCAAGAACGTAGATGTATGATTTGGGTCTCTTTTGCTCGGACTATGGCTTTGGATATCACTATGGGGATTTTTGTCGCTTTATTTATGTTTTTTGCTTCGTTAATTATCAAGACAATAATGATGTTGTAATGTTGGAAGTATTTTGAGACAATTATGGAATGTTTGGTTTTGAACACATATTGATGAAATAAAAGTCTGTTTGGTTTCCACTGTTTAAAATATGTGTATTTATATCTGTCTTGAGTTTATCTGTGGCTTTTACTTATAAACCTCCACCAAAATTAAGGCATTCCCTTTGCGAGTGACCTTAACGGAGGTGGGGTGTTTCACTTGGTATCAGAGCATAGGTTTACCAGATAAGATAAAAGTTTTTGAAATTGTTTTCAAAAAGAAATTTTAAAGAAGCATTTTCAAGAAAAAGTGTTATGTTTATAAAATAACAAAATCCCCCAAAGCCATGTGCCATTTCTATCTCTCTCTATCCTTCGTTTTAAATTTTTCCTTTCTGTTTAAGTATGTCTGGAGACCTTAACCTCCTGGAAGGAGTGCCGATTCCCGGTTGGTTTAGGAGGTACTTAGAAGCAAGGGCCAATGGCGCGGGCCCAGCAGACATCCCTCCTCCAGTGGTCGCGGTTCCTCCTCCTCCTCCACCTCCTCGTGGAAATGCCTTCGCAAAAACATGTAGAGACTTTAAGGCTATAGATGGAAAAGATTTTTATGGGACAGAATCCTTTGTAGGGGCAAGAAACTGGCTAAAGGAGACTAAGGATCTGTTTGTCAACTTTGGGGCTGATGACAGGCAAAAGATACAACTGGTGGTATGGTTGCTTAAGGATGAAGCTTCCTATTGGTGGGAAGTTACCAATGCTCAGAGGGCGGTGGAAACATGGGAAGATTTCAGGACAAGGTTTGAAATGAAATTTCTCTCCCAAGCTGAAAGAAGCATGCAAATGGAGAAGTTTCTAACTCTGAAACAGGGAAGTATGACAATCAGGGAGTATGTTAATCAGCTGGCCAGATTTGGGCTAGACTTAGTAAACACCCGACACAAGAAGGCACTTCGCTTCGTCAAGGGTTTGAATGAGCCTCTACACAGCCTTGCCATGACCCATGTATCCACGGGAGTGACTTATGAAAGCTACATGAGGAAGACCACAGCAAGAAAGAAACTAAGGGGGAAGAGATGAAAGAGGGTCTACAAACAAAGAAAACATACTTCAAGAAAGGAGGGAAGAACAATAAGCCCCGTGAGAAGAGAAGGTGCAATTTCTGTGGCATTGTGGGCCATATATCAAAAGACTACCGGAAAAGAAAGGCGAAGATGGGTGGTTGCTTCCATTGTGGAGAGACTGGGCACCAATCTAAGGACTGCCCAAAGAAGAAAGGGCAGGGACAGAAAGCCGGATCCACTTCAGGGGGTCAGGTTCATGCGCTAATGGCACCTCAGCAGGAACGAGGTAGTAATATTTCTGTAGAAAGTGTAGTCTATCTTTATGATCATCCAGTTCATACACTTTTTGACTCTGGTGCATCACACTCTTTTATTTCATCTGCCTTTGTAGAATCTCTGCATCTAGACACTAGTATGGTAGAAGATCCCTTAGTAGTTTCAAATCCAATTGGGGGCTCCGCTTACTTGTCAATGGTTTGTTTGGGTTTGAAAATCTCTATTCTCAGCATTGAGTTTAGTTGTGATGCCTTTGTCTTAGGCTTCTCGGGATATGGTTTGATCCTAGGCATGGACTGGTTATCCAGTAATAGTGCCATTCTTGATTGTGAGAAAAGAGTATTTAGACTCTTGACTCGGCTTGGTAACACTCTAGAAATTTCTTATAATCCCTTGAATGCTGTTATGCTAAGTTATCTAGAGTCGCTTGATGCTTCTGATGAGAATTTGCAATCAGCAAGAGTAGTCCGGGAATATCAAGATGTCTTTGAGGAGGTGAAAGGCTTACCTCCGAGGCGGGAAATATACTTCCGCATATATCTTGTGGATAACGCAAAGCCTGTAGCTTTACCTGTCAGACACATGGATCCAAGGGAGAGAAAGGAGCTTAGTAAGCAGGTTAAAGAACTCCTCGAAAAAGGGTTCATTAGACGGAGCATTTCCGAATGGGGTGCTCCAGTGGTGTTCGCAACCAAAGCAGACGGTTCGCTTCGCCTTTGCGTCGACTATAGGGAGTTAAACAAATTAACCAAGAAAAATAGGCACCATCTTCCCCGAATCGACGATTTGTTTGATCAGCTTGTTGGTGCGACGGTCTTCTCCCAACTTGATCTGGCAACTGGGTTCCATCAGCTAAGAGTAGCTGAAGATAGTATTGATAAGACATCGTTCAGAACCCCAGATGGTTTCTTCGAGTGGCTTATCATGCCTTTCGGCATGACAAATACACCCGCTTATTTCGTAGACCTAATGAGCAGGGTGTTCAGAGAATTCCTCAACAAATTTGTGGTTGTCTTCGTAGATGATATCTTAATCTTCTCAAAGAGTGAGGAAGAGCATGCTCAACATCTGAAAGAAATCATGGAAACTCTTCGAGCTCATCAGCTAAAAGCCAAATTCTCCAAGTGTCACTTCTGGAGAAAAGAAGTAAGATTTCTGGGGCATATAGTGTCCAAAGAGGGGTTGGCTGTGGACCCCGCGAAAGTGGTGGCAGTGCAAGATTGGAAGAACCAAGAAATGCAACCGAAGTTCGAAGCTTTCTTGGGCTAGCCGGTTTTTACTGAAAGTTTATTAGGGATTTCGCGAAAATCTCAGCCCCACTCACAAGGCTAACAAAGAAGAATCTGGCATTCACTTAGGATTTGGATTGCGAGTTTGCTTTCCAACGATTAAAAAGGGCTCTGACAACAGCCACAGTTCTGACCTTGCCAGATGGAAGCAAAATGTTCACAGTATACACGGATGCATGTGGAACGGGACTAGGCGCTGTTCTAATGCAAAAAGGAATGGTAGTAGCATATGCTGGAAGACAATTAAAAGTTCATGAAAAGAACTACCCAATGCATGACCTTGAGTTAGCCGTCATCGTCTTTGCGCTTAAGTCTTGGCGCCATTATCTCCTAGGTGAGAAGTTCGAATTATACACTGACCATAAATCGTTAAAATATCTCTTCTCGCAGAAGGATCTTAACTTGAGGCAGCAAAGATGGATGGAGTTTCTTGCCTCGTACGACTTTGAAATTTCCTATACTCCCGGCAAGGACAACGTAGTAGCAGACGCGTTGAGCCGAAAGAAACTGACCTTAAGCCCACTCTTTGTGGGAAGGCAAAGCCTGGAGTATATAGCTAGTTTTAACTTTAGGCCCTCCTCAGATTTTGTACCGGGTTTGCTAGCATCTCTCGAAGTACGCCCTACTTTCTTGGACTCAATAGGGGCTGCACAACGTGAAGACCCTCAGCTTGTTGATGTGATTGATAAACTTTTTAGGGGTGAGACTTCTAGTCACCTCAGTAGATACGCCATCGATAATAAGGGTTGGCTGAGGCGAGATGGAAGATTATGCATCTCACAAGCAAGGGAGTTGACAAAGAAGATTCTCGAAGAAGCACATCATTCTAAGATGACTATACACCCTGGCGGCTATAAGATGTATAAGGATATAAAAAGGACTTTCTTTTGGAGCGGCATGAAACAAGATGTGGCAGATTTCATTTCTAAGTGCATGACCTGCCAATGAGTCAAGGCGGAACAGAAGAAGCCTGGAGGACTACTTCATCCTTTAGAGGTCCCACAGTGGAAGTGGGAGAGCATTTCAATGGACTTCATTGATGGACTTCCTAGGTCGAGAAGAGGCAACACTAGCATTTGGGTAATAGTGGATAAGCTTACTAAGAGCGCCCACTTCATACCTATCAAGAGTAGAAGGACCGCCGCATCTCTAGCATCTCTTTATCTCAAGGAAATAGTTCGACTCCATGGGATACCCTCCAACATTGTTAGTGACCGAGACCCTATCTTCACAAGCGAGTTTTGGCGGAGTTTGCAAGAAGCTGTAGGCACACAGTTATGTTTGAGCACGGCCTATCACCCCCAAACCGATGGCCAAACGGAAAGGTTGAATAGAGTTTTAGAGGATCTTTTGAGACTTTGCGTTCTTGACTTTAGAGGGACTTGGGAGGATCACCTTCCTTTAGTGGAATTCGCCTACAACAACAGCTACCAAGCTACCATCAGTATGGCATCCTTCGAAGCCTTGTACGGAAGACCGTGCAAATCACCAACTTGTTGGTGAGAGTCTACAGATAAGCTTATACTTGGACCAGATATGATTCGAGAAACTTCGGAGAAAGTGGACTTGATACGTAGGAGAATGAAGACTGCTCAAGACAGACATAAATCCTACGTCGACAAAAGAAGGACCGACCTTGAGTTTGAGGTTGGGGACAGGGTTTTCTTTAAGGTATCACCTTTAAGGAACGTCGCTCGTTTTGGATCCGCAGGAAAGCTAGCACTAAGATTTGTAGGATTGTTTCCTATCATCGAGAAGGTTGGAAAGATGGCCTATAGATTAGAGCTACCCGAGAGACTGGCCGGAGTTCACAACGTCTTTCATGTTTCTCACCTCCGGAAGTGTTTGCATGAGTCTGCGGAAGTGGTGGAACCTAGCATTCTAGAAGAAGCCGAAGTGGAACGTGAAGCAACTGTGAGGAGAGTTCCAACCCCCATCCTAGGAATTGAAGTGAAAAAGCTACGCAACCGCGAAGTCAAACTCGTTAAAGTCCAGTGGAGCGACGCCGAGGAAGACGCGACTTGGGAAACTGAGGACAGAATACGCGTTGCCTACCCTCTTCTTTTTGAGGGTACATCTTTGATCTCTCTCTTTTTCCTTAAGTTATGCTTTATCTATCTTTTTAGGTATATCTCCTCGGTCCTTTTTCCTAACTCCTTAGGTAGAAAACAAATGGATGCAAACATGTATTTGAAAACATGTTAGGGATGATGGCTGCAGATGGTTGCTAGTGGTTGCTCGTGGATGCATATACACACACCCTAGGTTATAGATCGGCTCAGTCACTTCATATTGCATATGCATATAAGTATTCTCATTTGTATATGGTTGAAACTTGATATGATGTCATATGGTTGTCCCATTTGTATGAATAGTTGTGCACTCATGTAGAGTTATGAGTAGGAAAATTTGCATACATAATGGATTCATGACACTTACATGATTCGCATTAAGGAGGTCAACTGAATCAGTAGACCGCCTGATTTCTGCATTAGATAAGGACATATACACACACTATGCATATGATCACGAAGCATTAGAAGTCTTTTAAGGACAGTGGATGCCTGTGTTTGCCGGTTGAGTAGATGGACTGTTGGATGGTAGGATATACATTCTTCCTAACTTGAAGATTTTGGGGACGAAATCCTTTTAAGGGGGGAGAATGTAATACCCCGTGAATTATATAACATTAAGCTTCACAAATTAAAGTGTAATTAATTCTAAATGAAAGAATTAAGGGAAACGGGTTACGCCATTGCGTTCGTCTCGGAATTCTGCTTGAGATAGAGTCCGAGTTTGCGCGAATCGGACTCCGTATGTAGGAGTTATGGCCTTTGGAAGTTTCAGAATAAAGTTTAAAATTCAAACAGCTCGGTTTTAAATTCAAAAATCAAATTTCAGGTTCAAACTGGGATGGGCGGGAAAATTCCCGACCAGAGACCAGGTCGACCATGGTGTCGACCTGGTAACCCCAGGTCGGCCACAGTGTCGACCTGGTCCCCCCAGATCGACCATAGTGTCGACCTGCCTGGTCGACCTGGCTGGCCAGGTCTGGCTCTGGCTCGAATTTCTGTGGCTCTGTGTGTCACTAGGGCTGACATGTCACCTCTTGATTGGCTCTCTGAACTTTGAATGGCCTAGATTCCTCCTGTCTTCATCTGACGGCTCAAAACAACTTAAAAATCTATAAATACACCCTAAGTCTCAACTAAAAATTCACATAAAAAAAATGAGAAAGGAATCGTCATGCTGCGAGGGAGGAATTGAACATAGCCGTCAAGAGAGAAAGGCCTAGAGATGAATCAAACTGAGAAGAAGAACAAAGTTTAATCAAATTAATCAACGCAACGTTAGTCTACCCAAAGGAGCGCATCTCAATTTCAGAATTCAGAATTCGGAATTCAAGATTGTGCATTCGTTGTAAGTATAGTGACCTTTCAGAATATGAATAAAAATTGTGATGTGATTTGATGTAAGTGAAAATAGAATTGTGTTATTGTATTGTATAAATTCTGTGTATTGCGATGGTTCTATCATAACTTGTGTATTGATGTTTGGGGCATAAATTGATTGATGCAAGCCTATTGAACAATTGTATATGAAAACAATGGCGCTTGTAAGTTTGTGGCAAAAACTAGAAATTGATCCCTTTTTGTTTATGCCTATGACATGGACCTTATACATTCATTAAGCCTAAATTAAGGCTTATGTAAACATGATTTAGACTTTAATCCTTTCATGACTACATGACCCAAAACCTATGATATCACTTCCATGTTTATTTGCAAGTATAATTGGATCTACGTTAAGTATCGTTTGTGTTTCAGAAACTATGCAAGTTCATGTTTATTTGCAAGTGTAATTGGATCTATGTTAAGTATCGTTTGGGTTTCGAAAACTATGCAAGTTCATGTTGAAATAGGCTATGTGATTAAATGTTATAATTGGACCTTTTGGTCAATATACATCATGCTAGTTTTGTGTTTGACATTATGCCAAGTTAAACATATTTAAACACAAGTTGTACAAGCCTAAACTATGCCATTTCATATGTCACCTACTTAGTAATACATTGATTTGAATGCAAGTTCACATGACTCATATTATATGTTAGTTGAATCGCTAAATTGCAAGTTCATGCGCCACACACCCTTATATGTTGCAAAATATTACATGTTCTTGATTTCCCCTTTTCTTACGCTTATAAAGTTGGGTTAAATTGTGTCAAGCCCAACATTTGTTATAACGTTGCGAACATATAAACGGGGGTAATAACATTGGGTGTAAAACATGAAAATATATGTTGGTATGTTTGGCACATGCCAACGACAATGACATTTAGAGTGGTATGAATTTTTATACCCAAAATAAAAGATATGACATTTACATATATAATTGAGAAGTAATAAAATATGTAAATTTTGAAAACACGATATGCTTAAACCGAGATTGGATTGAGTTGTGATGTAAACCTGCCCGGAACCGCCCGGCTGTCCAGTAGTCACAACATACCTATCCAATGTGGGTGGTTAAGCATTGAGCCCAACAATGACCCGAGGTTAGACTGAGCTACTGTGTAAACCTGCCCGGGACTGACCGGCATATCCAGTAACCGTAGCAATACCTATCTAACGTGAGCGGTCAGGTGCTCCCAAGAGGCTAAGGACAGATGGTAGGGTAAAGTCAACTATAACACTTAACCAAATTCAACATGTTAACAAGAATTGATGGGCGGGGTTAGGTAGAACAGACACTTAACCACTTAACATGTTTGACTAGAAAATCCTGGTAATGAGGGACCCGTTTCAGCGGTAACCCAAGATAGGTATCAACGGTACCCTGAAACTAGGCAGGGTGGGGCATAATTACTGGGCTGATTGTAAGCAGTCAAACGACGACGGTTAGTGCACAGTGCAGGTCTAACGAGTTGCGGGCGTGCACACACTTTGGAGCAGACAACCAGGGCACTGGGGACACCAGTAGTATAACCTATGCCATCTAGAATTTGTGTCGGGGCCGCCACCATGGGTCTTGATACACCCCATGGTGGGACCAGCATAGGTATCTACAATTCTTAGGGGCCGTATGACACATGTTAACGCGAGTAGGAGCCGATCTTTAAATAAAGTTGGGGATCACTTCACCCTCACCATGGGGTGCCAGTTAGAGTAAACTCAAGTAGATGCAGAGATATAGTATGGGTGCGATAGTACATTCGACATTCCCTTAGCTTGTGACACCATCCTATTTTCATTATATATCTATCATGACCTTTTCTTATTCACATACTGAAGAGTTACTAGATTTACTCAGGCTTTATGTCTGACCCTATTTTCTTTTCGTCTTCTTTTCTTTCGTTCCCCCCCCCCCAGGTCCACAGGGAGGAAACAACTCAGCTCAGTCAGGCTCTGTACAAGCTCCAAGAACGTAGACGTATGATTTGGGTCTCTTTTGCTCGGACTATGGCTTTGGATATCACTTTGGGGATTTTTGTCACTTTATTTATGTTTTCTGCTTCTTTAATTATCAAGACAATAATGATGTTGTAATGTTGGAAGTATTTTGAGACAATTATGGAATGTTTGGTTTTGAACACATATTGATGAAATAAAAGTCTGTTTGGTTTCCGCTGTTTAAAATATGTGTATTTATATCCATCTTGAGTTTATCTGTGGCTTTTACTTATAAACCTCCACCAAAATTAAGGCATTCCCTTTGCGAGTGACCTTAACGGAGGTGGGGTGTTTCACTACCCTTCATGTATGATAAAAATCTTACCTTTCATATTATAAAAATCCAACCTTTATACAATAAAAATTATAACTTCTTGTTTCAAAATTCATAAAATTCAGATTTTTAAACTGGTTAACCTAGACTGAATATTTAAATTAACTAAGACAAGACAAAATAAAATAAAATGAAAAGATCTTACAACGAAATGAGGGGGCGGGGGAGGGGGGTTAAGATGCGCAGAAGGTGGTCGGGGGAGGCTCTGGCCGGGGGGTGGCGTTGGGGTGCGCCATAGTGGCGGTTTTCTGCTGTGGGGCCGTTGGGGTGCGGATTCTTCAATAGGAAGAGGAATAGGAGATGGAGGAGCAAGGGGATCGGAAGGAGGAGCGATGAGGGGGGCGGGAGGTTTCTCGCCAGAGGCGGCGCGCGAGGGGGAGGGCTGACGTGGCTGGCAGCGCTAGGGTTCGAGCATTCTTTTTTTTCTTCTGTAAAACAACGGGAGGGAGAGAAGTGGAGGGGAGAGAGAAACCAAGGGGGTGTTTATAAAAATAAATATATACTAATATTTTATTTATTTTCTAAAGGGGTTGACTTGTTGTTCAGACTCCAATCGAGACCCACGACTGTCACCCCTAGCAAATTACCCCCATTCCGAACACAACGAGATATGTTTTGTAACCCAGTTCGGCTATTACGCTCAATTTCCGTCAAAATCAAAATATAAATCTATATATTGAATTTGAACGCACATTTCAATTTACCGGGGCCACATACGGACTCTAAAAATTACAGAAAAATTATTTCTAGCTTCGTATTGACGATACAGTCCTACAAAAACTAATTTCGTCGAATTTTGAGACCGTTAGAAAAATGGCCGTTTTCCTTTGCCACGCTCACATATTAATTCAGAAAATTAGGAATTTTGAAACCTAGCAATAACTTGGCATCACGAATCCAACAAAAGTGGTTTCATCGAAAACCGAGGTCGTTTGCAAAATTTCCATTTTTAAGGGCCAAAATTCCATAGTGACTATTCTGAATTTTCAACTGGACGTAACTTTTTATTCCCGCTATGAAATTTCAATTTTTTCAGACTTGTTGGAAAGATATTTTCAAATAGATTCTAATATTTTTGTTTTCACTAAAATCTGATTTATTTTGAATCCTATACATTCATTTGAACTTTGAAATCGAAATTTCAAACTACCGCGCCATTTTTAATTCCTTATATAATTTAAAATAAATATTTATATTCTAACGACGATCTATATAAATATGTACGTTCGAATTCTGTTCGAATTAAATTTCTCGTCGTTATTATTTAAAATAATTCATTTTAAATGTTCAACATTCAATAAAATTGCCAAAATAATTTTTTTTAAATTGGCTCGGATTTCCGGGTTATTACAATCTCCCCCACTTAAAACTTTTCGTCCTCGAAAAGGAACGAAGTTGAAAGTTGTTTTACAAATCAACTCAACTTCCATTATTTTCATTATCGTTTAAGTTCTTCAACTTTTCAGTTTCTAAGAACTTTTCAAATTTTTCAAAATTTTGGCTAACACCCTAAATTTCCGAAAAATTTCGCCATAACCTCCCCTGCACCGGGAGCTTCGGGATATTTCAAATAGCCTCCCATGGCTCTCACCAATCCAAAAAGAAAAAGAAACAGCCAAGCGGCTAGCCATTCGGCTCATAAAATCATCAAAAACCCAAGAAATACAATAAACATGTACCTATTTGTCGGGCAAACAATTTTATTCCTCTTCTCTAGCCTTCTTGCTATGACTTGTTCAATGTAAGTACATGTACAAGCATGCAAATGCGATAAATTTTCAATACAATCCACTATTGGGTCAATTTGGTTATATTGTTCAAATTTAATTAATCAACCAATAATCAAACAACACAATCATCAACCAATTTGTTGTTTATCTTTTCAAACTCATAACTTTGATATATAGTCAAAAATCACATTTTTGATGCCAAACCACCACAATAGGCCCTATCTAATTTTGGTTCTCATACCAGTCTAGTGGAAATATATAGATATCTCACTTTCGAAACACGAACATAAATCCTGATGATGGAGCTCCATCATCAAAATTATCTCCGGGCGACTAGAGTGTGATTCCATATCTATCCGGTATATTAAAACTTCAAATACACGCGAATCAGACATATATGCAAAATCTTTATATACTGGATTGTCCAAATTAGTACAAATAAATATTCAAATACGTTGAATAAGGTTTAAATTATCACAACAAAATTCGTTTTCATTTTAAAAATATACCCTTCACGCTCGTTCTAGGATACTAATGATCCCATCTCTAACGAGTCATTCCTATTGGATATTACTAATCCAATCTCTGATGAATTCTTTCGTATGGTTCTAATGTGCCTTATTCTCGAGCTCTGTAAACCAAAGCTCTGATACCAAGCTGTAACGACCATGAATTTCGCTCGATCCGAATCGACCAAGACCGTTCGAAACCCCTAATTGTTTTGAGAACACGACACATTAGAACACAAACATAAGAACATTTCATTGTATATTACAACAATTTCATCAGATTACAAGAATATACAGAGTATGAACCAATAATATACATCACAAAATATCAGAGATTGAAATACGTCACATAGCAGCTGAAAAATAATACAATACACAACTGAAAGAGATATACGGATACAGAGCTTTCCGGATATCATTCCAGCTGTAAACCAGGTTCCTGTGAATATAAATCTGCAAAACCAAAACTACTAGCTGCCCGTGTCAAAATAAGGGCGCCCAGAGTTCAGGTTAAAACAATAAACTCCAGGTCAGTCATGTAACTGGTATGACAACTAAAAAAGTTATTCAAAACTTTATTTTAAAGTTAGGTAAATTAAGGACCACGCCGTATAACATGGAACGGGTTTCCTCCCAAGAATACCAGTGCATAAAACAACAGCGCAATGCAAAATAAAGAACAATGAAGCTATTATAAGACCCAGGTCCCATCACACAATGCAACACAAGCCGAAGGATAGTGTTTTACCTTATAATAGCCAAAAAATGCTTGATACGCTAAATTTCATGTTTTATTATTACTATAAGCGTAAAGTGTCAAAACAATTTCAATCATAAGTATTAATCATAGACGGCATAAGTGCCCCATACCACTATGTTGTCATATATAGGTATACAATCAAAACCGGAAAGTCACGTATTGGAAGTTGGATTTCCATCTATGAACCAAGGCAAAAGATAATCCTCTATCGATTCGAAACTGTCTAGCCCGAGTCTCAGGAACATAACACATCGTCCCTTGGATTGTCAGGGCCGGTCCACCGATGTGGATTAAAATGCCTGAACACTGCGTTTCCCTGCCCTTTGGGGCGTAAATGAGCCAAATGACTCTATCGGCTCCACACAGTTACCGATATATCCGAGGCGCCTCGCAAAAGCAACAACCACACAGGTGAAAATAATATAAATGTCAGGGCTGGTAGGTCACTGACACCACCCTAGCTAGAAAGAAACGCATGTCCTCCCTGAGGTCTTCTCCCATTTCTGGTTCACAACCGGGGTGTGAGGCTCGCGAATCAACGCTATACAAAGCTATGCCACACAGGCCATGCTTTGATCATCAACCACAAGACTTTGCTTTTCAACAAAAGCTTGATCGTTTGCCACTTAGGCATGCCACACAGGCAATTCACACCATGCGATTGATATCCATCAATATATAACCCCTGAGCTCGTACGTCTCAGAGAAGGGCGTTAAGCAAGAGAATAAATTCTCCGTCGCCAAACAGATATATATTTAATCGAAATCAATCACACAGAGTAAAATCCAATGTCAGACACATAGTTCATTTACAAGTTCATTCTGGGTCTGAACGAAACCGGAGGCACCTTGTACCTTGCATATCCATCGATCTCCAAGTACGTCTGGACGATCACCAACTGATTCCCTCCTCTTGGTGTACAACCCAATCAAGATCATCAGTAATCACCCAAACGATGTGAAGACCTCCGGTCTTCGACCACCGTCTTCATCCTCGATACATCGTCGAATCAGTTATTCAGAATGGGATAAACCCGGTCTTTCTAAATAACCCACGTATATAATAAACAAGTGTTACACAAACACAACATACGCCTCATTCCAATTCATCAGTCACTAACCGTAAATTAGTAAGAGAACAATTCCCCAAATATTAACCCCAAAGGCCGAAACCAACATCAGATCAATACCTAGGAAACCATTCATCTTAACTAATCTTCAGTTAGTTGCTAAATTTCACATTCTCGGGGAGAGGTTCCCATTAATTTTATCAAAGATAAATTCTTTAAATTTATTCTTTAATCTTCTTTGAATATCAATTCAAACTAGTCGGGATTATCGAACCACACCGAAGTAATCATTTATTTTATTTCCCAATCCCAACCTATTCATCCCATGAAGTAAAACTGGTCATACTTCATATCTAACACCACGGTGTTATCGGTAAATTCAATTACCATTTCACGTTCAAATCTAATTAAAGATTTAACTATCGCCTGGAGCAAAACTAGTGACACTCCATTTTCGATCATTTCAATCTAATTAAAGATTCATTAAAACTCCACTTAGTTTTAATCTTCCCAAAAATCAATATCAATGATTATTTAACTTGGGAAATCATATCCTGTCTTTAACTGGGTTAAAAAACCAATGTCATTTAAAACACGGTTCACGATAAACCCAAAATCACATTCTAACTCAATTCCAATTAAATCCCATTTAATTGGTACACTTCATTAAATCTAAACAAAAAGATTTAATCTTTTTCTCAACTGGGCTTAAGAACAGTGTTAATGAAGACACCATTCACGACAAACCCAAATCCCATTTGATATTAAATACAAGGCTCTGAATATAAAATATACCGGCTTATATTCAATATCAAATTCTACGACCCACAAATACCGTATTGGAAATAACGATATAAATATATCTTTCAAATTTCCATAACAATATCTGTATAATCACGAAATCCAACATCGAAATATTCTAAAGACAATTTCAATTCAAATCCACTTTATTTATTTTAAAAATAAATGGAATTATAATTCTTGTTCAAAACTAGTTCATTTTGATAAAAATATATTTTTATCTTTTCAAATTTAGAATTTTCATCCCAATTCTTCACAAATCATTTCTAATGATTTTACACAAATTATTACTATTTTTAATAATTTTATCAAGGCTCGTACAGTTGATTTCCATCAACGGCCATCGAACTGCACTTACAACCACCTTTTCCAAATTTGATTTGGACATAATTCCAAATCCAACCATTAGATTTCAAATCTCTAATATTAGTTAGAAAGCTCTTTTCGATACGAACCCAACGGTTCCAATTTTAGGAGAATCCGACAGTCGGATCTCCCGTAATATACTTTCGAAGTCAATGGTCGAAATTCGTGAACTGCCGCTGCTCGGCGCGTTCTATTCAGGCCATTATATATATATATATATATATAATATTATATATATTTCGTCGATTTCCGCTTAAAACATATTTTATAAATCATTTTAAATTCGTTTTTGAAACGATTTCAACTTCATATTCAATTTCGAATCAAAATTGAATATTCCACATCATCGATATACAAATGATAATATTTTCAAAACGTTATATTTTGAAATCACTTCCTTTTCTATATTCATTATAAAAATGCACAAAATCGATATAAATACCGTTCACATCAAAATGCCGCATATCTAACAAACACGGCTTTATATATTTCAATAACTTCATTATTCTATTCAACAAATGAATATTTTCTTTAACACGTGAATATATATTTTTATCCAACAAATGAATTTTTATTCTATTCAACACATGAATTTTCTTTCTATTCAACACATGAATATTCTTTTTATTCAACACATGAATTTTCTTTCTATTCAACACATGAATTTTCTTTTATTTTATTCCTTATTTTCCGAATTGGAATGAGGCCCAATCAATTACCATATTATGTTAATTATATGGATTCACTACAACAAATGTATATAATAGCAACGATAAATCATCAACCATCATCCAGAGTACACCACACAACTGCATAAGCATTAAATATAAATAACTAACGCTTACACAGTCTGTCAACCCATCGATTGACATGCAACTAAATAATCGGGACTAGTGTACGTCAAATATCATCTCAATACCTGTGTGGGGTTTCAAGTCAACAAACACAGATTTTTATTTGTGCAGTTGGGCGATGTGTAAAATTTATCGTCCCAATCAATATCAATCAAATCAGTGTATATAAACAAATCGTCCGATTTGTTTATAAATATTTATTTTATATACACGTTAAAAATTGTATTTTTAACTATAAAATATTTATTCAATCCACTACACACAATCATGTTTCACAACACATCCATCAAACAAACAAGCCATCCATGGTCTGTGGATGACGGGTATCGGGTGCTGCTAAGCACCGTCTGCATCCTAGTATATATTTTAACTAGAAAATAAATTTAAAAGTGAGAAGTTCTCACCGAGAGCTAAACCAAACGCCGCGACTCTTCTTATGTAGGAAATCTTCGCCGTGCTCGCCTTTTGTCACTTTCGTCTACCGTATCCACTACATGTATAAAAATCGCATTTTTATATTATTGTCATGTATATAAAAATCACATCTTCATACTGCTACTATATAGATAAAAATTCCATTTTTATACCGCTACTATATAGATAAAAATTCTATTTTTATACCGCTACTATATAGATAAAAATTCTATTTTTATAACGGTGTTTATATAATAAAGATCATATTTTTATCACGCTATTCTCTATATAAAAATCACATTTTTATATATAAAAATCGTATTTTTATATCTCTACTACATATGTGAAAATCACTCCTTTACTCCGCTACTTCCATGATAAAAAATATATTTTTATCTTGCTAGTAATATAATAAAAATTATATTTTTAACTTCATACTCATATAAAAATTATCTTTTTTACTTCTTTATCTTAATAAAAATCATATTTTTATTACTCTACATTAATAAAAATTATATTTTTATTATCATGTATATATAAAAAAATCATATTTTTATTTCGTTAATCCATATATAAAAATCCTACCTTTCATGTATGATAAAAATCTTACCTTTCATATTATAAAAATTCAACCTTTATACAATACAAATTATAACTTCTTGTTTTAAAATTCATAAAACTCAGATTTTTAAATTGGTTAACCTAGACTGAATATTTAAATTAACTAAGACAAGACAAAATAAAATAAAATGAAAAAAATGAGCTTACAATGAAATGGGGGCGTTAAGATGCGCAGAAGGTGGTCGGGGGAGGCTCTGGCCGGCGGACGCCTGCGGGTGGCGTTGGGGTGCGCCACAGTGGCGGTTTTCTGCTGTGGGGGCGTTGGGGTGCAGATTCTTCAATCGGGAGAGGAGTAGGAGACGGAGGAGGAAGGGGATCGGAAGGTGGAGCGATGAAGGGGGGGTTTCACGCCGGAGGCGGCGCACGAGGGAGAGGGCTGACGTGGCTGGCGGCGCTAGGGTTCGAACGTTCTTTTTTTTCTTTTTCTATAAAACAACGGGAGGGAGAGAAGTGGAGGGGGAGAGAGAAACCAAGGGGGTGTTTATATATATATATATATATTATTTAATTTATTTTCTAAAGGGGTTGACTTGTTGTTCAGACTCCAATCGAGACCCAACGACTGTCTCCCCTAGCTAATTACCTCCATTCCGAACACAACGGGATATGTTTCGTAACCTAGTTCGGCTGTTATGCTCAATTTCCATCAAAATCAAAATATAAATCTATATATTGAATTTGAACACACATTTCAATTTACCGGGGCCACATACAAACTCTAGAAATTATAGAAAAATTATTTCTAGCTTCGCATTGACGACATGGTCCTAAAAAAATTAATTTCGTCGAATTCTGAGACCGTTAGAAAAATGGCCATTTTCCAATTGATTAAAATCAATTGAAACTGGTCAAATGCGTTTTCCTTTGCCACGCTCACATATTAATTCAGAAAATTACGAATTTTGAAACCTAGCAATAACTTGACATCACATATCCAACAAAAGTGGTTTCGTCGAAAACCAAGGTCATTTGCAAAATTTCCATTTTTAAGGGCCAAAATTCCATAGCGACTATTCTGAATTTTCAACTGGACATAACTTTTTATTCCCGCTATGAAACTTCAATTTTTCGGATTCGTTGGAAAGATATTTTCAAATAGATTCTAATATTTTTGGTTTCGCTAAAATCCGATTTATTTTGAATCCTGCACATTCATTTGAAATCGAAATTTCAAACTACCGTGCCATTTTCAATTCCTTATATAATTTAAAATAAATATTTATACTCTAACGACGATCTATATAAATATGTACGTTCGAATTCTATTCGAATTAAATTTCTCGTCGTTATTATTTAAAATAATTCATTTTATATGTTCAACATTCAATAAAATTGCCAATTTTTTTTTTAAATTGGCTCGGATTTCCGGGTTATTACATATCCATAACATGAGTAATCATCAATAAAGGTGATAAAGTATCTTTCACCACTCCATGAAGGAGCATCAAAAGGGCCATATATATCAGTGTGGATTAACTCAATTGGTTGATTACTTCTCATGGCTGGCTTCTTTACTGTGTGTTTAGATTGCTTGTCTTTAATGCAGTCTACACATACAACCATGTCACTAAAATCCAATTGAGAGAGAATTCCATTCTTTACCAACCTCATTATTCTTTCCTTGGAAATGTGGCCTAATCTTTGATGCCATAATAAAGCAGAACTTTCGTTGGATGCACTACGCTTAATGCCTTGATTTTCAACACTAAACAAAGATTCGGAAAACTTAACATCAAGATTGAACCTATAAAGTGAATCAATCAAAGTACCACAACCATAATAATAATTATTTTGATACAATGAAAAACCACCATGTCCAAACTTTACATAAAAACCTAAAATATCCAATTTACTCATAGAAACAAGATTCTAGCACACTCAGGTACACAAAGACATCCTTTAAAATCTACGTGACAACCAGTGTCAAAATACAATCTTTAAGTCCCAATGCCCTCAATTTGTGCCTTCATCCTATTTCCCATGAACAAGTACTGTTTAACTCCTTTTATGGGCTAGATTGAATCGAATCCCCGTTTAATGTGAGTAGTAGCATCAGAATCTAACCACCAAGTATTATTAGGAACTTCTATAAGGTTTGATTCAAAGCAAACCAAACTATAATGTGTACCTTTCTTTTCAAACCAAGCCTTCCTGTTTGGACAATCTTTCTTGAAATGCCCCATTTTATTGCAAAAGAAACACTTTTGCTTCTCCTTTTGGATTTGACCTTCAGGTCCTTTTATGGATGCTTTATCCTTCTTCTTATCCTTCTTACTTGGTTTTCCTTTACTACTGCCGGCACCATCATGACCTATGAGATGAACTGCATCATCCTTCATCTTCTTTAATCTCCCTTCCTCTTGAACCAACATGGCCTTCAATTCCTGAAAGTTCCATTTATCCTTAATGTTGTTGTAGTTAACCTGGAACTGACCAAACTCAAAAGGTAGAGAGTTAATGATGAATTGAACCAAGAGTGCTTCATTAACTTTCATTCCCATGGTCTTTTACTTTGCTGCCAAGTTATACATATGTGTTACATGATCATGGATGGGCTGAGACCAGTCAAACTTCTTTGTAGTTAGCTGACACATGAGGTTTCCTACAATTGACTTGTCCACCAAATTCGATTGTGAACACTCCTTAGTCATACGCATAAAATCCCTTGCATTCTTTGTCTTAGGCATAGATGGCTTAATACTTTCAGCCATTGTCATCCTCATGAGGTTTAAACTCAACCTATTAGATCGCTCCCATGCCTCATAAAGAGACTTCTCAGTCTCGGAGCTATCATCTGTAATGGCTAGAGGTTCCTCTGTTAATATTGCAAGGTCCAATGCCATTATACCTAGTGTAAACTGGATCTATTCAGACCATTCATCATAGTTAAGCCCATTGAACTTCAGGACAGAGTTAGCGGTTGCAAACATATTAGATGAAGCTGCAGACATTTGTAAATGCTTATTTATTAGTGCTTTGAGAACTTGATACAGATTATAAATATTATATTAACTTAAAACATGCATTCAAGTAACCTTTGGGTAATACTTAAATACAAACATTCATTGATGCTAAAATCTATATATACTTCAACAGACAATCATAATATACATATGTTAAATAAATATACAATATTTGGATATACATACACTATTCAACCTATGTATAATGACTAGTTCCTTTTAATATTATTGTTTGTATTCAATGATCCACCTTTGGGTGATCTCCTAGAATATAATCAATAAAATCAATTGTTCAATTAAACTTTTAATGTCATCTAATAGCATCTTATTTGCAATGAACAATTAAATATATTTACTCAATCCAAATTTCTGTATTTCAATATGACTAGGCCACTTTGGTGACTAAGTTACACAAGAGACAAAAAATGAATTCACACTATACTGTAAATGAATCAACAGACTGATTAACAGCCTTTAATGGCATGAATAATTTAACTCATCATTACAGTCAATACAATTTGAATTAAATGATCCTGCCGTTTCAGTCGTTATTCCCATTGATGTTGATTTCAAGTGTAAAAATATATATTTACATATATAACTAACTGGTGTGAAAAAAGGAAATTTGAACATGTTAAAATCAATTATTCCATCAAACTACAGGCAACTCAATCCATTGATTAAATACTTTAACATATATGGCACACCAGACTTAAATATATTTACATATAAAATGACCCTACATTTTATTTTATATGCAGACTTGCATCATTAAAGGGGATTCTACTGTTATTATTGACAGATTAAAAGAAAGCAACAAATATGAATTGGAAAATTATGTCAAGTCTAAACTGCTCTGATACCAATTGAAAGCCTTTAATTCTGTTTTGATTTCCATTTATGACATCTTTAATGTTTCTGATTACCATTGATGAAATAATTAATAGCCAAAATTCGGTTTTTGATTTCCATTAATGAAATCTTTGCTGTTTCTTATTTTAATTAATGAAATCATTCCAAAACAGAAAATAAGTTAACAAGATCTTAAACTTGACACAATTCAAGCATTAATTATTATATATAAAATATGAATAAGTAACCTGGTTCCATTTCAGTCATGAAATCCTTGTCACTACTAATGATTCTTATCCTCCCTTTGCCTTTCTCTTTACTGTTCTCTTTTATTTTGTTCTTGATGGAAAAACCGATCAGTTTCTTTTTATGGACTGTTATGTTGTAGTAATCTCATGAGAAAAGAAACTGCTCCCTTTTATATGCATTGTTGCGTTTCTTTTTCAAATTCAAAAGAGTCAATGACTGCAGCAGTTCTATAACTGCATTATGTATAAAAAAAACTACAAATACTATTTCAACATAAAAGGAATATATTAAAAATAATTAGGCAAGGGAAGAGGGACAATAAACACCCCAAATTTTAACAACTTCAATCGAAACCAATCCATCACAACGTCGACTTTAATGTTAAAATTCTAACACATAATATGAACTTAATTCTCACTATTAAACCATAGGACACATAGGCCACATGAACATCAAAATATTCTTACAACACTTCCCTAGAAAATGTCTTGAGAGCCTTGCCCTAGGCCGGACCTGTACGTGCGCAGGAGGAATTAGTAAGATAATACATTGTTTGTAAGAATTTTCTAATCTTATTACGAATTGTCTTGATGTGCATTGAAATGTTCAATTTTCATCTATATAGATGTACAAATTGACCAATTATTAGAACATGAATGAAATCAAGTTATCTTATAAAATAATTATTTCGGTAAAGAGAGACACCGGTACGAAGAGAAATGTAATAAATATTAAAATTAACATATTAATAGTTTGAAACTTAAAAAATATCTTTTGAATCTTAAACATTAATAAATTATGCTGCTAATATATAAAGATATTTTCTTTCCAACTTTATACAACATACCTCACATGATTCTCCACTCCTTATGAATACTCATACTTGTTGAAGTATTCAACAACTTGACGTTGTAGTATAGATTTCGAATAAATGTTCAACATGATATTATTATAATTTTTTATGGCACTTAAATTGTTGTAATTATTTTTCTTGGTTTCTGTCAACAATTGTGGATTAAAAGTAGTTTGTAAGAACTAAGTACAATTGTATATTTGTACTAATCATTTTTTTTCATGGTCTCGAATGCTTGACGATGAGCCATGCATGATAGCTTAATCCCATAGTAAAACCAAACATAGTACCATCTTTCCTTCGTGGTTCACAAAGTTACATGAAAAAGAGTCAAGCTAGCTCATCTTCAAACTTTTCTTTGTAAGAAGATTTCATTGTAGGTAGTCTCTTTTTAATGAGAGTAGAGGATGTTATATACTCTTTCACTGAATATCATAGGAGATTTTGTTTGTTATTCATATGGAATATTTCATTTAGTAAAAAATAGGATTAAAAGTTTGTGCTATTTTTTCTTTTGATATAAATTTAGATTCATGTAGTACTGAGAAGTCTATGTATCTAAATAATGATTGATGAGAAATACATATGATTGTTGCTTATTAGTATTATACTGAATATTTGTATTGTTTGACGGGTATACAGTGTTAGAAATTCAGTGGATGGAAGACAGAAATGAAACGGAGAACGATAGGAAAGCCTCGTGGCGTGTTGACACTATCCGAAAACAATATTTCCGCAGTATAGGAAATTTGTTCATAGGATACAACATGGCTTGAGAATTTTTGCGAGAGAGGAAGGAGAAGAGATCGCTTAATTAATTTTTTGGATCATGTTATCTCTCCATTCTTGAGGTGTTACTACAATTGAAATTAAGCTAAGATTCAAAACTCTATACCAAACTGTATCACTCATATTCATTACCAAACTTGAAATTTATTCAATTCAAATCAAAGTAAATGCCAATCAACTAGAAAAATACCTATAAATATATAATATTCAAAATATCACGACCTTTTATTTTTCTTTGATTCCTACTCGTTTAGCCTTGTTAATAGGATTTGTATATTTTTTGAGAGCAAACATAGTTGAAGCATTTCAATTGGATTTGGTAAATTCTTTAAAGCCTTCACAGGATAATAGTCCATTAAATTGGATTAGCTGTCGGAGATTGCAAATCATTCATTAATCTGGAGAACAAATTAAACAATTAAGTGGCGTGCATCTAATTTTTTGATGGAAAAACCACGATCTTTGATCTGAATAAAAAACATAACTTGATTATTTTTCTTTGCTCCGTACATAAAGGTCCATCTTTCGATTTAGGTGCAGATATATTTTCCAAGTACTCTAGGTACACGTCTTGAATATGTGATACCTGAAACCAAAATCATTAAATTACACAATTTGCGTGGTATGGCCAGTAGTCGTTAAACTATAAATAAATGAAAATTATTTCAATGGAATCTGTTCAGATAGAATTTCGATTAAGTTTATAGCACCAGCCCTTTTATGCCACATAATATCTTCTTCTAACTCTATCAGGAGATTGAGGAGAATGTTTGCTATAACAATATCATGCTTCCCTTTTTAATCATTAAGTTTTGAACTCTTAAATATTTTCCATGTAGATGTTACTTGATAGGAACCCAGTAAACAGATATCTGGCTAGAATGATACACACACACATATACATATAATTAGAAGACCCTACTAGCTTGGGTTCTATGTTGATGCCAGTGGACAATGCAGGATTCATATTCATGTTAACAAGTACAAGTTCAGAAAATAAATGAGTATGTGTCACCTCCTTTATGTTCGTATTTGCACCGAATTAGACTAATTTGTTCTTGCACCTTCTCTGACATGATTTTTACATCCTAAGACAATACACTTGATGTTGGATATATGGCATAGGGGTACAATTAAAAAAATGCAGACTTAGATTGTACATAATTAATAAACTTGCAAACAAAGTATAGAAAAAGTATTTGATTATAATTTGGAGAAATATGAGTCCTAGTCAAGTCTATTCTTTGCAACATGTATTCACATTGAATTTCCAAAATGGACCATGTATTTTTTTGAATTGAATTTCATATCCTAGGACAATATAAAACATTCGGAAGACACACATATATAGCTAACAAAAGTACGTGTTCAGCTTGATGTATGCCGTATAGTTGATAAGCTTGAATATAAAATATAGATTTCAAATAAAATAAAAAGATTCTCGTTTTAGTTCAAATTAAACCTTTATTTATTTAAACAAGCACTTGAATAAAGGAGAGCATAACGGTGAAACAAAAATTCTAATAACAAATCAAAAATGAACCCATGAAGAACACAGTTTGTCTCATGCCACTAACTTTGTACTCTAATCTTCCTTCTGCTTCATTTCCTATTATTTCTAAAAGCCACAACAATCAGAAAATGAAACCGATTGGTATCAGTTACAACTGAGATACTTTTTCTCTACGGGTAAACATCAGTGGGCCTGTATATATTATTAAAAGCCCAATGTACATGTAATGTTACAATAATGGCAACATATTCTTAGCCAACCGTGTATAGAAACTCACTGGAATTACAATAAACATTTTCATTCTCTTCTTTTTTCTGTTTTCAATCATAATATGTAAAAATCACAGATTACAAATATGGTATCAAAGGAAATATCTCAACGACACAATTGCCATGCCAAACAAACATCAGAGTAATTTCATCACCTGTTTGTGGCTGTAATTGCGGGTAGATCATCATACTTCTTGTCATCATTTGAACTGCGTACTTGTTTCTTCGTGTGTTGCAAGATTTGTAGACAATCGATGTAATATTGCTAATATCTTGTAGTTGTATTTAATAGAACTGAATGAATTTACAATGTACATAAGTGATCGCTATATATAGCGATAAAATAATCACGTTGGCTAATAACAGACAACCCATATTACTATATGTACAAGGCCATATCTCTTAGACAAATACATGGTCAGTTTATATGTGGTGATAACAGATATCCATATGTTAATACCCCCCCCCCCTCCTCAAATCGAGCTAGGGTTTCAATGGCTTTTGCTCTATGCCGCCACCGACAACTCTCGGTTATCCTCTTAATCTTTCAAAATTACTTCTCGATAATGCTTTAGTTAGGATGCCAGCCTTCTGGTAGAAGGCCGGTATATGATTGATTATAAGCTTCCCTGCTTCAGTCCGCTCTCTGATAAAGTGGAGGTCAATCTCAATGTGCTTCATCCTCAAATGTTGTATCGGGTTGATGGATAAGGAAATAGTACTCTTATTATCACACCAAAAGACTAGCTTCTTCGTGAATGATAGCCCCAATTCATTGATTAGGGTTTCCACCCAAATTATTTCAGCAGTGGCCGATGCGATAGCTCAATACTCTGCTTCAGTACTCGATCTGGAAATGGTCGGTTATTTTTTCGTACACTAGGAAATAGGGTTTGGTCCCATAAACAAACAGTAACCAGAAGTTGATCTCCAATCATCTGGGTCGTTAGCCCAGTCAGCATCACTGTAAGTGCTTAAATTAATGTCTTTACCAACTTTGATTGTTAAACCATGCTCTATAGTGCCCTGTAAGTAACATAGGATCCTTTGGCCGCCCTTCAGTGCTCACTTAAGGGATTAGCCATGAATTGACAAACTTTGTTCACACTAAAACAAATTTCTGATCTCGTAATAGTTAAGCACTATAGAGCTCCAACTATACTATGATATTGTGTATAGTTGTCAATTGTATCACCCTTGTGCTTGGACAATCGTAAATTGCAAGTCATGGGTGTGGAGATAGGTTTCGCTTTGTCCATGTTTGCTTTGACAAGTATTTCAGATATATATTTCCTATGAGCTAGAAATATTTCTGATTTTGACTTTCTTTAAACTTGTATACCTAAAAAATAATTCACTTCTCCCATGTCCTTAATAGTAAATGTTTTATCCAAATGAGATATAACTTTGTTAATTTCAGCATTGTCATTTCCTGTTATAAGAATTACATCAACGTAGACAAGTAAGTAGACACTTCCTTGATTCTGTGTTCTGGTGTATAGTGAACTATCTGACTTTGTTGTTGTGTAACCCAGACCACCTAATGTATTCTTTAGTTTAACATACCAAGCTCTTAAGGCTTGTTTTAGGCCATATATAGCCTTGTGCAGCTGGCATACATAATTCTCTTTACCTTTGCATACATACCCCTTTGGTTGTTGCATGTAAACAGTTTCATGTGGATCCCCATTCAAAAATGCATTACACACATCCAATTGCCTTATGTTACAGCCATTGTATAGAGCTATGATTAAAATAATTCTAATGGTTGTTGGCTTGGCCGCAGGGGAAAATGTTTCATTAAAGTCAAAACCGTACTGTTGTGAAAAACCTCTTGCAACTAATCTGGCCTTATGCTTGCATATGTTCCCTTCTGCATCCTTCTTTAGCTTATAGGTCCATTTACATCCCACAACATTCTTATTCTTTAGTGCATCAACAAGACTCCATGTTTTATTCTTTATTAATGCATTATATTCTTCATTGATAGCTTTGCACCACGATTTATGCTTGACAGCCTGTTTATATGTAACTGGTTCAACAGTGTATGCATTTTCTATAGTTGCACTGTATATTTTTGGCTTGAATATGCCATTTTTAGCTCTTGTGGTCATGTGATGCCCAGTTGGTTAATTTTGAACATTGTTTTCTTCACTGTATGTTGAAAATGTTTTTATAAACATTAGGTAGATTATTAAAAATGTTGGAATAAGTGTATGAATGACTCCTATATGTGAATAGTCCCACATCATGGGACTATATGGAAGAAGCAAGTATTTATACTTGTTTCTAAGAAGTCATATTGGGGCCTTGGGGCTCCCAATACGTGCTTTGTTGTGAGGAGGGAGACCATGCACCATGACCACCACACACACGCGTGCAACCCACCGACTCAACTCAACTCGACCTGGCCCGGCTCGGTTTGGTTTGGGCTTGGGCCTTGACTTTGTGGTGTAGACACTTATATTTTTAGACCAGAAAATATTGCTCTTTCGAACCGTATTTTTTTCTATGGAAATTTTTTTACGCAACGGTAAAATTTTGTCCCGTAATTTCAGTAGATCCGATTTTTTCTCCCACTACTCCGTAAAACCCTAATTCCCGTTCTATATATAGTCTTCAACTATAGACGAGAAAAAACTACCGAATTACATTTTCTCTTCTTGCCTCCGCCATTAAAATTTTCTTTTAGAAATTTTTGTGCAGTGCTAATTTTCGAACATGCAAACTGCATTGATTTGTTATGCAAGCAAATCAATTATTATTTTTCAGAGGCTATTTTATCCCAGAGGCGGCGGCAAAAGTATGAACTGGTTTGCACCTCTAACCAGATCGCCAAATCGTCTTCAAGAAAGCGATGAAGTACGTGACTTAGCCATTGTTTTCCCAATAATTTGAAGACAATCTGAAACAATGGCTTCAAACTCAGCCTTAGACGATGCTCCACCCTGTGCCTTCCAGATCCCTCTCATGACTACTGCTCCGTTCAAATTCGAAGGCTTGCATTTCAGGCGATGGCCTCAGAAGATGGAGTTCTACCTAACGATGAGAAAAGTGGTGGCTGCGTTGACTACTGACAAACCGCAGCTACCAGACAGACCTGACGAAACTGATACAACAAAGATGGCATCCTGGACTGAATAGTTAAAGCAACTACAGACCTGGACTAAACATGATTACCTATGCAAGAATTTTATTTTGAATGGACTGAGCGATGACCTGTATGACTACTACAACTCAGATGAAAAGACAACAAAGGAGATCTTGGAAGCATTGAAGGAGTATGATACCGAGGAGGCGGAGCCAAAGAAATATGCTGTAAGCCACTATCTAAAGTACTGAATGATAGATGACAGGTCAGCTTAGATGCAATCTCATGAGTTTCAGAAAATAGCTCATGTGATCATCTCTGAAGGTATGGAATTGGACGAACAATTTCAAATTACTGTTATCATTGACAAATTACCCCCAGACTGGAAAGATTTTAAGAATGTATTACGACATAAGACTAAGGAATTTTCCTTAGAAAGCTTGATCACGCGCCTCCGTATCGAGGAGGAGGCACGCAAGCAGGTCCAGAAAAGAAGAGGTGTTGATTGTCAATAACAACAACACTAAAAAGACCAAACCCGCTGTTCTGAAACTGAACTAGAAATCATTTAAGAATCAGAGCAAGTGCAACAAACATAATGGGAATTCGCAAGGAAACCCAAAAGGACAGCAAAAACCAGCCCAAATAAATGATTCTGGACAATTATTTCTATTTTACAATTGTGGAAAACTAGGTCATATGTCACGAAAGTGTCGGAACAGACCAAGCTCTGCACTGCAGGCTAACCTGATTGAGGAGCATCTTACGACTATGATTTCTGAGATTCACCTTATTGGTGGATCAGAGGGTTGGTGGGTAGACACTGGTGCTTCTCGCTATGTCTGCCATGATCGTGACTTGTTCACTACATACACTGCTGCTAATAATCAGAAAGTGTTGCTGGGAGATTCTCACACCACTAAAGTTGCAGGGATTGGCAATGTGGAAATTAAGTTTACCTCTGGAAAGACTGTAATTCTGACAGATGTTATGCATACTCCAGAGGTATGGAAGAATCTGGTTTCTCGCTTTCTCCTTAATAATGCTGGCTTTACTCAAGTTATTTGGGTTGATTTGTATACCCTAACTTATAAGGGAACTTTTGTGGGAAAGGGTTATGCTTGTAAGGGAATGTTTAAATTGAATGTTGAATCTAACGACTACTTCTGCTTATATGTTGTGTGATTTTAATATTTGGAACTCTAGATTATGTCATGTTAATAAACGAATAATTCATAACATGAGAACTCTAGATATGATTCCTAAAATGAAAGAATCTGAACCTGATAAATGTGAATTCTGTACACAAGCTAAAATCACAAAGAAACCTCATAAATCTGTTGATAGAGTTTCTGAACCCTTAGACTTGATTCATTCTGATATATATGAGCTTGATGGCACTTTGACTAAACATGGACATCGTTATTTTATCACTTTTATTGATGACTGCTCTGATTTCACCTACGTATATCTTATGAAAAATAAAAGTGATGCTTTTGACATGTTTAAAACATTCAAAACTGAAATTGAGAATCAGGAAAATAGGGAAATTAAGAGACTTCCTAGTGATAGAGGTACAGAATATGAATCTACTTCAATTCTGGATTTCTGTAAATTACATGGTATAGTACATGAGAGAACTGCACCCTATTCTCCTGAAATGAACGGTAAAGCTAAAAGAAAAAATAGGACCTTTACCGAATTAGTAGTTGCCATTCTACTAAATTCTGGTGCAACAAAACATTGATGGAGGGATATTTTATTGACTGTATGCTATGTTCTGAATAGGATCCCCAAATCTAAGAATAAAATTTCACCTTTTGGAATTTTAAAGAATCATAAACCCAATGTCTCATACTTTAGAACTTGGGGTTGTTAGTATATGTTCGCATTCTAGACCCTAAGAGAAAAAAATTGGCAAGTAGAGCATATGAATGTGCATTTATAAGCTATGCTATTAATAGCAAAGCATATAGATTTTATGACCTAAATGCACATAATATAATTGAATCAAATGATGTAGATTTTTATGAAACAAAATTTCCTTTTAAATTAAGGAATAGTGGGGGCACTTTAAGTATGCCTATTAGAACAGAACTTAATGAAAATTCTGAAGTTGAACCTAGAAGAAGTAAAAGAGCAAGAACCGTAAAAGATTTTGGTTTCAGATTTTTGTGCTTTTACTATAGGGGAGGATCCCTTAAACTTCTAAGAGCCCTTATCTTCTTTAGATGCCGATTTTTGGCAAGAGGCTATAAATGATGAGTTGGATTCTCTGGAATCCAATAAGACTTGGCATTTGGTAGATTTACCCCCTGGTTATAAATCTATAGGCTACAAATGGGTGCTTAAAAAGAAATTAAAACTTGATGGCACTATTGATAAATATAAAGCACGACTAGTAGCTAAAGGTTTTAAACAAAAAGAAAATATAGATTTCTTCGACATTTTTTCACCTATAACTAGAATAACATCCATTCGGTTATTAATCTCACTTGCTTCCATTCATAATTTACTAATACACCAAATGGATGTTAAAACTGCCTTTTTAAAGGGTGAATTAGACGTAGAGATTTATATGGACCAGCCTGAAGGATTCGTAGTACATGGTCAAGAACATAAAGTATGCAAGTTAGATAAATCATTATATGGTTTAAAACAAGCACCTAAACGATGGCATGTAAAATTTGATTACTTAATCATTTCACATGGTTTTAAAGTTAATGAAAGTGACCAATGCGTTTATTACAAATCTGAGAATGACATTTTCACTATTATATGCCTTTATGTAGATGACCTTCCCATCTTTGGGTCAAACACTCATGTCATAAACTAATTCAAATCATTATTAAGTGCCAATTTTGATATGAAAGATCTAGATGAGGCGAGTGTAATCCTTGCTATTAAAATTACTAGGTCAGAAAAGGGACTTTCTTTGAATCATTCTCATTACATTAAGAAGATACAAAAGAAATACAATTACTTTGACTGTAAACCTATATGTACACCATAGATCCAAGTGAAAAGTTATTTAAGAACACTGGTGAAGGTGTAAGACAGTCTGATTATGCGAGCATCATTGGCAGCCTTCGGTATGCCACTAATTGTACTAGACCCGACACTGCCTATGTCGTGGGATTATTGTGCAGGTTTACCAGTAGACATAGTATAGAGCATTGGCATGTTATTGAAAGGGTTATGAGATACCTTAAACGAACTAAGGACCTTGGATCACATTATGGAAGGTTTCCAGTTGTACTTGAAGGATACTCTGATCTAGACTGGAATACCTTATCTGATGATTCTAAAGCGACCAGTGGCTACATATTTAGCATTGCTGGAGGAGCTGTTTATTGGAAATCCAAGAAACATACTATTTTGGCTTAGTCTACTATGGAGTCTGAGATGATAGCACTAGCCACAGCTAGTGAAGAAGCAGAGTATTTGAGAAATTTGCTAGCTGAGATCCCCTTATGGGAAAAACCGATACCAGCTGTGTTGATACATTGCGATAGTACCACAGCTATTGCAAAAGTTCATAACCGTTAGTATAATGGTAAGAGACGACAAATACATCATAAGCACAACACTGTTAGAGAACTACTTTCTAGAGGTACCGTTAGAGTGGATTACATACGTACTGATGAAAATTTGGCAGATTCTTTGACGAAAGGACTGTCCAGAGAGAAAGTCCTTAATTCTTCTTAAAGAATGAGACTATTTCCTTTAGATTGTTGAGTCACGCACAATGGTAACCCAAGTTAAATGACCGGAGATCCCAAGAACTTGGTTTAATGGGTAAAAACAAGTTGTGTAGTGATATGAGTTGAACATGCTATTTAATAAACCAAGAAGCATGTATTCCTAAAGTGATTAGAGAATGAGTTAATAGAAACTCTTAATGAGATCTATACTCTATTTGGAGTGGAGTACCTACCTTCAGGAGTGTTCTTGATAGACTCACCTTTGTGAATGTGGAAATGTGGCCATTTTCTTTGGAGTTTTGGGCAAAACTTCTAGAGCGTTCACTAAACTAGGATAGACGTGCATGGCCATAAATGCACGGGCTTATTTGATTGCACTATAGAAAAGGTTGTGTGTGGTTTGATATCAGGAATATAATTCAAGACTACGTGTCACTCTAGTAAAAACTGAATCTTATTCACTATATGCAAAGGTTCAAGTCAGATGACACCTTTGTTTATGCACAATCATATGTTTTTTAGAAACTGCTCGAAAATAATTTTAAAAATTCAAGTGAGGGACTGTTGAAAATGTTTTTATAAACATTAGGTGAATTATTAAAATTGTTGGAATAAGTGTATGAATGGCTCCTATATGTGAATAGTCCCACATCATGGGACTATATGGAAGAAGCAAGTATTTATACTTGTTTCTAAGAAGTCAAGTTAGGGCCTTGGGGCTCCCAACACATGCTTTGTTGTGAGGAGGGAGACCATGCATCATGACCACCACACATGTGCGCGCGACCGACCGACTCGACTTGACCCGACCCCGCCCTATTCGGTTCGGTTTGGGCTTAGGCCTTGACTTTGTCGTGTAGAAACTTATATTTTTGGACCAGAAAACATTGCTTTTCCGAACATTTTTTTCTATGGAATTTTTTTTATGCAACAGTAATTTTTATGCAATGGTAAACTTTTATCCCGTAATTTCAACAAATCCGATTTTTTCTCCCACTACTCCGTAAAACCCTAATTTTCGTTCTATATGTAGTCTTCAACTATAGACTAGAAAAAACCATCGAATTACATTTTCTCCTCTTGTCTCCTCCATTAAAATTTTCTTTTAGAAATTTTCGAGCAGTGCTAATTTTCGAACGTGCAAATCTACACTGATTTGTTGTGCAAGCAAATCAGTTATAGTTTTTCAGAGGCTGTTTTATCCTAGAGGCGGCGTCGAAAGTACAAACTGGTTTGCACCTCTGACCAGATCGCCGAATCGTCTTCAAGAAAGCGACAAAGTACGTGACTCAACCATTATTTTTCCAACACTGTCAGTATCAGGTGTATCATTCTCACTATTTAGATTATGATTATTGCTGTTATGGCTGTTATAATCTTAGGGTTGGTCATCATCCTCACTTAAACGCTCACTTGAGCTATATCCAGGCCTGGTGCTGGAAACAGTTTGAGTAGCTAAAGTTTGCCGTGTGTTTCATTGCCATCTGTTTGCATAGTCCATTCTGTTAGTGTAGGAATAGTTCCCATGGTAGTTCTGGATTGATCATATTTTTGATTGTTATTGTTTTTCTTATATGTAAAAGGAAACACACACTCATTAAAAAGCACATGTCTAGACACAATAATCTTTCCCTTATCATCCATACACCTGTACCCTTTTTGATTACTTGCATATCCTATAAAGGTACATGGGCTGGATCTTAAGGAAAGTGTGTGGTTGTTATAAGGTCTGAGGCATAGGAAACACAAGCACCAAAATGTTCTTAAAAAGGTGTAATCTAGTTTATTACCAAACAAAACTTCATGAGGACATTTGTGTTGCAAATCTTTTGTAGGCATCTTATTTATTAGTTAAACACCAGTGTTAAATGCTTCATTCCAGTATTTTAAAGGTAAGGAAGTCATTGACAACAATGTTAATCCTATTTCCACTATATGTCTACGTTTTCTTTCTACATTGCCATTCGGTTCAGATGTGTATGGGCAAGTGGTTCTGTAAACAATACCTCTTTGATTAAAAACATGTTTAAGTGGTAAAAATTCACTGCCCCCATTTGTTTGCATAATTTTGATGCTGCAGTTTATTTGTTTTTCTATGAAAATTATAAACTGCAGCACTGCATTATATGTTTCTGATTTGGCCTTCAGAAAGAAAATCCAGGTGTACCTAGTACATGCATCCACGATAGAGAGATAATACATGTGTCCTTGCCTTGAGCTTAATGGTGTTGGGCCCCATAAATCTGTTGTAACTAATTCAATAGGTTTAGGGTATACAGTTTCAGATTTGCCAAAAGGCAATTTGTGGCTTTTCCCAGGTTGACAACGTGTGCAAATATTAGGAACAGGTGAGTGTTTAAAAGAAATGTTATTGCTTTTCAATATTTGCATTAAAATGTCATAGCTAGGGTATCCAAGTTTACAATGCCAAATATTTAAATCATTCTGGACACAATTACTATGATAAATGTTATCAGAATTATTATCATTGACATTGCTAATCTGTATGTTAGCATTACAACACCAAGTGATCTTCTCATTACCCAATCTTGATTGCATGTTGTTGAATCTGTAAAGACCATTATTCAACCTACCCTATAATAATATATCCTTACTCAACAAGTCTCTAATTAGGCGATATTTGGGGTGAAACTCAAAATACACCTTGTTATCATTAGAAAATTGGGACACGTTAATCAAATTCTTCTTAACATTGGGAAATCTAAGAAGATTGTTGAGATATAATTTTCTTTTACCTTTAACATATCCTGCCCCAATATGTGATATATTCATGGTTTCATTATTACAAGTATGAATAACTTGCATACCTGAATAATTCTTGTTACCAAGATTTTGATTCTGAAGGTTATTAGTAAGACGATTAGTAGCTCCTGAATCTGGAAACCAATCTTCAGTATTTTTATCATCAGTCTTCACATTATCATCACTGCTAATAGCTTGTGAAGTTGAACCCTCTGTATTTGACCTTCCTTGGTAGTTAGCTTGTGCCAAAATAACATTTATGCCTCTCTGTCCACCTTGGCCTCGTTGAGCATTGTTAACATCAGTATTAAATCTAAAATAGCATCTGTTTGCTGCATGCCCTGGTTTATCACATATCTGACATTTTATTCTGTTTGTACTATTGAATCTACCTCTTCCTCTGCCTCTCTGATTAGGGTTGTCTCTCTATCCTTGTGGGTTTCCTCTGCCATAGCCAGGTACAATTCTTAGTTGATTTGCATTTCTTGAATTTGAGGCTAAATTTATGTTGTATTCACTCTAAATGGCTTTTCTTTGTTCCACTCTACTCTCGTTTGCTAATAAAGTGGAATATACATATTGTATGTCTAGTAGGGTAGTTTGTATGGCTATATAGGTGACAAGAGATTCATATTCTTCATCTAGTCCATTTGTCAGTGTTAGGATTTACTCATTATTTGAAATATGATGTCCAACAGCCTTGAGTTTATCACATAGGGTTTTTACCTTAGAAATATATTCACGCATGCTCAAATGACCCTTTCTTGCATTCTGAAATTCTCTCCTGTAGTGCATGATCCAGGCTGACAACTGAGAATTGAAAATTTGTTGAATAGTGGACCAAATTTCATAAGATGAATTGCACCCTATAACTTGTGACAACAAATTTGCACTAATTGAGGATAAAAGCCAAGAAGATAGTAAGTTATCCTGTTTTTGATGATGAATGAATTCTGGGTTGCTGACCATGTTGTTTTCCGCATACGTTATCATTGCAGGTGGTGTTGGTTTGGTTCCTTGAACATAATCTTGAAGGTCGTATCCCTTCAAGGTTGTTTCAACTTGGAATTTCCACAATAAGAAATTGTCTTCATTGAGGGGAATCATAATAACTTGGCTCTTTGGCTTCACTAGAGGCAGAGGAAAGGTTAATGGTGGTCCATTGTTATCTGCACTTGAGGTTGCTGATGATTCATCAACCCTACCTCCTGCCATGGAGATGGAGGATTATGTATCAAGTGTTGACGAAGAGTGTATATGGCGAGGCCACCTCTCGAAAAGGTGGCAGTCTGTACAAGAACTAGCGAGTGTATTGGGGAAAACTCAGTGGTTCTTGTTTCATTTCAAGATTCAAGAACCGCTTAATTACATGGTGGGTAACAACCAGATGACCAGATCAATGATCTCTGATGATCAGGAAATGAACTGCTGCAGCCGTTGTGAACTCTGATATCGGTAAGGCACGACACAGTTCATAACTGATAAGAACAATCGCTAAACGATCAGAAGGGGATGATCTCCGACGATGAAAACACCTCTGACCTAGCACATCATCCTTTTCTTCTGAATCAGAAAAAGATAATTATATATTGCCATTTGGCTATTTTGTGCTCTGATACCATGTAAGATTTGTAGACAATTGATATGATATTGCTATTATCTTGTAATTGTATTTAATAGAACTGAATGAATTTACAACGTACATAAGTGATCGCTATATATAACGATAAAACAATCATGTGGGCTACTAACAGGCAGACCATATTATTATATGTACAAGCCCATATCTCTTAGACAAATACATGGTTGGTTTGTATGTGGTGATAACAGATATCATATGTTAATATGTGTGCATCTATTCCCACCAGTATTTTCAGCCCTGATCATTTAGCCGTGCCTCTAGCCATCACTTTCAGATCATCTGACTACGGCTACTATCACAGGCCGTTTCTGATCATCTATGATTCATTTTCCAGCGATTCTTGATCCAAGAAATCCATTCTTGGTATCTTGTTCACTTTCTTTGAATTCCTGTATCTCTATGAAATTTTTTCTTTTCATCTCTTCTGGTAACATAACTAACATTGGCAATAACAACACTGTTGCATCCTAAAGTACAAATCCATATCTATTCCCATTCAAACTACTCATGATAACCTATCAAAAAACATTATCAGAACTCAAAATCAATTTATCCCTATTCAACTTGATGAAACCAATTTTCTTTTGTGGGAATTTCAAGTGGAAACTGCAATTGAAGGCTGTGGTCTAGATGAATACATCAATGGAATAAAAGTAATCCCTGAACAGTTCACTATTGACGCCGAAGGCAACAACATAACAAATAGGGAATGCATTATCTACAAAAGGCACGACAGATTGTTATGTGCTTAGATTTTATCATATATTAATCCAAGTATTATACTACAGTTAATTGGGTGCAAGACTTCATTCGAAACTTGGTCTACTATTCAGAAAGTGTTTAAGACACAATCTTCAACAAAAGTAATGATGTATAGAAAACAACTCTAGAATATTAAAAAAGAGAGAATGGAAATGAGAGAATACCTCATGAAAGTCAAGAACTCATGTGACTTACTAGAATCTGCAGGCCAGAAAATTTCAGATGCAGAACAGGTTGTTTACATACTGAACGGTCTTGATGATGACTACGAGGCCGTTGTAGCCATTCTATCAACTATGGATCTATCACCAACCATCCCATATGTTCACTCTACTTTACTCTCTCATGAGGGGAGAATCGACCATTAAAAGTCAATTGTCAATGATCTATCTGCCAATTATGTTGCATCAAACAGAGTTAGAGCTCAAGATAAAGCAAATAACAATCAGAGACCCAATCAGTTCAGTAGAGGTCAGAGAGGCATAGGAGGTGGTAGATGGAATAATAATAATCGGCCAAGGTGTCAAATATGTGAGAAATTCGATCACACAGCCAATAAGTGCTATTTTCGGTATGATTAAAGCTACAGCCCAAGCCAAGGCAATCAAGAGAACAACATAAGTGCAAACTTAACAAATATTCAACAAGAATCTAGAGGACAGCAAGACAGTTCAAGAAATGATGATGCTGCGAAACCTGAAGATGTAAATGATGATGCATGGTTTCCCGATTCAGGTGCTACCAATCTTGTTACTAACAGTCTTTCCAACTTAAATCTTGGCAACAAAAAATATAGAGGTAATCAACGTATTCAAATGGGTATTGGTCAGTTTACTTCTATCACACACACTGGAGTGCTTATTTACAAGGTGAAAGAAAGCTTCTCCTAAACAACATTTTACATGTTCCTCAAATCAAGAAAAATTTAATAAGTGTGTCTCAGCTTGCATATGATAAAAATATTTACTTTGAATTTTACCCTAATTGTTATCTTATTAGGGACATTCTAACTAAAGACTTTTTATTGTAGGGTAAAAGTGTGAAGGGCCTATATAAATTCACCTCTACTAATTCAAAGAAAGTGCAAGATTGCAACGTAACACGTAATATGATTGAGTGTTCAAATTCTAAAAATTCATATGAACTGTGGCATGCCAAACTAGGGCATCCCAACATAGATACTGTAAGAAAGGTTATGAATAGTAATAACGTCAATATTGATATTTTGAAAGGAAAATGAGATTATTTTATTCCACTACAAAGAATTACAATATGTACGTTCCCCATTGCATAGATTTCAAAAGACCAAACAGTACTGAGAAAAAAATCAATCAAATATACAACTAAAAATAGAAAAAAACTCAATATTACTAGTGTGCAGAATTAGCCGAGCAGCTTCTTATTGTACCATACAAGAAGAATATAATTCCAATCTTCTGAAGCATCAAAGACTGGTGAACGAAACTCCATAATTGCACAAGCTGTAACTTTGAAGAGGATATATACATGATTGCAGTATACACTAATCCTCATATCAAAAGGGACGATTACAGCACTCCAAAAAACAAAATCCAAAGCAACCTATAGCAGAAACCACTGACCGCACAAGCAATAAAAAACCAGAAGTAACAGCAAGAAAAGCAGATCACACATCTTCAAAGCAAGAAATATCAGATTAGCAGACACTAAAAAATAGCATACAGTTTCCAGAGCCATACTTCAGATGAAGGAGGGATTAAATAAAGGGCCTGGATTGCTCCTCGTGTGCCTTTTTCCAGATTTCAACTTGGCATTAAGAGGTTGCACTTCATCTATTCCAAAGTCCATACCTTCATCTAAGTCAGAATCAACCCAAAATTTTCCTGTCGGTTTTCTACTCTTAGTATGAGAGGTAGAAGCTGAAGTAGTTTTAATAATGGGGAAGGTTTATCCTGATCCAGAAACAGGTTTACTAAGAGGAGGTAAATTGATATTAGATGGAGGTTTCAGATGTGCATAAGGAGAGGTTTTCGAATATGGTAAAGCTAACATAGAAGAAGCAATGCTCATAGAGGTACTTGCATTTGATGGGGTTGAGAAACTGAAAGAACTAGTCATTCCATTTGAAGAAGAACCAACATTGTTACATACTTCAGTAGAGACACCATCTGAATTATTATTACTCTTATCGGTTAAATCCTCAGAAGTATCAACATTAAGATTAGTACCCTCAAATAAATTTCCTATTAATGTTTCCTCTTCCTCAATCTGATCCACTGCATCAACTATATTAGTTTGCTCTTGCTCCACACTATGTATATTCTCTGCAGCTGTGTCACTACTCTCTGTTGTTTCAGACTCAACATTAATCCCTTAAGCCTCATTTATCACCTCATCATTATTCACATCCATAGAATAATTACTTTCTTGTTTAGTTGATAGAACATCAAAAGTGTTGCTATTAGTATTAATCCCAACAGGATTATCACCTTTTCCAGCCTCATCAATAATTTTATCCTTCTTAACCCAGACTTTCTTAAACTTATTATTAGCTGTTGTCCAATTATTATTTTTGGCATTAAAGGATGAATTCCTATTAGTAAAACCAACATGATCATTTACACTGAAATTATAATTGTGACCAAAATCCTGACAATAATCTTCATTACCCAGATCTGCTTTAGGATTTAATTCACAATGGCAAGTCTCATGACCAAAAATCTTACAAATGGAGCAAATACTTGGCCTCCAATCATAAGCTAACCTAACAGGAGTGCAGTCTTTACCCAAAATCAATTACTATTCTATCTGGTAGATCAAAATCAGCAGAAATCTCTATCAACGCCTTGGCATATCTAAAACGATCTAATTTTTCTGTGCTACAGTCAAAACAAATCAATCTCCCAACATGGCATGCAAGCCAACTTATGCCCAATAATGTCCAAAGAATTGTAGGAATACAATAAAATTGAACTCATATAGGTACTTTTTTAACATGAACACGCATATTTCCTATAGTTGGATCCCATAGAGAAATTATGAACATTCGGTCCCTTATGAAAATTGGATCTGATTTTAATATTTTTTTCTCTATCCAAATCGTTTGAAAACCTAAAATAGAAATGGATACCATCAAATATGATACTAACTTCACTAGATAATTTCCAAAAACGGTTTAAGAAATTTACCATAGTCGAGTAAGAAGAAGAGCCATCCAAGAAGAAGCCTAATAAGACATCACCCCAGAATTTCATGCCTTCTGACTTGACCGAACTAGGAATCTTTTTCGGCAAACCATCTCTAGGGATATCAAAATGCTGAGGTTGAAATTTTCCAGAATTCCGCGGAAGAGAAGAGAACAGATAGGCAAAATCCTTTTTCACAAAATAGGGAAACAATGCCCATGAAGCACCGATTGACAAATTGGAGGTAAAAGGAGAAATTCTTGGATCTTGAAAAGAAGAATTACCTCCAATATTTGCATCAGAAGGTTTTTCAAGGGCAAATGGCTGAGAAATAAGGGGACTTGAAGAAGAATTGCCTGGATCTGGAATGTTCGCTCCAAGATTAATCACTGATGGAATTGCTGAAGGGGAATTGCCTGAAGACGGTGGTGGATCCGAAGGAATAGGTGGTGAAGGGCGAGTAGGAAGAGGAGGGAAAGAAGAATCGAAGAGAGTTGCCTCAGTCGCCATTTTCAAGAGCTCTGTATAGGTCGCCATTTTTATTTTCTATTTCGTACTCCGCTCTGTAGACCGTTTCCAATATTGTATTAGTACAAAAATCATATATGTTCATATTTGTAGCTGGGAAATAGTCACTAACCTCCATTTAAGGACTCTGTTACAAAAATTAATTCAGCACTTGAATTAACTGTTGTAGACTTGTGGGGTCCAACCCCCATTGATCCTGATTATGGGTTTAAGTATTACATTTCATTTGTTGATGCTTATTCTAAATATATATATATATATATATATATATATATACGTTTTCTGAAAAACAAGTCTGAAACTTATAATGTTGTTCTTTAGTTTATCAAATATGCTGAAAAGCAAATTGACAATGAAGCTAAAGTCATTCAAAGTGATGGTGGTTCTGAATTCAAACCTTTGTAGAATTTCTTTCATGAAAAAGGCATTGTTCATAGGTTAACTTGTCCACATACTTCTGAGCAAAATGGATTAATTGAAAGGAGACACAGACATATAGTGGAAACAGGGATAATTTTGCTAGCACAAGCATCTATGCCACTAAAATTTTGGCCTGATGCTTTTGCTACAGCAGTATACCTTATTTATAAACTTCCTTCTAAAATGTTACAAAATAAGTGTCCTGCTAAAATCCTATTTAATAAAAAACCTGATTACTCAAGGTTAAAAGTATTCGGTTGTTTATGCTTCCCATGTCTTAGAATGTATAAATCTAAATTAGATTTAAGATCATCTCCATATACATTTATAGGCTATGCCAATAATATCAAGGGGTATAAATGTTTAGACAACAATGGTAAAGTTTATATTTCTAGACATGTGGTTTTCACTGAACAATTTTCCATCAATGAAAAGGAAATAAAAACAACCAGCAATATATACAATGCAAAGTTTTCCTTACCTCCTGTACCTGTATATACTGACTTTGATTTTAGTGTGTAGAAACAAAGCAGCCCTCGAATTTCACCAGGCTACTATAGTAACCAAGAAAATGATTTCATTCAAGATAGCACAGGGAGTGCTGATGACATTAATCAAGCCTCATGCCACTCTGAAACTAATGACAGAAGTCAGAGTGACATTAATAATGGAGGAGAAAGTCATCAGCCATCTCAACCTATAGCTGAACATGAAAGTCAATCACAAATTCAATCACAAATTCAACCTACAGCAAGTCATCCAATGATGACAAGGAGTAAACATGGTATTTTTAAGCCAAAAGAATACATGGCAAGTTTAGATGTAGAGGAACCATGTAACAATGAACAGGCCAGTCGAAATACCAACTGGAAAAATGCAATGCATGAAGAATATGAAGATCTTATTAGAAATAATACTTGGTTCTTAGTTAAGTTACCAAAACACAAGAATTTAATTGGGTATAAGTGGACATTTAAGATAAAGAAGAAAGCAGGTGGGACAATTAACAAATAAAAGGCAAGATTAATGGCAAAGGGATTCTCTCAACAACATGGTTTCATTTTTAATGAAACTTTTTCCCCTGTGGTAAAGCCTACTACTATTAGAGTTATCTTGACTGTTGCACTTGAAAAAAATGGAATATTTGGCAATTGGATGTTAACAATGCATTCCTTAATGGAAAATTACATGAAGAGGTATTTGTGCAACAGCCACCAGGGTTCATACAAAAGGATAGTTCGAAACTTATATGTAAATTAAACAAAGCTATTTATGGCTTAAAGCAAGCCCCAAGGGTATGGTTCGAAAAACTCAAATAAACCTTGACAAAATTGAAATTCAGTGTGTCCAAATCTGATAACTCTCTCTTTTTAAGGTTTAATGGTAACAATGTTATATATATTAGTATATGTTGATGACTTCATCATCACATGTAATAGTACAATGAAGTCAACAACTTAGTAACTAAATGGAGGGTTTTCAGTCAAAGATTTGGGACAACTAAATTACTTCTTAGGGATTGAAGTCAGAAGATTGCAAGATGGCTCACTGTTCCTCAATCAAAAGAACTACATTTTAGAGATTTTACTAAAAACAAAGATGGATCAAGCTAAATGTCTTCCCACACCCATGACAACTAATCTACATCTATCAAAATATCAGGAGGAATCTATTACTAGTGATACTCAATATAGAAGCACTATAGGTGCATTACAATATGTTACAATTACCAGATCAGGAATTGCCTACAGCGTAAATAAAGCTAGTCAATTCATGCAAAACCCTTTGGATCAGCATTGGAAAGCAGTGAAAAGGATACTGAGATATTTAAGGGGGACCTAAAATTATGGTTCAAATTTAAAATCCTGCACTAATTTGTGTTTAAATGGTTTTATAGATGCTGATTGGGCAACTGATGATGATGACCGAAGATCAACAAGTGGTCACTGCATATTTCTTGGTGAGAATCCTATATCCTGGTGCTAAAAAAACAATCAATAGTATCAAGGTCTAGTACAAGCCAAATATCGAAGTGTGGCTAGTGCAACTACTGAAATTATGTGGATTGAATCGTTACTAAGTGAACCTAAAGTTAACGTTAGCAAGGCAACTATTTGGTGCAATAATCCCAGTACAATATCATTAACATCCAGCCCTATTTTACATTCAAGGACAAAACATATTGAATTTGACCTCTACTTCATCAGAGAACAAGTTATACATGAAAAGCTTAGTTTAAATTACGTACCTAGCTCTTACCAGAAAGCTGACATTCTTACAAAGGCATTGTATACATCTAATTTCATCAGATTTAGGAAAGAGCTATGCATCACTGAGATACAACCTGAATCTGGCAGATCTTCCGAGCAATCCACCGGATCTAAGCATTTGGAGCTTCGCTTTACTCAACAAAAAGAACCATTTTTCACCATATCATCGATATGGCCTGAATCTGGTGAATCTTTTGAGCAATCCACCAGATCCAGGCATTTGGAACCTCATGCTAGTAATTCTCAACTAAAGGAATCAACCTTCAACACTTAATCGACGAAGATCGACAGATCCGAAGTTAACTCCAAATCTGAAGACTCCACTATGATGAATTCCACAAATCAGCAATATAGAATGCCTCGATAAGCCCTTAGAATTCGACTACAACAAATTTCACTCATTTTTGAACGATATTTGCTGCAGTTACTGACACTAGGAGGAGGGAGGCGCAAACCCTAGTCTGGTTTGAGGGAGGAAATCAGAAAATGTAACCGATTGGTATCGATTACAACTGAGATACTTTATTTCTCTACTGGTAAACATCATTGGGCCTGTACATATTACTAAAAGCCTAATGTAGATGTAACGTTACAATAATGGCTATATATTCTTAGCCTAACGTGTACAGAAACTGTAATGTCCTACATTTTTACGATATAATAATTAATTAGTTTAGTTATTTGAATAATGATTTAGAGATTCAAATGGTCATTTAATTAAATAATATTGAATATTTAATTAATATAAATAATATGATAATATATTTAATCCTGAAATAATCAGAATTAAGTTGAATTCACAATATTATGTGAATTGGATTATTTATAATATATAATTCAGTTTAGAATTGAATTATATTAACGAATTCATTATTTAAACGATAATTTGAATGTATAATTATAATCGAGCTCGAAATGACGTGACAGTTCGTAATTTGGCGATTCGAACTTTAAACGAACATACATAATCCGTTTTAAGTCGAAATTCTATGAAACAAGAAACGTTCGGAGCTGGTGAAGTATATATTTCTAATGGAAGAGAAAAATCGGGATTTCGTCGGTATATTTTGATTTATGTCCAAATCAAATTTTTTGAAAAGTCGCTATGGAATTCCTTTATAATTTATAACAATTTACTTATATTATAAAGGGATTTAAATATAAATTGAATATCGATATAACTGGGAATTTTGAAATATCGAGTTGTATATTCCGATAGGAATATTTTGAAGCTGTATGATATTCTATTGTGAATATATATGATAATATTAATTTATTAATATTTAACTTAATTATTTTCTTAAATATATTAATATTTAAATGGGTTTATTTAGAGCTTTAAAAATAGCCTCTTTTGCAAATGAGCTCCGTTTTCGACTAAACCAATTTTGTTGGATTCGGAATATTAAATTATTGCTAGATTTCAATTTTCGTGATTTTTGAAGTCGGTATGTGGCCGTACGAGATTTTAATGTGAGAAATGGTTGATAATTTGACTTTAAAAGTATGTTGTGTGATCAAACGGAGTCGGAATTCGATAAAACAAGTTTCGTTGGGTCCATAATGTCAAACCATAGCTGCATGTCAATTTTCACTGAAAACGGGATTCGTATATGATTATATGAATTTTAAACGATAAATTGAACTAACGCTTCAATAGAAATCAATATAAAAATGGAATATAAAAATAATATGTTACTCTATAAATACACCAACCTTCTTTCTAAACCTAAACCATTTTCTCTAAAATGAGAAACCGGTCTCCATCGTCCTCTTCTTAAAACGTGAATTTGTAAAATCCACAAGAATTGAAATAAAATGTTATAAATCAAAGTAGGTATATAGTTGGATTCAGAAAGCGATTCTCTTCAACTTCATACCCTTCTTTTAGGGTTCGACTATGATTCTGGAGTTTGGAAAAACGTATAGTGTCTCCTAGGGTTAGGCTTTTCGCGATATTTAAATACGATTTAATGAAATGAATGTTAGATGTGGTTTTGTTGAGGGATTTAGCATATATATGCTAACTTTTGGGAATTTCCGTCATCATTTGGTTCGGTGCTTTACTGTTGGGTTCACTGTGACTGAAGAACAAGAGTCGAAGTCGTGTTTCACGAGGTGTGATCAAGTAGGGAGTTTCTAATATGGAAATGATGATGACATGAAGAGAAGTGTAACGATGTTCTCAGTTTAGGAAGTAATGAAGGAGGCAGGGAGGAGAAGCTCGACATTTGGTCTGTGTTCAAGGCAGTTCGATGCAGCGGGAAAATGAATAATAAGCAAGCGGTTTATAAGGTAATTACGTGATCAATGGAGAATAAAACGAGATGGGTTATGGTAGTTTCTGTTTGGAAGTTTATGGAGTTCGCTGTCCTTAAATGATGCGAAGGGATTTTGGAACCGAGCTTTTGTTGTCTGATGTGCGATTTGAGCACGGGCAGGTGGAAAAGAAAGCCGAGTTCAAAAAGAGGAGGAGAACGGTGCGATGGTTGTTGGATTTCATGAAGAAATAGGGCGGATCGAAGTTTCTAAAGCTTTGAAAATGAGAAGTTCAAAAGGAGCAGGTCGCAAAAATATTTTGGGAAGAAGGATCGGAGTACTGTGCGGTTTGGGTTAAGGACGTGGGTCGGCCGATGGTACAAAGGTGAGGCCCAATAACAAAGACTATTGAAATTAGAACCATTTATATTATTTAGAAGCTTATAGAATTTATATCTTAACCATATTATATCAGAATCTGACGAAACAAGATCCGTTGGGATTGTATGGGCGGCAGCTATGAAATGAAACTGACTGGGAGTGAATTAGAGCTCGTTACAATTTATAGCAAAATAAATTGTCTGAATCAACCGACAATTATCGTTATTTAACAATGATCTTCCAACGTGAGTAAAACTCACTAACTCTATCAGTTTATATTTTTATAAAGATAATTTAGTAATGACAAATGTTGATTGACTGCTGTGTGATGATTGTTTGGTTGAATTTCTTATGTATTGGTTAAAATTATAGATAATGATATATATATAAATCGTTAATCAAACATTGATTCTGTTTATCATAATATTTCATGTTGAAATGAGATCGATGTTGATCATATTGTGTAACATCTGTGGATGCAGGGAAACAGGTCGGAGGAATCCAACTGGATTCCTCAACATTTATTTTACTGTTTTTCATATATGGTGATATATGATGTAATATATAATCTGTGGTTGATGATGTGTGTTAGAATGATATTGATCATTGTTATATGGTATTTTAAATACCATAAGAAATACTGGAATATATAAGGGAATTTTCAATGTTATATTGAAAAAAAAAATATATGAAATCAAAGGATTTTATAAAAAGAGATATTTATAAAATCAAAGGATTTTATAACAAGAAATATTTTTAAAATGAATAGAATTTTATAAAAGGAATTATTTATATAATAAATAAGATTTTATAAAAGGAAATATTTGGGAAATAAATATAGAATTATAAAAAGGGGATTTCGAATTATAAAAGAAATTTGAGATGATTTATTTAAATTAGATATTAAATAAAAATACGTTTTTAACAGATGAATTAAGAAGAATAATTTATAAATAATATTTTTAAATTAAGGAAAATATTTATCATTGGATAAATAAAGATATATAAGTCTGAACTTATATAAGAAGTAAAACAGATAAAGCGAGCAGATTAATTCATAAATAATATTTTATAAATTAAGTTAATTATTTATTAGTGGATAAATGGAATATATAAATCGGAACTTATATAGAGAAGTAATCGATTTTAACATTGATATTTGAAACTGAATATGAACGTAGTGTTAACGAGAATTTTAGATGGAATTATTAAAGTGTTGAATATAAAATAAGATTTTATATAAATTGTTTATAAATAGAAGTATAAATAGAATTGGAAATGGGATATTATTTTAAAATACAAAATCAAACTTATTGGATTATTGTATTTTAAAAAAGAAATATTTTTCACATTTGATGTGAATAATGGATTAAAATAAATATTTTATAAATTAAAACATTTATAAGGAGAATTGGGTTTTGAAATATGAATTCAAATGGGAATTTGATTGAGATAGGAAATAGGGTTAAAATGAAATTAGTTATTCGAATGGAGTTAATCAATAGAGTTATTCGAATAAGAGTTAATCGAGTTAGAGTTAATCGGATAAGAGCTAATCAAATAGAGTTAATCGAGTAGAGTTAATCGAATTAGAGTTAATCGAATATAGTTATTCGAAGAGAGATTATCGAATATAGTTATTCAAAGAGAGATTATCGAATATAGTTTATTCGAATGAGAGTTATCGAATATAGTTTATTCGAAAGAGAGATTGTCGAATAAAGTAAGGTATAAAAGTTTTATTTAAAATTAGATATTCAGAAGCATGGGATTATAACACTATTGTTAAAATCAAATGATTTCTGTAAAAGAAGTGGATTCATAAAAAGAATCCGAGAGTTACGTAAGGAAGTTTGTTAAAGGTTTATAAGGTGAACCTTGTCTATTTCGAAGTTAGAAATGTTGTTCAGTTAAGATCTGAGAGGTAGTTATACCCCAACTTGATTGGCTTCGTTTTTTAACTAAGGAATGGTTAAGGTTCAATAGTGAAGGTTGGTTAAGTGAATTTAGTTAATAAGTGTAATGTTTTGAGTTGGCATAGCGATGTTTAATTTAAACATCTGTTTAAATCCAAATGTAGGAGTTTTGGAAATGTTTTCCAAATAAAAATCAGAAATGTTTTCTAATATAGAAAATAAGAAATGGAAATGTTTTCCAATGTTAATAACGTATATTTTCAAAATATAGAAAATAAGAAATGTTGAATATATGGAAACAGGAAAATGAATAATGAATAAATTAATGAACTAAAGAGATAAATGTTAAATGACTACTGAGCTATATAATTTCCATCTGGAAATAATATCATTGTTTGCATACGTGTTTTCTTTGATAGTTAATTCACCAACTATCGAAGTTTTTGACCATTTTTCCGTCGTCAAAATGGATAGACTGGGATCAGATTCGTTATCTGAAAACCACTCTGTATGGGCGTTAGCGTTGCAATCAAATATGATGAAGATAATTGAAGACGAAGTTTTGCAAGGGCTGTCCTGTTTACAGAATAGTGCCTTGCGTTTGTCCAGTCCCAGGACAACCTATATGGAAGAATGTTTGACAGAGCATATTCAATAGATCGCATAAGTTGATCTCTTCAAACGTATTTACGTTTGGTGGAGAAGGAATTCGTTTCTCTTGGCTGTATACCCATTTTATTTTTGGGGAAATCAATTTGTGATTTGGCGGGTATGACGATGTGATATTCAAAGGGAACAAATGTGTGATCTGTCAGAGATAAGCGTGGCTTCTAGCCTCACAACCAGGAAATGGTATAAAATCGGGTAGGCCACATAACTAAGTGGTTGGCTGCCAATTAGGGTGTATTGTCACCTGATCTAGAGAAATTCCATTTACTTATATAATCTATTTCGATGTTGTCCCTTTCGGGAACGGTTGCTGATCCCAACCATTGGTGATAATACATTCGGTACACTTAAGCGAAACGAGTGACCGGTCATGTTTAGCCTGGGTTACAAGATGTTCGTGTTGAACCCGGTGTATTCCTCTCTAGAGATACACTGTCGGAAGGTAGTCTCATACCTTGCCAGTTGGAATTCATTAACCAATAAACGCCCGAGGTTTTTGATTATATATTATGTATGTGGAACGTGAGATGAAAGCTTTCTGCTATATGATTATTATATTGTGGTTGATAGACACTATTATAATATCAAAAGGATTATTGATATAAAGATTATCATTTCTTTCAAAAGGATTTTTGAATGTTGGACCTAGCGTTTTGGATTGTCATAAGGGAAAAACCCGTTCCGTGTTATACAACGTGATCTTATGAGATATTGTTTATTTTCTCAAACCGTTTTAAATTGTTTACTCATACCAGTCCCATGACTGACCCGGAGTTTATTTTGTTTTGTTTTACCCTAAACTCTTGGGTGCCCAAATTTGTGCGGGCAGTCAAGTAGTCAGGTTTTACAGATATTCTTGGAGAGCTTGGAGCAGGAGGCTTCAGGATTATATAGCTATTGCTTATTCCGCGATGTTGTAAGTTTTGTACTCTGATAATATTACTGTATGCATATATTGATTTTATTTCAAAGATATGGTATCTACTATATGTTGTTCGTTCCGCTGTGAGATTCGTGTTACTTTAATGTTGTTGTATGTTCTTCTTCTTCTATTCTAATTTTCTATCTTATCTATTCTCACCTTCTAACTTCTTTTATTAACTATCCGATATTTCCGATGCTTGATAGTCGACATTGGGTTATATGCCGATATCCAAGGTCGCAAATTCCCTGGGTCGTTACAGAAACTCACTGGAATTACAATAAACATTTCCTTTCTCTTCTCTGTTCTGTTTTCGATAATAATATACAAAAATCACATATTGCAAATAACAACAAATCTACCAAATCCTACCGCAAAAGTCAAATTTCATTGCTGCATACCTTTGTACAAAATGACAAAACACGAGATGCCCAGTTTCATAAGATGCCAAGCTTCATATACCATACTCATGAACAGTTGCATCCAACATGGAAGCCCAAGTTGTTATCTCACATTGTTTATTGAAATGATACATGAGCTATCTTTATTGGGTTTTCAACTTGATCTGTTTGCATTATCAGTTGATTTTAAAATTTGTGCAATAACTTTGGTTGCTCAGTTTTGAGCAAATTGCATTATTTAGCTCTAAAAATAGGGTACATATAGAATGCTTCTTTTATTGCAATGCACTGGTAAATATGTGCTTACATAGCAAACCTTTGCTAGCCCAAATCTCTTAATTTATTTTAATGACCATCACCCATAGTCAATTGGTATATTAAACGAATTCTACTGATATCCTTAGTTCTACACAACTGATAAGAATTAAGATTTTTTAGGCTAAAAGGCTTATCTTTTTATTCATTAGCAAAAGCCATTTATAAACAACATCCCATTCTGACTTTGTCAACGAATCACGTAAATAGAAAAACTGCAAATTACATCCCTATACTTGATTTTGTAAACAAATCACATAAATAAGGAATCCCTAAACTTGATTTTGTCAACAAATCACATAAATATGGAAACTACAAATTACATCCCTAAACTTCATTGATTTCCTAATCACTGTCTGCTCACCATATCACATAATGCCCGTGATTTCCTAATACCCCCTTCAAGTTGGAGCATGAGGGTAATAGACGCCCAACTTGCCAAGAAGACAATCAAACTATTGTTTACCCAAAACTTTGGTAAAAACATCTGCTAACTTTTCAATAGTAGAAACATGAGAGGGAGCGATAAGACCGTCTTGTATTGCATCACGTACAAAGTGTCACTCAACGTTTATGTGCTTGGTACGCTCATGAAATACCGGGTTTTGCGCTTGTTAGGAATTGCAGAATGGACCGCTAAGGCAAAACCAACACTAGAGGAGGGGGTGAATAGTATTTTTGAGAATTTAAACAAATTCTAAAACCTATATGACATGCTATATAAATCAAACACAACATAAATAATCACAGACACGGAATCAAACACAAACACAAAGATAAACAATTATAAAGTGCAGAAAATTGAAGAACACACTGGATTTTATACTGGTTCGGAATTGCTCCGACGTCCAGTCCAACGCAACGCCGGATTGCGCAAAGTTTTATTACTATATCAATATTCAATTACAATCCTCCTTGATTTCATGGCTATCAGGGATACTACCGATTTCACGTACACACTAGATCAAGTATACCCACCTTGATTTCACGGCTACAAGGGATGCCACCGATTACCCGTCCTTGATTTCACGGTTACAAGGGATGCCATCGATTTCACATAACCTAAACAATTACAAACAACCTTATAACTCTTCAATAACACTGGATTCAAAGAGAAATGAGTAATGAGTGAGAAGAGAAGAAGTTTAATGAAAATAGAATTGAATTCGGCAGAGTATAAATGTAGAAATCATAAAAATGAGAAGATATAATGGTGTAAAGAAAGGAGATGAAGATGGAGAAGAAAAATGATTTATAAATTCGAAATCAGACCCTATTTATAACATTTGAAAGGTCGCAACTTTTCTGAACCGTCACAAATAGTAAAAATACCCTTCCTTTCAATTTTGAAAAAACAACAGTTATATCTCGACATAGGGCAGAATGTATGTTGACATACCCTTGTTCAAAATTGGTTTTTGACCATTTTTCAAGTTTTTTGATATATATATATGTTATTCTGGAAATTCTTGAATTAAAACATAATGTTATAAATGAATATTATAAAGTATGAAATCATATGAAAACATAAATATAAATATATAAACATATTTATAAAATTAGATAGTTATAACTATATGTAAATATAAAGTATATAAAAGTATAAATATATAAAACTTATAAAACTTGATTTTGAAATCAAAAGTAAAGTAAAGAAAATAAAATAGAGAAGATAGCGATTAAAGATAGAATTTGAAAACAGAATTTGAAAATAGAATTTGAAATCACAAATTGGAAAATAGAATTTGAACCAGGAGTATTATTGAGAGTCTTAAGTAATCTAGACTCTATTACTGTATTTGTCTTGAACTCTTGAAATCTTGAATACTCATGAGTCTTGAATCATCTCTGAATTTTGAATCTCTAATATCTTTAAACTGTACAGTCTCCAGTAATAATTTATGTATATGAATCCTGCATATGTATGTGTGTGTGTGTATATATATATATATTCTAGACAAAAGTGTTAGTATATATATTTTATAATCAATTATTATTGAAATAAGCTTATTGTCATCAAAACTTAATTTTCTAACAGTCTCCCCCTTACTGATGATGACAACGTTATTTTATAAAATATCGTACCTGTATATACCCATTGATGATGATCATTCAAATACTCCCCCTTTCTATATGAATCCTATAAACTATGTCTATATTTTATAATTTCTCCCCTTTTGGCATTATCAAAAAGAAATTCTAAAACTACTCACTTAAATCGTATAACTATCTAAATAAAACCTATAAGTAACTAAGTAATTCCTAAATCAAAGTAGAATACTTGAAACACCCCGTAATTTTAAAATATTAAAATCAACAAATTAAAGAATACTTAATTATTAGAAGAAGAATGAAAGGAAACGGGTTGCGCCATTGCGTTCGTATCGGAATTCTGCTTGGGATAGAGTCCGGGTTAGCATAAATCGGATATCGTATGGAGAAGTTATAAGCCTTAGAAGTTTGTATACACATAAGGAAGAACACATAAATATATATATGTATATATATATATATATATATAGTTACAGAACCTTCAAAACAATTCAGAAATCAAAATCCGACCAAAGCAGGCTGATTGGGAAAATTCCCGCTTGTGGGTGTTGAACCCCCCCAAGGGGTGTCGACATGGATCTCGACCTCCCTTAGTGGGTGTCGACCCCCTCCCTCCCCCTCCCCCGGGGATATCTGGGCAGAATTCGTTTTATGTACCTGGACTTGATTCTGGGTCTGGTTCGTTGATCCTAGGATATAAATATGGTCCCATATTCTTCATTGGAGATCATTGTCAGATCTATTCTCTTTCAGTTCTCTAAACCTAACGCCTTGAGTTTCTAGTCACTTTTAGGTTTAAATAAATGACAGTGAATCGTGAAAGACAATGAGTTGGATATGTTGTAAAGTATGAATCTATGCCAGTATTAAATCTTAAACTATGTAGATCTGAAATAATTATGGTTATTCTATGATGTTGCCTATGTAGATCTTGATGGATCTATTTCTTTAGCTCTGAAATAATTGTGATTATTCTATGATGTTGCCTATGTAGATCTTGACTTGTGATTGTATTATGGAAAAAGGTGAATATGTTAATTTGGACAAGTTATGACATTGATTAGATTTGGTTCTTTCTGTAAATCTCCTTTCGCCTGTCATATTGTGATAAATTTGGATATGTTATAAATTGGACATGTGAATTTATCCTTAGATCTAAACATGCTACTATGTCACCCTTACTATGCTAGATCTGAATTGCTGGATATTTAAATGATTAGTTTAGACCTCATTTTTGTTCACTTTGACATCATAGAAATTGTCACAAGTTCATATGACAACCTTATGACTATGTTAATCTATGTTATGCCAAATCATATTCAACGATCACTTGTGTTACATCCCTATTAGCTTTCTTTTTCATCACTTATGGTTAGGCTAATTATTTAGCCTAGGCATGCCGTCAATTTTGTGAGGACGTTAGTTAGAAACGAGGGAAAAAGTAAATATTGGCATAATTGGGAAATAAACATTTTTGGACTAGTGATTCAAATTGTTGATAGAATGGGCAATAACACCCAAGAAGGTAAGATTAATTAATTGGTAAATTAATTAATAAATGGAATGTTTAGTAATTACAAATTGGAATTGTAATTGTACTTATGACATGAGGTTAGGTTACTTTAGTGGTGGAAGTCTGCCCGGACCCGACCGGCATATCCAGTAGCTACTAATGTTGAACCTAATGTGGGAGGTCTAAGTACGTAAATATGAATCGGGCTAAGACACGAGGTTAGGCCCAACTGTGGAATAAGACTGCCTGGACCCGACCGGCATATCCAACATCCACATGTTGTAATTAAAGACACCTTTTAGCTAAACATAACCAGTTGAAAACCTAGTTGTGGGGATGCAAGACAAAGGGGAGAGCTTGCATCTTCTTGTGTAGGACCCATTTCAGTCAGTAACCCTTAAATAGGTATCAAACGGGTACTCCGAACTAGGTTGGAGTGGGGCACGCTTACTGAGCTGATTGTAAGATATCCAAATGTGGAGTCGGTGTTGACGGCGCGTTCCAATGGGGTCATGTGCGTGCATGACTCCGCCTGCTAGGGAAGATAAGACGCTGTGACATCAGTATATATGGTTGTGCACATCCATAAAATAAAGGGTTGCCACTTTAGGGAGTGATACTCCCTACTGTGTGGCCAGCATAGGGTATCTGCGGAATAGGGAGCCGATCGTTTGGAGGTAGTAAATAGGGTACATCTAGTCCCGTCTATTTCTGTGGGGTACCTGTGTTCCTGTTCAGGCTAACACTCATTATTTTTATTTAGGTACTAGTTCTGTTTGCATTAAAACCCGTTACTAGAGTGCACCTAAAACTACTATTATGTTTCTGTTAGGATCATCCCGTTTTTGTTAAGCAATTTGGGAATGTAATCCTATTGCATATCTGTTATACTAGTATTGGTGCAGAGCAAGGAAAGTATTAAGAAGCGCTATCTATTCTATCTTGTTGTCGTGTTTACCTTGTCATACCTACCATTTATATAGTGATCTCTCTTATCCACTTTATGCCTGTCGTGATTACCTTTATTTATTTACTGGCTAAAAGTTACTAGACTCGTCAGACTTTATGTCTGACCCCTTTTGTTTTTCCTTCTCTCTTCCGTTTCCCTCCCCCCCCCCTCCCCCAGGTTCTCAGGGAGGAAACACTCAGGCTTGACCGTGATTTCTCTTGATTGCTGGAGCTGCTGATATGTATGGATCAAGCTCCTATTCTCGTTGCATTGGCTATATTTTGTTATTGGGGAATTTTCTTTCTTTTATGTACTCTGATATTTTTGAAGTACAAGATAGTGGTTTTTATGTTGTAATGGGTTTTTATATGTCAGACAAACGATGCTTTGGACCACGGTATTTTGATGATTAATAAAGTTGTTTATTTCCACTATAAAATTTTTTATGTCTGCCTTGTAATATTCTGTGCCTGTTTACCTAAAACTCTTCACGAAATTTAATGCATTCCTTTTGCGAGTGACATTAACGGATGTGGGTTGTCACACTTGGTATCAAAGCTGAAGGTTACTAGATTAGATAAAAGTTTTTGAAAATTATTTTTCAAAAAGGTTTTAAAAGTAAGTATTTTCAAGAAGAAAAGTCTGATTTGAAAATATTCCCCAAAAAGCCATTTGTAATATCCTTCGGTCCTTTATCTAAATTTCTTCCTTTTTCCTTTTTCAACATGTCTAGGGAACAAAACATTCCTGATATCCAGAGGGCGTCACAATAACCGGATGGTTCCGTTGGTATTTGGAGGCCACGACGCCTGCCGAAGGCCAAAGAGACGTTCCTCCCCAGCTGCGCCATTCATTCCTCCCCAGCTGCGCCATTCATTCCTCCTCCCCCTCCAAGAGCAGATAACTTCGCTAAGATCTGCAAAGACTTCCGTGCTACGGGAGGGAAACCATTCCATGGGAATGATACATTCGTTGAATCTCGAAATTGGCTCAAGGAAATGGAGTACTTGTTCGTGATCTTTGAAGTAGAGGATAGAAGGAAGTTTCAGTTAGCCGCCTGGCTACTGAACGACGAAGCCTCTTTTTGGTGGGAAATTACCCAAGCTGGACGACCTATAGAAACTTGGGGAGATTAGGTAGAGGTTTGAAATGAAATTTCTTTCCCAAGTTGAGAGAAGCATACAAATGGAGAGGTTCATAGAACTCAAACAAGGAAACTTGACGGTGAAAGAATATGTGAACAAATTCAACCAATTAGCAAGGTTCAGGTTAGAATTGGTGGATACGCTGCACAAAAAGGCTTTGCAGTTTGCTAAAGGGATGAGTGAACCCCTTCATGGATTAGCCATGTCCCATATCCCAATGGGAGCCAATTTTGAAAAACTTGTTGATATGGACCTAATGCATGAGGAAGACAAAGGAGAAAAGAAGGAGGAAAAGGATGAGGAAGCAACACAAAATGAGAAGGTGTGGCCCAAGAAGGGACAATAGCAGAAGAAAGGCGAAAAGAATGACAAGGTTAAAGACAAGAGGAAGTTCCATAGTTGTGGGCGAGAGGGTCACTTAGCCACGGACTGCAGGAAAAGGAAGAATGCTTGCTTCGCTTGCGGAGAGGTCGGGCATCTTATTAAGGATTGCCTGAAGAAACTGGGACAAGGTCAAGGGGCAGGAACTTCTGAAGGGCAGGTGCATGCTCTTGCGATCAGTTCTCCTGAAAGAGGTAGAAAATTTTCCGTAGAAATATTATTTTCTCTTTCAAATCATCCAGTTAGAACACATTTTAATTCAGGCACTTCACACTCTAGCTTTGTTGTTGAATCTCTACACTTATTTACTAGTATGGTAGTGGATCCCGTAGTTGTCTCAAACCCCATTGGTGGTTCGGCTCATTTATCTATGATTTGTAGGGGTTTGAGAATATCTGTGTTTGGCGTCAAATTTGAATGCAATGCATATGTGCTTGGGTTTATGGGCTATGGGTTGATTCTAGGTATGGGTTGGCTTACCACATATGGTGCCATTCTGGGTGGTGAGAGGAGAGTTGTTAAGCTTCTAACTTGTCACAGGAGGACCCTCGGAATTTCTTGTGACCCACAAGGGTCTGTCATGCTTAGTCTCCTAGAGTCTCTTGAGGCGTCTATCGATGATCTGTGATCGGCACTAATAGTCCGTGAGTATCCTGATGTCTTAGATGAGGTTCGGGGTTTACCCCCGAGGTGCGTGATTGATTTCCATATATACCTGGTAAACAATGTAAAGCCAGTTGCATTACGTGTGCGCCTAATGGCTCCTAAAAGAAGAGAGGGAACTTGATAAGCAAGTGGCGGGGCTACTTGAGAAGAGGTTTTATAGGTGAATCAGATCAGGATGGGAAACCTATTGAAGACAGTCCTTGAGGAATCCCATCATTCCAAGATGACTATTCATCCAAGTGGCGATAAAATGTATAGAGTTCAAGGTAGTGGGGCCAAACTTGCAAAAGGAAGTGAAAATAAAGAAGGGAGCAATGATTGGATGAGTTCCAACTTGCGTACTTGGATCGAAGGTTAAGAAGCTACGCAAACGAGAAGTCAAGTTGGTGATGGTCCAATGGGAAGACAACCAAGAAGATGCAACTTGGGAGACCGAAGACAAGATTTTTATGCTTCGTACCCTTTCCTTTTCAAGGGAATGTTCTTAACTTCTCTTCCAAAAGCTTTTATTCGCATTTGCTTCTATCATCTGAGTATATCCTATAAATCGAATCTTCGGCCTTTAGGTAGGAAATCCCATGATTGTAAACATGTGTTTGAGACATGTTATGTTTGATTGATGCAAGTGGATGCAAGTGTTTGCTAGTGGTTGCCCGTGGATACATATACACACACATATTATGCGCTAGATCGGCTCAATCACTCTCTCATACTGCAAATAGATGCTTATGCATTTTCTTTTCTTTTATGGATGAAAATAGATGAGTTAGCATATGGATGTTGCATTTAGACGAATGGAGGTGCACACATATAGAACTTACATGTTATAATAATACTATTTGCATATATATTGGATTCATGGCACTAATCATACATCGCATTAAGGAGGTCAACTGAATCAGTAGAACGCCTGATTTTCGCATTAGTATTGGGACATATACACACACCTCTACATATATCCATATAAGCATTAGAAATCTTTTAAGGACAATGGATGCTTGTGGATGATGGATGAGTAGATGGAAGATGGATGGTAGGTACATTCTTCTTAACTTGAAGATTTTGGGGACGAAATCCTTTATGGAGGGGAGAATGTAACACCCCGTAATTTTAAAATATTAAAATTAACAAATTAAAGAATACTTAATTTTTAGAAGAAGAATTAAGGGAAACGGGTTGCGCCATTGCGTTCTTCTTGGAATTCTGCTTGGGATAGAGTCCGGGTTTGCGTAAATCAGATATTGTATAGATAAGTTATAAGCCTTAGAAGTTTGCATACGCATAAGAAAGAATATATATATATATATATATATAATAATTCCAGAACCTTCAAAATAGTTCAAAAATCAAAATCCGACCAAAGCGGGCTGAGCGGGAAAATTCCCGCTAATGGGTGTCGACCCTCCCGGGGTGTCAACATGAGTGTCGACCTCCCTTAGGGGGTGTCGACCCCCCTGGGCAGATCTGGGAAGAATTCGTTTTATGTACCTGGACTTGATTCTGGGTCTGGTTCGAGGCTATAAATATGGTCCCATATTCTTCATTGGAGATCATGGAAGCTATATGCTGTCGGGTTACAAACTGAAACAGAATCAAATTCTACAACAACGGTCTAGCTAATCTAATTCAGAATTCAGATCTGTTCTCTCTCAATTCTCTAAACCTAACGCTGTCAGTTTCTATCCACTTTTTGGTTTAAATAAATGACAATGAATCGTGAAAGACAATGAATTGGATATGTTGTAAAGTAAGAATCTATGCCAGTATTAAATCTTAAACTATGCAGATCTGAAATAATTATGGTTATTATATGATGTTGCCTATGTAGATCTTGATAGATCTATTTCTCTAGATCTGAAATAATTGTTGTTATTCTATGATGTTGCCTATGTAGATCTTGACTTGTAATTGTGTTATGGAAAAAGGTGAATACGTTGATTTGGACAAATTATGACATTGATTCGATCTGGTTCTTTATGTAAATCACCTTTCACCTTACATATTGCGATAAATTTGGATATGTTATAAATTGGACATGTGAATTTATCCTTAGATCTACACATGCTACTGTGTCACCCTTACTATGCTAGATCTGAATTGCCGGATATTTAAATGATTAGTTTAGATCTCATTTTTGTTCACTTTGACATCATAGAAATTGTCACAAGTCCATATGACAACCTTATGACTATGTTAATCTATGTTATGCTAAATCATATTCAATGATCACTTGTGCTACATCCCCATTAGCTTTCCTTTTCATTGCTTACGCCTAGGCTAATTATTTAGCCTAGGCATGCCATCAATTTTGTGAGGACGTTTGTTAGAAACGGGGGAAAAGTAAATATTGGCATAATTGGGAAATAAACATTTTTGGACTAGTGATTCAAATTGTTGATAAAATGGGCAATAACACCCAAGAAGGTAAGACTAATAAATTGGTAAATTAATTAATAAATGGAATGTTTAGTAATTACAATTAGGAATTGTAATTGTACTTATGACATAAGATTAGGTTACATTAGTGGTGGAAGTCTACTCGGATCCGACCCTCATATCCAACAGCCACCAGTGTTGAACCCAACGTGGGGGGTCTAGTACATAAATACGAGTCGGGCTAAGACATGAGGTTAGACCCAACTATGGAATAAGACTGCCCGGACCCGACCGACATATCCAGCATCCACATGTTGTAGTCCTAATGTAGGAGGTCTAGCCCATTGTAACCATAAATGGACATGGTAATGAATTGGATTACTTAACCTAAGTTAATCCATAGGGATTGTATGAACCTAAATTTTAGTTGGGGGTTAAGTAAACTTCGCTGAATAAAAGGGGAGGGTTAAGTAAATCTTTGGTAGGTGGGTAATATTAGTATATATAGGCCCACAAACTTAACCATTAAATAAACATGCTTGAATCAGTGGGAGCGTTAAGTAAATCTTGGGTAGGTGGGTAATATTAATATATATAGTCCCAAAAACTTAACCTGATAAGGTTATGTAATTAAAGACACCTTTTAGGTAAACATAACCATTTAAAAACCTAGTAGTGGGGATGCAAGACAAACGGGAGAGCTTGCATCATCTTGTATGGGACCCATTTAAGTCAGTAACCCTTAAATAAGCATCAAACGGGTACTCCGAACTAGGTTGGAGTGGGGCACGCTTACTGAGCTGATTGTAAGAGATCCAAACATGGAGGCGGTGTTGACAGTTCGTTCTAACGGGGTCATGTGCATGCATGACTATGCCTGTTGGGGAAGATAAGATGCTGTGACACCAGTAGATATGGTTGTGAACATCAGGAAAATAAAGGGTTGCCACTTTAGGGAGTGATACACCCTACTCTGGGGGCCAGCACAGGGTATGCACGGAATAGGGAGCCGATCAATTGGGGGTAGTAAACAGCGTACATCTAGTCCCGCCTGTTTCTGTGGGGTACCTGTGTTTCTGTCTGGGCTAACACCTATTATTTCTGTTTAGGTACCACCTCTGTTTGGGTTAAAACCCGTTACTAGAGTACACCTAAAACCACCATTATGTTTCTGTTGGGATTATCCTGTTTTTGTTAAGCAATCTAAGAGTATGTAATCCTATTACATATCTGTTATACTAGTATTGGTGCAGAGCAAGGAAAGTATTAAGAAGCGCTATCTATTCTATCCTGTTGTCTTGTTTACCCTGTCATACTTGCCATTTATACAGTGATCTCTCTTATCCACTTTATGCTTGTCATGATTACCTTTATTTATTTACTGGATAAAAATTACTAGACTCGCTAGACTTTATGTCTGGCCCCTTTTGTTTTTCCTTCTCTCTTCCGTCCCCCCCCCCCCCCAAGGTTCTCAGTGAGGAAACACTCAGGTTTGACCGTGATTTTGGTTGATTGCTGGAGCTGCTGATATGTATGGATCAAGCTCCTATTCTCTTTGCAATGGCTATATTTTGTTATTGGGGAATTTTCTTTCTTTTATGTACTATGATATTTCTGAAGTACAAAATAGTGGTTTTTATGTTGTAATGGGTTTTTATATTCCAGACAAATGATCCTTTGGACCATGGTATTTTGATGATTAATAAAGTTGGTTATTTCTGCTGCAAATTTTTTTATACCTGTCTTGTAATATTCTGTGTTTTTTTTACCTAAATGCTTCACGAAACTTAATGCATTCCCTTTATAAGTGATATTAGAGGACATGGGGTGTCACAATACTCCCCCTTAATCTATGTAATCCTATAATAAAAATTCCTAACATCTGATTATCAAATAGAAACCAATCCAAGTATTATAATTACATTTGTTTGATACCAAATATACAAACCAAACCAAATCAAAAACGCCACACCATATGTTTAATATATACAAGTTGAAGTCATAGAATTCAAATTTTAAACAAATCAATCAAATCAACCATACCAATCAATTAAATGTTTCTTGGGACCTCAACCCAACCGTCTTCTCCAAAGATTGGATCCTTCTTGATTACTTACCAATCTTCATCTTCTTTGGTTGGTGGAGCCTTAGCGAGATTGTTATCTTCATCTATGAAAAGAGAGGAGATTATCCACCGAATTGCATAAAAATGCTTCTCTTGTTCAAACATCTTTATTTGGCTCAATTCGAGATGATGTTGTTTTCGTAGAATTATAGAGAGGATATTCTTGGAAAAGTTCAAGGTTTCTTCTAGATTTTCACTAAGATTATAAATTGGATTTGCCATGAATTTGAGAGGAAATGAATAAGGAAGAAGGAGAAATGGAATAATGATTTTTTCTGGAAGAAATAGACTTAAATAGGGTCTGGAATTCGTTGGATTTTGAATAGATATGAGTTAGTTATTTAATTTTAAATTTTGAAACAATTTGAAAAGCTGGCAGTTATATGTCAACATATACATAAATGTATGCCGACATATCCTATTTAAAAATTTGGAATTTTTCAAATTTTGAATCTTTTGAAACTATAATTAATTCTAAAGTTTTTACAAAAACTTAAAGAAGATTTTGACATAAATAAAATTCCATTCATTACTTAATAGAAAGCAAATACATCCAACTAATTAAGACACACTAAATACAAGATTCGAAAGCGTAATATAAGCTAATATATAAAGATAAATTAAACTAGATAGACTAGTTTTCGGATGATGATGAGGGAGGTGAGATTTCAAGCTTTCTTCTGATCTTGACCATGAACTTGGTCATTTTTGAAAAGTTCTTCTTAAGCTTGTTTTGATTATTGGCAATCTTTACTTGATTTTAAACCATCGTCTCTTTGTAAATGTGTAAAGTGCTGGTTGGACACTCAACACTTTCGAAAGAAGTTTCTTATTCTTCGACTTCCATTGGCGCTTGTTCTTGTTGCATTCGCGCTTGTTTGGGTTCGAATGTGTGATAACCCCAAACCCCTGTGTCACGGAAGCAAGGATAATCATTGGAATATAACAAATTAGTCAACGTTAGCAGATTACAGATAATAGCATAAACATGGAATAGAATAATTTACATCAATATGACAGCGGAATCATAGAATGTAATTAACATCATTATCAGAGTGGCACAATTATAGGATACAACGCAGAGCATAAAGGAAATGATCGGTCTATATCGCGATCAGCGGTACATATACATTAGATAGTACATAAGATAATACAGGCGGTAATGTCAATAGCCAAAATATAGATAAACTAGTCTTCGCCATAAGCCAAAAATGCACTTCACCATAGTGCTAAGCCAAAATACATCCTACAACCTGTCACTTGGCTGCCCGTGTATAAATAAGAGCACCCAAGCTTGCAAGTGAAACAACTATGAGTCAGTCATGGGACTGGTATGAGAAATCTACTTAATTGGTTTAACAATAATAATAAGGCAAATCATAGGACCACGCCGCTAATGCGGAACGGATTTTCTTCAATGGTTGCCAGTGCATGAAATAAAGCAAATTCTTTAAATAACGCAATGCTTTTTAGAAAAATGAAGCCATTATAAGACTCAGGTCCCATCACACAATGCGACGCAAGCTGGAGGATAGAATTTTACCTTATAATGGCCAAAATATGCTTAATACGTATAAAACAAAAGCATTTGATATTATTACTAGTGCATATAAGTTTCGAACACAATTTCAATCATAATGTATCAATCATAGACGGCATAACTGCCATCTACTATGTCGCCATATATAGGTTTACAATCAAAAACGAAATGTCATATTGGAAATTGGATTCCATCATGGGTCGAGGCAAGGGATGTACTCCTCGCCGGCTTCGAGACACTATAGCAAATGCCTCAGGGTTACACACTCTGGGCAACCCCCGGATCCTCCGACGCCAGTCCTCTCTTACATTTGAGGATTGACAATTCCTGAGCACACGTTTTCCGTTTCTATCGGACCTATCCATCGGCTCCATAGTAACCGATATATCCGAGGCGCCTCGCAATCCAAAATCCACATAAGTAAAAATAAATAAATGTACCATGACACCACCCATAGCTAGTAAGAAACGTCATATCCTCCTTGGTTCCCTTATCCCTTTTTTGAATCATATCGAGGTGTGAGGCACGCGAATTAATGCTATACATAAAGCTATGCAATTTAATGTCGTGCTTTGATCATCAACCACAAGACTCTACATTTCAACAAGAGCCTTGATCACTTGCATCTCAGCATGCCACATTGACATTCCACACCATTCGACTGATGTCTATCGACATATAACCTATAAGCTCGTATGTCTTAGAGAAGAGTGTTAAGCAAGAGAATAAATTCTCCGCCACAAAAAAGATATATATTTAATAAAGATCAATCAACACAGAACGAAATCCAATGTCAGACACACATCCATTTACAAGTCCGTTCTGGGTTTGAATGAAACCGGAGGCACCTTATTCCTTGTTCCATATGTCCAATAAGGAAGAGAGGCCCTCACATATCCTAATAATCAACAAATACGTCCGGACCACTACCACTGTAACCCCTTTAGGGGAACTAGCCATATCCAAGGCATCAGTAGTAATCTATTCGATATGAAGATCACTGGTCTTGCACCGTCTTCATATCTTCAACTTTTAATCGTCGATCAATTATTTGAAATGAGAATTAACTTGGCCTTTTCAAATAATTCACGTATACATAGACTTAAAATCAATTCTTTTCATGGTTAAATCATTTGACATTCACGTTTCAATTCAATATAATAATTTCATGTCAAATACATCTAACCATCAGAATATCCAGTATACCGAGTAAAATCGGTTTATTTCCATTCCATATCGCTTATTATATTTTATAACGATTTATCGCAATTTTTATTTATATAAAAATAGCCATTTTTAATTAAACGATGCTTCAGGTCATTACATGGCCCTGGCGCTATTTTTATTTAGATTTGATTTACATATTTCTCAAAATCTAACCGTTGGATCTTAGCAAAGTTAATACTATTGGAAATATCTTTCCAAAGCGAACCCATCGGTTCCAGTTTCGGGAAAATTCGGCGGTCGGATCTCTCGGTATAATCGTTTAAAGTTACGATTTCAAAATGCGAACTGCAGCTGCGCGATTCCTTTTATTTTAATTTATATATACATATAAATATAATTTATTCGACAATTTCGAAATCGTTTTCACTTCAAAAATTTGGCTAACGCCTTTAAATTTCGGAAAATTTCGCCATAACCTCCTTTGTACGGAGAGGGGTTTGGAAATTTATTAGGCCGTATTAGACACCCAATAAAACCAGAATAAACATACACAATTTTTAGTGACCTATTCTATGCCCAATGGAGTGTGTAAAAATCATAATTTCAGAGAATAAATTCTCGTCACCTTGTCCAGTATTGGAAAATAAATAATCCATGTGCCGTATCTAATAACTAGAGAGACGTGATTATTGTCAACTCCAGACTCGTATGGGGTTTTTATAAAATCTAACAATTTACCGTTATATTTTATTTAATCTATATCAGTCCATAATCCGTTCAACCTATAATACAGTCATCTCCATGCAAGCCTCTCGCTTGTATGGTAAATCCAACCTCGTCACATAAGCTCCAAATGCTTATGTGGTATATGATAGAGTATGCTATCTTCACGAAGTACGCCATGTAGCGTAGTTCAAAATTAATTGTTACTATCCTATGGCGACGTTTATAATCTCAAATAGAACAACTAGCACACCGTATCCAATGGCAATCATAGGAGTTTATATAATAATAAAATTGCGCAGCCAACTCATTAAGGTTTACCTATTTGTCGGGCACGCAAATAAATTCTCTACTCAACAGTTAATCCATTTTTTGTTCAGCATATGTATATATATGCATATCTACGCTAAAAATAATATTTTTAGTGAATAAATGTTTATTTTCGTACATGGTTATTTTTAACACTACATATACATGTCAAAAATATTATTTTCAATGAACAAACATTTATTTCAACACACGGTTATTTTTAACACTTCATGTATATGTTTAAAATAATATTTTAGATATCAACACGCAGTTATTTTTAATACTTCATATACATGTTAATAATAATATTTTCAACGAACAAATACTTATTTCAACACACAGTTATTTTTAACACTTCATATACATGTTAAAAATAATATTTTTATCGTTCAAAGAATTTATTCAACATATGAACATTTTTAGTGGTTCATACATACAATAAAAATGTTATTTTTATTGTTTAAATTTTTTATTTCAAATATAAATATTTAATATACTTCATAAATACAATAAAATTATGATTTTTATTGTTCAAACAATTTATTTCAAACATGAATATTTTATATACTTCATACATACAATAAAAATGTTATTTTTATCGTTCAAACAAGTTATTCAACACATAAACATTTTTGGTGGTTCATACATACCATAAAAATGTGATTTTTATTGTTCACACAATTTATTAAACACATGAATATTTCAGAAAATTTTGGCACTACAACAGCAGGGTATTTAGCACCACCATCATGTCCAGCACGGCTCCTCTGCTATCCTAGACCTTGCAGCATTACAATAATTTCATTTCCATAATTTCCACAATACCATTCATTTTCACAACATAATGAATTTACCACAAACACAACCAATTTTGTTGCAACCACAATCAATCATTCACAACCACAATCAATTATTCACAATCACAATCCAAACAATTTATATCGTACATGGTATGTGGACGAGGGAAGTATACATATATATATATATAAGTATATTTATTTCCATTTCCATTTCATTCAACACATATATGATTTATGCAATGTATATATAATTTCTACATTGCTTATATAATTTATACAACGCTCACATATGAGATATACAATGCGTATATAATTTATACTTCGCTTGTATAATTTATACATCACTTTTCCATTCCAATTCGAATTAGCCTCTTCTAGAATGTAGTGTACGATGTCATGGTCCAAATGTCTGTTGTTTCACTGGATTTCGACAACATACAAAAAAGATATAATTTTTATTAATAAATCGAACTTTGCAATGCTTTAAAGTGTTATAGTCATTTAAATTAAACTCAGCCGTTACCCAGCTAATCCTTCAAAACTAGGTCTTGAATTTACTTCCAATCCGAAGCACGAGGCGACGATTAGGTTTTGCCACGAGGTGGAACTAGGAAATGCACGCCGATCGATGGTGGTGGGTTCCAACTCAGTGGTGAATCGGTGACATGGCGGCGAGATGAACGGGCCGACTTCATGAGCGTGGATCTCGAGAAATACAGAACGAGGGAGGGTGAAACTGGTATGGATTTAAAGAGGAGGAGATCTACAAAATCCTTAATAGGATCATTTGATTTCGTCGAGTGGATTAGGAGAAATCGAGGAGAGAAGTTCTGAAGAACAACCGCCGTTGATACGAGGGTTTACGGGGATTTTTTTCTAAAATGAAATAATGAACGGAGAATTCCTATTGGCCCATTGTTTATATTTTAATTTTTAATTTTTTTAATTTCAAAAATACTCATTAATCCATATGAACTCCATATCAACCCCAAGGACTATAGCCTCTAGCTAAATACCCCCATTCCGGACATAATGGATTATGCTTCATAAGTCCATTCGAATATTTCCGTCAGTTATTCTCAAAATTAAAATATAAAACATTCAATATTGGTATTGAACGTACATTTTAATTTACCAGGGCCACATACTAATTCCAAAAATTCCCGAAAAATAAATCTAGCTATGTTTGGACCATACAATCCCAACAAAACTGATTTCGTCGAACTTGGAGACCGTTTGAAAAATGGCCTTTTTTCAATTGATCCAATTTGCATTGTATTTGCAAAACACATTTTCCTTTGCTACGCTCACATAATGATTCCAAAAAATTATGGAATTTTAAACCTAGCAATAAATTGACATTCCGGATCCAATCAAAGTGATTTTTTCGAAAACGGAGGTCATTTGCGAAATGGATATTTTTAATGGCTTTGTCGTTATTTAAAGACGGAATTTTTAAATTTTGACCAAATTTCTGTTAAAATTACTCGAAATAAATTTTTTAAATTGGTTCTGATTTTTCAGTTTGTTACAATCTTCCCCACTTAAAACTTCCCGTCCCCGAAAAGGAAACAATAGTAAAATAGGAAACAAAACGAAAATGCAAAATATTATAAATGTACCTTGCACCAGAGCTAATCAGAGATGCCCGCTCTGCACTTGGGATAAGCCTATTTAATGCTATCCTCGGTCTCCCATGTATAGTCCCTAGGATCTCCGCTCTACTGCACTTTGACTAAGTGAACCTTCTTGTTCCTCAGAACCTTGGTTTCTTTGCCAATAATTTTTAGTGGCTCTCTTCTCACTGCTAATTTTGGAGTGATATCCAAATCTTGTTGTACGGCTTCTTCTACAATTAAATCTGGATCATGTACATGCTTTCGAAGTTGAGAAATATGAAATACGTCATATACTCCTGGCAACCAATCGGGTAACTAAACCCTATAAGCAAGATTTCCAATCCTTTCAAGTATAAGAAATGGACCAATAAATCTAGGCGCCAACTTCCCTGTTTTCCCGAATCGGACTACTCCTCTCATTGGAGAAACTTTCAAATATACATAATCACCAACACCAAATGCTAAATCTCTCCTTCTAGAGTCTGCATAACTCTTTTGTTGGCTCTGAGCTATTTGCAGTCACTTCTTAATGAAATCGACTTTACCCGAAGCTTCACGAATCATGTCGAGACCCAATACTAGTCGATTGCCTAATTCTACCCAACATGCGGGATATTTATATGGTTTACCATACAATGCTTCGAATGGTGACATTTTTAAGCTCTCTTAATAGCTGTTGTTATATGAAAACTCAACCAAATGCAAGTGATCTTCACATGATCTTCCAAAATCGAGAATACAAGCCCGCAACAAGTCTTCTAGTATACGATTCACCCTCTCAGTTTGGCCATCTATTTGAGAATGATATGCGGTGCTCAGATTTAACTTTGTTCCCAACTCTTCTTAGAATGATTCCCAGAATTTACTAGCGAATATCGGATCACGATCACTAATAATACTACTGGGAACTCCATGTAGCCTAACGATTTCTTTAAAATAAATTTGCGCCAAACTTTGACCTGTTCTAGTCGATCTGACAGGAATAAAATGGGCATCGTGAGACGATCTATGATCATCCATATGCTGTCATTTCCTCTCTTGGTTCTAGGCAAACCATCTATAAAATCCATGGAAATTTGATCCCACTTCTATTCTGGAATGTCCAATGGTTGCAACAATCCGGTAAGTTTCTGTTGATCACTCTTGACTTGTTGGCAAGTAGAGCGTCGGCTGACATATATGGAAATGTCTCTTTTCATTGCCCTCCACCAGAACGTGCGTTTGAGATCATTATATGTAACAACTGGCACTTCCGTTCACGCTAGATATTGTCCCCAACTTAGCTACCGTATAGGTGTGGGGTTTTACTCCTCAAAAGGCCTCGGCGTTAGTAAGAGATGGGCTCTACTATATAAGTACCCACTTCACACAGGCTTCCACGATGTGGGACTTAGGGGTGTTACATTATACATCTTACTCACTCCTGGATGGATACTAAGTTTGGACTTGTGACATTCATCCAATACTTCTCTTCGGAGCTTAGGAATATTCGCGATGCAAATTCGGCCTAATAACCGTAGAACTCCTTTGTTATCAATCTGTAAACTCGAGGGTTCATCTTCCTTGATTCTCTTGCTAATCCTCTAAATAAATTCATCGTCTTTCTGAAGAACAAAGATCTTATCAATCAATGAAGGCGTAATAATGAGATTAGCAATAATGGCTTTCTTTCTGCTGAGCGCGTCAGCTACAACATTGGCTTTCCCCGAAGTATACAAAATATCTAGATCGTATGCTGCAAGAAATTCTAACCAACGCTACTGCCTCAAATTCAAATCTTTCTGGGTGAACAAATACTTCAATGACTTATGATCTGTATATAATTCGAACTTCTCACCCAATTGATAATGCCTCCATATTTTCAAAGCAAACACGACGGCTAACAAATCAAGATCATGAGTTGCATATCTCTTCTCATGCGGCTTCAACTGACAGCTAGCATAAGAAACTACTTAGCCTCTTTGCATTAATACCACACTAACACCTTCAAGAGAAGCGTCTGTATAGACTGTCAAATCTTGATTGCCATCAATAATAGTCAACACTGGAGCAATAGTCAACCTTAATTTCAGCTATTGGAAAGCCGCCTCACATTCTAGAGTCTAATTAAATCTTGCGTACTTCTTTGTAAGCTTTGTTAATGGACTAGATAGATTCGAAAAATCTTTAATGAATTTTCGATACTAACTAGTCAATCCTAGAAAACTTCAGATTTCTGTGGGCGTACTAGGCTGTTTCCAATCTTGAATAGCTGTAATTTTGCTTGGATCAACTGAAATTCCTTCCTTTGATACGACGTGACCAAGGAACTTCACTTCTTCTTGCCAAAATATACATTTAGAAAATTTGGCTTTTAAGACATTCTTTCTCAGAATCTCTAACACTTGTTCTAAATGTTTCTCACGCTCGCAAGCTGACTTAGAGAAGATTAACATGTCATCAATGAAAACCATCTCAAATTTATTCAAGACTTCTCTGAGTACTCTGTTCATTAGGTCAACAAAATAAGATGGAGCGTTACATAAGCCGAGCGACATTACTAATCACTCATAAAATAAGTCTGGACCTTTGAAAGCTGTCAAAGAAACACATTCTTTGGCAATACGCAGTTGATGGAAACCTGTAGCTATGTCCATTCTAGAAAATACCTACGCCCCATTCAAACGATCCAACAAATCATCAATACGGGGTAATGGATATTTATTCTTGAGCGTTTGCTTGTTCACGTCACGATAATCCACGCATAATCTGAGGGTACCGTCTGATTTAGGAACAAACACTAGCGTTGCTCCCTAGCACGAGAAGCTAGGCCTGATTAGACCTTTCCATAGCAATTGTCGAGTTGGATCGGCCAATTCTTCTTTCTCTTTCAAAGTCATTCTTCGAATAGCGTGCATAACTGGCCATGCATTCGGAATTAAATCGATTTTGAAGTCAATTTCTCTTCGCGTAGGTAAGCTATCAACTTCTTCAAACAAATCCGCATAATGTTTAACGACAGGAATATTTTCTAATAAAGTAGGAGTAACTTCTAGCGCGGACCAAAATTCTTTTCTATCTGAATCTGAGCCGTGGCATGGTATAATAATATCTCCCAACTTCGTTTTAACTTTAACTACTTTTTAGGCACATTTTACTTCAGCCTCATATTTCATTAACCAATTCAGTCCAAGAATGATATCGAACTCAGAAAAATCCATAACGATCAAATCAAAAGGAAACCGGTAGAAAGAATAGGAGACAGACACTCTACAATATAAACTGAGAAAAAGAGATCCTCCTATCAGATTATGAACTCTAATTGATTCTTTAAGCTTTCTTATTTTTAACTTTAACTTTTTAATGGTGTTACTTGAAATGAAACTTTGTGATGCAATAGTGTCAAATAATACTGAAACAAGAATATTTTTAATAGTAAGGGTACCTCCAAAACATCAGGTCTACCTGCTCCCTCCGAAGAAGCCGGCGGATCCGCCCCGTCATACACATGAGTCACTTGGGAACTTTTGAGCAATGGACAGTTCCTCCTAATATGCCCCATCTTATGGCAGTTGTAGCACTCATTAGAATTGCAGGGATTCTGACTTGAGCCTGATTGATTGGTCTTTTTCCGCTTTGGAGCGTTGCATTCATTAGTCCAATGTCCGAGCTAGTCACAATTGAAGCATTTACCCTTTGGCTTTCTGTTTACTTGAGGATTTGCGACTGCTGTGTTGCTTGCCTCAGGTTGCTTACCAGAAGATTTCTGTTTGTTGTTGGCTTGATTCTTGCGACGGTCTTCCTGAAAGTTCCTCTTGTTTAAACTTTCATATCTGCATGACATCCCAACCATCTTGGTGAATGGAAGGTTAACGTGTCCAGTTGTTCGACTTTGGTACCTACGAAGAAGCCCATGAATAAATCGCTTGCTCTTCTCGATAGGAACCTGAATAATCTTGGGGGCGTAGCGAGATAATTCGGTGAATTTGTTGAGATACTCATGGATAGTGCGGTCTCCTTGCTGGAGATTAGCGAACTCGTCATGTAAGCGCTCGACTTCCTGTCGATGGATGAATTTCTCATTGAACGACTCCTTGAATTTGGCCCATGTCACGTCTACCTCAATCTCGCCTACTGTGATGGCCTCCCACCATATCAGTGCTTCATCCTTTAACAACCAGGATGCCATGAACCTCTTCCTATGATCTTCTAGCTCTAGGCCTGCGAAAATTCGTTCGCATGTCTTCAACCAAGCCTGGGCTACAGCCACTGTACCATTGCCAGAGAATGGGAGGCCACCTAAATTCCTTTATTTCTTAGCCACCCTATCGAGATCAAATAGTGGTGGGGGCAGTTATTGTGGCACTTTAGCCTCAAGATTGGGTTGATTTGGAGCAACGAGGATTTCACCCCTTCCTTGGCCTCTGCCTCCTTTACCTCTACCTCTAGCTCTAGTACTCATCTCAGTCAATTCTGTACAAGCAAGAAAAGAGTCAGACCATCAGAAATGATAATTTTAAGGAATGGTAAAAGTAGAAGGACATAAGGAAAAACAATGATGTACTGATCAAATTATTATATTATTCTACTGTGCTCATTTTAGGACATTACTAATTCTATCTCTAATGAGCTACTCGCCCTAGAACACTACTAATTCTATTTTTGATGAGGCGTTTAATGTGTTAGTTTCCAGAACTAAGATTAACCAAAGTTCCGATACCAACTATGATAACCCCAAACCCCCGTGTCACGGAAGTAAGGATAATCACTGGAATATAACACATTAATCAACATTAGCAGATTACAGATAATAGCATAAACATGAAGTAGAATGATTTACATCAATATGACAACAGAATCATAGAATGTAATAAATATCATCATCAGAGTGGCACAGTTATAGGATACAACTTAGTGCATAAAAGAAATGATCAGTTTACATCGCGATTAACGATACATATACATCAGATAGTACATAACATAATACAGGCGGTAATGTCAATAGCCAAAATGCCGATAAAGCTAGTCTTCGCCATAAGCCAAAAGTGCACTCCACCGTAGTGTTAAGCCAAAATACATCCTGCAACCTGTTACTTGGCTGCCTATGTATAAATAAGGGCACCCGAGTTTGCAAGTGAAACAAACTATGAGTCAGTCATGGGACTGGTATGAGAAATCTACTTAACTGGTTTAACAATAATAATAAGGCAAATCATAGGACCACGCCGCTAATGCAAAACGGGTTTTCTCCAGTGATTTCCAGTGCCTGAAATAAAGTAAAATCTTTAAACAACGCAATGCTTTTTAGAAAAATAAATCCATAAATAACTCAGGTCCCATCACACAATGCAATGCAAGCCGGAGGACAAAGTTTTACCTTATAATGGCCAAAATATGCTTAATATTTAAAAAAACAAAAGCATTTGATATTTTTACTAGTGCATATATGTTTCGAACATAATTTCAATCATAATGTATCAATCATAGACGGCATAACTACCATCTACTATGTCGCCATATATAGGTTTACAATCAAAAACGAAATATCGTATTGGAAATTGGATTCCATTATGAGTCGAGGCAAGGGATGTACTTCATACATACAATAAAAATGTTACTTTTATCATTCAAACAATTTTTTCAACACATGAAATTTTTTAGTGGTTCATACATACAACAAAAATGTGATTTTTATTGTTCACATAATTTATTCAAACACATGAATATTTCAGAAAATTTTAGCATTACAAGGGCAGGGTATTTAGCACTGGCACCATGTCCAGCACGGCTCCTCTGCTATCCTAGGCCTTGCAGCATTACAATAATTTCATTTCCATAATACCATTCATTTTCACAACATAATGAATTTGCCACAAACACAACCAATTTTGTTGCAACCACAATCAATTATTCACAACCACAATCAATTATTCACAATCACAATCCAAACAATTTATATCATCCATGGTCTGTGGACAAGGGGAGTATACATACATACATACATACATATATACATATATATATATATATATATGTTAGTATATTTATCTCCATTTCATTCAACACATATATGATTTATACAACATATGTATAATTTATACATCGCTTATATAATTTATACAACGCTCATATATGAGATATACAACGTGTATATAATTTATACTTTGCTTATATAATTTATACATCGCTTTTCCATTCTAATTCGAATTTAGAAATCTCACATTGGGTTACATTCCTTCTAACTTTATAGAGAGCTCCAAATGTGTCCTAGTCTCTTTTAGAATGTAGTGTACGATGTCACGGTCCCAATGTCTCTTGTTTCATTGGATTTGGACAACATACGGAAAATATATGATTTTTATTAATAAATTGAACTTCACAACGCTTTAAAGTGTTATAGCCATTTAAATTAAACTCATCTGTTACCTCAGCTAATACTTCAAAACTAGGTCTTGAATTTTCTTCCAATCCGAAGCACGAGGCGACGATCGGGTTTTGCCATGAGGTGGATCTAGGAAACGCGCACCAATCAACGGAGGTGGGGTCCAACTCGGTGGCGAATCGGAGGCACGGCGGCGAGATGAACAGGACGACTTCATGAGCGTGGATATCGAGAAATACAGAATGAGGGATGGTGAAACTGGTATGGATTTAAAGAGGAGGAGGAGATCTACAAAATCCTCAACCGGGTCGTTTGATTTCGCTGAGTGGATTAGGAGAAATCGAGGAGGGAAGTTCTGAAGAACAGCCGCCGTCGATACGAGGGTTTACGGGGAATTTCTCTGAAACAAAATAATGAACGGAAAATTCATATTGGCCTGTTATTTATATTTAGTTTTTAATTCTTTTAATTTCAAAAATACTCATTAATCCGTGCGAACTCCAATCAAACCCAACGACTATCGCTCCTAGCTGAATACCCCTATTCCAGATACAATGGAATATGTTTCGTAATCCCGTTCGACTGTTTCAGTCAGTTATTCTCAAAATTAAAGTATAAAAGATTCAATATTGGATTTGAACGTACATTTTAATTTACCAAGGCCACATACTAATTCCAAAAATTCCCGAAAAATAAATCTGGCTATGTTTGGACCGTACGGTCCCAACGAAATTGATTTGGTCGAATTTGGAGACCATTTGAAAAATGGCCTTTTTCTGGTCGATCCAATTTGCACTGTATTTGCAAAACACATTTTCCTTTGCCATGCTCACATATTGATTTCAAAATTTATGGAATTTTAAACCTAGCAATAAATTGACATTCCAGATCCAACCCAAGTGGTTTCATAGAAAATGGAGGTCGTTTGCGAAATGACTATTTTTAAGGGTTTTGTTGCTATTTAAAAAAATTCTGACCAAATTTCTGTTAAAATTACTTGATTTTTTTATAAATTGGTTCTGATTTTCCGGGTTGTTACAGAATGTATCATATGGTTGGAAAGTGAGAGGAATTTGCATAAGATGCATGTTTGATGAGTCAAACACTTTTCTAGGCACAAATTCTTCTCCTTGAAGATTAACACCAAAATATTTGAAGATGCGGGTGAGATAAACACCATAATAGAGAGTGTTTTCTCTTGATGATAGTTCTACGGGTTTGATCTCTTTTAAGATCAAATCGGCCCAATTATTGTTATAGCCACCCATAATAATAAAGAGGGATTTTTGGACTTTGAGAGTTGGATTATTAAGGTTTACGGAGCGGGGAGTGATGGTATGTCTTGTTTTCGGATGGAAAAAAAGATTTTTGAAATCCATATGAGCATCGCTTTCGAATATGTCATGATAGGTCTCTAAATCAGTTTCATCGATAACGAAATCCGAAAAATCCGAGCCTTTGCTTCGACAATTCAAGATATTGCCTCAGAGTTCGGCATGGAGAACAATTTGCGTGCCTTTGACGCTACTCCAAATTTGGTCTTTGTTGCCTTCGTAAAATCCATGATTAAGATTCACATAGAAAATCTTGACAAGCTTAGGACAACATATTTGTCATTATCCCATGAGTCAATTAGACTTAAGACTTCGTTTTTTTTTGAAAGAGAGATGTAAGATCATAAGAGGGAAAATCACTAAAGACGGCGAAAGCACCAGTGTTAACTTTAGAATTCACTACATAGTTAACATAAGTTGATAGCTTCTTTGTCATTATGAAGATAACCTTTGAAGGTTTTGGTTAACTTCAATTTCTGAGTTGAACTTGAGGAAGCCATTGAATTGATAGTTTTGAAGAGAATAGATATGAAGAATATTGATTTGAGTTGTGAATGAAAGGTAGAAAGAATAGGTGTATATATAGAAATTGAATGGATATGACTTAAATAGGCACAACTTTTCAGTAGTCAATGACACCTTTTCAGACCTTGGAAGTTGATGAAAAGTTGGAGGGAAGTTTGAAAGTTTAAACCTTTGAAATTCAAATTTTAAATTTCAATTTTCTTTTTATACATGTCGACATATACATATGTATGTCAACATATGTGCCTATTTTCAAAGGAAATTAATTTTTTGTGAATTGAAATTTATATTATCGATTAATATTTCAGGTTTAACGATTTCCTGAAATAATTCTAATCCTATCAAGCATCCAAAAATTTATTTTATTATTTTGTTATTTATTATTATATTAGTATTTTGAATTTCAAATTCCACATTTCAAGTTTAAATTTTAAAGTTTTAAATTCAAAATAAAGCAAATAAACAAAGCAACCATTCAAGCAAATAATATTAAAAATTAATTCAGGCGTACCCGGTTTTTAGATCATTTTCTACAAAATTTTCTAAATACTGAATTGCCGTAAAGCACATATTCAAATTTCCAGTTTTTGGCTCTTCATCACTTGATGATGAATCTGATTCATCTAATGTTGCTGTGTGTGTTTTCTTTCTCTTTCTTGACGAATTGCTGTTGTCTGTTTGTTGAGTTGATTTATCTGGATATGGACACATTTTCTTTATATGGCCTAGTTTGTTGCAGTTATAACATCGACCATCATTACTTCTTGAACTTCCTTGGTTATAATTTTTCTTTTACATCTCAGAAATTTTCTAAAATGACTTGTTATAAGGGCTGTTTATTCATCATCTTCACTAATCGAGTCAGAATCATTTGTTGTTACTTTTAATGCAATAGATTTCTTCTCAGTTGGTGTGTTTTCTTTTTTATCTTGTAATTGGAGTTCGTAAGACATTAGATTTCCGATTAACTCTTCAATTTTCATTTCATTGACATCATTGGTTTCTTCAATTGCCAAAGTTTTCTTCAATATTTTTCTAACTTGATCTACATCAGAATAAGTTTTTCCAAGTGCAATTAAAGAATGCACTATCTCTTGAAATCTGCAATACATATCGGAGATAGGCTCATTCTCGTTCATTTTGAATAACTCAAATTGATTAATTAACATTGATATTTTAGTTTGTTTAACTTTACTCGTTCCTTCATGAGTAACTTGTAAAGTTCTCCAAATTTCAGAAGCAGTTTTACATACTGACACTCTATTAAACTCATTCCTATCTAATGTACAGAATAACATATTCATGGCTTTAGAATTGCTCTATGCAGCAGTCTTTTGTTCATTTATCCATTATGCAAAACCAGTTCTGGGTTCAACAAATTCATTTTGTGTACTATTCCATGTGTCAAATCCTACTGATTGTAAATATATTTTCATTCTACATGCCCAATACGAATAATTGCTACCATTAAACAGTGCTGGTCTAACAGTGGACTGGCCCTCTACAAAGGAACTATTATTGCTACTAGTGTTGGTTGCCATTATCTCTATTTTTAAAAATCAGATTATGAAATTTTAGAAAGACCTTGCCCCGGTACCAATTGTTAGAGATTGCTGAATGGATTGTTAAGGCAAAACAAAAACTAGAGGGGGGTGAATAGTGTTTTTAAGAATTTAAACAAAATCTGAAACTTATACGATATACTATATGAATCAAACACCATAGAAGCAATCATAGACACAAAATCAAACACAAACACAAAAATAAACAAAAATAGAGTGCAGAAAAGGAAAGAACACACCAGATTTTATACTGGTTCGGAATTGCTTATACGTCCAGTTACACGCAACGTTGGATTGCACAGAGTTTTATTACTATATCAATATCCAATTACAATCCTCCTTGATTTCACAGCTACAAGTGATACCACCGATTCCACACACACACACTTGATCAAGTATACCCTCCTTGATTTCATGGTTACAAAGGATACCACCAATTACCCGTCATTGATTTCACGGCTACAAGGGATACCACTGATTTCACACTACGTAAAAATTTACAAACAGCCCTATAACTCTTCAATAGCACTTGACTCAGAGAGAAATGAGTAGAGAGTGAGAAGAGAAGAATTTTGATGAAAATAGAATTGAATTCGGCAGAGTATAAGTGTAGAAATCATAAAAATGAGAAGATATAATTGTGTAAAGAAAGGAGATGAAGATGGAGAAGAAAAATGATTAAAAAATTCGAAATCAGCCCCTATTTATAACATTTGAAAGGTTGCAACGTTTCTGAACCGTCACAAATAATGAAAAAAACATTTCCTTTCAATTTGGAAAAAATGACAGTTATATGTCGACAGAGAAAAATGTATGTCGACATACCCTTGTTTAAAATTGATTTTTGAGCATTTTTCAAATGTTTTGATATATATATATATATATATATATAATTCTGGAAATTCTTGAATTAAAACATAGTGTTATAAGTGAATATTATAAAGTAGGAAATCATATGAAAACGTAAATATAAACTATGTAAACATATTTATAAAATTATAGAGTTAAAACTATATATATATAAAGTGTATGAAAGTATAAATATATAAAACTTATAAAACATGAGTTTTAAATCAAAAGTAAAGTAAAGAAAATAAAATAGAGAAGATAGAGATTAAAGATAGAATTTGAAATTAGAAATTGAAAAACAAAATTTGAATTTGAACCTGGAGTGTTATTCAGAGTCTTACATAATCTTGACTCTATTACTATATTTGTCTTCAACTCTTGAACTCTTGAAATCTTGAATACTCATCAGTCTTGAGTCATCTCTGAATTATGAAACTCTGATATCTTTAAACCGTACAGTCTCAGTAATAGTTCTTGTATACAAATCCTGCATGTGTGTGTGTGTGTGTATATATATATTCTAGACAAAAGTGTTAGTATACATTTTATAATCATTTATTATTGAAATAAGGTTGTTTTCATCAAAACTCCATTCTCCAACAGCTCTATATTCAATGCAAACCAACTATCAAAAAATAGAGGCATAGCTTTAGGATGATGGACTCTCAAGCACAACAATAATCCTTTTAACCATTTCATCTCACAAGTAATTGCAGCCATGGATCAATACTTGGCCTCTGTTGAAGATTTAGCTATTGTATGTTGCTTCTTTGTTTTCCAAGAAATTGGTGATTGCACCCAAAAACACTATCCACCCAGTAAGAGATCGTTGATTAAGAGGACAAGCTACCCAGTCTGAGTCACAACACCCCTGCAGAGATAATTCACTATCCGAGCGTAAGAGAATGCCTTGGCCTGAATTTCCCTTCAAAAATGAACAACTGGTATAGCAGCATCACAGTGCTCTTGCTGCGACTCCTTCATGAATTGAGATAGTACATGAACTAAATATGCTAAATCGGGACGAGTGACTACCAAATAGACTAAACGACCAACCAATCGCCTATAGGAACTTGGATCTAAAAGATATGGCCCTGTAGTTCGTACCAAACAATGATTTTTCTCTATTGGGGATGGCGCAGGCTCGGAACCTAACATACCTGCTTCATAAACAATACCAAGAGTATATTTTCTATAACACAAAAACACACCTGCAAAACTTCTGCTACCCCAATGCAAAGAAAATATTTAAGCACTCCAAGATCTTTCATATGAAAACATGAACTAAGGTAATTTTCGAAACTAGCTAATGCAGCAGAATCATTACCAGAAATAATTAGATCATCTACCTATATAAGCACATTAATCTGTATCGACCGCATTGTATATTTAAAAAGAGAGTGATCGGAGTATGATTGTGAAAATCCATACGCCTTCAAAACAGTCACAAATTTAACAAACCAACACCTAGGAGACTGCTTTAAACCATACAATGATTTACGCAAACGGCATACCGATCCAAGTTTTTCAGAAGTAAAGTCAGGAGGAAGTTTTATAAACACCTCTTCATCACAATCATCATGTAGGAAAGCTTTATGTACATCCATTTGATGCAACTCCTAATGTTTAGAAGCCACAGTTGCAAGTAATGCATGCACAATTGCCATTTTTGCCACTAGTGCAAGAGTCTCATCATACTCTAAGCCTTCCACTTGATGATGGTCGAAGACAACCAATCTTGCCTTCAATCTCTCAGTGCTTCCATCTGAGTTGTGCTTGATTTTATATACCCACTTGCTTCCTAGAGCTTTCTTTCCAAAAGGAAGATTTTCCATTTTCCAGGTTTCGTTATCCTCTAAAGCATTAATTTCCTTCTGCATAACACTGCGCTACCCTGCATCTTTCATAGGCTCCTTAAAAGACTGTGGTTCTGCTTCTGCTATTACTACTGTTTTTAAAATTTTAGTGTTTCGCAGAAAATGTCACAACTAATATAGTGTGCTATGGGATAAGGAGCACCTGAGGGAGACCATGAAGAGGAATCAAGTGAAGTGGGGATTAGACTTTTCTTGATCACTGTATGAGTCACAAAATCATGCAATTTTATTGGGGGATACTTGACATGTATTCCACCACCCAAATTATCGTCCAAACCTGCGCTATCATATGAATCCCCACATCTGCTTCCCCTCTGTAGCCAAAGGTAGGATTGGCTGTGTCTCAGCCAGAACAAGGGAAATTTTTGACTCTATGTTCTCATCATCAACATAGTCTAAAACATCAGAAGTACCCTTATCCATATGCATCTCAGGTAAAGGGATCACATTTTTAGTTTCAACAATCATATATGGGAAGGTATTCTCATAAAATTTAACATCATGAGTGATAAAGAATTTCTTAGTATCTAAGTCAAATAAGTTCTAACCCTTCTTACCAAACAGATACCCTACAAAAACACATTTATGACTTCTACTAGCAAATTTGTCACCCTTTGCCTTTTGGTTATGTGAAGACCTGCTATTTTTAAAATCAAAAAGTCAATTATAAACGATATCTGACACGCTTACAACTGATTTTAGATACTAAAATTAGTGGGCCATGGATTTTTTTATATATACTTTACAAAAGCAACCAATAACAAAGAAGCCTCAAGGGTATAAAATAAATGATTAACATAAATATATCATCACAATCCTCTTTATATATTTACATTTATAAAACAAGAAACAATATGTGGATATTGCACAATAACTAAGCTCCCATTTTTTCCTTTTCCCTTTCCTTTTGCTTTCCCTCACATGTCGTATATGATAATGTATGCAAAGAAAAAGAAAAGAAAAGAAAGAGTATCAACTATATTTGGACTGCGCCCAACCCCCAGCCCAATTTAAGGATTCAAGTGGCTATTGCATAGGAAAAGACTGTCTACGTACCCCTTTTGAGGGATCAAGCCCATGTAGTTCTATTTCCTTCTCTTCTCCTGCATCCAAATACTTGTTAGTGCATTAAAACCATTATAACTATTTATCCAATGCAATCAATGTAATTTAATACCAATGTAAACATTGTAGTCAACATAATTAATGCAATCACTGCACCAATTTGATCAAATAAGACTAGAAAATAATATTTTGCTCATCTATCACAGTAATGTTAACATGTAGTCATCAAACACTTACAATATCCCATGAGAAGTCCAACTTACAAGATAAGAAGGTAACAACCCAAATATACTTATGCAATTATTATTAATCAACTAATAATAATAAGCCTTCAATGTAAGTATAAACAGTTCTGTGTATACTAATCATTCGAAAATAGTAACACGGTCATCAACATCATCGAACATGTACTAGTTCAATCAATATTAATAACATAACATTCATCATCAAATAACCATAATTAGTTGCACATCAATTTGCAGTAATAACGGTATAACATCGCATATTCATTCTTAATGTGAACCATCATCATGAAGCAAAACATGAAATAAAATAACTTAACTATTAAACATGCATTGCAACCATTCAATCATATTTACGATAATTGTTTTTATATTATGCCAAAATAATACTGATTTTATATTAAATTCTTTTAATATATCAGAAAGTCATTTCTATCGCTATTTATACCAAAACTATGCAATTTTCTATAAAACTATGTCATCATTTATAAATCTTATTTTATTGAACAAGAATATTTATGATATTATTCAAGAATTAGTAAATAATGACCGTATTTAACATCTCTAATTAATTTCATTTTTTTCAAACACCATTAATGCATACAAATATGGATAATCATACTTTCCATTTATTTAGCATATCTCAACGTCATTACTCAATTTAATGAATTTATTTTTAATGAATAACTCATATATTCAATTCTGAAACTAATTAAAATCTGAATAGTGCAATAATCAGTAATAAGCAATAATTTTTGATACAACCACCTAAAATGTCTCAAATATCAAACAATTATTAACATATCACATCATATCCAATGATAAAATAATAATCATAAATATGCATCAAGAGAACACAATAATTTAAATTCAGTTAGTTAATAGAAAAAACTATACAATGCTTTTGCAAATAATCTTCAGCTCATACAATCCATACATGTGTATCTTCTCCATTTTATCTAACTCAGTTCTCCTTTGCTGTAGCAAGTTTAGTTGCATAGGCTTTCCTTCTTTTTTTCTTTATTCTATCCATTCACTATTCTTTAATTTGGCTCACTTATATAGCAGTTAGAGATTGATGTAGTACATTAGATTAATACTAGGAGTTTTCAAATTAAATCACAACCGCTCTCTAATTTACTTCGAAATGAAGTAATTTCTTATGGCATATCTCATATGTCTATTACCATAATTTTTATCTAACCCGTGGTAAAAAGGGATTTAAATAAACCAAAAGAAGCAACCGGTGAATGTATCTTTAAATTTTATTAAAAAGTTACCGTTTATACAAGAAAATTAATTTATAGTCTTAAGGAAATAAACCCCTAATAAAAATAAATCAATTCTCCTATATGTCAATTAGTGCCTAATTAATCCTCACATGCACGCTTAATCAAAATATTTACATATATACATGAACATATGATAATTCAATGTTATACCGATTAATGTCTAATAGCTGCAAAATATGCATAAACCTCACAACCATCCGTAATTAATATACATTGTCAATTGATGCAAATTAATTCTTTACATTATAAAATGAAAGACATTTGTGTATATATATGCATAGAATGATTTGAATCTTATCAATTAATTGAATGAATATGCAATTAACCCACCGTCCATAATATGTAAAGTCAACAAATGTCTAATAAGTGGAATATATTGACAACTAAAAATTCTATTTTCAAGTATAAAATATTTTTAACTATATAAATATTTTATTTCATTTCACATCACATCACATCACACAATCAATTACACATCAAAATCAAGCAAACAAGCATACAAGCCGTCCATGGTCTGTGGACGACGTGTGTCGGGTGCTACTAAACACCGTCTGCATCCTAGTATATATTTTAACTAGAAATTAAAATAAAAGTGAGGAGTTCTCACCGACTAGCTAATCCAAACGCCACGACTCTTCTTATGTAGAAATCTTCGCCGTGATCGCCTTTTGTCACTTTCGTCGCCCGTATTCACTACATATATAAAAATCATATTTTTATGGTCACTCTATATGGATAAAAATTCTATTTTTACATCGCTACTATATAGATAAAAATTCCATTTTTTTATCGCTACTATATAGATAAAAATGCAATTTTTATCTTTATAAAATTATTTCTATCATACGATTAAAGTTCTATTTTTATCTTTATAAAATTATTTCTATCATATGATAAAAGTTCTATTTTTATCTTTATAAAATTATTTCTATCATATGATAAAAGTTCCATTTTTATCTTTTCAAAAATCAAGTTCTATTTTATATTTTGAAACTCAAATTATATTTTATACTTTGAAAATCAAATTCTATTTTATACTTTGAAAATCAAATTCTATTCTATACTTTGAAAATCAAATTCTATTCTATACTTTGAAAATCAAATTCTATTCTATACTTTGAAAATCAAATTCTATTTTATACTTTGAAAATCAAATTCTATTTTTAATAAAATCCTATTTTTACAAACTCTATTTCATTATCAAAAGCCATATGTTTTTCTATGTTGATATATATAAAAAGGCATTTGCTATAGGAATTAGTGTTAAAAATGGTTTGAAGTATACTACCATCATCTCGTTTACGCAGGTTGACATCGACTCAGGCTCGAAAACTAGGGTTGCTCCTTGCCGCCAACACGCACCTCCGGACGTCGATCTACCCCTGCCATGAGAAGCGCGCCTGAGCCTCCTACCACCTCCTGCAACCTAGCCAAACTCGAATGCCCCTTGGCTTGAACGGCGAGCTCGAACGTGGGCACTTGGAGCTTGAAAATCGAGCGCCCTCCTTCACGAACAATGATCAACAACGTACCATCATGAAGCCCTCAAATTGCACTCCAATTTTTGTTTTAGAGTTGGGTGTTATTTCGTTTTGATTTGGGATAATTTGTGGATCAAACATAGAAGAACGGGGGCCATCGATTTCGGAAGGAGGTTGCTCCTTTGGGGCTTTGACCGCGCAAGAAGAAAGTGAGGGCTTTGACCCCCCCATTTGACCAATACATATTATATATTTTATTATTTTAATTCTCCCATTCGTTTTTTTTCTCTAACCCCAAATCAAACCCAACAACTGTTGCCCCTAGCCAAATACCCCCATTACGAACATAATGGGATATGTATCATAGGTCAATTCGACTGTTTCGATCAGTTTCCGTCAATATCAAATTGTAAATCTATATATTGAATTTGAATGCACATTTCAATTTAAGAGGGTCACATAATGACCCTATAAATTCCAAAAAAAATATTTTTTAGCTTCGTATTGACGATACGGTCCTAACAAAACTGATTTCATCGAATTCTGAGACCGTTGAAAAAATGGCCATTTTCCAGTCGATTAAAATCAACTGAAACTAGTCAAACGCGTTTTCCTTTGCCACGCTCACATATTGATTCGAAAAATTATGAAATTTGAAACCTAGCAATAATTTGATATCGCGGATCCAACAAAAGTGGTTTCGTCGAAAACCGAGGTCGTTTGCAAAATAGCCATTTTTAAGGGCCAGAATTCCATAGCGACTATTCTGAATTTTCAACTGGACATATCTTTTGATTCCCGCTATGAAATTATTTTTCTGATTCGTTGGAAAGATATCCCCAATTAGATTCAAATATTTTTGGTTTCGCTAAAATCTGGTTTATTTTGAATCCTGTACATTCAATTGAAATTTGAAATCGAATTATTGAACTACCGCACCATTCTCTATTCCTTTTATAATTATAAATAATTATTTATATTCTAACGTCGAGCTATATAAATATATACATTCCAATTCTATTCAAAATAAATTTTTCGTCGCTATTATTTAAAATAATTCATTTTAAATAATCAAAATTCGCTAAAATTACCAAAATAAAAATTTTAAGTTAGCCCAGATTTCCGGGTTATTACAATCTCCCCCACTTAAAACTTTTCGTCCCCGAAAAGGAACGAAGCCGAAAGTTGTTTAACCAGTCAACTCAACTTCCAGTATTTTCATTACGGCTTAAGTTTTTCAACTTTTCAGTTTCTAAGAACTTTTCAAATTTTTCAAAAATTTGGCTAACACCCGAAATTTTCGAAAATTTTCGCCATAACCTCCCCTGCACCGGGGACTTCGGGATATTTCATATAGCCTCCCATGGCCTTCTTCAATCCAAAAAAAAAAGAAAAAGACAAGCAGCTAGCCAATCGGCTCACAAAATCATCATCACCTAAACAAAACAGATAATTATGGTAAACATGTACCTATTTGTCAGGCAGACAATTTTATTCTTCTGCTCTAGCCTCCTTGCTATGACCTGTTCAATATAAGTACATGTATATGCATGCAAATGCGACTAATTTTCAATACAATTCACTATTTGGTTCAATTTGGCTCAACGGTTCAACATTTAATTAATAAAAACAGTAATCAAAACAACACAACCATCAATCAATTAGTTGATTAGCGTTTCAAATCCATAATTTTTATATATAGTCAAAAATCACATTTTTGATACCAAATCACATCAATAGGCCCTATCTAATTTTGGTTCTCACACTAGTCAATTGGAGATATATAGAAATCTCACTTTCGAAACACGCAAATAAATTCTAATGATGACGCGTCAATCATCAGAATCATTTCCGAGCGACTAGAGTGTGATTCTATATCTATCGAATATATTTGAGGCTTCAATACACGTGGATCTATTATGAGCATCAGTAGCACCCCTCCATTCGACGTGAAGATCATCGGTTTTGCATCGTCTTCATATCTTCGACTTTTGAACGTCGATCAATTATTTGAAATAAGAATTAACTCGGCCTTTTCAAATAATTCACGTATATTTAGAATTTCAAATCAATTCATTTCAATGGTTAAATTATTCGATATCACTAATTTTGTTCTTTAGTGTAATTTTCACGCCAAACACATTCAACCATCAAATATCACATAAACCGAGCAAATTTAGTTTATTTCCATTCCATATCGTTTATAATATTTTACCACGACTTATCGCTATTTTTATTCATTTAAAAATAGCTAATATATTCAAAACAACGCTTCAAGCCATAACGCGACCATGGCGCTGTTTTTCTCTAGATTTGATTTACACATATCTGAAAATCTAACCGTTGGATCATCACAAATTTTATATCATTAGAAAGATCTTTTCAAAACGAATCCAACGGTTTCAGTTTTGTGGAAATCCGACGGTCGGATCTCCCGCACTAATCGTTTGAAGTTAGGATTTCAAAATACGAACTGCAGCGTCGTTATTCGATTTAATTTAATTATATTTATTTATATATATATATAAATATAATCGATTCTGGCGCTGTTTTTCTTCAGATTTGAATTAAACATTCCAGACAATCCAACCATTGAATCTTTACAAAGTTGGTGCCGTTGGAAAGATATTTCCAAGGCGAACCCAACGGTTGTGGTTTCGGGAAAATTCAATGGTCGAATCTCCCGCACTAATCGTTTGAAATCTCGGTTTCAAAACACGAATTATAGCGTCGTTATTTGATTTATTTTAATTATATTTATATTTATATATAAATATAATCAATTCTTCGATTTCAACACCACACTTTCTTTATATCTTTGATAAAAATGATATTTTTGTCAAACTAACTTCTATTTCAACACTTCTCTATTTTTAACCATATGTAATTTTTATTGTAAAACAATTTATTTCAAAAACAAGACTATTTTATATAGTTCATATAGATGATAAAAATATGATTTTTATTATAAAACAATTTATTTAAAATGCGAGTACCATTCAACCCATGAATTTCTATTCAACGAATGAATTTCTATTCAACACATGAATGTTCTCTATAGTTTGTATATATAATAAAAATGTGATTTTTATTGTAGAACAATTTATTTAAAATACGAGTACCATTCAACACATGAACTTCTATTCAACGAATGAATTTCTATTCAACACATGAATGTTCTCTATAGTTTGTATATATAATAAAAATGTGATTTTTTTTATTGTAAAACAATTTATTTCAAAACACGATTATTTTATATAGTTCAAACAGGTGATAAAAATGTGATTTTTTCTTATAAAACAATTTATTTCAAAACACGATTATTTTATATAGTTTAAACAGGTGATAAAAATGTGATTTTTATTATAAAACAATTTATGTCAAAACACGATTATTTTTCAATACGTGCATTTCTATTCAACAAATGAATATAGTCTCAACCAATGAAAATAAATCAAACACAGAAAGATTTCAGGAAATTTCGGCAGCATAACGGCAGGGTAGTTAAAACCGGGACCGTATCGAAGTACGGCTCCTCGCTCTACCTTAAAACCTTGCAGTTTTTGACAATGGGGATTCATGCAACTAGTTCGCACGCAGGCGGCATGTTTTATTTTCATTTCCACAATCCTATTCTAATTTGTTTTCAACCACAGATGGGTATTTTTCAACCACAATCAATCATTCTCAACCACAAATAATTTACATCAACCATTCGTATTATTCACCAAATTTCACATCAGCCAAATAATCCAAACAATATCACAGCCAATAAATATCGTCCATGGTCTGTGGACGAGGGGGGGTATATATATATATATTCGTATATAAATATATTCCAATTCATTTCAATGCATATATAATTTTTACAACGCATATATAACTTATACATCGAACATACAACTTATACAACGCTTATACATGAGGTGTACAACGCTTATATAACTCATACATCGACTATATAATTTATACATCGTTGTTTTTCAAATGGTTTATAATTTAGAAATCTCACATTGGGTTCCACTCCACCAAAATAGCAGAAGGCTCCGAAAAATATGCGGTCTCCTCTAGAATGTAGAAGACGTCCACACGAGTCCACTGCCTCTTGTTTCACTGGATTTCGTCAACAAATGAAAAAGATATGTAATTCTGAACATCAAACTATTTAAAAACGTAATTATTTAAATTTATAGCACTAAAAAAAAGCTACCTTTTCCCTGTTAAAAATCAACAGCCGATGTCGATTACCCTCTTTCAAAACTAGGGTTCAGACTTGCGCGCGCTCCTACCTGTTGGATCTAGAATAACCCTAGAGGAAGGGGGTGAATAGGGTTCTTCCCAGTTTTTAACTGAATTAAAAAACTAACGAGATATATGATAATAAACAGATCACAGAATATAGCAGAAACAAAAGTGCAGAAAATAAATCACACACAGATATACCCAGCTTCGGCAAATCCCTGCCTACTGCTGCATTCCTAAGGTTTCTACTAGGTGTTATAAACAGATCCCGCATACAAGACCATGTACACTCGCAGAGCCTGCTCCTGTCCTAACCCTACGCTCAAAACCCTAGACTGGTCTGTGTACCCTAGACCAGATTTTCCCAGACTACAGACCAGTAATCTGTAAACCCTAGTTTTAGTTGAAACTAGAAAAACAAACAACGATTACACAAAAAAAAGATACAAAATAAAAACAAAACCCTAGGAGTTAAATTAAAGGGTCATCCCCTTTTAAAACTCAAAGAATAGGCCGGCCATGTTGTGTTGCACCTTTCATTCTTTAGACCCGATCACTTTCCCTTTAGAACAAAAAAATGGCGGCGGCTTGAAATCAAAACTAGGGTTTTCTGAAATCCCCCAAATCAAATCGACTTCGAACGATGATAGATGATTCTCTGAAGCTTGAACTCGTGTAGCTTGAACGTCGATTCTGTTTTAACTTGGATTCTGATGTGAGTGATTTTTAAATCGATATCTCTGTATGCCCTATGATTTTGTTGCTCTGAAATTTTTCGATTTCAATCAATTGCCGATGATGTAATGGATGTGTAAAAAATAGGATTTAGGAATCCTATCATCTCTGATTTCGTGAAAGTGATTTGGTCTGATTGATTGCAGTTTCCCTTTCTGATTTGGCTCGAGTTTGAATTTGATTCCTTGGCTTTGAAAGCTTTCCTTTTTATGTCGATGTGTAATGTCTGAAAAAAAAGTTTCCCCCTTGTCTCGCTTGATTGAATGCCATGGACATGTTGCCAAAAACAGATTTGTGAAAAACTGGAAACCATTAATTTCCTTCTTGTCAAAACGGTGCATTTGTAAAACTGGAAACATTTTCTTAAACTTTCCTAGATTGCTCAATTGAATTCGGCCCTTAAAAAAATGGAAACATTTAAGTCGAAATGTTCTTTGCCCAAAAAAAAAGAATTGCCAAATATTATTCCTTGTATTGATTTGCTGAACATACTCCATATATGTAAAACTGGAAATCACTTTTGTACCAAATTGATGTTTTGACCAATTGGTTTAATTCTGGAATCATATATTCGTTGTCCCCTTTAAAATATTGCCAAACAGATGCTTATGGATTTGTTTTAAATCTGAAAAAAAATCATGCAGAAATAAAACAGAAAAGAAGTTGCCATTTTGAAATTTATTTCTTGCCTTTCTGCATGCAAACTTCTTTGTGCATTTGCTCTAACCTTGCTAAACTGTAAATGCCATACTGTAGTCACCTGAATTGCATTACTTTTGAAAACCAGTTGGTCTGTTTTGATCCTGTTGCACTTGTACTTGAATTTGAGTAATTCTACCTTGTTGATCCACATTCATGCTTAAATATGTACACTGGCCTTGACTTTTGATGAGAGCTATGCACATATGTGTACAAACTTGTATACATATATGTGTGTGCCTAACTTGCCAGTGCATATGACACAGTCCTCCTGTTCACATTAACCTGATGTGTTGCACCACTTTTATGTTGGCTTGAACCATGAATTTCTGAAGCTTTGTGTACACCACTTTTATATGCATTTGTCATTCGACCATGCACATAAAGATGCTGCCATGTTCTCCACTTTTGTACCCTTGACTTGAACTGTCACTGTTGCACTGCCTTTTTCTGTTTTGACATTGAGTCTTACCAGACCTGAAACTGATACATGAAAACTTGAACTTGATCTTGTACGTGTTGTGCTCATGCACCAATATAAACTTGCTTCACTTTCTTTGAACTTGAGTTGCTGTACCATATTTGTGCTATGTCACATGACAGTTTGAACCATATTAGACATGCACATACATCTGTGTTCACTGCTGTTGCTAGCCTTGTTCACTTGCTCACATGTTGATCTGCTTCACCATGAAGTTACCTGACTTTATGTATATGCAGCAACTCCATATCTTGACCATTTAGCTGCTGTTATGATCCATGTTGTGGCTCCAGAACACTATACACATTGTTATGTTGCACCACATTTGTTGCTTTGACTTGAGCATTTCTGGACTTGATCATGTTTGCACCTGAAACAGTTTTGGGCTTGACCATGCATATACATGCAAACTGAAAATGTACTCATGCTGAAAACTTGTTGGCTTGATATGTTGTTTGCGTCGACCATCTTTGTACTATGTTGCATTTTATATTGTGCTCGGCCAATTTTGTTGAGCTGTCTTCATTCTTGACCATGGTTCGACCAATTTGATATGTTGTGCACTGAGTCGAGATGGTCCATGCGGCTACTCCTCATTTGCACACTGGATTGGCGAGGCAGTGCACATGTGTATATATATACACACACACGTGTGTATGTGCAGCCATCCAGAATATTTTTCTATCCCTGCACCGTATATACATATATGTTGTCTGCCTTGTGGTATTTACAGTGTATCACTGTGAATATCACAAGCTATCTAGGCACAGATGGATGAATATGAAAATCAGACCGAGTCAGAAAAATGATGAGAAACACACCAGAAAACTGAGGCAAATAATTTTTTTTAATAAAATAATATTTGCTAGTATGAAATTATCTCTGTTCCAGATACTGTGTGTGTGTTTCTGTGTATGGCAGGTATGAAGATAATGACTGGACTGACTGACAGAAGACAGACAAGACTGAAGACTGAAGACAGACAGCAGAAAACAAAACAGAAAAATGAAGACAGAAGAGAGAAAGCAGCATGTGTCAGTATATATATATGAGTCTGTGTAGATGAATGTATATGTGACTGTATAAAGAGTTGAATGAAAAATATTAGTGAAGTGTACAAATAGTGGAGTTGTAATTCTGTACTGTTTGATATTGAAATAAAATATTATATTTAAGTAAAATACTGTGTGAATATTTAAATTTGAGTACAGTAGTATTCTATTTAAATATAAATATTATATTCCTGTCTGTGATTTAAATATAGAACAGTACAGTAACAAACACATTAAATTAAAAATAATCTTTATTTGGTTGTTATCATCAAACAAAAATCATATAATTGTGTATACAACACCGTTATATACAACAATCTCCCCCTTTTGATGATGACAAACAAATAAAAGATTTTGAATTCAACAAATGTGTTTTACAATGAAAAAAAAACTCCCCCTATTTATTAGCTCCCCCTACAACAGAAAACTCCCCCTATAACTGTGCATGAGTGAATTGAACTGAATGATAATGAATTTTCAAAAGTAAAAATATTTATAAAATATTCACTCATAAATCAAAATCTAATTCATTCTCCTCCTTTTGTTATCATCAAAAAGGATACAGATTATAAAATACAGATGAAAATTGACAACAAATATAATTTCAGCTTAAGAGGAAGAACGGTCATCATAAATTTCAATCAGTCAAACAAAAATCATAATAAACTAAGAACTAGTGTCATATTTCACATTTCAGATAATGACGGATTTACGATGAAATTTATATAGACAGAGAGAGTTATAAAAATGATTTCCAATTATTTTCAAAGAATTTTAAAAAAGAGCAAAAAAAAAACAGTGACAGATTTGGACTATAATTAATAATTCAATTTAAGTGACAAGATCGAATAATCTCAAATCCCAATATCTATCAATCAACAAATCATAATACGTCATAATATTTCAACACATTTCACAGATTAGAAAGATGGATTGATAGGCTGGTTTTTATACTCTGAGGAGAATTTCAGATTAATTTATATTTATACTTTTTATTTATTTTTTATTTAAGAGCACACTTACCACGCATAACCAGACCTTGGATTTTTAAATGGGATCAGTCGCAGCTTAAATTATAAGACGTCTCATAACCATGCATAACCAGAGCTTGGATTTTTAAATGAGGTTAGAGACACTCTTATATGTTAATTATATTTTTATCATTCTCAGCTTTATAAAGGAAAAAACTCCTCGGTATATGAAACCAATATGAATGATAGAAATGTGATAGGTACAGAAATGGACTGTGAAGTAAATTTCTAAATTAATTATATTATGAAATATGACCAACTGTATCAGGATCATTGAAAATTCTCAATTTCACTAATTCTGAATAATAACACAGTCACGTTTCCATCACGAATATTTTCACTGTTTTTAAAAACAAGATGATTTATTAAAAAAATAAACTCTCCATATTAATATAAAATCATAAAGGATAGCAGAAGGATGATGAGTAACGAAGATGGTTGTGAAATAATTGCCAGTTCAGAGATATTATAATAAATATTCAACCATCATGAAAATCCAGATAAAATCTCCTCTTGTTGTGAAATATACTGCAGTCACAATTCATCACAATTTCAAAATCTGATAATAATTTTGATGAATTATAAATACTGTTTGATTCGGATATTGATTTCAATTTCTGAATGAATAACCAATAAATAATTTTAAAGTTGAAAATCAATTACAAGAGGAATATGCTGATCTATACATGACAAGAGGGAAAAAAATATATATACAGCAAAAAATATGCAGCACTTCTAAACTGATACCACATGGTGTCTCTACAAAGTGAAAATTCAGAACAGATGGATGAAAAAGCTGATACCAATTGTAGTCTCCCTTATCGAGGAATTTAATTACACCCTAATGGACTATCATAGAAATCTCAGACTAAAGAAATTTAAACACAAATTCAGCCAGACAAATTTAGCACATTTATTTGTATAAGGAAAAAAAATGTGTGGATCTATACAAGGTGAAAATTTGAATCTCAGTACAGATGGGTGAAACAAATATAAGCACTTCTGATACCACTTGGTGTCTTTATTTATGAGGATGGTAACAAGACATTTGAGACAGACAAGTATGACACAAACAAAAGGATTTTAAATACAAAGCCCAGGAGGATCAAGAAAATTAATTTCATGTATCAGAGCATGGTATGTATTTGATACCAAAACAAGCAGTCACCAAAAAATATTTTCCAGAACTATATCTGAGCAGCACAAAAATCATTTTCAAACCAGACTTGTCAATGAGATGTTTCAAAGATATTTCAAACAATCAAAGAATGGTTCATGATCCAAGATTAAACATAGTTTATTTCAAATCATTTGAACGAATGGTGAAGATATTAGGATTCAATGAATCAATCACACGATTTATAAATTTTAAATTCAGAATATTTGTGTGATTCAATAAATCAATAAATTCAGATGATTTTAAACAAACTAGTATTCAAGTCAAATATTCATGAAATAACAATGACATTCAAGTCCCATTTCTCAAAGAATTTACACATATTTTTGACAGGCACATGAGAAATTTTCATCAGAATTAAGAAATATTCATGATCACGAAAATTTAAAAAATAATTTATTTGAAATCACTTGAATCAACGTCAAATTTTGAGATATAATGAATCAGTCACACAAGATTGATAATTTCAAATTTTAGAGGTGTGTGATATTCAGAATATCAAGACTTTCAGATGATTTCGAACAAATAAATTTAAACAATAATGATCATGAGTAAAGATGAGTTCCAGGATGTATCACTAAAGTTTAAGACAATTCAAACTATTCAAGCTAATCTGAAAATCAATGAAATTATCACAACTGAGAAATAGCAGTGTACTGTAATGAGTATATTATTTTAAGCTTTTCTAAAATGAATTAGAAGAAACTCAAAACAGTAGATTTGTGAAATTTCATTAAATATTCAGATCTTAAAAAAAAATTAGAATTCTAATTTACAGTGTTCAAGATATGGCACGGATGCATCAACACTGTTATGAATTCAAAAATGAAAATATACTTCAAAACAATTGCAGATATTTACTAGATTAAGTACAAGATCTGGAAATAATTAAAAGCATCAGAATTCTATACACGCAAAACAAATTTCCAGAAAATCATGAATACTACACTTCAAGAAGCAAAAAAAAAAATTGGCAGTGATAAATCAAATCAGAATAGACAGAAGAAAGAGATAGAAGGGAGAAGAAGAAGAAATAAACAAAAGAACAAAAAAAAACAGAAAAATATTTACAGAAGTGAGTTTAGAGATCATACCAGAATCCAGTGTAAATCAGAATCTCTAACTCAACAGATTTTGGCTGAAGGAACTGTAAATGATACAGAAGTATAAATTAGCTGATTTCAAATTTCTTTTCAGCACAGTAGTTCCTCAGCCACCCTTCTTTGGTACCTAACAGTTGAGAGGATTGAGTGGTCTAACAAAATTTGAAAAACCACTCGCAGTTTTATTAACATCTTTCTGTACCCAGACTTGCTTGTATAACAATCCATCTGAATTTACCTTTGTTTCCTTTGGAACCCATATCTGTTTGAATTTAACGAGGTTTGTTTTATCTCTTTTTGGGATCCAAGGTTGTTTAGATGAATTATTACAAAACAAATTCAAAATTTGCTTTTGATTCAAAAATCCTTTGGAATTAACAAGGTTCAAATTATCAAGACAGTTCTTTTCAAAGAAAGTTGAAGGATTTTTAAGATCGTTTGAGCTTCTCCTTTCAGAAAACCCAGATTTCCCAAAACCAAGTCCACTTCTATTTCTCAATGAAAATTGATTTTTCAGCAACATATTTAAAGATTTCTCACCATTTGAAAATTATGCCAGGGTTGTTTCAAGTTGTTGAATTTTAGTTTTAAGATCACCATTTTCTTTCAATAAATCTAAACAATTATTTTCAGTGATCTTACATCTTTCAAAATTAGATTTCAAAAATAAATTTTCATCTTTAAGCAGATTAATTTTGGTTTGGGACTCAACAATCTCAGATTCAAAAAGTTTTTGTTTTTCAAACCCAAATTTCTTGGATTTATCAATCTCGTTTTCCAGTTCTTTCAAAATCAAATCGGATTTCAACAAATTCTCCTTTTCAGCAATTTCAAATTTGGAATATATATCAATCTTAAAACTTTCAAATTCCTTTTGCAAAAGATTATTCAAATTTGATACCTCAGTCTTGTTCTCATTTAAGATTAAAATTTCATTTTCAAACTTTTGAATATTTTTATTGAGATGAACAAGATTGGTTTTCAATTTCAAACAATTTTTGCAAACTGAATTTGAAGAATTTTTAAAATATTCAAGCTGTGATTCCAAATCATCAATTTTGCTGGTTAACTCAGAATTTCTAGATTTCAGAGACTTGTTTTTAGATTTGAGTTTATCAACATATTTAGTTAAATCAACACACATATAAACCAAATCTTCGTATGAGAAATTTTCAACTTCAGCATCTGTTGATTCTCCATCATCTGATCCTTCTGAATTTTCATTTATAAATCCTGTTAAACAGAATTTTGAATCTGAGTTGACTTTCTCGGGTTTTGAGCTATCATTGTCAGATCTTCCATACTTCGTACTGAGACTATCCCAGATTTCCTATGCAGATAAACAATGACAGATAAGATTAACCTGTTCAGTACTAAGATAATCAAATATAACTTTCATAGCACGAGCATTGAAAGTAATATCTACACTATCAAATCCATGGATAACAACATTCCAACATTTAATATTAACAGATTTTAAATAAAATTCCATTTTGGATTTCCAATTGGAAAAATTTGTTCCATCGAAAATAGTTGGAAAAGAATTGGACTGACTCTCTATCGGTTGCAACTAGGATCCATGATTCTAGGGTTAATGAAATTACCAGGCTCTGATACCACTTGTTGGATCTAGAATAACCCTAGAGGGGGTGAATAGGGTTCTTCCCAGTTTTTAACTGAATTAAAAAACTAACGAGATATATGATAATAAACAGATCATAGAATATAGCAGAAACAAAAGTGCAGAAAATAAATCACACACAGATATACCCAGCTTCGGCAAAACCCTGCCTACTGCTGCATTCCTAAGGTTTCTACTAGGTGTTATAAATAGATCCCGCATACAAGACCATGTACACTCGCAGAGCATGCTCCTGTCCTAACCCTACGCTCAAAACCCTAGACTGGTCTGTGTACCCTAGACCAGATTTTCCCAGACTACAGACCAGTAATCTGTAAACCCTAGTTTTGGTTGAAACTAGAAAAACAAACAACGATTACACAAAAAAAAGAAACAAAATAAAAACAAAACCCTAGGAGTTAAATTAAAGGGTCATCCCCTTTTAAAACTCAAAGAATAGGCCGGCCAGGTTGTGTTGCACCCTTCATTCTTTAGACCCGATCACTTTCCCTTTAGAACAAAAAAAATGGCGGCGGCTTGAAATCAAAACTAGGGTTTTCTGAAATCCCCCAAATCAAATCGACTTCGAACGATGATAGATGATTCTCTGAAGCTTGAACTCGTGTAGCTTGAACGTCGATTATGTTTTAACTCGGCTTCTGATGTGAGTTATTTTTAAATTGATATCTCTGTATGCTCTATGATTTTGTTGCTCTGAATTTTTTCGATTTCAATCAATTGCCGATGATGTAATGGATGTGTAAAAAATAGGATTTAGGAATCCTATCATCTCTGATTTCGTGAAAGTGATTTGGTCTGATTGATTGCAGTTTCCCTTTCTGATTTGGCTCAAGTTTAAATTTGATTCCTTGGCTTTGAAAGCTTTCCTTTTTATGTCGATGTGTAATGCCTGAAAAAAAATTTTCCCCTCTTGTCTTGCTTGATTGAATGCCTTGGACATGTTGCCAAAAACAGATTTGTGAAAAACTGGAAACCATTAATTTCCTTCTTGTCAAAACGGTGCATTTGTAAAACTGGAAACATTTTCTTAAACTTGCCTTGATTGCTCAATTGAATTCGGCCCTTAAAAAAATGGAAAAATTTAAGTCGAAATGTTCTTTGCCCAAAAAAAAAAAAAAAGAATTGCCAAATATTATTCCTTGTATTGATTTGCTGAACATACTCCATGTATGTAAAACTGGAAATCTCTTTTGTACCAAATCGATGTTTTGACCAATTGGTTTAATTCTGGAATCATATATTCGTTTTCCCCTTTAAAATATTGCCAAACAGATGCTTATGGATTTGTTTTAAATCTGAAAAAAAATCATGCAGAAATAAAACAGAAAAGAAGTTGCCATTTTGAAATTTATTTCTTGCCTTTTTGCATGCAAACTTCTTTGTGCATTTGCTCGAACCTTGCTAAACTGTAAATGCCATGCTGTAGTCACCTGAATTGCATTACTTTTGAAAGCCAGTTGGTCTGTTTTGATCCTGTTGCACTTGTACTTGAATTTGAGTAGTTCTGCCTTGTTGATCCACATTCATGCTTAAATATGTACACTGGCCTTGACTTTTGATGAGAGCCATGCATATATGTATGCAAACTTGTATACATATATGTGTGTGTCTAACTTGCCAGTGCATATGACACAGTCCTCCTGTTCACATTAACCTGATGTGTTGCACCACTTTTATGTTGGCTTGAACCATGAATTTCTGAAGCTTTGTGTACACCACTTTTACATGCATTTGCCATTCGACCATGCACATATAGATGCTGCCATGTTCTCCACTTTTGTACCCTTGACTTGAACTATCACTATTGCACTGCCTTTTTCTGTTTTGACATTGAGTCTTACCAGACCTAAAACTGATACATGAAAACTTGAACCTGATCTTGTACATGTTGTGCTCATGCACCAATATAAACTTGCTTCACTTTCTTTGAACTTGAGTTGTTGTACCATATTTGTGCAATGTCATATGACAGTTTGAACCATATTAGACATGCACATACATCTGTGTTCACTGCTGTTGCTAGCCATGTTCACTTGCTCACATGTTGACCTGCTTCACCATGAAGTTACCTGACTTTGTGTATATGCAGCAACTCCATATCTTGACCATTTAGCTGCTGTTATGATCCATGTTGTGGCTCCAGAACACTATACACATTGTTATGTTGCACCACATTTGTTGCTTTGACTTGAGCATTTCTGGACTTGATCATGTTTGCACCTGAAACAGTTTTGGGCTTGACCATGCATATACATGCAAACTGAAAATGTACTCATGCTGAAAACTTGGTGGCTTGATATGTTGTTTGCGTCGACCATCTTTGTACTATGTTGCATTTTATATTGTGCTCGGCTAATTTTGTTGAGTTGTCTTCATGCTTGACCATGGTTCGACCAATTTGATATGTTGTGCACTGAGTCGAGATGGTCCATGCGGCGACTCCTCAGTTGCACACTGGATTGGCGAGGCAGTGCACATGTGTATATATATACACATGTGTATGTGCAGCCATCCAGAATATTTTTCTGTCCCTGCACCGTATATACATATATGTTGTCTTCCTTGTGGTATTTACAGTGTATCACTGTGAATATCACAAGCTGTCTAGACACAGTTGGATGAATATGAAAATCAGATCGAGTCAGAAAAATGATGAGAAACACACCAGAAAACTGAGACAAATATTTTTTTTTAATAAAATAATATTTGCTAGTATGAAATTATCTCTGTTCTAGATATTGTGTGTGTGTTTCTGTGTATGACAGGTATGAAGATAATGACTGGATTGACTGACAGAAGACAGACAAGACTGAAGACAGACAGCAGAAAACAAAACAGAAAAATGAAGACAGAAGAGAGAAAGCAGCATGTGTCAGTATATATATATATATATATATATATATATATATATATATATGAGTCTGTGTAGATGAATGTATATGTGACTGTATAAAGAGTTGAATGAAAAATATTAGTGAAGTGTACAAATAGTGGAGTTGTAATTCTGTACTGTTTGATATTGAAATAAAATATTATATTTAAATAAAATACTGTGTGAATATTTAAATTTTTGTGCAATAGTATTCTATTTAAATATAAATATTATATTCCTGTCTGTGATTTAAATATAGAAAAGTACAGTAACAAACACATTAAAAATAATCTTTATTTGGTTGTTATCATCAAACAAAAATCATATAATTGTGTATACAACACCGTTATATACAACACTACCACCTGGAGTCCGATCGGATGATGCCATGCTGACCCCCTACGTGAGTCGCGCCCACGGTCAGAGCGTTGTTCAACTCGGTGGCCATCGTCGGTTGGAAAACTGCTCCAAGCGGCGCGATCTTGGGCCCCGATTTCGAGTAGCACACTACACCATTCGCAACCAAACCACTCTAGATTTGAAGATCACAAAAAGTTACTTAATTTTCGCTTAGGTGGTTTCAGATTTAACTGTGAATCAAGGGAGATCAAATGGCTTCTTTCCTGGACCAATATCGTGCGTCGGTTTTGTTAGAGGCGGCTAGGGTTTAGAACGAGGGATATTTATATTAAAATTTTATATTATTTAATTTATTCTAAATTCAAAAATATCCTCTTGACCATACGAACACCAATTCAAACCCAACGACTGTCGCCCCTAGCTAAATACCCTCATTCCGAACACAATGGGATATGTGGGCCAATTCGACTGTTACAGTCAATTATTTTTCAAATCAAAGTATAAAACATTGAATATTTGATTTGAACGCACATTTCAATTTGCCAGAGCCACAAACTGATTCGGAAAATTCCATGAAAACAAATCTAGTTATGTTTTGACGATACGGTCCTAGCAAAACTAGTTTCGTCGAATTCTGAGACCGTTTGAAAAATAGCCATTTTCACGGGCTATATAATTTCTATAGCGACCTTTCTGAAAATTCATTTGGCCATAGCTTTTGATCCCCGCTACGAAACTTCGATTTTTCAGATTCATTAGAAAGATATTTACTAATAGATTTAAATATTTTTGGTCTCACTAAAATCCGTTTTATTTTGTACCCGGTACAGTCAGTCAAACTTTGAATTCAAATTTCGAAAATACCGCGCCATTTCAGGCCTTGTTTATAATTCAAAGTGATTATATTCAATTTCAAACATCGATTCAACCATACATTTCGTCGTTATTATTTAAAATATTTATTTTAAATACTCAAAATTGACTAAAATAGCTAATTAAAATTTTTTAAATTGGTTCAGATTTTACGGGTTGTTACAGGATCAGACGTATACTAAAATCTCTATATACTTGATTGCCCAAATCAATATAAATAAATAATCAAATACGTATAATTGATTTAAATTTTCAAAACAAAACTTGTTTTCAATTTAAAAATATACTCTTCACACTCGTTCTAGGATACTACTGATCCCATCTCTAACGAGTCATTCCCATTGGATATTACTAATCCAATTTCTGATGAATTCTTTCGTCCAGTTCTAACGTGTCTTGTTCACTGAGCTTTGTAAACCAAAGCTCTGATACCAACTATAACGAAAAGGAATTTCGCTTGATCCGAATCAGTCGCTAAACCGACCAAGACCGTATAAAACGCCTGATTTTTTTGAGAACACGACAAATTAGAACACAGACAGAAGAACATTTCATTGTTAATTACAACAATTCCATCAGTATACAAGAATATACAGAGTATAAATAAATATTACACAGAAAATAACAGAGATTTAAATTACATCACAATGGAAAATAATACAAAACACCACTAGAAGGAGATATACGGATACAAAGCTTTCCGGATATCGTTCCAGCTGTAAACCAGGATCCTATGAACATAAATCTGCAAAACCAAAACTACTAGCTGCCCGTGTCAAAATAAGGGCACCCAGAATTTAGGTTAAAACAATAAACTCCAAGTCACTCATGGGACTGGTGTGAGAACTAAAACAGTAATTAATCTTTATTTTAAAGTTAGGTAAATCAAGGGACCACGCTGTATAACACGGAACATGTTTCCTCCCAAGAATACCAGTGCATATAACAACAACACAATTCTAAATAAAGAAAAATGAAGCTATTATAAGACCCAGGTCCTATCACACAATGCAACGCAAGCCGGGGTATAGGGTTTTTACCTTATAATAGCCAAAGAATGATTGATACGTGAAATTTTATCTTTTTATTCTTAATCAGACTCCAACCGCAAATTAGTAAGAGAACGATTCCCTAAGTATTAACCCCGAAGGCCGAAATCAACATCAGACCAATACCAGGAAACCACTCATCTTAGATCGTTTCCAGTTAGTTTCTGATTTATATACAATCATAAATATCAATCATATGCGGCATGAATGTCCCATACCACTATGTCGCCATATATAGGTATACAATCAAAACCGCAAAATGTCGTATTGGAAGTTAGGTTATCATTTATGGTATGAACCGAGGAAAAAAATAGTCCTCTACCGATTCGAGACGCTCTAGTCCGTGTCTCAGGTCAGAGCTCGAGTGACCTTTAGATCGTCAGGGTCGGTCCACACGGAGTGGATTAAAATGCCTGAACATGTGTTTCCCCGCCTTATGAGGCGTAAATGAGCCAACGAATGACTCCATCGGCTTCACATAGTCACCGATATACCCGAGGCGCCTCGCAATAGCAACAACCACATAAGTCAAACTCGTCAAGGCGTGTAAAACCACTGACGCCACTTCTAACTAGAAGGAAACGCATGCCCTCCCTGATGTCCTCTCCTGTTTCGGGTTCATACCGGGTGTGAAACTCGCGAAGTAAACGTTATACAAAGCTATGCCACAAAGGCCTTGCTTTGATCATCAACCACAAGACTTTTCTTTTCAACAGAAGCCTTGATCATTTGCCACTTATGCGTGCCAGACAGGCAATTCACTCTATGCGTTTGATATCCATCAGTAAATAACCCCTGAGCTCATGCGTCTCAGAGAAAGGCGTTAAGCAAGAGAATAAATTCTCCGCCGCCAAACAGATATATATTTAATAGAAATCAATCACACATAATAAAATCCAATGTCAGACACACAGTCCATTTACAAGTTCGTTCTGGGTCTGAACGAAACCGGAGGCACCTAGTACCCCGCATATCCATCGATCTCCAAGTACGTCTGGACGATCACCAACTGATTCCCTCATCTTGGGTGTACGACCCAATCAAGATCATCAGTAGTTATCCAAACGACGTGAAGACCTCCGGTCTTCTACCATCTCTTCATCTTCGACTTATCGTCGTATCAGTTATTCAAAATGGGATAAACTCGGTCTTTCCAAATAACTCGCGTATATAATAAACAAGTGTTACACAAACACAACATACGCCTCATTCCAATTCATCAGTCACTAACCGTAAATTAATCAAGAGAATAATTCCCCTAATATTAACCTGGAAGGCCGAAACCAACATCAGATCAATATCCAGAAAACCATTCTGCTTAGCTAACTGACAATTAGTTTCAAAATTTCACATTCGTAGGGAAAGGTTCCCATTAATTTTATCAAAGATAAATCCCTTAAATTTATTCTTTAATCTACTTTTGAATATCAATTCAAACTAGTCGGGATTAGCGAACCACACCGAAGTGATCATTTATTTTATTTCCCAATCCCAAACTATTCATCCCATGAAGTAAAATTGGTAATACTTCATATCTAACACCACGGTGTTATCGGTAAATTCAATTACCATTTCATGTTCAAATCTAATTAAAGATTTAACTATCGCCTGGAGCAAAACTGGTGATACTCCATTCTCGATCTTTTCAATCTAATTAAAGATTCATTAAAACTCCACTTAGTTTTAATCTTTGCTGGGTTAAAGAATCAGTGTCATTTAAAACACGGTTCACGATAAACCCCAAAGTCATACCACATTTCAACCAGTCTCTAACCGCAAATTAGCAAGTGAGCAATTCCCTAAGTATTAACCCCGAAGGCCGAAACCAACATTGGATCAATACCCCAGAAATCATTCAACTTAACTAATCTACAGTTAGTTTCTGATTTTCTTAACTCCTTTGGGTCTAAGAACAATATTATTGAAGATACCGTTCACGACATCCCAGAATCACATTCCATTAATTATCGGGTTAAAGAACAAGTGTTATTTAAAACACTGTTCACGATAAACCCAAAAATCAATACCAATTCAATTCCAATTAAATATTATTTAATTGGTACACTTCATTAAATCTAAATAAAAAGATTTAATCTTTTTCTCAACTGGGCTTAAGAACAGTGTTACTGAAGACACCATTCACGACAAACCCAAATCACATTTGATATTAAATACAAGGCTCTGAATAGAAAATATATCGGCTTATATTCAATATCAAATTCTACGACCAACAAATATCGTATTGGAAATAACGATATATATATATATATATCTTTCAAATTTCCGTAACAATATCTGTATAATCACGAAATCCATCATCGAAATATTCTGAAGACAATTTCGATTCAAATCCATTCCAAATCAATTATTGGAAATTCTGGTTATTTTCAAAACCATTTCAGATCCAATTTATTTATTTTAAAAATAAATAAATTATTATTCTAGTTCAAAACTAGTTCATTTTGATAAAAATATATTTTTATATTTTCAAATATGGAATTTTTCATCCTATTCTTCATAAATCATTTCTTAAGATTTTACACAAATTATTACTATTTTTAATAATTTTATCAAGGCCCGTATTGTCGATTTCCATCAACGGCCATCAAACTGCACTTACAGCGACCTTTTCCAAATTTGATTTGGACATAATTCCAAATCCAACCATTAGATTTCAAATTTCTAATATTCATGAGAAATCTCTTTTCGATACTAACCCAATGGTTCCAGTTTTAGGAGAATCCGACGGTCGGATCTCCCGTATTATCCGTTCTAAGTCAATGGTCGAAATTCGCGAACTGCTACGGCGCAGCGCGTTCTATTCAGGCCATTATATTATATATATAATATATACTTCATCGATTACCTTTTTAAAACGTATTTTATAAATTGCTTTAAATTCGTTTTCGAAATGATTTCAACTTCATATTCAAATTGAAATCAAAATTGAATTTTTCAATATAAATTCGTTTTAATTTCATTTCAAATCGATTTCTATTCAAATCGATTTTAATTCAATTCAATTTCAAAACGATTTCAATTCTATTTCAATTTAATTCGAATTTCAATTCTATTCGAATTTCAAATCATTTCAATTTATTTCGAATTTCAAATCAATTCAATTTATTTTGAATTTCAAATCAATTCAATTTATTTCGAATTTCAAATCAATTCAATTTATTTCGAATTTCAAATCAATTCAATTTATTTCGAATTTCAAATCAATTCAATTTATTTCGAATTTCAAATCAATTCAATTTATTTCAAATTCCAAATCAATTCCAATATTCATTGAAAAATGAATAAAATCGATATAAATATCGTTCACGTCAAAATGGCATCAATCTAATCAACACAGCTTCATATATTTCTGTTTACAAATATTCTGTTTCAAATATTTCTTTTTCAAATATTTCTATTCAAATATACCTATTCAAATATTCTATTTCAAATATCCTATTCAAATATCCTATTTAAATATTTTTATTCAAATATTTCGTTTCAAATATTTCATTTCAAATATTCTATTCAAATATTCTATTCCGATATTTCTATTCAAATATTTCGTTCCAAATATTTTGTTTCAAATATTTCTATTCAAATATTCTATTCAAATATTTCTATTCAAATATTTCTATTCAAATATTCTATTCAAATATTCTATTCAAATATTTTGTTTCAAATATGGAATGAGGCCCAATCAATTACCATATAATGTATGTTATATGGATTTTCTACAACACATGTATAAAATAACAACGATAAATAATCAACCATCATCCAGAGTGCACCACACAACTTCATAAGCATTAAATATAAATAATTAACGCTTACACAGTCTGTCAACCCATCGATTGACATACAACTAAACAATCGGGATTAGTGTACGTCAAATATCATCCCAATACCCGTGTGGGGTTCCAAACAATCAAACACAGAATTTATTTGTGCAATTGGGCGATGTGCAAAATTTATCGTCCCAATCAATATCAGTCAAATGTGTGTATATAAACAAATCGTTCGATTTGTTTATATTAATTCATTTCATTTCATACATACGTTAAAAATTCTATTTTCAACTATAAAATATTTTTAACTATATAAATATTTTATTTCATTTCACATCACATCATACAATCAACTACACATCAAAATCAAACAAACAAGCATACAAGCCGTCCATGGTCTTAGGACGACGGGTGTCGGGTGCTACTAAACACCGTCTGCATCCTAGTATATATTTTAACTAGAAATTAAAATAAAAGTGAGGAGTTCTCACTGACTAGCTAATCCAAACGCCACGACTCTTCTTATGTAGAAATCTTCGCCATGATCGCCTTTTGTCACTTTCATCGCCCGTATTCACTACATATATAAAAATCACATTTTTATATTCTCTAGTATATAAAAATCATATTTTTATAATCACTCTATATGGATAAAATTTCTATTTTTACATCGCTACTATATAGACAAAAAATTCTATTTTTATCTTTATAAAATTATTTCTATCATACGATTAAAGATCTATTTTTATCTTTATAAAATTATTTCTAACATATGATAAAAGTTCAATTTTTATCTTTATAAAATTATTTCTATCATATGATACAAGTTCCATTTTTATCTTTTCAAAAATCAAGTTCTATTTTATGTTTTGAAACTCAAATTCTATTTTATACTTTGAAAATCAAATTCTATTCTATACTTTGAAAATCAAATTCTATTCTATACTTTGAAAATCAAATTCTATTCTATACTTTGAAAATCAAATTCTATTCTATACTTTGAAAATCAAATTCTATTTTATACTTTGAAAATCAAATTCTATTTTTAATAAAATCCTATTTTTACAAACTCTATTTCATTATAAAAAACCATATGTTTTTCTATGTTGATATATAAAAAGGCATTTGCTATAGGAATTAGTGTTAAAAATGGTTTGAAGTATACTACCATCATCTCGTTTACGCAGGTTGACATCGACCCAGGCTAGAAAACTAGGGTTGCTCCTTGCCGCCAACACGCACCTCCGGACGTCGATCTACCCCTGCCACGAGAAGCGCGACTGAGCCTCCTACCACCGCCTGCAACCTAGCCAAACTCGAACGCCCCTGCCTCGAACGGCAAGCTCGAACGTGGGCATTTGGAGCATGAAAATCGAGCGCCCTCCATCACGAACAATGATCAACAACGTACCATCATGAAGCCCTCAAATTACGCTCCAATTTCTGTTTCAGAGTTGGGTGTTATTTCGTTTTGATTTGGAATAATTTGGGGATTAAACATAGAAGAACGGGGGCCATCGATTTCGGAAGGAGGCTGCTCCTTTGGGGCTTTGACCGCGCAAGAAGAAAGTGAGGGCTTTGCACCCCCATTTGACCAATACATATCATATATTTTATTATTTTAATTCTCCCATTCGTTTTTTTCCTCTAATCCTAAATCAAACCTAACAACTATCGCCCCTAGCCAAATACCCCCATTACGAACACAATGGGATATGTATCATAGGTCAATTCGATTGTTTTGATCAGTTTCCATCAATATCAAATTATAAATCTATATACTGAATTTGAACGCACATTTCAATTTACCAAGGCCACATACTGACCCTATAAATTCCAGAAAAATATTTTCTAGCTTCGTATTGACGATACAGTCCTAACAAAACTGATTTCGTCGAATTCTGAGACCGTTGAAAAATGGCCATTTTCTAGTCGATTAAAATCAACTAAAACTGGTCAAACGCGTTTTGCTTTGCCACGCTCACATATTGATTCAAAAAATTATGAAATTTGAAACCTAGTAATAATTTGTCATCGCGGATCCAACAATAGTGGTTTCGTCAAAAACCGAGGTCGTTTGCAAAATGGCCATTTTTAAGGTACAGAATTCCATAGCGGTTATTCTGAATTTTCAACTGGGCATATCTTTTGATTGCCGCTATGAAATTTTGATTTTTCTGATTCGTTGGAAAGATATCCCCAATTAGATTCAAATATTTTTGGTTTCGCTAAAATCTGGTTTATTTTGAATCCTGTACATTCAATTGAAATTTGAAATTGAATTATCGAACTACTGCGCCATTTTCTATTCCTTTTATAATTATAAATAATTATTTATATTCTAACGTCAAGCTATATAAATATATACATTCGAATTCTATTCAAAATAAATTTTTCGTCGCTATTATTTAAAATAATTCATTTTAAATAATCAAAATTCACTAAAATTGCCAAAATAAATTTTTTAAATTGGCCTAGATTTTCGGGTTATTACAATCTCCCCCACTTAAAACTTTTCGTCCCCGAAAAGGAACGAAGCCGAAAGTTGTTTAACAAATCAACTCAACTTCCAGTATTTTCATTACGGCTTAAGTTCTTCAACTTTTCAGTTTCTAAGAATTTTTCAAATTTCTCAAAAATTTGGCTAACACCCTAAATTTTCGAAAAATTTCGCCATAACCTCCTCTGTACCGGGACTTCGGGATATTTCATATAGCCTCCCATGGCCTTCTTCAATCCAAAAAAGAAAAAGAAAAAGAAAAATCCAAGCGGCTAGCCAATCGGCTCACAAAATCATCATCACCCAAACAAAACAGTAAATTATGGTAAACATGTACCTATTTGTCGGGCAAACAATTTTATTCTTCTGCTCTAGCCTCCTTGCTATGACCTGTTCAATATAAGTACATGTATATGCATGCAAATGCGACTAATTTTCAATACAATTCACTATTTGGTTCAATTTGGCTCAACGGTTCAACATTTAATTAATCAAAACAGTAATCAAACAACACAACTATCAATAAATTAGTTGATTAGCGTTTCAAATCCGTAATTTTTATATGTAGTCAAAAATCACATTTTTGATACCAAATCAAAACAATAGGCCCTATACAATTTTCGTTCTCACACCAGTCAATTGGAGATATATAGAAATCTCACTTTCGAAACACGAAAATTAATTCTAATGATGACGCGTCAATCATCAGAATCATGTCCGAGCGACTAGAGTGAGATTCTATATCTATCGAATATATTTGAGGCTACAATACACGTGGATCAGATGTATACTAAAATCTCTATATACTTGATTGCCCAAATCAATATAAATAAATAATCAAATACGTATAATTGATTTAAATTTTCAAAACAAAACTTGTTTTCAATTTAAAAATATACTCTTCACACTCGTTCTAGGATACTACTGATCCCATCTCTAACGAATCATTTCCATTGGATATTACTAATCCAATTTCTGATGAATTCTTTCGTCCGGTTCTAATGTGTCTTGTTCTCTGAGCTTTGTAAACCAAAACTCTGATACCAACTGTAACGAAAAGGAATTTCGCTCGATCCGAATCAGTCTCTAAACCGACCAAGACCGTACGAAACGCCTGATTGTTTTGAGAACACGACAAATTAGAACGTAGACAGAAGAACATTTCATTGTTAATTACAAAAATTCCATCAGAATACAAGAATATACAGAGTGTAGATAAATATTACACAGAAAATAACAGATATTTAAATTACATTGCAGCGGAAAAAAATACAAAACACCACTAGAAGGAGATATATGGATACAAAGCTTTCTGGATATCGTTCCAGCTGTAAACCCGGATCCTGTGAATATAAATCTGCAAAACCAAAACTACTAGCTGCCCGTGTTAGAACCAGGGCACCGAGAGTTTAGGTTAAAACAATAAACTCCGGGTCAGTCATGGGACTGGTGTGAGAACTAAAACAGTTATTAATCTTTATTTTAAAGTTAGGTAAATCAAGAGACCACGCCGTATAACACGAAACGTGTTTCCTCCCAAGAATACCAGTGCATATAACAACAGTGCAATGCTAAATAAAGAAAAATGAAGCTGTTATAAGACCCAGGTCCTATCACACAATGCAACGCAGGCCGGGGGATAGGGTTTTTACCTTATAATAGCCAAAGAATGCTTGATACGTGAAATTTTATCCTTTTATTCTTAATTAGACTCCAACCACAAATTAGTAAGAGAACAATTCCCTAAGTATTAACCCGAAGGCCGGAACCAACATCAGACCAATACCCAGGAAACCACTCATCTTAGCTCGTTTCCAGTTAGTTTCTGATTTTATATACAATCATAAATATCAATCATAGGCGGCATGAATGCCCTATACCACTATGTCGCCATATATAGGTATACAATCAAAACCGCAAAATGTCGTATTGGAAGTTGGGTTATCATTTATGGTATGAACCGAGGCAAAAGATAGTCCTCTACCGATTCGAGACGCTCTAGTCCGTGTATCAGGTCAAAGCTCGAGTGACCTTTGGATCGTCAGGGCCGGTCCACACAAAGTGGATTAAAATGCCTGAACATGCGTTTCCCCGCCCTATGGGGCATAGATGGGCCAACGAATGACTCCATCGGCTTCACATAGTCACCGATATACCCGAGGCGCCTCGCAACAGCAACAACCACATTGGTCAAACTCGTCAGGGCGTGTAAAAACCACTGACGCTACTTCTAACTAGAAGGAAACGCATGCCCTTCCTGACGTCCTCTCCTGTTTCTGGTTCATACCGGGTGTGAAACTCGCGAAGTAAACGCTACATAAAGCTATGCCACAAAGGCCTTGCTTTGATCATCAACCACAAGACTTTGCTTTTCAACAGAAACCTTGATCATTTGCCACTTAGGAATGCCACACAGGCAATTCGCTCTATGCGTTTGATATCCATCAGTATGCAACCCATGAGCTCGTGCGTCTCAGAGAAGGGCGTTAAGCAAGAGATCAAATTCTCTGCCGCCAAACAGATATATATCTAATAGAAATCAATCACACAGAATAAAATCCAATGTCAGACACATAGTCCATTTACAAGTCCGTTCTAGGTCTGAACGAAACCGGAGGCACCTAGTACCCCGCATATCCATCGATCTCCAAGTACATCTGGACGATCACCAACTGATTCCCTCCTCTTGGGTGTACGGCACAATCAATATCATCAGTAATTATCCAAACAACGTGAAGACCTCCGGTCTTCTACCACCGTCTTCATCTTCGACTTATCGTCGTATCAGTTATTCAAAATGGGATAAACCCGGTCTTTCCGAATAACTCGCGTATATAATAAACAAGTGTTACACAAACACAACATATGCCTCATTCCAATTCATCAGTCACTAACCGTAAATTAATCAAGAGAATAATTCCCCTAATATTAACCTGGAAGGCCGAAACCAACATCAGATCAATATCCAGAAAACCATTCTGCTTAGCTAACCGACAATTAGTTTCAAAATTTCACATTCGTAGGGAAAGGTTCCCGTTAATTTTATCAAAGATAAATCCCTTCAATTTATTCTTTAATCTACTTTTGAATATCAACTCAAACTAGTCGGGAATAGCGAACCACACCGAAGTGATCATTTATTTTATTTCCCAATCCCAAACTATTCAACCCATGAAGTAAAACTAGTAATACTTCATATCTAACACCACGGTGTTATCGGTAAATTCAATTACCATTTCACGTTCAAATCTAATTAAAGATTTAACTATCGCCTGGAGAAAAACTGGTGATACTCCATTCTCGATCTTTTTAATCTAATTAAAGATTCATTAAAACTCCACTTAGTTTTAATCTTTGCTGGGTTAAAGAATCAATGTCATTTAAAACACGGTTCATGATAAACCCCAAAATCATACCACATTTCAATCAGTCCCTAACCGTAAATTAGCAAGTGAGCAATTCCCTAAGGCCAAAACCAACATTAGATCAATACCCCAGAAATCATTCAACTTAACTAATCTACAGTTAGTTTCTGATTTTCTTAACTCCTTTGGGTCTAAGAACAATATTACTGAAGATACCGTTCACGACATCCCAAAATCACATTCCATTAGTTATCGGGTTAAAAAACAAGTGTTATTTAAAACAATGTTCACAATAAACCCAAAAATCAATACCAATTCAATTCCAATTAAATATTATTTAATTGGTACACTTCATTAAATCTAAATAAAAAGATTTAATCTTTTACTCAGCTGGGCTTAAGAACAGTGTTACTGAAGACACCATTCACGACAAACCCAAATCAAATTTGATATTAAATACAAGGCTCTGAATAGAAAATTTATCGACTTATATTCAATATCAAATTCTATGACCAACAAATATCATATTGGAAATAACGATATATATATCTTTCAAATTTCCATAACAATATCTGTATAATCGCGAAATCCAACATCGAAATATTCCGAAGACAATTTCGATTCAAATCCATTCCAATGCAATTATTGGAAATTCTGGTTATTTTCAAAACTATTTCAAATCCAATTTATTTATTTTAAAAATAAATAAATTATTATTCTAGTTCAAAACTAGTTCATTTCGATAAAAATCTATTTTTATCTTTTCAAATATGGAATTTTTCATCCCAATTATTCATAAATCATTTCTTACGATTTTACACAAATTATTACTATTTTTAATAATTTAATCAAGGCCCGTATAGTCGATTTCCATCAATGGCCATCGAACTGCACTTACAGCGACCTTTTCCAAATTTGATTTGGACATAATTCCAAATCCAACTGTTAGATTTCAAATTTCTAATATTTGTTAGAAAGCACTTTTCGATACGAACCCAACGGTTCTGGTTTTAGGAGAATCCGACGGTCGGATCTCCCGTAATATCCATTCTAAGTCAATGGTCGAAATTCGCGAACTACCGCGGCGCGGCGCATTCTATTCAGACCATTATATTATATATATAATATATATAATATATACTTCGTCGATTACCTTTTTAAAACGTATTTTACAAACCGTTTTAAATTCGTTTTCGAAATGATTTCAACTTCATATTCAAATTCAAATCAAAGTTGAATTTTTCAATATAAATTCGTTTTAATTTCATTTCAAATCGATTTCAATTCAATTCGATTTCAATTCAATTCGATTTCAATTCAATTCGATTTCAATTCAATTCGATTTCAATTCAATTTCAAAACGATTTCAATTCTATTTCAATTTAATTCGAATTTCAATTCTATTCGAATTTCAAATCATTTCAATTTATTTTGAATTTCAAATCACTTCAATTTATTTCGAATTTCAAATCAATTCAATTAATTTCGAATTTCAAATCAATTCAATTTATTACAAATTTCAAATCAATTCCAATATTCATTGAAAAATGATTGAAATCGATATAAATATCGTTCACGTCAAAATGACGTCAATCTAATTAACAGGGCTTCATATATTTCTATTTACGAATATTCTGTTTCAAATATTTCTTTTTCAAATATTTCTATTCAAATATTTCGTCTCAAATATTCTATTTCAAATATCCTATTCAAATATTCTATTCAAATATTCTATTCAAATATTTCTATTCAAATATTTCTATTCAAATATTTCGTTTCAAATATTTCGTTTCAAATATTCTATTCAAATATTCTATTCAAATATTTCGTTTCAAATATTTCGTTTCAAATATTTTTATAAAAATATTTCTATTCAAATATTCTATTCAAATATTTCGTTTCAAATATTTCATTTCAAATATTTCGTTTCAAATATTCTATTCAAATATTTTGTTTCAAATATGGAATGAGGCCCAATCAATTACCATATAACGTAAGTTATATGGATTTTCTACAACACATGTATAAAATAACAACGATAAATAATCAACCATCATCCAGAGTGCACCACACAACTGCATAAGCATTAAATATAAATAATTAACGCTTACACAGTCTGTCAACCCATCGATTGACATACAACTAAACAATCGGGATTAGTGTACGTCAAATATCATCCCAATACCCGTGTGGGGTTCCAAACAATCAAACACAGATTTTATTTGTGCAGTTGGGCGATGTGTAAAATTTATCGTCCCAATCAATATCAGTCAAATGTGTGTATATAAACAAATCGTTCGATTTGTTTATATTAATTCATTTCATTTCATACACACGTTTAAAATTCTATTTTCAACTATAAAATATTTTTAACTATATAAATATTTTATTTCATTTCACATCACATCACACAATCAACTACACATCAAATTCAAACAAATAAGCATACAAGCCGTCCATGGTCTGTGGACGACGGGTGTCGGGTGCTACTAAACACCGTCTGCATCCTAGTATATATTTTAACTAGAAATTAAAATAAAAGTGAGGAGTTCCCACCGAATAGCTAATCCAAACGACACGACTCTTCTTATGTAGAAATCTTCGCCGTGATCGCCTTTTGTCACTTTCGTCGCCCGTATTCACTACATATATAAAAATCACATTTTTATATTCTCTAGTATATAAAAATCATATTTTTATAATCACTCTATATGGATAAGAAATCTATTTTTACATCGCTACTATATAGATAAAAATTCTATTTTTACATCGCAACTATATAGATAAAAATTCAATTTTTATCTTTATAAAATTATTTCTATCATACGATTAAAGTTCTATTTTTATCCTTAAAAAATTATTTCTATCATATGATAAAAGTTCTATTTTTATCTTTATAAAATTATTTCTATCATATGATAAAAGTTCCATTTTTATCTTTTCAAAAATCAAGTTCTATTTTATATTTTGAAACCCAAATTCTATTTTATACTTTGAAAATCAAATTCAATTTTATACTTTGAAAATCAAATTCTATTCTATAATTTGAAAATCAAATTCTATTCTATACTTTGAAAATCAAATTCTATTCTATACTTTGAAAATCAAATTCTATTTTATACTTTGAAAATCAAATTCTATTTTTAATAAAATCCTATTTTTACAAACTCTATTTCATTATCAAAAACCATATGTTTTTCTATGTTGATATATAAAAAGGCATTTTCTATAGGAATTAGTGTTAAAAATGGTTTGAAGTATACTACCATCATCTCGTTTGCGCTGGTTGACATCGACCCAGGCTCGAAAACTAGGGTTGCTCCTTACCGCCAACACGCACCTCCGGACGTCAATCTACCCCTGCCACGAGAAGCGCGCTTGAGCCTCCTACCACCGCCTGCAACCTAACCCAACTCAAACACCCCTTGCCTCGAACGGCGAGCTTGAACATGGGCACTTGGAGCTTGAAAATCGAGCGCCCTCCATCACGAACAATGATCAACAACGTACCATCATGAAGCCCTCAAATTGCGCTCCAATTTCTGTTTTAGAGTTGGGTGTTATTTCGTTTTGATTTGGGATAATTTGGAGATCAAACATAGAAGAACGGGGGCCATCGATTTTGGAAGGAGGCTGCTCCTTTGGGGCTTTGACCGCGCAAGAAGAAAGTGAGGGATTTGACCTACCATTTGACCAATACATATCATATATTTTATTATTTTAATTCTCCCATTCGTTTTTTTTCTTCTCTAACCCCAAATCAAACCCAACAACTATCACCCCTAGCCAAATACCCCCATTACGAACACAATGGGATATGTATCATAGGTCAACTCGACTGTTTCGATCAGTTTCCATCAATATCAAATTATAAATCTATATATCGAATTTGAACGCACATTTCAATTTACCAGGGCCACATACTGACCCTATAAATTCCAGAAAAATATTTTCTAGCTTCGTATTGACGATACAGTCCTAACAAAACTGATTTCGTCGAATTCTGAAACTGTTGGAAAAATGGCCATTTTCCAGTCGATTAAAATCAACTAAAACTGGTCAAATGTGTTTTCCTTTGCCACGCTCACATATTGATTCGAAAAATTATGAAATTTGAAACCTAGCAATAATTTGACATCGTGGATCCAACAAAAGTGGTTTCATCGAAAACCGAGGTCGTTTGCCAAATAGCCATTTTTAAGGGTCAGAATTCCATAGCGACTATTCTGAATTTTCAACTGCACATATCTTTTGATTCCCGCTATGAAATTTTAATTTTTCTGATTCGTTGGAAAGATATCCCCAATTAGATTCAAATATTTTTGGTTTCGCTAAAATCATGTTTATTTTGAATCCTGTACATTCAATTGAAAATTGAAATCGAATTATCGAACTACCGCGCCATTTTCTATTCCTTTTATAATTATTTATATTCTAACGTCGAGCTATATGAATATATACATTCGAATTCTATTCAAAATAAATTTTTCGTCAATATTATTTAAAATAATTCATTTTAAATAATCAAAATTCGCTAAAATTGCCAAAATAAAAATTTTTAAATTGGCCCAGATTTCCGGGTTTAGTACAATAATTCACTTTATAAGTATTCCATTTATAAAGATTTCCCTTCATCTATAATTCCACTTAAACGTATTTCCTATTTATAAATATTCCATTTATAAATATTTCTATTTATAAATATTCTATTTATAAATATTCTTTGTTCCTTTTATCTGTTTACTTCTTTATATATAAGTTCAGACTTATATATATATATATCCAAAGATAAATATTTCCTTATAATCTATTTGTTTTCTAAACAAATATTTCCTTTATCATCTATTTGATTATGGTTTTACACTATTTCCTTTTCACTCCTATTTGTAATTGGTTTACAAATATTTCCTTGTATATCTTTATTTATTCAACTCTAATTATTTCCTTTATAATACCTTATTTATTTCCTAAATGAATATTCTCTTTAATGTATCCTATTTATTTACTAAATAAATAATTCACTTAATATCTTATTTATTATCCCAATAAACATAACCCTTTTATCTCATTCTATTTATTTAACAAATAAATATCTCCTTTATTTTTATTCTATTTATTCATTCTAAATGTTTCCTTTATAATCTTCTATTTATTTAACAAATAAATATTTCATTTAATATCTCTTATTTATTTAACAAATAAATAATCCATTATCTTATCCTATTTATTTAACAAATAAATAATCCATTATCTTATCTTATTTATTTAACAATAAATAATTCACTTTACAATATTCCATTTATAAAGATTTCCCTTCATTTATAATTCCACTTAAACGTATTTCCTATTTATAAATATTCCATTTATAAATATTTCTATTTATAAATATTCTATTTATAAATATTCTCTTTTATAAAATCCTCTGATTTTATAAATATTCTCTTTTCAGTATTCAATTTGACAAATTCCCTTTTTCTCCAAATCCCGGTATGTTATGGTGTTTAACATATCAAATTACGATGTCCAATATCGTCCATACACACAAAATCAACAACAGGTTATAATTCACATCATATATCAAAGTATATGAAAAAAACAATAAAATAACTGTTGAGGAATCCAGTCGGACTCCTCCAACCTGTTTCCCTGCATCCACAGATGTTACACAATAAAATCAACATCACTTTCAGTTCCATATGATATATTCTGTTAAACAGAATCAATATAGAAATTCACTAATTGACTAGCAGTTCAATCAAACAATCAACACATAGTCAATCAGCCAATATTTAACAATTCTAAAAATACAACATGAAATTATAAACTGTTCAGAGTTAGTGAGATTTACTCACTTTGGTAGTTCATCGTTAAAGAACGATAAACTGTTGTTTGATTTGAATCAAACAATTTATTTTGCCGTAAATTCAAACGAGTCCCAATCCACTCCCAGTCGATTCCATGGTGTAACCACCGTCTATACGATCCCAACGCAACTTACGGTTCGTCAATCTGATGTCGTATGACGAAGATATTGCATTAACAAGTTAATACATATTTTAGATTAAATAAACTTTAGAATTTTAATCCATTGGACCTTACCCCTTTAACCTTCCTGGCCCAAACCTATTTTGAGTACCTTCTCCCCCAAAAATAAATTCCGCACTCCACAAAAATGAACACAGCCATTGCCATTTCTTCATTCGTTCCTTCCTCCTTTGTTAATTCACAAAACCCAAAACCGATAACGCCGTAGTTCACCACTTCGAAATCTCCAACTACCCGGCACCAGCACTTCAAACTCGCACAGCGCCGGTGCAATCCGACGTCGACGGTTTTTTCTGTCTGTACAGTGATCCTCCGATCACTTTTAATTCGAGAAATCACAAGAAATTCAAAACTCCATCAATTCTCTATCCCGAATCCGAATATCAACTCAGTTCTGCAAAACGATGACCAATCGACCAAAGGAATTTAACCCTAGGTCGCACGAACAGATTTTGAACGTCACTGAACGTGATCAAAGCCAACAAAATCCATACGAGCTTGATGCTCTTCTATTTCTGAGTCAATCGAGACTCATCCCAAGATTTGTAGAACTTATTTTCTATTTGTTTTGAATCGCAAAGTAACAAAATTTTGATTTCCTGTAAACATAAACACGGCGGCTTGGAATTTGGTTATATAGGGGGATGAATACATTGTGTGGTTGTAAAGGTGGAGATGTGGCTTGGTTTAGATCAGAGAATTAGTTAGGATATTTTATGTTATTATTTTATATTCATCATTTTATATTGGCATATGCACTCTAAAAATCCCTACGAATGCACAAAATGCCTAAAAATCATGAAAATTGGCATGCAGCTAGAGTTCGATATTACGGTCCCAAGAAACTGGTTCCGTCGAATTTCGACACCATATGCTCACACAACGTATTTTTAACCATCAAAATACTAATTGTTTCTCACTCTAAAAATCCGTACGACCACACAGTGACTCTAAAAATCACGAAAATGGAAATCTAACAACTATTTGACAGTGCGGATCCAACAAAATTAGTTTCGTCGAATTCCGACTTCGTTTGCAAAACCGACTATTTTTATAGCTCTGAATGACCCATTTAAATAACTAAATATTTATAAATTAATATTATCGTATATATTCACAGTGGAATACCATACAACTCTAGAATATTCCTATATGAATTTCTAACTTGATATTTCAAATCTGGGTCAACCTGATATTCGATTTATATCGAAATTCCTTTTTAAAATATAAATAATTCCTTTATAAATTATAAAGTAATTCCACAATGACTTTTCTAAAATTTGATTTGGACGTAAAACAAAATCTACACGATGAAATCCCGATTTTTCTCTTCCACTAGAAAGATATACTCCACCAGCTCCACACGTTTCTTGTTTCACAGAAATCCGACTTAAAACGAATTCTGTATATTCAGTTAAAGTTCGAATCGCCAATTTACGAACTGCAGCGCCATTTCGAGCTCAATTTTAATTATATTATAATTATACGTTCAAACTGTCGTTTATATAATATATTCGTTATCGTAATTCAATTCTAAACTGAATTAAATATCACAGATGATCCAGTTCACACCGTATCGCCATTTCATCCAAATTTTGATATATTTCAGAATTAAATATATTATTTAATTATTATTTTAATTAAATATTCCCTATTATTTAATTAAAACACCATTTAATTCACTATATCACTATTTATATAATTAAATAAATTAATTATAATACCTCTGCAAATGTGGGTCATTACAATCTTCCCCACTTTAAATAATTTCGTCCTCGAAATTGCCAAGGTAGAGAACGACCCTATCGACTGGTTAGAACTTATTTGTTCACTTCCTAACTTCAGTTTCAACTGAACCAATTTGATTTCAATTAAATTATTAATTTGTTCTTATCAACGAAAATTTTAAAAAATCCTGAAAATTTTCTAATGCCTTAACTCTTCGAAAAATTTCGCCAGCACCTCCTTTGTACTGGTCGATAGGTCAAACTCCAACTCGCCTCTCTGGGCCATCTCCATCCCAAAAGAAAATCAAACAACCAAGCGGCTTGCCAATTCGGCTCATCAAAATCTCATACCATATGAAATATAAACTTGTACCATTTTGTTAGGCATATCAACTCTATCACTTTCACCTGTTATCAATTCATCATATACCCAAGTCATCTCAATTCAACTCAACTCAGTTTATATCTTCAAACCAAATCATTCGCTTATACCTAAGACGAATTCCATTCAAATTCCAATATCGTATTCCAAAATCATTAACTCAATTTCATTTCAGATTATTTCTATAATTAAATCCAGTTTTATTTAACTTCGCTTGAGTTAAATTTTAATTTATTTTTACCACATCAATCTATTTAACTTCATAAGTTAAATTTTAAATTCCTGTGTCCATTTCAAATCAATTTGAAATCATAATACCGATTAAAAACATTTGAATTTCTAAACAACTTGTTTCCTCCAAACCATTCAAAAACAAGACCTTCAGTCGTAATCCGTCACTTAGAAACTCGAAAATGAATACTGATGATGCAGCTGTCATCATCAGAATCTATCTTCCAGCGATCGAAGTGAGTTCAATACCATAAAACTATTTCTAAACATTTCCATTTTGAAATTCATTTCAAAATATAATTCACACTGCTTGTAAAACAATTTAAAATCTCCCAGGATCTTAAATTTTCCTTATTTTTAATCCAAATCCATTTACAAACACTTATCCAATTTTCTAGAATTTTAATTCAATTCCTGGTTTAAATTTTAGATTTAACTCATCTGATTCCATGTATTTAACTTATATGAATTCTGATTGGTTATTCACATAACCATTTAATTTATAATCTTACTCGATTATAATAACAACCAATATATCCACTATATTAAAATTTTGATATATATATATATATATATCTTCTCTATATCAAAATATACCTTGGGTAAACTTATTTTAATTTACCCTCTTTTCAAAACATATCATGTCGACCCATCATATTCGAGTGTTTATAAACTCCTACCGATACAGTTGATCAAACTGATCGACCAAAACTCATAAACTACTCAACCAAAAAATCTCCACAATATAAAATTATTTTTATATCATCTACAAATACGTTCACTCATATATATACACTCAAACTCAATCTAGGGTATTACTATCCCTATCTCTACCGAGTCACGCCACAGAGCCAAGGTAAATCACTTAACTTAAGCTCTGATAACAACTGTAATGACCCGGAAATTTAGTAGGCTTTTCAACCATCCCTAATCCCCTAAGGCAGAGGGCTAACCTCCCCTTGGCTTACACTGGTACCTCAGAACTGCTTTTACGGCCAGCCTCGCGACTCGACCAACCTACATTGTCGGGAGATGTAGGGGTAAGAGTCTCTCGTTCTCCACCTAACACAAAGCGAGAACCCCTATCATCCGTACCAATTAAGCAACCAGCTCTGATACCAACTGTAATGACCCGAAAGCATAGGGCTATACTCCCCCCGTGGCATACAAAGGTACCCCAGACACCATGCTTTACGACCAGCCTCTCGACTCGACAAAACCCGCAATAATGCAGGACCTGTAGGGGTAAGATTCTCCCGTTCACCACCAAACCGCGAAGTGAGAACCCCCCATGAGACGTACCAGTGAAGCAACATGGACTGCTGTGAGTAAAATGGTTTAAACCCGTTCGAACAAGTAAACGATATCTCATAAGACCACGCCGTATAACGGAACGGGTTTTTCCCTTATGAGAATCCAAAATATCTTTATATCAAAAACATTTTGATATTATAATAATGTCTATCAAACACAATATAATAATCATCTAGCAGAAATGCTTTCATCTCACGTTCTACATATATAGTATACAAACAAAATCGCAAGCACGTATTGGGTAATGGATTTTCAACTATGACAAGGTATGGAACCACCTTTCGCTAGTGTACCTCTAGAAAGGAATACACTGGGTTCAACAAGAACATCTTGCAACCCGGCCACACATGACCGACCACTCATTTCGCTTGAGTGTATCGAATGTATATCACTAACGATTGGGATCAACAACCATTTCCCGAATGGGACAGTTTCGACAATAGATTTTTAGAAGTAAACGAAACTCTAGATCAGATGATTATACACCCTAATAGGTGCGACCTACATAGCCATGCTGCCTGCCCGATTTCTTCCATTTACCGGTTGATGAGACTTGATGTTATGCTTTATCATCACATCAGATTCACTTCGAATGCCACATTGTCAGATCCATCAAAAATCACTAATTTGACGTCTACAACCATACATTACGTGTCAGCTAAAAGAAGTTTCCTTCTCCGCTTCCACTCTTGGTACGGTTGAAGAAATCAATGTACGTGATCTTTCTGGAAATACTCTGTCAGACATTCATCCATACAAGTCATCCAGGAACAGGATGAACCGAAGGCACAATTCAGTACATCCATCTTAGGCACTGTTATCTAAGACTTATACAATAGCCCTTGCACTTTACTCCTTCTTCAATTATCTTTGGCATATATGATTCACAACGCTTATGCCAATACAGAGTGGTTCTTTGGATAATAATCCAACCGGTCTCTCCATATTAACAACGTTAAAATGGTCAAAAACTTCGATAGTCGGTGAGTTGACTATCAAAGAAAAACAGGTGTGCAAACAACGATATTATTTCCAAGTGGAAATTATATCGATCAATCATCATTTAACATTTATCTCTTCGTTCATTAATTTACTTTATCCCCTGTTCTATATATTCTAAATTCTTATTTTTCTATTATCAGAAAACATTTCTGATTCTCGTTTGGAAAACATTTCCAAAACTCCTTCACTATCGAACCTTACCATTCCTTAGTTAAGAAGGAAGTCAATCAAGCTGGGGTATAATTACCTCTCAGACCTTAACTGAACAACGTTTTAACTTCGAAATGGTTAAGTTTATCTTTTAATCTTTTAACAACTTCCTTACGTCTCTCTCGTTCGAATAAATCTCTATTCGATAACTCCTCCCTTCGAATAACTATATTTGATAATCTCTCTTACGAATAACTAGATTCGAAAACCTTTCTTCAAATAAACTAAATTCGATTAACTCTATTTATTTAACCCTAATTGATTAACTCTTTTTACTTAACTCCTTTCAAATAACTATTTCGATAACTCCTTTCGATTAAACTATAATCGATAACTCCTTTCGAATAACTAATTCGATAACTCCTTTCGATTAAACTATAATCGATAACCCCTTTCGAATAACTAATTCGATAACTCCTTTCGATTAACTCATAATCGATAAATCCTTTCGATTAACTCATTCAAGAACTCCTTTGTGTTTAACTCTATTTGAATAACTCTTATGTGTTTAACTCTATTCGAATAACTCTTATGTGTTTAACTCTATTCGAATAACTCTTATGTGTTTAACTCTATTCGAATAACTCTTAGGTGTTTAACTCTATTCGAATAACTAATTCGATTTGCTTACTTTCGAATACTTATTTTCGATAATCTCTTTCTTCGAATAAACCTTATTCGATTTAACTCCTGTCGAATAACTAGATTCGATCAACTCACTTCGAATATTTCTGATTCAATCATCTCACTTCGAATATCTACTATTCGATTATCTCACTTCGAATATTTCTGATTCGATTATCTCACTTCGAATATCTACTATTCGATTATCTCACTTCGAATATCTCTGATTCGATTATCTCACTTCTAATATCTATGATTCGATTATCTCACTTCTTCGAATAACTAAATTCGATTAACTCATTTCAACTCTATTCGAATAAACTATTTTCGATTAACTCCATTTGAATAACTCTAGTTCGATTTAACTCTATTCAATAACTCTAGTCGATTTAACTCTATCGATTAACTCTAACTAATTAACTCTAACTGTTTAACTCTAACTGGTTTAACTGTACGGTTTAACCTAACTGGTTAACCCTAATGGTTTTACTCTAACTGGTTAACCTTAATTGATTAACTCTTTGTCCTTATTCAGTTTCAACATCGATGTTGAAATCGATTCTTACTTCTTTATATAAGTCCTGACTTATATATATTCTATTTATCCAAATGATAAATATTTAACTTAATTTATAAATATCATTTATAAATAAATCTGTTCCATTTATTTGTTTACTTCTTCATATATAAGTTCAGACTTATATATATATATATATTTATCCAAAGATAAATATTTCCTTATAATCTATTTGTTTTCTAAACAAATATTTCCTTTATCATCTATTTGATTATGGTTTTACACTATTTCCTTTTCACTCCTATTTGTAATTGGTTTACAAATATTTCCTTGTATATCTTTATTTATTCTACTCTAATTATTTCCTTTATAATACCTTATTTATTTCCTAAATGAATATTCTCTTTAATGTATCCTATTTATTTACTAAATAAATAATTCATTTAATATCTTATTTATTATCCCAATAAACATAACCCTTTTATCTCATTCTATTTATTTAACAAATAAATATCTCATTTATTTTTATTCTATTTATTCATTCTAAATGTTTCCTTTATAATCTTCTATTTATTTAACAAATAAATATCTCATTTAATATCTCTTATTTATTTAACAAATAAATAATCCATTATCTTATCTTATTTATTTAACAAATAAATAATCCATTATCTTATCTTATTTATTTAACAATAAATAATTCACTTTATAATATTCCATTAATAAAGATTTCCCTTCATTTATAATTCCACTTAAACGTATTTCCTATTTATAAATATTCCATTTATAAATATTTCTATTTATAAATATTCTATTTATAAATATTCTCTTTTATAAAATCCTCTGATTTTATAAATATTCTCTTTTCATATTCAATTTGACAAATTCCCCTTTTCTCCAAATCCCGGTATGTTATGGTGTTTAACATATCAAATTATGATGTCCAATATCGTCCATACACACACAATCAACAACAGGTTATAATTCACATCATATATCAAAGTATATGAAAATAATAATAATAAAATAACTATTGAGGAATCCAGTCGGATTCCTCCAACCTGTTTCCCTGCATCCACAGATGTTACACAATAAAATCAACATCACTTTCAGTTTTATATGATATATTCTGTTAAACAGAATCAATATAGAAATTCACTAATTGACTAGCAGTTCAATCAAACAGTCAACACACAGTCAATCAGCCAATATTTAACAGTTCTAAAAATACAACATGAAATTATAAACTGTTCAGAGTTAGTGAGATTTACTCACTTTGGCAGTTCATCGTTAAAGAACGATAAACTGTTGTTTGATTTGAATCAAACAATCTATTTCGCCGTAAATTCAAACGAGTCCCAATCCACTCCCACTCGATTCCATGGTGTAGCCATCGTCCATACGATCCCAACACAACTTACGGTTCATCAATCTGATGTCATATGACGAAGATATTGCATTAACAAGTTAATACATATTTTAGATTAAATAAACTTTAGAATTTTAATCCATTGGGCCTTACCCCTTTAAACTTCCTGTCTCAAACCTGTTTTGAATACCTTCTCCCCCAAAACATAAATTCCGCACTCCACAAAAATGAACACAGCCATGACCACTTCTTCATTCGATCCTTCCTCCTTTGTTAATTCACAAAACCCGAAACCGATTACGCCGTAGTTCACCACTTCGAAATCTCCATCTACCCGGCACCACCACTTCAAACTCGCACAGCGCCAGTGGAATCCGACGTCGACGGTTTGTTCTATCTGTACAGTGACCCTCCGATCACTTTTAATCCGAGAAATCACCAGAAATTCAAAACTCCATCAATTCTCTACCCTGAATCCGAATATCAACTCAGTTCAGCAAAACGATGACCAATCGACCAAAGGAATTTAACCGTAGGTCGCGCGAACAAATTTTGAACATCACTGAACACGATCGAAGCCAACAAAATCCATACGAGCTTGATGCTCTTCTATTGCTGAGTCAATCGAGACTCATCCCAAGATTTGTAGAACTTATTTTCTATTTGTTTTGAATTTCAAAGTAACAAAATTTTGATTTCCTATAAACATAAACACGGCGGCTTGGAATTTGGTTATATAGGGGGACGAATACATTGTGTGATTGTAAAGGTGGAGATGTGGCTTGGTTTAGATCAGAGAATTAGTTAGGATATTTTATGTTATTATTTTATATTTTATTTCCATTATTTTATATTGGCATATGCACTCTAAAAATCCCTACGAACACACAAAATGCATAAAAATCATGAAAATTGGCATATAACTAGAGTTCGACATTACGGTCCCAAAGAAACTGGTTTTGTCGAATTCCGACTTTGTATGCTCACACAGCGTATTTTTAACTGTCAAAATACTGACTGTTTCTCACTCTAAAAACCCGTACGACCACACAGTGACTCTAAAAATCACGAAACTGGAAATCTAACAACTATTTGACATTGCGGATCCAACAAAATTAGTTTCGTCGAATTTCGACTTCGGTTGCAAAACCGGCTATTTTTAAAGCTCTGAATGACCCATTTAAATATATAAATATATTTAAGTATAATTAAATTAAATATTTATAAACAAATATTATCGTATATATTCACAGTGGAATACCATACAGCTCTAGAATATTCCTATATGAATTTCTAACTTGATATTTCAAATCCGGGTCAACCTGTTATTCGATTTATGTCGAAATTCCTTTTTAAAATATAAATAATTCCTTTATAAATTATAAAGGAATTCCACAGTGACTTTTCTAAAATTTGATTTGGTCTTAAACCAAAATCTACACGACAAAATCCTGATTTTTCTCTTCCACTAGAAAGATATACTCCACCAGCTCCACACGTTTCTTGTTTCACAGCAATCCGACTTAAAACGAATTCTGTATATTCAGTTAAAGTTCGAATCGCCAATTTACGAACTACAGCGCCATTTCGAGCTCGATTTTAATTAAATTATAATTATACATTCAAACTGTCGTTTATATAATATATTCGTTATCGTAATTCAATTTTAAACTGAATTAAATATCACAGATGATCCAGTTCACACCATATCGCCATTTCAGCCAAATTTTGATTATTTCAGAATTAAATATATTATTTAATTATTATTTTAATTAAATATTCCCCATTATTTAATTAAACCACCATTTAATTCACTATATTACTATTTATATAATTAAATAAATTAATTATAATACCTCTGCAAATGCAGGTCATTATAGAAAGTCTATGCATTATCAAGTTACATGCATGCATATATATATATATACACACACAAAAAGGATTTAAATAACATGTTAATTAACGTGCAATTAATTTACAGCCTATGTACTATAATTTGGAAACAATATTCATCCCATATGTATGTAACATATTACATACAGCCACATAAAATCTTTCCTTATATGCAACTCTTTATCTTATGTGTCTCTTATCTATATGCAAATATCTCATATTTGGAACATGCATAAATTTGATTGTTTTACCTAAAAACCAAAAATATGTCAATGACGGGAATCAAACTCATGACTTCGTGTATGAAAGTCCACTAACTTAACAACTACACCAAACACATTTCTTATTCATAAAATTATAACGTTGAAAATTAATGGTTTCATGTGCGTATCTTTCATTATAAAAAAAAGAAATATCTTGTAAATGATAATTTCAAATATATCAAACTGATCATCTTGGAAAGACCTTCGCAATGGTAATAGATACGACATCCGATTGATCATCTAGTAAAAATTAATTCTTAATTACTTAACTTTCAGAACCGTAAAAGTTGTAGGATGTTACATTCTTCCCATCTCAAAAAAATTGCGTTCTCGCAGTTCCCCAAATATAAAACCCATTCAAAATAATAAATCTTCATTAGGATTTTAAAAATAAAACCATCCGTCATAAGTTAACTTCCCATATGTAATAACAATAGTTTCTTGCCATTCACAACATATCACACACTATAATAAAATATGTATTTTCTTGTCATTCTATGAAACATGTAGTGTGTAAAAATAAAAATCCATCAACAAACAATAGTTATTATAACATCCTCATACAAAGAAAAGAACACTCATAAATTAACAATCAATGTGGTTCACGATTGTAAACCAAAAGAACAATTAACACATCATCAAACTAACAATAAACACATGTATGTTCATTAATGTGCTAACAATATAATCATCTTAATGTGATGAAATTTCTTAAAGCCTCACATTTGTAGTAATGATGCGTCCTTTCTTTCTTTCCTCTTTAAGAATATCTTATGCACCCACTTATGGGCATTCCTTCAAAATAATAAGTGCACATTCATAAATTTATAAATCTTTATAATGATTAGTACGACATCTCCTCCTGTTAATACTGTCCATCATTCATTATGGCATTTACTTACTCAGCGCGTAAAGCGTATGGGATTCGCTATTTTCGATAATCCACCCAATTCTGGTATAGAGAATGCCCCCAAGCACACGACAAATAGACTAATTCCTAACATGGTGGAATCGACATTTGGAACCCCTTACATGGTGGAGTCTCCTACCTTCCCTGTACCAACCTCTCAAAGATGCACCGAAGTCTCAAACGCCAACTGCCCCTTTGCAAACGTCCTGTGGCAAAGCCCAAATTTGGAAGTTTACACATTGGTTCCTACTTGAACCCTTGGTTCCCACTTGAACCCCTTGATTCCATCTTGAATCCCTTGGTCCCCACTTGAACCATTAAAGACAACTTCCTTCTTGAGCTACCTTTGCATCTCAGATTTTAATCGATTGAAGTTTATCTTCAAAAGAGTTCTTCATCGTTGCATTGGTGTAGTGATAATCCATATATAACAAGTTCCTTCATTTGGTAATTAAGTTAAACCGTCCAAATTATCGAAGAGGAATCCACTAGATAGGAGTGATTCATATGACTTTAAAAATTTAAGATTTTGCTTTTAAATCAAAACTTCCATCAACGTTTAAAATAAAAATCCTTTGGCAAAATTCTTAAGTTCGCAAAACATTTTTTGTTTTTAAGTTATGGAAGCTGGTAACTATTTTAAAAACATTAAATATGCATTTTGAATCACTCCAACTTTCATACATATTCCCAAGTGGTAATCATTATTTCTTAAATCACTAAAATTCTCCATTTTACCCTTCTCACCTTCAAGGAACATCTTCAAACCTTTTAGTCATTCCAAATACTAGCCTTCTCTAGTTTAAGAAACAACATATTCACACTATGCCTAAACTGATCATGTCAACCCTTCAATCCTTTTGTTTCTTGAGCGTAAATTCAATCAATATTCAACACTAGCTTAATATCTAATACAACAACAAACAAACAAATAACATATAAGCAAATTAAACATATCGAATAAGAAAACAACAATCAATTCAATTAAAAGAATCTGTCCAAACAATCATGACATGAATTAATAAGAAAAAATCAAACACAATGATCCTCACATCACTTACTCAGTGCGTAAAGTATACGATATCCACCGCTTTGATCACCAAATCCTTTGCTACAATCACTTTGCCCTTGGGGTCATAATGACCCCATTGCACTGATCCATAGCCACTAATCCTTTGCTATGTCCACTTTGCCCCATGGAGTCATGATGGCTCCACTGCACTGGCTCATAGTCCTGCTACGATCACTTGCCATTGGGAGTCTTAATGATCCCATTGCACTCATCCATAGCCACTAATCCGTCTCTCAGTGGTTAACCAAAGCTATAGATATCGATAACCCCTTTGCACACGTCCCGCATCAAAGCCCTACTTTGGAAGTTAAATCGTTGGTTCCCATCTGGATCCTGAGTTATAATTTCCCACCTGGAGTTCCTTTGCTTCTTGGGTTTTGGTCAAATTGGAGTTGGTCTTCAGATGAGTTCACGATCATCGTAGCATGGTAGTGGTAAAAGCTCGAATCCCGTTCGGTTCGGTATTCTTGCTTGGCTCGTCCATTTCAATTCGGTGCTCCACTCCAACTCCAACCCTACGCAAGTGGCCCTCCTTTTTGCCATGTTCCAGTTCGGTTTAGTTCGTCTTATCCAATCCGATCCGGATCCTTGCATAATTTTTAGCAAGCTATTTTTTGCCGAACGATGGCGTTTTCAACCATTCTAACTTTTCTATGCAACCATAAAACATACCAAACAACAGTAACAACATATAGGTTCAATCAAAAAGATCAAAACAACATTCATGTTCGTAGAATGGGACTAATTAACCCTAATTACTCTTAATCCCCTAATTAGTGTATAAACATACAAATCACTCACAAATGATCATCTTCTTTTAACCAATGAGATAGCTTTAAAACAAAAGATATATGTTACAAAAAAATAATTCTAGACCATTGTTGTTATCTAAAAACGATTTTATCTTTACTAAGATTGGGTTTCAATTGCAACCGAATCACCATGTGTATGTCCATTCAGGTTATAACTCACCCCATAAATGTTCATTCTACCTTACTTTTTTTTCTTTATCCACCATAAAAGGTTTCTCATTAATAAATAGCAATGTAGAGTGAGGTAATAACTAAACAGACAATACATACACATAAAGCATGCAATTATAAATCAAAACAATTTCTCCCATATTTGAACAAACCTTAAAGTGTAAATCATTATAATATAACGGCTAAAGCTCAGGTAATCGTTAAACCAAAGCTCTGGTACCAAATGTGAAGACCCACTATTTTTAAAATCAAAAAGTCAATTATAAACGATATATGAGACGCTTACAAATGATTTTAGATATTAAAAATAGTGGGCCATGGATGTTTTTTTATATATGCTTTACGAAAGCAACCAATAACAAAGAAGCCATAATGGTATAAAATAAATGATTCACATAAATATATCATCACAATCCTCTTTATATATTTACATTTATAAAACAAGGAACAATATGTGCATGTTGAACAATACCTAAGCTCCCATCTGTTCTTTTTCCCTTTCCTTTTTCTTTACCTCACATGTCATCTATGATAATTTATGAAAAGAAAAAAAAAGAGTATCAACTATATTTGGACTGCGCCCAACCCTATACACCCCAGCCCAATTTAAGCGTTCTAATGGATATCGCATAGGAAAAGACTGCCTACGTACCCCTTTTGTGGGATCAAGCCCTCGTAGTTCTATTTCCTTCTATTCTCATGCATCCAAACACTTGTTAGTGCATTAAAATCATTACAACCATTTAACCAATGCAATCAATGTAATTTAATACCAATGTAAACATTGTAGTCAACATAATTAATGCAATCATTGCACCAATGTAATCAAATAAAACTAGAAAATAATATTTTGCTCATCAATCACAATAATGTTAACATGTAGTCATCAAACACTTACAATATCCCATGAGAAATCCAATTACAAGATAATAAGGTAACAACACAAATATACTTACACAATTATTATTTATCAACTAATAATAATACGCCTTCAATGTAAGTATAAACAGTTCAGTGTATACTAACCATTCGAAAATAGTAACATGGTCATCAATATCATCGAACGTGTACTAGTTCAATCAATATTAGTAACAAAACATCCATCATCAAAAAACCATAATTAACTGCACATCAATCTGCAGTAATAACAGTATAACATCGCATATTCATTCTTAATGCGAACCATCATCGTGAAGCAAAACATGAAATAACCTAACTATTAAACATGCATTGCAACCATTCAATCATATTTACGATAACTATTTTTATTTTATGCCAAAATAATAGTGATTTTATATTAAATTCTTTTAATATATCAAAAAGTCATTTTTATCATCATTTATTCCAAAACTGTGCAATTTTTGTTAAAACTATGTCATCATTTATAAATCTTATTTTGTTGAACAAGAATATTTATGATATTATTCAGGAATCAATAAAAATGACCTTATTTAACATATCTAATTAATTTCATTTCTTTTTCCAAACACCATTAATGCATACAAATATGAATAATCATACTTTACATTTATTTAGCATATCTCAACGTCATTACTCAATTTCATGAATTTAATTTTAATGAATAACTCATATATTCAGTTCTGAAACTAATTAAAATCCTAATAGTGCAATAACCAGTAATAAGCAACAATTTTTGACGCAACCACCTAAAATGTCTCAAATATCAAACAATTGTTAACATATCACATCATATCATATCATAAACTAATAATCATAAATGTGCATCAAGAGAACACAATAATTTAAATTCAATTAGATAAGATAAAAAACTATACCAATGCTTTTGCAAATAATCTTCAACTCATACAATCCATACCTGTGTATCTTCTCCATTTTATCTAACTCACGTTCTCCTTTGCTGTAGCAAATTTAGTTGCATAGGCTTTCCTCCTTCTTCTCTTTATTCTATCCATTCACTATTCTTTAATTCAGCATGTAACCTTTATATTATTTCTAATTAGGAAAATTTAGAGAAGAAAATAGAATGTGTTTTAAAGATTTTTTTTTCCAAGAAGGAAGAAGGAAAAAAGAAGAAGAACCCCCTTAGGGTTAAATTTGCCTCACTTATATAGTGGTTAAAGATTGATGTAGTACATTAGATTAACACTACGAATGCTCAAATTAATTCACAACCGCTCTCTTATTTACTTCAAAATGAAGTAATTTCGTATGGCATATCTCATATGTCTGTTACTATTATTTTTATCTAACCCGTGATAAAAAGGGATTTGAATAAACCAAAAGAAACAACAAATGAATGTATCTTTAAATATTATTAAAAAGTTACCATTTATACAAGAAAATTAATTTATAGTCTTACGGAAATAAACCCTTAATAAAAATAAATCAATTCGCCTACATTTCAATTAGTGCCTAATTAATCCTCACATGCACGATTAATCAAAATATTTACATATATACATGAATATATGATAATTCAAAGTTATACCGATTAATGTCTAATAGCTGCAAAATATGCATAAACCTCGCAACCATCCATAATTAAAATACATTGTCAATTGATGCAAATTAATTCTTTACTTTATAAAATGAAAGACATTTGTGTGTGTGTGTGTGTGTATATATATGCATAGGATGATTTGAATCTTACTAATTAATTGCATGAATATGTAATTAACACTCCCTCCATAATATGTAAAGTCAACAAATGTCTAATAAGTGGAATATATTGACAATTAATGCAAATGGATTGCTTATCAATTAAAAAAAATGCCACTTATGTAAGGGAATTAATTGCTATTCTTTATAAACAAATTTCTGGTAAGACAAATTAATTGACATACATGTCAATCAATGCCTACTTAATCTTCACATGTGCAATTAATCAGTTATTGCTCCATAGTATATAAAATTATGGCATTTACATATTTATACATATATGGGAAATTTAGATTTGTAAGAATAGGCAATAAACCCCATAACCATCAAATATGTCATTGATTATTGCACAATTGATAGGTAACCTGTTTTTCAAAAGTGGAAAGCAAACATAATTTTAATTTTTCCTTTTTTGTCTTTCCTACTTCCCATATATATGTAACATATTACATACAACCACATAAAAATCTTTCCTTATATGCAACTCTTTATCTTATGTGTCTCTTATTTATATACAAATACCTCATATTTGGAACATGCATAAATTTGATTGTTTTACCTAAAAACCAAAAATATGTCAATGACGGGAATCAAACTCATGACTGCATGTATGAAAGTCCACTAACTTAACAACTACACCAAAAACATTTCTTATTCATAAAATTATAACATTGAAAATTAATGGTTTCATGTGCGTATCTTTCAATATAAAAAAAGAAATATCTTATAAACGACAATTTCAAATATATCAAACTGATCATCTTGGAAAGACCTTCGCAATGGTAATAGATACGACATCCGATTGATCACCTAGTAAAAATTAATTCTTAATTATTTAACTTTCAGAACCGTAAAAGTTGTAGGATGTTGCAGGTTATGAGCAAAACATAGAAAACCAAATACATGCAATTATGTTAAGGATGGTGGATGACCACACAAAATATCATATGGTGTCTTTTTCTGAAGAACACTAGAAGGAGTACAATTAATAACATGAGCAGCAGCTAAAACACATTCCCCCCAAAAAGAAATAGGCAAACCACCTTGAAATCTTAAAGCTCTTGCAACACTCAAAATATGTTTATGTTTTCTTTCCACTCTCTCATTTTATTGAAGAGTACCCATTATCACTATGAACAATTTTCATTTTTTGAGAAAATTGACGATCAATACTAGCAATAAATGACATAAATATCTCAAAAACTTCAGTTTTATCAATCAACAAATAAACCCCACAGAGCACAGGAAAAATCATCCACTACTGTAAGAAAATAATGAGTGCCACAAGAAGAAGATTCAGCATACAGACCCCACAAATCACAATGTACTAACTCAAGAATATGAGTTGTTTTATTTTCACTCAAAGGAAAACTATCCCTAGGTTTCTTAGCACGATGGCATATTTCACATGCTTTATTCAAATTATCTTTAGAATCCAAAAAGAAAAGTAACCTACTTCACTACGTTTTCCGAAGGATGACCCAACCTATTATGCCACAATTCCAATGAAGAAATGTTTGCAACTATAAGAGCTTAAACTGTGTCCCTCCACGCAAGTATTAAAGTCCATCCCGTCTTTCACCTATTCCAATCACCTCCCTTGTTAGTTGATCTTGAGTAACTCATAAGTTAGAATTAAAAAAGACAAAATATTTTAAGTCGTCATTCAGCTGTGACACCGAAGTTAGATTATAATTTAAGTTCAGTACATAAAGCACATAACAAAGAATGAATTTCTCATTTAATTTAACTACTCCTTCCTTTGAGGCCATGACATTTCCACCATCAGGAAGCCCAACCTTGATTAGAGCAACCTTTGAACCCAACATGGAACTACATCTTTGACATCCTTCAAATAAGAAAGATTCTCTGTAACATGATTAACGCAACTTGTATCGATGATCTACTCACCATTTAACTGATTAGGAGGTGGTGGAGTTGTTTCACCTACCATGGATGAAGTTTAGAGAAAAAAAAATTAAAGTTTACCAAGCTCTGATACCATGATAAAAATTGGGATTTCTTAGGCTAAAAGGCTTATCTTTTCATTCATTAGAAGAATCCATTTATACACAACATCTCATTCTGATTTTTTTCAACAAAACATATAAAAATGGAAACTACAAATTACATCCCAAAACTTGATTTTGTCAACAAAACACATAAATAGAGAAACTATAAATTACATCCCTAAACTTTATTTTACCAACAAAACCCATAAATAGGGAAAGTACCAATTACATCCCTAAACTTCACGGATTTCCTTATCACTGCCACTCACCATATCACATAATATTTATGATTCAATAGTAACAAATTAATCTAACGTTATCTGGACTTATACATATGATTTATGAAAAAAGGGAAGTTAAATATCATACTATTAATAGCTTATGAATCACTTTCCGATATAATAATTCATCAAACCAAGTCATATTCACATGTTCCTGTTAAATTATTAACAACATCTCTCCCATACTATATGCCATGAAATATCCTTGATACCTATGAAAAATATAAGCAAAAAATAAAAAATCATAATGATGGTTAGAAATTAGATTTTTCCAAATTGAAACGTTTCATATTTAAATGTTTTGCATCTTCCTCCTTTCTTAAAAAAAAAATCATCTTCTCCCTTTCATTCTCAAACTGTATTACATTGAATGTTTCAAATCCAAATGTTTTGTACCTTCTTGCCTTATTTCTCAAACTCTAATGCTTTGAATATAGTGGTTAAACTACTGAATATACTCTAGGAAGAAAAATCATTGTGTTGGCGGTTGAATTGCTAATTTGGTACATCAGTAGAAATGTCAGTTTGATTTCATCGATCTAGAGCTTGAGATTACTCAAGTTATGCAAGATAGATACGGGGAGGGTTGAGAAGAAAGTATGGAAGAAAATGGGTACAGAAAGTGGGATTGGGAAAGCGGAAAGTTGAACGTGTTGGATTAAAAACAAAATGACGACAACACCTTTGCTCAATGCAGGTTAGAAACTTTTTGCCCAAAGAACTAATGGGCAATTTTGCAATCACAAAAAGGCATCAAAGAGGGAATATATATATATATATATATATATATAGCATAACGGCATGCGCTCCGCGTGTGATCGTGGCACGCGCTCTGTAACGGCCCAGATTTTTTGACCATTTAGTTATTATTTAAAAATGTTTTTTTATTGTTTTGGAAGTTTAAATGGTTTAATTTCAATAATTTTGAATATTTTATGTTATTCCGAAATGGTAGAAATTTAGTGGATCTGCAATATAATGTGAACTGGCAGTATAAAAGGATAAATTTTTAATTTAAAATAGTACGTTTACAAAGGATGTAGTAGCTAACGAACTCAGATTTCGATGAAATCAGTTTCATTAAATCCGAAATGATGAAATTAGGTAACCAACCAAGTTACGTCAAAAATGGCATCCGTATGTGGAAAAGAAAAAATAAAAGGCCAAAATTTGAACTAAATTTTGACGGTAATTGGAATTTGCTAATGCTAACGGCAAAACTGGAACCTGTGACCTATCCAGGAAAATTCTAAACATAGGATATTAGCTATATATGAAATCTGGGAAAATCCTATAACGGATATAGAAAGTTATTAAGGAAACAAAATTTAAATAAATTATTTGAAAATCTAAACGAACTCCGATTTTTGATTTGAATACATAGGATGGAAGTACGTTAAAAACCGGACCAGATGGTGGAAGAATTTCTGAAAACCGTTATCGTTTGATACTCCAACATGAGACCGGAAGGTGTTGAAACTAACACAAAACACTATTTTGAATTTGAATTTAAATTATTTGAAAGTTCAAACAAATTCAAAATTGATATATTTTTATATAGTATTGAAGAGCAAGAAAAATCGAACAATATGGTTAAAAAAGATTTCGGATAAGTTATCAATAAGTAAGTCAAATTAACATCCGAATAGGGTTGAGAAAACACACTTTACTATTCATAAATTATTAAATTTATTTATAATTTAATTAATTTAAGGATTAATCCTAGCCATCCATTTTCGACCGTTGGATTCGCGCCACCTCAGCAATCCATGTGACTCCTTCGGCTATAAATAGCCCCCCCTTTCATTTTAAACTCACTCCTCCTCCTTCTCTTTCAAGCTTTGGCAATGGCAGAAATAATAATAAAATATTAGGAAATAGGGGAAAGGGAAGAAAGGGAGAAAGGAGGGCAAGACGGGGAGCTAGGGACTCTTAGGCAGAGGCTTGGGCTTCACGGGGTAAGTTTTTAAATAATATTTATTTATTTTTGTAATATATATATATATAATAATTAAAATAGAATTTGTAAAAATAAATATCGGAACATTCTAAGGGTGACAGAGAGGATAGTGTCTAAGGCTTGAGTTTGGAAAATATAGTTTCCTGCTCTTCCTGGCTATCCCTAACTGATCCGACGAATGGGATGATTAATTTAAATTTTAAATTTTAAATTTAATTTGAATTTAAAACAGACCAGGGGCATTTTCGTAAATTTTAACCATAAACTTTAAAAGCTTATAACTTTTTCAAAACAAGTCGGATTTCCACGAAACAAGGACCGTTGGATTCTTATCGAAAAATACTTTAAAATGAGTGGAAGCAGATTTTTGATCCGGGTAAAAAATTTTAAGTTACAATTAAATGAATATTTTTAAATATTTTATTTGAAAATTAAATTTAATTAATATTAAAATGGTTTTTCAATTTTAAAGAAAAATTGGATATGGCTAGAGATGGGAAAGTAGGATTTTTTAGATGGGCAGGGAAGGTAATTTGGCTTATAACGCAATTAGAAATTAATTAAGATAAAAATAATTTAATTAATTTAATTAAATATATATTCATTTAAATTAGGTAAATATTGAAAATAGCATAACTTTTGCATACATTAACGAAATTTAACGAAACAGGATCCGTTGGCATCGTATGGACAAGTACTACGCAATGGAACTGACCGCAAGTGGATTGGAGCTCGTTTGTATTTATGGCAAAATTAAACGCCTGAACCAAATCAATGACCGATTATCGTTATTCAACGATAAACTGTCCAATGTGAGTAAATCTCACTAACTCTGAACACTTTATATTTCTCTAAACTATTTCTAGAATTGGTAAATATTGGCTGATTTGCTGTGTATTGGCTGTTTGGTTGAACTGCTAGTCAGTTGATTGAAAATATCGATAACGATATATATAAATCGTATCGAAATATTGATTCTGTTTATCAGAATATTTTACCTCCATGTTATTTATGTTGACTGACATCTGTAGATGCAGGGAAACAGGTCGGAGGAATCCAACTGGATTCCTCAACATTTATTTACCGTTTTTCATATATTCTGATATATGATGTGTTATATCATCTGTTGTTGAACCTGTGTGTTTGGATGATGATTGAACCTTTTGATTTGGTATTTTTATACCATAAGTGATACTAGAAAGTGGAAAGGGATTTTCAAAGTTTATTTTGAAAATAAATTATTTATATAAAATCAATAGATTTTATATATAAAAGGAAGTGAATTTCATGAGAGAAAATGATTATAGAATCAAAGCCTTTGTTAAAAAAAAATATTGGTGAAATCAAATAGAAGGGAAAATATTGGTGAAATCAAATAGAAGGGAAATATTTGTGAAACGATTACAAATAGAAATAAAAAGGGAAACATTCGTAAAAGTATTTACAAATGGAATTGAAAAGGGAATATTCATGTAGGGAATAAAGAAAAGTTGAAAGAAGTACTTATTTGTTAAATAAATAGAAAAGTTAAAAGAAATATTTATTTGTTGAATAAATAGAAAAGTTAAAGGGAATATTTATTTGTTAAATAAATAGAAGCGGAAAGAGAATAGTTATTTGTTGAGTAAACGAATAGAAAAAGAATCTATTCAAGGGAGGTAATTCAAAGGAATTATTCCAAAAGAATTATTCAAAAGAGAAAAGTCAAAGGGCTTAATTCAAAAGAGTTAATCAACTAGAGTTAAACCGTTGGAGTTAAACTGTTAGAGTTAAACAGTTGGAGTTAAACTGTTAGAGTTAAACAGTTGGAGTTAAACTGTTAGAGTTAAACCGTTGAAGTTAAACTGTCAGAGTTAAACCATAAAGTTAAACAGTTAGAGTTAGTTAGTTAGAGTTAACCAGTTAGAGTTATTCAGTTAGAGTTATCCAGTTAGAGTTATTCAGTTAGAATTAACCAGTTAGAGTTAATCAGTTAGAGTTAATCGTTTTGAGTCAAATCGAACTAGAGTTATTCAAATATAGTAATCGAATAAGGGTTAATTGAATATTAGTTATTCAATTAGAATTGATCGAATCTAATTATTCGAGATAGAGTTAAAAATAGACAAAGTTATTTAAGGATGAATTTCCATTTAGCACGACTGCTAGCGTAATTCGCAGGGCTGCAGATAGCCTACGGCGGTCGGATGTTTCCTGGGGGAATCAGGCGTAACCATTGTGATCGCTGCGATCTAGAGTCAAGCAAATAGTGTTAAATCAAATAGTAATTAATCAATAGGAGTTAATTAAGTCGAGTTATTTGAGTATTAGTAAATTAAGTAGGGTTAGTCAAAAAGGGAATTAATCGAATATCACCTATTCGAAGTAGAGTTATCGAATATAGTTTATTCGAGAAGAGTAATCGAATATAGTTTGTTCGAAGTGTGTTAAATCGAATATAGTTATTCAAGGAGAGAATTATCGAATATGGTTTATTCGAAGTGAGATTTTTCGAATATTAGTTATTCGAAGAAAAGGATTACGAATATTAGTTATTCGAACAGGGGAATCGAATATAGTTTATTTGAAAGAGAATTATCGGATAGTGATTATTCGAGAGCGAATCATGCATGGAAATTCGATTATATCGAATCAAGGGAAGTAATGTTTACTTTCCATTTCAAATCAAGTTTTAATTATCTGTTAATAAAGTAGTTGGTTGTTTATTTATCCAAATTAAGATATGGAAATATATTTAAGTTAACATATTTTGAAAGCATGGAATTATAACATTTATAGTTATAATCAAATGATTCAGTAAAGGAAGTGGATTCATAAATAGAATCCGAGAGTTCGCAAGGAAGTTTCTTAAAGAGTGAAGTTTGAACTCTGTCTATTTCAAAGTTAGAAATGTTGTTCAGTTAAGGTCTGAGAGGTAATTATACCCCAACTTGATTGACTTCGTTTTAACTAAGAAGTGGATAAGGTTCGAGAGAGAAAGTGGTTAAATGAATTTAGTTAATGAGAGAAATGGTTGGTGTTGGCATAGCGATGTTTATTCAAACATCAGTTTAAACCCAATGAAGGAGATTTGGAAATGTCTTCCAACTGAAAAATCAGAAATGTTTTCTGAATATAGAAAATGAGAAATGGAATTGTTTTCCATTGTTAATAACGTATATTTTCTAAATATAGTAAATAAGAAATATAGAAAAACAAGAATAAGGAAAAGGGTAAATTTATGATAATTTGATGATGAATGATGATTGATCGATAGAATTTCCACCTGGAAATAATATCGTTGTTTGCACACAGACATGTTTTCATTTGATAGTTAAATCACCGACTATCAAAGTTTTTGACCATTTTACGTTGTTAATATGGAGAGACCGGTTGGATTATTATCCAGAGAACCACTCCGTATTGGCATAAGCGTTGCGAATCAAGTATGCTGAATATATTGAAGAGGGAGTTATGCAAGGGCTATCCTATTTACAGAATAGTGCCTTCGGTTTGTCCAGTCCCAGGACAAACGTGAATGGACGAATGTCTGACAGAGTATATTCAAAGGATCGCGTAAGTTGATCTCTTCAAACGTACTTACGTTTGGTGGCGGAGGAATTCGTTTCTCTTAGCTGTATACCCGTGGTATTTTTGGTGAAATCAATTTGTGATTTGGCGGGTATGACGATGTGGCATTCAAAGTAATGGAGGTGTGATCCGTAAAAAGATACGTTACGACCTCTAGCCTCATCAACCGGGAAATGACAAAAATCGGGCAGGCAGCATGGCTCTGTGGGTCGCACCCATTAGGATGTACGATCACCTATCTAGAGAAATTCCAATTGCTTCTTAAATCTATCGATGCTGCCCCATTCGGGAGACGGTTGCTGATCCCAACCGTTGGTGATATACATTCGATACACTCAAGCGAAATGAGTGGTCGGTCATGTGAGGGCCGGGTTGCAAGATGTTCTTGTTGAACCCAGTGTATTCGCCTCTAGAGATACACTATCGGCAGGTGGTCCCATACCTTGTCAAAGTCGAAATCCAATTTCCAATAAGTGCCCGCGAGTTTGATTTGTATACTATACATGTAGAGCGTGAGATGCAAGCGTTCTACTATATTTTAATTACTTGTGATTAGACATTATTATAATATCAGATAATATATGATTTCCAAAGTGTTTTGGGTTATCGTAAGGTAAAAACCGTCCGTGTTTATGTGTGGATTGGTCCTACGATTATCTTTTCTTTCGGAAGGATTTTGAAAGTTAAACCAAATGATTTGAGTTTACTCACACCAGTCCCATGACTGACCCAGAGTTTATTTTGTTTTGTTTTCCCTAAACTCTTGGGTGCCCAAATTTGTACGGACAGTCAAGTAGTCAGAATTTACAGGTATGCTTGAAGAGCTTGGAGCAGGAGGCTTCAAGATTTTTCTAGCTATTGATTATTCCGCTGTGATGAAAGTGTTGTACTCTGATAATGGTATGATATACATATACTACTTTGATTTCAAGATATGCTGTCTATTATATTTTATTCGTTCTGCTGTGAGATTCGTGTTACTCTGATGTTGTTGTGTTCTTCCTCTTCTTCTGTTCTAATTTTCTATCTTATCTATCCTCACCCTCTAATTTCTTTCTTGGACTATCTGGTAATTTCGACTTTTGATTGTTCGATAGGTGTTATATATCGGATAACCAAGGTCGCTTTTTCCCGGGTCGTTACAGTTGGTATCAGAGCTGAAGGTTTAGTGATTTACCTTGGCTCTGTGGCGTGACTCAGTAGAGATGGGGTTAGTAATGCCCTAGACTGAGTTTGAGTGTATATATACGAGTGAACGTATTTGTTATTTGATATAAAAATGGTTTTATATTGTGGAGATTTATTGGTTGAGTTGTTTATGAGTTCTAGTCGATCAGTTTGATCCACTGTATCGATAGGAGTTTATAAACACTTGAATACAATGGGTCGACACGATATGTTTTAAAAAAAAAAAGGGTAAATGAAATAATTTTACCCAAATTATATTTTGATATAAGCAAAGTATAGATCTTTGAAATTATTATAGTATATTGAATGTGTTGGTTGTGATTATAATCGAATAAGATTATAAAATGTGAAATGGTTATGTAAATAACAAATCAAAATTCATATAAGTGAAATATATGAAATCAGATGAATTAAATCTGAATTTAAATCTGAATTTAAGTTCAGAATTGGAATTAAAATTGCTAAAATTTGAATAAGCGTTGTAAATGGAATTAAATTGAATATATGTGAATTTTAAAATCCTGGGAGATTTTAAATTTGTTACAAGCATTGAAAAGGGATATTTTGAAATGAATTTCAAAATGAAAATGTTTAAAAATGGGTATTGAAAGTGCTATAATATTGAACTCACTTCGATAGCTGGAAAATAAATTCCGATGTTGATCTGGACATCATCGGTGCTCATTTTCGAGTTTGTAAGTGACGGATTACTACCAAAGATTTTGTTTTTAATTGTTTTGAAAAACCGAGTTGTTTTGATATTCCAAAGGGATATTTGATTTTTGGAAAAGGCAAAGCTATTTGAAACTACCAGGTACAGATTATTGAAATAAACACAAATAAAATAGAAATTTGTGAAAGAAAATTTGAAATTGAATTGAAGGCAATTCAGTGGAAATTGAGCTGAATTGAAATAGAATGGTATCAAGTAGAATTGGACTAGATTAGAGATAATCTGGGATAGAAATGGATGGTCGAGCAAGAAATTTGAATTGAGATTGGAATTGCAGTTTGATTGAAATTTGGCTTGGTTATAAGCGGATGGTCATGTTGAAGATAAAAGTGATTGGGATGATAGTGGTATATGCTAAATTGATAGCAGAATTGAATGCCGACAAAAAGGTACACGTACATATTCATATGAGTTGGATGAGATTTATGAGCCTGTTTGGCAAGCCACTTGGCTGTTTGATTTTCTTTTGGGTTGAAGAAGGCCTAGAGAGGCGAGTTGGAGTTTGAGCTAATGACCAGTACAAAGGAGATGCTGGCGAAATTTTTCAGAAATTTCGAATGTTAGAAAATTTTCAGAATTTTTGAAATTTTTGTTTATAGAAATAAATTAATAAATTAATTAGAATTAATTGGTTTAGTGAAACCGGAGTAAATAAATAATTTTAACCTAGTTATAAAGTTCATTTTTCTACCTTAGCAATTTCGAGGACGAAATTATTTTAAGGGGGAAAGAATGCAACGGCCCAGATTTTTTGACCATTTAGTTATTATTTAAAAATGTTTTTTTTTTGTTTTGGAAGTTTAAATGGTTTAATTTCAATAATTTTGAATATTTTATGTTATTCCGAAATGGTAGAAATTTAGTGGATCTGCAATATAATGTGAACTGGCAGTATAAAAGGATAAATTTTTAATTTAAAATAGTATGTTTACAAAGGATGTAGTAGCTAACGAACTCGGATTTCGATGAAATCAGTTTCATTAAATCCGAAATGATGAAATTAGGTAACCAACCAAGTTACGTCAAAAATGGCATCCGTATGTGGAAAAGAAAAAATAAAAGGCCAAAATTTGAACTAAATTTTGACGGTAATTGAAATTTGCTATTGCTAACGGCAAAACTGGAACCTGTGACCTATCCAGGAAAATTCTAAACATAGGATATTAGCTATATATGAAATCTGGGAAAATCCTATAACGGATATAGAAAGTTATTAAGGAAACAAAATTTAAATAAATTATTTGAAAATCTAAACGAACTCCGATTTTTGATTTGAATACATAGGATTGAAGTACGTTAAAAACCGGACCAGATGGTGGAAGAATTTCTGAAAACCGTTATCGTTTGATACTCCAACATGAGACCGGAAGGTGTTGAAACTAACACAAAACACTATTTTGAATTTGAATTTAAATTATTTGAAAGTTCAAACAAATTCAAAACTGATATATTTTTATATAGTATTGAAGATCAAGAAAAATCGAACAATATGGTTGAAAAAGATTTCGGATAAGTTATCAATAAGTAAGTCAAATTAACATCCGAATAGGGTTGAGAAAACACACTTTACTATTCATAAATTATTAAATTTATTTATAATTTAATTAATTTAAGGATTAATCCTAGCCATCCATTTTCGACCGTTGGATTCGCGCCACCTCAGCAATCCATGTGACTCCTTCGGCTATAAATAGCCCCCTCCCCTTCATTTTAAACTCACTCCTCCTCCTCCTCTTTCAAGCTTTGGCAATGGCAGAAATAATAATAAAATATTAGGAAATAGGGGAAAGGGAAGAAAGGGAGAAAGGAGGGCAAGACGGGGAGCTAGGGACTCTTAGGCAGAGGCTTGGGCTTCACGGGGTAAGTTTTTAAATAATATTTATTTATTTATTTTTGTAATATATATATATATATAATAATTAAAATAGAATTTGTAAAAATAAATATCGGGACATTCTAAGGGTGACAGAGAGGATAGTGTCTAATGCTTGAGTTTGGAAAATATAGTTTCCTGCTTTCCCTGGCTGTCCCTAACTGATCCGACGAATGGGATGATTAATTTAAATTTTAAATTTAATTTGAATTTAAAACAGACCAGGGGCATTTTCGTAATTTTTAACCATAAACTTTAAAAGCTTATAACTTTTTCAAAACAAGTCGGATTTCCACGAAACAAGATCCGTTGGATTCTTATCGAAAAATACTTTAAAATGAGTGAAAGCAGATTTTTGATCCGGGTTAAAATTTTTAAGTTATAATTAAATGAATATTTTTAAATATTTTATTTGAAAATTAAATTTAATTAATATTAAAATGGTTTTTCAATTTTAAAGAAAAATTGGATATGGCTAGAGATGGGAAAGTAGGATTTTTTAGATGGGCAGGGAAGGTAATTTGGCTTATAACGCAATTAGAAATTAATTAAGATAAAAATAATTTAATTAATTTAATTAAATATATATTCATTTAAATTAGGTAAATATTGTAAATAGCATAACTTTTGCATACATTAACGAAATTTAACGAAACAGGATCCGTTGGGATCGTATGGACAAGCACTACGCAATGGAACTGACCGCAAGTGGATTGGAGCTCGTTTGTATTTATGGAAAAATTAAACGTCTGAACCAAATCAATGACCGATTATCGTTATTCAACGATAAACTGTCCAATGTGAGTAAATCTCACTAACTCTGAACACTTTATATTTCTCTAAAGTATTTTTAGAATTGGTAAATATTGGCTGATTTGCTGTGTATTGGCTGTTTGGTTGAACTGCTAGTCAGTTGATTGAAAATATCGATAACGATATATATAAATCGTATCGAAATATTGATTCTGTTTATCAGAATATTTTACCTCCATGTTATTTATGTTGACTGACATCTGTAGATGCAGAGAAACAGGTCGGAGGAATCCAACTGGAATCCTCAACATTTATTTACCGTTTTTCATATATTCTGATTTATGATGTGTTATATCATCTGTTGTTGAACCTGTGTGTTTGGATGATGATTGAACCTTTTGATTTGGTATTTTTATACCATAAGTGATACTAGAAAGTGGAAAGGGATTTTCAAAGTTTATTTTGAAAATAAATTATTTATATAAAATCAATAGATTTTATATATAAAAGGAAGAGAATTTCATGAGAGAAAATGATTATAGAATCAAAGCCTTTGTTAAAAAAATAAATATTGGTGAAATCAAATAGAAGGGAAAATATTGGTGAAATCAAATAGAAGGGAAAATATTGGTGAAATCAAATAGAAGGGAAATATTTGTGAAACGATTACAAATAGAAATAAAAAGGGAAACATTCGTAAAAGTATTTACAAATGGAATTGAAAAGGGAATATTCATGTAGGGAATAAAGAAAAGTTGAAAGAAGTACTTATTTGTTAAATAAATAGAAAAGTTAAAAGAAATATTTATTTGTTGAATAAATAGAAAAGTTAAAGGGAATATTTATTTGTTAAATAAATAGAAGCGGAAAGAGAATAGTTATTTGTTGAGTAAACGAATAGAAAAAGAATCTATTCAAGGGAGGTAATTCAAAGGAATTATTCCAAAGGAATTATTCAAAAGAGAAAAGTCAAAGGGATTAATTCAAAAGAGTTAATCAACTAGAGTTAAACCGTTGGAGTTAAACTGTTAGAGTTAAACAGTTGGAGTTAAACTGTTAGAGTTAAACAGTTGGAGTTAAACTGTTAGAGTTAAACCGTTGAAGTTAAACTGTCAGAGTTAAACCGTAAAGTTAAACAGTTAGAGTTAGTTAGTTAGAGTTAACCAGTTAGAGTTATTCAGTTAGAGTTAACCAGTTAGAGTTATTCAGTTAGAATTAACCAGTTAGAGTTAATCAGTTAGAGTTAATCGTTTTGAGTCAAATCGAACTAGAGTTATTCAAATATAGTAATCGAATAAGGGTTAATTGAATATTAGTTATTCAATTAGAATTGATCGAATCTAATTATTCGAGATAGAGTTAAAAATAGACAAAGTTATTTAAGGATGAATTTCCATTTAGCACGACTGCTAGCGTAATTCGCAGGGCTGCAGATAGCCTACGGCGATCGGATGTTTCCTGGGGGAATCAGGCGTAACCATTGTGATCGCTGCGATCTAGAGTCAAGCAAATGGTGTTAAATCAAATAGTAATTAATCAATAAAAGTTAATTAAGTCGATTTAGTCGAGTATTAGTAAATTAAGTAGGGTTAGTCAAAAAGGGAATTAATCGAATATCACCTATTCGAAGTAGAGTTATCGAATATAGTTTATTCGAGAAGAGCAATCGAATATAGTTCGTTCGAAGTGTGTTAAATCGAATATAGTTATTCGAAGGAGAGAATTATCGAATATGGTTTATTCGAAGTGAGATTTTTTGAATATTAGTTATTCGAAGAAAAGGATTACGAATATTAGTTATTCGAACAGGGGAATCGAATATAGTTTATTCGAAAGAGAATTATCGGATAGTGATTATTCGAGAGCGAATCATACATGGAAATTCGATTATATCGAATCAAGGGAAGTAATGTTTACTTTCCATTTCAAATCAAGTTTTAATTATCTGTTAATAAAGTAGTTGGTTGTTTATTTATCCAAATTAAGATATGGAAATATATTTAAGTTAACGAATTTTGAAAGCATGGAATTATAACATTTATAGTTATAATCAAATGATTCAGTAAAGGAAGTGGATTCATAAATAGAATCCGAGAGTTCGCAAGGAAGTTTCTTAAAGAGTGAAGTTTGAACTCTGTCTATTTCGAAGTTAGAAATGTTGTTCAGTTAAGGTCTGAGAGGTAATTATACCCCAACTTGATTGACTTCACGAAGAAGTGGATAAGGTTCGAGAGAGAAAGTGGTTAAATGAATTTAGTTAATGAGCGAAATGGTTGGTGTTGGCATAGCGATGTTTATTCAAACATCAGTTTAAACCCAATGAAGGAGATTTGGAAATATCTTCCAAATGAAAAATCAGAAATGTTTTCTGAATATAGAAAATGAGAAATGGAATTGTTTTCCATTGTTAATAACGTATATTTTCTAAATATAGTAAATAAGAAATATAGGAAAACAAGAATAAGGAAAAGGGTAAATTTATGATAATTTGATGATGAATGATGATTGATCGATAGAATTTCCATCTGGAAATAATATCGTTGTTTGCACACAGACATGTTTTCATTTGATAGTTAAATCACCGACTATCAAAGTTTTTGACCATTTTACGTTGTTAATATGGAGAGACCGGTTGGATTATTATCCAGAGAACCACTCCGTATTGGCATAAGCGTTGCGAATCAAGTATGCTGAATATATTGAAGAGGGAGTTATGCAAGGGCTATCCTATTTACAGAATAGTGCCTTCGGTTTGTCCAGTCCCAGGACAAACGTGAATGGACGAATGTCTGACAGAGTATATTCAAAGGATCGCGTAAGTTGATCTCTTCAAACGTACTTACGTTTGGTGGCGGAGGAATTCGTTTCTCTTAGCTGTATACCCGTGGTATTTTTGGTGAAATCAATTTGTGATTTGGCGGGTATGACGATGTGGCATTCAAAGTAATGGAGGTGTGATCCGTCAAAAGATACGTTATGACCTCTAGCCTCATCAACCGGGAAATGACAAAAATCGGGCAGGCAGCATGGCTATGTGGGTCGCACCCATTAGGATGTACGATCACCTATCTAGAGAAATTCCAATTGCTTCTTAAATTTATCGATGCTGCCCCATTCGGGAGACGGTTGCTGATCCCAACCATTGGTGATATACATTCGATACACTCAAGCGAAATGAGTGGTCGGTCATGTGAGGGCCGGGTTGCAAGATGTTCTTGTTGAACCCAGTGTATTCGCCTCTAGAGATACACTATCGGCAGGTGGTCCCATACCTTGTCAAAGTCGGAATCCAATTTCCAATAAGTGCCCGCGAGTTTGATTTGTATACTATATATGTAGAGCGTGAGATGCAAGCGTTCTACTATATTTTAATTACTTGTGATTAGACATTATTATAATATCAGATAATATATGATTTCCAAAGTGTTTTGGGTTATCCTAAGGTAAAAACCGTCCGTGTTTATGTGTGGATTGGTCTTACGATTATCTTTTCTTTCGGAAGGATTTTGAAAGTTAAACCAAATGATTTGAGTTTACTCACACCAGTCCCATGACTGACCCAGAGTTTATTTTGTTTTGTTTTCCCTAAACTCTTGGGTGCCCAAATTTGTACGGGCAGTCAAGTAGTCAGAATTTACAGGTATGCTTGAAGAGCTTGGAGCAGGAGGCTTCAAGATTTTTCTAGCTATTGATTATTCCGCTGTGATGAAAGTGTTGTACTCTGATAATGGTATGATATACATATACTACTTTGATTTCAAGATATGTTGTCTATTATATTTTATTCGTTCCGCTGTGAGATTCGTGTTACTCTGATGTTGTTGTGTTCTTCTTCTTCTTCTTCTTCTGTTCTAATTTTCTATCTTATCTATCCTCACCCTCTAATTTCTTTCTTGGACTATCCGGTAATTTTGACTTTTGATTGTTCGATAGGTGTTATATATCGGATAACCAAGGTCGCTTTTTCCTGGGTCGTTACACGCTCCGCGCGTCGGTAACTAATTCTCAAATATTTTATATTTTTATAGGCAAGTACAAATGTTGCATAATTTATAAACTGTCAATGCAAGAAAAAGAAATAAAAATATTAAATATAAACAAATTCTAAAGTAATGGCTACAAAATATTATTCAATTATTTTATCTTTTAGGAGATATTAAACATTTCTGCTCCTATTTCCGTGTTTTAAATTTTTCTATCTTTTATGATGTTCAAAAGTTTGTGTAATCGCTAATATACATGTAAACAAATGACACTTAAGCCCCGTTGGGACAATAAATATTTTCCGCTAGCAAACATGGCCTTGTTGTAACCCTGTTTCCTTGTAACATTACATGGAAAGATTATATCATCTAGTGTATGCTATGTTCCTTCATTGTCATCGATGGTTGTGTAAACTGTATCATCAGACACATTAACATTTGAATATGCATGACCCTCATATGTTTTATCTTCTTGAGTAGGTTCATCAGCATTTAGATACATTGGAATGGCTTGCTTCCTCATCCTGAAGTATATAAAATGAGTTTTGTGGAGATAATGAATACTATAGTAAAAATGCATTATTGATAAACATTAAAAATCTAGCAGCATAATTTTTCTAAGAACCTACCAAGGAAAAAATTAAGTCCTTACCTAATATCTGCCCTACAAAATTCACTAAACATATCACAGTTAAAAAAAAGTGAAGCAGTAAATAATTAAAATCTAGCACCAAATCGGTCGGTCTTCAAAACAGGTGAAGATGAAAGCATGTAGATTTATGGAATATAAAATAGGGTTTTGAAATATTGCAGAATATATATCTTTAAAGTGGAGTTTACCAGAAGCCAAATACATATGTAGAGTAGCTGAAAGAGGAAGGAAAAAAAGAGAGAGAAGTAGAGAAGTTGATATGTGGGATTGAGGAATAAAAGAAGGTATGTGCATTTATAAATGAAATATTGCAGGATTCTAGCAGATGTATTGACCAAGGAAATATAATGATTCAATATTCAAGGAGGAAACATATATATCAGCGCATATAATTAAGTAAAGGTGATGTCATCTTTTGTGATAATAAAAAATATAATATATTATTTTCCCGAAATAAGTATAATATAAATTCTAATAGATGCTCATGCGTGAAAATTGTTATGACCGGCTCGGTTTTCATGTTTAAGAAGATCTTTTATTTGAATTGTTATACCATGCGCCAATGCTAATTCTTTAGATCTAATTTATTTAGGTTCTAAAAGATTCCTTTTATATATTTGGATTGCCCTTCAATGCGCTAACGGAACTTTTTGTGGATCTATTAAGATATGTTCAAATTGATTAAAAGGTATAATATATTATGATCCAGTATTCAAGGAGGAAATATATATATATATATATATATATATATATATATATATCAACAGAGATAATTAAATAAATGTGATGACATGTTTTGTAATAATAAAAGATATAATGTATTATTTTCCCAAAAGAAGTATAATATAAATTCTAATTCCATGTAAATGACGTGGGGACATTTAATAATATGAATTTTAATTTCATGTAAACGACGTGACAACATTTAATAATGATAAGATGTATAATATAAAGGGATCCATGGATATTTCCAGCATTCTATATTTGTTCAAATGAAGCATTGAATGTTTCACAACAACAAAAGAAAATTCTAGTACCTATGTGTGGATGAGCATGCATGAAAGTTGCTATGATTTTAGCGTGGTTTCTATGTTTAAGAAGATCTATTTATTTGAATTGTTATACCATGTGCCAGTGCTAATATTTTGGATCTAATTTATTTAGGTGCTAAAAGATTCCTTTTATATACTTGAATTGCCCTTTAATGCGTGGATGGAACTTTTTGTGGATTTATTAACATCTATTCAAATTGATTAAAGGGCATTTTCGGTAGTTTGCGTGTACACCAAAAAAGTGTGACACCAAACATATTCCGATTATTAGTAAAGATATATATATATATATATATATATATATATATTACAAGAAAACCTCTTATGTTACAAGGTAAATAACTTATAATTTGGTTAAACAACATTTTAAAAATCAATCTAGAAATCAATGCTCATAAAGTAACCAAGCATGACTAGCCAAATAATAATTAATGACCGAATATTAACATTTCCTAAAAACGAACATATTATAACTATTTTAAGTACAAAAATTATTCTTTTATATAAAGAGTATAGTTCCGAGTAAAATTGTTTTATTTACGCATTTTGAAATTCTATACTATGTCGAGTTGCCATGTTTATGTATTTAGAAATGCCAACCGACTCCACGACATCCGAATTACCAACCAAAATTCAAAAACACTCAACAGAACAAATTAACACAGCATAAAACATTTTTATAATACCAACAGACATGCCCCTCATATATACACACGCTCAAATGCATTCTAGGGTATTACTTGCCCTATTTTTATAATACCAACAGACATGTTTTACACTTTGTGTTTGGAATATTCACTATAATTTGAAATAAATTATAAATATCTGATTAGGGTATTATTATTTATGATTTTTATGCTTTCTAATATTTATTTTGACACATAAATGATGATTAAAATTTACTTAAATAACCGAACTAACTTAAATATACTTATTATAATATCAATAATTTTGAAAATATGGTAAAAGTTTGGTTTATTTGGTTAAACCGATAACAAAAATTGATAATTTTCCAGGCCGGTTACCAACCGATTTGATTGAAAAACCAAACCTAACCGTAAAATGAATTGGTTTGTTTGGTTTATTTGGTTTAACCGAATAATGCTTGCCCCTAATTCTACCCCAGTAGGTTTTGGTGTTCTCTTAACTAAGTTATGATACCAATTGTGACGACTCACTATTTTGGAAATTTTAAGTTGGCGATAAGCTACACATGTCTAACTTAAAAAGTTCAATAGACAAATAATCAAGGGGATTTAATAATAAAGTAAGATGATAAACAACAATAAGAATCCAACAGTAGAATGGTACAATATAATAATCACATAAATAGTTTAGGAAGCTATTTTACAATATACATTGATTTCATTTTACTATGTAATCAGAGTTATGCACGCATTATACATAATGTTTAATGCAGTGGAACAACAGTAAATACAAGCTAACAATCTTCATCTACATCCCCAGAACAATGCCTCCCAACATTGAAATGCTCAGGACAACTCGAGCAGAATGAAAAACAATGTACTTAAGTTAGTATTAAATGTTCTTATGCAAGTTAAATCAGTATCAAGTGAAATATAGTGAAAATAACTTAAGAGATGTTACGAGATTTTTCATCTCCTAAGGATTCGTTAAATTATCTATATGTAGTAATATAAGCTACATTTATAATGTTTATCAGTAAAGTAAAATATTAAAAATGCATTAAATCCTACACATCCGTTCTACAAAAAAAAAAAAAACATTAAATCATTACCCGTTTCCACCTCAATACATTTTCATAGTATGTAGTCTATGCAGGCACCGCAACACCATCGTAAACTGGTAGGTGTTTGTGAGACTCCTATTAACACAATTCAAATCATAATCATATTGGTCTTATATGGAATAATCATTTGGCCAAACACGTGGCGCCATACCCAAGGAAGGATTCTATCATTTTGCATAGCTCGACTGATCGTAACCCTTGGCAACCGACTGCATATCATCCCTTCAAAATAAAATTAAACGTGCACCAATCGAGTTAAAAATCAAAATACTAATACAAGGGAACGTGTCCACTAAAGATAGTTAAACCCTAGGTCAGGAATGACTCTAGTTTTAGTCAATGAAATTAACATAAGTACCAGGATTATCCATCATCGTTCTTTTCTTCATTCCAGTGAATGTTTGCCAATTCAACCTTTACGTTCTAGATAACATTCACCACATACACGGCTGTTAAAGTTGTTTCGGTAATGACAAAAAATATTCATCGTTGGCCCTCATCTCTTTTAACGAACAAACGTCCATTTTACGCATCAATTGTAAATTTAAAATTTTAAGAAACATATCATAATTTCATTTCAAAACTATCATCATTTAAATTAACAATTTTATATTACAACAATCTTGAGTTTATAAAATTATTTAAAACCAATTTTAAATCTTAAATTTCAATGTAAAATAAAATTAAACTCTAAATTCCAATTCAAAGAAAATTTAGAATTTATATTTAAAATTAATCGAATTTATATTCAAGTTCTCATTTAAAACAAATCAAACTTCAAATGTTGACATAAAAAAAAATTTGCACCTCAAATTTTAATTTACACAAATTAATACTTTAATTTAACATAAAGTAAATTTAACTTTAAATGTTAATTTAAACATATTTCGAATCTCAAATTTCAACACAAAACGATTTAAATTTCAAAATTCAATTTTAAACAATTTTAATTTCCAATTTTGATTTAAGATAAGTTTAAACTTCAGTTTCAATTTAAAGAAGACTTATATTTCAAATTTAATTTAAAGTTGATTTATATTCCCGATTTAATTTAAAATAAACTCAAATTTCAAATTTAATCTGAAATAGATTTAAAACTTTTACCTCTAATTTAAAACAAGTTTATGTATCAAACTCTAATTTTAAATAAATCTGCTTTACATAATTTCATAATTTTAAATTCAAATTTCAAAATCTTAAACCTTTTATAAAACCCAAATTTGATGAACTAAAATTAAATTTCAAATTTAATCTTAAGATGTAAAATTATTAAATTCAATCTAATCTTTTTAATATAATTAAAGTTAAACAATTTCAAATTAAAAATTTTAAATTGTCTCATTTAGGCAATTCAATTTAAGCTTCAATTTCGAACTTCAAAACCTAACATTTATAATTTCAAATAAATCTTTTTTAAAAAAAAAATTATCCTTATTATTTAATTCTCAATCCCAAAGTCAAGTGAACATTTTAAATTTTAGTTTTCAATTGGAGTGTACCTATGATTTCGACTCCATATTTAAATGTCATAGGTATATATCATTTCAACCTATTTCTTAGTTCAGATGTCCAATGTTCAAATGATTAATTTAACAATTTATGCAACTACAATATCATACAAGTGATAATATGGATTCATCATAATAATATTATCCATTTGAACATCATATCATCTATTAGCAACCTTAGACATAAAGATATAATCGACATCTTAGACATAAAGATATAATCGACATCTGTTTGAACATCATATCTTCCATTACCAGCCATTGGGAAACACATATAATCAACACCCAAATCGACTAACTATCATTCATTATGGTAATATTAATTGTCCAATATTCGATGTTTAACTTACAAATATATTTAGTTTCAAAAGTCATCTAAATTTCAATTAGAAATTAATAAAACACATCACTTCATGACCTAGTTTTACTTGCAATGGAGTTATCAGTAATTCCTAAGTGGGTTTAAAACATTCACATTCTTTTAGCTCAATAAAATCCAAACCAATGAATATTTTTTAAAAGTTTACATTCTTAGCCTAACAGATTTCATGTTATCTAGAGTCCCGATGCGAGTCCAAAGAAAGATGTTGATTCAAGTTTGTATGTAAAAGTTATTGAATTAAGAAGATTTCAATTTCTAAATTTAAAAAAGGGGCAAAGATCTTATAACCCTCAAAATCTCTCCTGCTCGAGCTATAATTCGATCATTGGAACCCAAATGTTGTCATCTACTTGCCGCCTTCAGCCTCCAATCATTGTCACCATAGGAAACAATTAGTCAATAGAATTTTTCGTAATTCATGAATGGGTTTAAACACTAACAAATTTTTAGCCTAATAAAACCCAAACAAATGCGCTCTTTCCAAAGTTCCTTAAATTCAGTCCAACCGGTTTCATTTTGTCCTGAATTTTGATATAGTCCAATAGGAAAAACGTACCATAAATTCCATTTTGTATATGAAAGTTATTCAATTATAAGACTAATATTTATTTTAATCCCAAAGGGGGAATATGCAGTTACCCTTGACATTTCTCCTAGGGGTGTAAATCGGTCGGACCAGACTGGAGGGAGGTGTATTCAATTCCTGTCCTTAATAAAATCGGACCAAATGAAAAAAATATCCGTAAAATTTTTGTTGTCCTAAATCGTGCCCTAAATAAAATTGGTCGGACATGGACATATGTTTTTTGGGGACGAACACGAACGGACCCGATCGGACATGACTATTTATATTAACAGGAAAATATTTACAAGGACAAAATTGAAGGCTTTTTTAACCATAAGGACAACCCACTAAAATTTAACTCAAAAAGACAATACACTGTTTCTTTTCTTCTTCACGTGCGCTTATTTCTTCTTCCTCCGCAATCGGCTATCTCACATTTCTCGATCTTGTCTCTGATTTCCAACGCGAATTTTTTTTCCATATTTGATCTCCAGCAATCGTCTTCTAACATGTATATCGATCGCGACTTTCAATTTTGATTAATTCGATCTTGCACGTATTCGATTGCTGAAATCATTCACGAAATTATGGTAAATTAAAGTAAATTCGATTGCTTGATTCGTTTGCCAGATTTTTTGATTTCGTTAATTCATCGTATAAAATCAAACGAGAGAGATGAACGAGAAAAAAATCGCTGAAGTTAGCAGCAGGTCTTAGGTATCATTTTGCTATTTTTCTAGGGATCATTTTTCTTGTATTAATAGTGTTTTGCTGTTTTGTTTATAGTTTTGATGATATATCAGTTTTGTACTTGTACTGTTGCATTAAATTTGCAACTCAATCGAAATTATGTCATTTTACTCAATCAAAGTGGGATGTAAACATTTTTTCTATTAGTTTTCCTTCAAGATATCAAAGCAGTTTCTATGTATCATTTCTATATTTTATTTAGGTATCAGCTTTATATTTTCTAGTTGAATTTAAATAATAGCAGTTTTAGGTACCAGTTTTATATTTTTCTAGTTACCAATTTTATTTCTTGTTGCTGAATTTACATCATAGCAGTTTTTAGGTATCAGTTTTATATTTTTTTAGGTATTATTTTTGTTTATTTAACACTGTTCTATATTCATTTGTTATGTTTTTAATGTTGTATTTATTTTGTTGTTGTATTGTTGCATTATCTATGTATTGCAGTCGAACTTACTTTGTTATAATCAACCAAATTGTGATGTAAGTAACTTTTGTGTTACTTTTTATTTAAAACATTACAACAGTTTTTTGGTATCATTTTTATATTTCTTTAGGTATCATTTTTACTGTATTTACTGTGCTATGTTTTTTTAGTTACTTTTTGTTGCTGTATTAATTTTGTTGTTGTACCGTTGCACTAGCTTTGTAATTCAATTGAATTTATTTCATTTTAATCAATCAAATTTTGATTTAAACATTTTCTGTATTACTTTTGTCGTTAAAATATTATAGCAGTTTTAAGGTATCATTTTTATATTTTTTAGGTATCATTTTTGTGGCTTTGTGTATGAGAACTGTGGCAAGTAGGTAGATTTGTGTTATTTGCTTTGGTAATTGACTTTTTTTGATACACAACATTAATTCCAACTGATACCCACTGATAAAAAAATAACACCCACCTACTCAATTCAAATCTCACAAAAATAATATTTATTCTCAATAATACCTACTGATTAAAAAAATAATAGCAATCAATTCAATTATCACAATCAGTTCAATTCAATTATCACAAAAATGAAAATAACAAAAACTGATACCTATAGTGCCATAAAAATAATACCCAAAAACTGTAAAGAAGAAAATAACAAAAAATGATACCTACAATGGTATAAAATCGATACCCTGTACCTATAACTAATAAATAATACAGAAAACTGATACCTACAGGGTGGTAAAACTGATACCCACTGTAGGTTCAAAGATGATCATGACAAAAAAAGGCCCATACATAATGCTAACAGTGATCATACAAACCTGAGATCCAATTATACAACAACACAATAATTTGAAGATTAAAAAAAAATACAAAGAATTTGTATAGAAGTTATAAATGATTTAGCACATTTCCATTTGTTTTTTTAAAACAATGCAGCAGTTTTTAGGTATCAGTTTTATATTTTTTTAGGTATCACTTTTTCTGTTTTAAATGTATAATGTTTTTTTTGTTAATGTGATTTTGTTCCTGTGTTAATTTTTTAGTTGTATTGTTGCTTCAACTTTGTAACTCAGTCGAAATTATTTCTTTTTAATCAATTAAATTGTTATGTAAACATTTTTTGCATTAGATTTTCTTTAAAACATTGCAACAGTTTTTAGGTATCAGTTTTATATTTTTTTAAGTATTAGTTTTTGAGTATTAATTGTGTTATGTTTTTTTTTCCATGTGATTTTGGTGCTGTGTTAATTTTATACTTGTATTTTGTGCATCAACTTTGTATTCCTCACTTGTATTACAGCAAATATAATATTGAAGTTACACAAAAAATAAAAGTTTTCTGATTGAATTTCACCAAAAATCTGAGACAACTATTTTGAAGAAATAAAATGATAAAAATTGATACTTACTTTGTTATAAAACTGTTATCAACAATGATACCGAACTAAAAACCAGCCATTGAAATAAAGAAAAAAATTATAAAACTAATACCTTTAAAAATATAAAAATGATACCTAAAAACTGCTATGATGTAAATTCAACTAGGAAATATAAAAATGATACCTTAAAAAATATAAAAATGATACCTTAAAACTGCTGCAACGTTTTAAAGAAAAATTAATGCAAAAAATGTTTTCATCACAATTTTATTTTTTAAAATGAAATAGGTTCGACTGTAATACATAGATAATGCAACAATACGACTACAAAATAAATACAATGTTAAAAACACATCAAACGAATATAAAACAGTGGTAAATAAACAAAAATGATACCTAGAGAAATATAAAAATGATACCCAACTACTGAAAAGTTGAACATTAAAATTGAAGAACGAAAAAAACCATGAATCACCTTGCGAAATTAAAAAACCTAATAAGCAGAAATGAACATTCAATTATAATGATTATAGCAAAAAAAAAAAAAAAAAAAAAATCAATCCAGGTTAAATTTCTGCCGATCAAGAAAGTAGTCTAAAGAAGTGTGTAACTAGATTCAAGTCAAATCAAGAAAGTAATCTAAAGAAGTGTGTAACTAAGATTCAAGTCAAAACAAGACATTAAATTAAGTTAAATAAGGTATTAATTTAAATAAATAAATTTATTTATATATGCATATGATTATTAAAGTAAATATATTTGTTTGTGAATTCACCATTGGTATATGTGCATTGCGTCTACTATTCCACATCTTGAATATAGCTCTAAGATTTAAATGAGCACACATAAACAAAATTAAATAAGTGAATGAAGTTTATGTTCTTCTGTGGTACTATAAACATGATATTATATTTTTACTTTTTTATTAAAGCAATGAGTGCATTCCAGTTTTTATGCTTAACCATTTATGTTTGTGAATTAAAATTATTGACACATGCACGGAAGTTAAAAAATTTAGCCATTGCTTCTTCACATACAATGAAATAAAGAAGGCTCGTAATCGTGGCTAATTCATGCATCGTTTCCCTGCACAATAGGAAATAGGAATGGTCAAGAAAGAATAAAAAAATTGATTTCCTATTATTTTTGCTTTTAAAAGTAACCATAAATTATATATTTAAGTTATTTTTGATCAAAAGAATAGGATGCATGTGCTTTTTTTTCCCATCCAAACCATTATCAGTATGCTTAAATATGTGAGTAGCTTTAGAGACACAAAATTTAACATAACAATCTAGATCAAATTCCTAGTTTAAAAACTAAAACAAAAAATTTGACATAACAATCTTGGAATATTCTATTGTTTAAGATTTGTAAATAATTTTTAAAAGAAAACAATCCGAAAAAATTACAATATAATAGCTTTATTTCGATATTTATATAACCAAAATATTTCAAAAAAATGCTCGGTTAAAGAATTATGCAGACCTCGTGTGCATAACATTGGTTCACACTTGTAAATATACTGATGATAATATCACGATTGTGAAAGCTAAATGTTTATGTTGAGATGGACTTAAAGATTATGAATTCTTGATTAGTCCAAGGGATTTAGTGTAACAACCCTGGTTTTGTGGTTACTTATATAAGTTAATTAAATAGTGTTTATAATGAGTTAGTTGAAAATAAACTTGATTTGGATATGATAACTCATAAAATCCTTTGTGTTGAACAAACCAAGGATTTTGAGTTAAAAATGTATAAGTATGTTGGGTTGAGTTGGATTATATCAAAGGAAGAAATTCAATATTAACTTGTTAACAAAGAAATAAATATAAATTTGGCAAAAATAACTGATTTAATTATTAAGTTGACTAAATAATGGGTTTTGTGCTAACTTGTGGTAATTTGGGAAAGAATGTTGAATTGTGGATATGTTGGAATTAAATAAGTGCTAAAAGGAAATAAGTCCAATTTCTTTTGTTAAATAAATTAAAGTTTATAGAAAAATAAAGTTTAACAACTTTATTATAGTGATTTTGGTGAAATATAAATTTATTTATTTTAATTGATCAACTGCAAATACTTTGCAAATATTGGGTAAATGACAATTTGTATTGAAAAATAAAAGCTTACAAATTTAAGTTGGCTAGTAACTGAAAGGTAAAATGAGGAAAATTAGTTAAAATTGGTATTTAAACATGTAAGTAATTTTAATATAGTTTGTTGAATTAAATTAAACAAGAAAGAGATATTCTTTTAATTTTCGATAACAAAAATGCAAGTTTTAAATAAAAGAAATGTAAAAGTAGCATTTTAATTAAAAATGTAAATATTAATGTATTATAACAAAATTAGAGAAAACAGTTTTAAGCATGTTTATTACAATTTTGTAAAATTGAAACAATGGTTAAAATATAAACCTTGGTGTTAAAATGGCTTATAACATGTGTTAATAAGGTTAATTATTGTATCATAACCTAACAAATCCTTAATAAGCTAAGTTGAGCCTAAATGGGTCATAATCTAAGCCTATACCCAAGTAAGTGAGTAAAAAAAAAATCTGGAAAGGAAAAAAAGGATATGAACTCTTTCTTCCTCTCTGCTAAAATTTTGTGGAAAAAATAACACCTTGTTCTACAAAATTGCTGGATCTTGGATATTTTTAAATCAAAATCCAAAATATAACTTGTAAATCTTAATCTCTACAGGTAATGCATCCAAAACCATAAATTGTTTCATCTCAATCTTTGAATTTGATAATTTTTGCTTAGTGTAAGTACCTTTGGGTTTCATGTCTCTATCATGACTACTTACAAGTGTTTAAAGCTTTTCAATGGCCAAAAGCTTCAATCTTTCTTGCTAAACACTGTTAAATTCGCTGCTTCAATCAAAGGTGTGTTTATCTTACAATTTCAATCATAAATTGTTTGCATATTGGATTGTTGTAGGTTTTTAATGTAAATTTTGTCTGCTATAAACACAATAAGCATAAAGTTGAACTTTATGTTAACAGTAACTCAATTGTTCTAGATGTTATTTTGTGAGCTTATTACTCTTCGATTGTGTGCTGAATCCATGTCAAAATTATCTTGGATTGTTGTCTGTTTGTTGCTCTTTGATTATGCTTAAAATCAAGCTTGAAAATTAGTTGAAACTAGTTCAATTTTCAGTTTGAAGTTGCAATCGAGTTAGGCAAATCTATCTGCCGCGGATCCGACCATCAAGTCGACCTGAAGCTTCTTATGGTCAACTCTAAATTGACATTAAACATACATTGTCGACCCTTAGGTCGACCTAGCACATGTTTTGGTCGACTTGGCTTAGTGCAATTGCATCAGGTCGAATTCTCTCTTACTGAATTTTTGCTAATTGATATTTTTGATTTTCAGTGATTTCCTAATGGCTTTGTTACATTTTTTGAGCTGTTTTATGAGGCTTAATCCTATAAAAGCAAAGCCAACGTTATAGTTGATCTATTTTTTGGATTGATGAGGTTTCATGTGAATTCTTATGTGTTAATTTCATTAACATTTCATGAATTTACTTACACAGTGCACGTGTTTATAAATAGTTTTTGAAAAAAAAATTAATATATAAAACTATCAATTTAAGATAAAAAATTTGCAAAACCGATTTATAAAATTGTAATTATTTCAAAGCTATTTGTATGCATATGTTCTACACAATAATGAGTTTTTTAAAGAAACATTTTCCGAATAGTTTTCTGAAGTCATTTTAAAAATTCGTTTCCTTGAGATATATTTTCTATATAAAACTACACATGTTTTCACCCTTTAAGAGAATGAGAATGCAACTTAAATGATGTAATAAACCATGAAGTATGGGACACATAGGTTTGTTGTGTAAGTTAATTCTAGGCTTGTTTGATTAAAGCTATTTTCCTTGTGGAATTGACTCACTTATGGTAAACCGATAAGCGAGAATGTGCAGTACGCATTGCGTTGTTTTCACTCTTTGGGTTACTATTTCGGAGTTTGTGGCATATATTGTTGTTATTGCCAGTACAAGGCTATTAGGCCATTTATTGCGCTATTAGGTCATACATACATACATATATACACATACACACACAAATACATATACTTACACACACACACACACACACACACACGCACATATATATATATATAGCCATTAATTAGGTTGTTGGGTCCTATTTGAGACCGTTCAATCTATTAATATATAGTACTTAATAGTCTGTTTGGGCCATTTATCAGGTTGTTGGGTCCTATATCAAGTTGTTGGGCTATCGTTGGGCTGTTGGGTCTTATCTTAGACTTTTGTTGCTTTTTCTGGATTTCATTATTACTTTGATATCTAGAACCATGATGATTTATAAATATTTTCACTAATTACTGATGTTAAATATATTTGTAAAAATAGCCTTAGAACTATTCATTAATTTAGATACAGTGATCACAATTGAATTACCTTAGACTCTTAAACTGTTTCTGCATACCATCTTGATGATTTTATGTGTTTGAGATTTCCTAAAGCGTAATCTTAAAGCTTAGACATTTTTGTTGATGTAAACCTTTGTGAAGTTGATATTTAATATAAGATACCTTAACATAATAATTTGGTTGAACCTTACTCGTGTATAGTATGACATTGAAAACTTATGTTGTTACTTCTCTATTGAGAAGTTTTACCTTTATGTGATATTGCCCTCCACATTTCATTTCCTAATCATCTTGTTTAAGCTAGACTAACCCGTGTATTTTATACACCCCGGTCAAACTGGGTTGTTTCAGATTAATATCGGTTGTTAATATCTGCTTAGCCGGCTTCCACTTTACTCTATCTTATCGTCTTTTGGTGCAAGAGCATGTTTTATGCAGATGTCTAGTGGTTTATTTGTGTAGCCCTGATATGTACATATTCTTTTAGACTTGATGTATATATATGGTTAGCATAACCACTCACTTATATATTACTATGTATTATACTTGATGTATCTGTATATAGCTTTGTCTTCTATTCTGTGATCTATGTTATTTTTGTTATTACAATTTACTCTGGACAGATCCGTTAGCCATCGTCGTATTGTATTGAGCATGAATTGAGTATGTCGATCCACTTGAGGTAATAAAAAATTTTAATACTAAATCGATGTACTCGATACTTTAATACAAGACTCATCGATGATCGCTCTTAACCAGCCTTATTCTCAACATTAGCAGACAGTATTACCTAGTAATACTCTTCATTAGTGAGGGTTTCGAGGTGGGCGACACATTTAGTATACTGTGTTAGATAACATTAATTGAGTTATGAAAAAATTCAACATGGAAAAATTAATATTGACGATGCAACTACTAAAATACAAAAACTTATTGCTTTTTTTAAAGCTAGATAAACAAGATTTTCAAGCACGATAAATAAAGCTAAATAAGTAATGAAAGAAGTTGACATTGGATCCAAATTTGCTTAAACAAATTGTGCATTTTGATGAGGATATAAAGTCGATAGTTATGGAACTCAAGGATGGAAGATAATCTTAGAATTGCTTGTTTTCTTCATATAATAGGCCTTCACCTAAGTATCAATTTGAACAACTTCATCCTGCAAAGTGTTTTTTGGAAAAAAAATTAATACAAATTATAACTATTGAAGAAAAACCATGCATGAAATGAGAAAGTTTTTTGTTTTTTTGAATATAACTACAAAAGCGATGTATGTGGAAATTATATTTCTTGAACTTATTCGACTGCAAAAACATTACCACCGAAAATAACAAAATCAATTATTTTTGAGTTTTAAAAACCTTATCATGATGTGAGTTGATTTCTAAATGTGTGGGTTGTATATCGAATTTTATTGACTATGCCGGTTACAGTTGCTTCTGTTAAAAGAGGTTTCTTTAAGCTGAGGTTGATAAAAATCCAATTAACTACTACATTGTAAGAAAGATTATGCGAAAAGATTCCAATTCAAAATAAATTTTTAACATATAAAGAATAATTGAAGTGTTTGAATCAAAAAATCTGGGAAGAGATTGTTCTCGTTAAGTAGGTTGATATGCTAATGATATCTGAGTATGTATGTTGAGTTAATGAAAAATATTTTGAGGGATTTTGGTATGTAGGTGAAGTAAAAGATGGGTAAAATATACATATATTGGCCTTGGATGAGTTTTATTATCATGCAGAGTTATCGAAAAATTCCTTTTAATATGTTTCTTATATAAAATGCTATAAAAATTTAACTATGCTTTCCAAGGACAACCCCTTGGCTAAAACTGGCCTTACGCATATGGTATTTATTTTCTTCTAAATTTAAAAGGGAAAAAGAAAGGAGAAAAAAAAGCTATACCGAAGCGCAAATTGGATGATTTCTTGTTTATCTATTAAATAATAGTAAAGCGGAAATTTTTAAAGCTCTCTTATTAATTTTAGGAGATTTATCTCTTCTCCTTAATTCTCTCCGGATATTTTATTTTTAAATTAATTTATCACTTTAAACTTATTTACTATTTCTCTCACATTATTTTACTTCTTCTGTTATTTAACATTTTGATATGGACAGTTCAAGGTTTACATAATATTTTATTAACAGACAGCTCCTATCATTTTACATTTAAGTCAACTTATTTATATTAATTACAAAACCCAAAATTTAAGTATGTTAAATAACAAAAAAATAGTGCGAAGGACAAAATTAGAGAAAAATTTAGGCGCAATGACAAGAAGCCAAAAATTTAGCCACAATGACACTTTTTAGTGTAAAATAGAAAATGGTGGTGGGCCTCTGAATTTCATGGTTTACACTAAAAGTGTCTGTGTGGCTAAATTTTTAGCCTCTTGTCTTTATGTCTATATTTTCTCTAATTTTGTCCTTGTGCCTAAAAACCGCTTTAAATAAATTTAGTTAACTAATATTTCTTTTAAATACTAAAAATGAATTCTTTTTGCCTCAAGTACCTACACTTCAAAATTTCCTATACAAGGAAATATTCACAAGGACAAAATTTAAGGCTTTTTTAACCGTAAGGACAGCCCATTAAAATTTTAATCACAAGGAAAATATACTAATTCTTTTTTATTTCAAGTACCCTGATTTCTTCTTCTTCATCAATCGGCTCTCAAGCATATCTCGATCTCGTCACTGATCTTTAACGTGAATTTTTTTCCTTTCATATTTCATTCTCCAGCAATCGTCTTCAAACATCCACATCAATCGCTAGTTTCATATTGCAAAATCGATCTCGTGCGTATTGGTTTGGGAATTCGTTCATGAGATTAAGGTATTTTCTTTTTGAAAAGACTAAATTTTGCTGATAATTATTTCGATTAGGTTTGTTTTGTTTCTATCGGTGATGTACATAGGTTTTGTATTACTTTTATTTTTTTGTAAAACATTACAGCAGTTTTAAGGTATCATTTTTATAATTTTTTTTAGGTATTAGTTTTACAATAATTGTTGTGTTATGTTTATGTTCATCTTTTTTTGATGTTGTATTTATTATGAAGTTGTACTGTTGCATTACCTCTGTATTTCAGTAGAAATTGTTTTTCCATGATCAATCAAAATGTTATGTAAATGGTTCTTGTATCTTTTATATTTAATTACAGCAGTTTGTAGGTATCAGTTTATTAGTTTTTTAGGTATTAGTTTTACTGTATTAACATGTTATGCCTTTCTTATTATAATTTTGGTGTTGTATTATTTTTGTTGTTGCACTGTTGTATTAACTACGTAACTCAGTTGAAGTTACTTTTTTAAATCAAACAACCTGTGAAGTAAACAATTCTTGTATGAGTTTTTCTTTAAAAGATTATAACAGTTTATAGATATCAGTTTTATAGATGTAGATATCATTTTTTTTTTTACTATGGGTATCAGAACTGTGTTAACTGGGTATCAGTTTTCGTTTGTTTGCTTTGCTACTAGAATCTTTTGAATGATTTTCCTCTTCCAGTGGTCAAAACAGTCTTCTTACTGTTGATTTAAACAGTGATGCAGTGAATAGGCCACTCAAGGATAAACGTGGAGCTGGGAGACCATCCTTAAAAGAAAAGGAGGATTTACATATTTCCAAAACAAGCAAAATAGATGCGGTGTTTGCAAAGAATATGGTCGTAACAAGCAGTATTGCCAAGCTTCCAATAATATGTGATTTTTATTGTATTTGTTTTAGTGAACACATGTATTTTTAAGTTTTTTTTTTCATATAAACTTGTATACGATAGCAAAGTGGTGTTTAATACATTAGAAATGTGCTTAATATTCTATATTTTTAATAGAAATTCTTCATCGTTAATTGTCTTTTTATTTTATTTTTACATTAATGTGTTGTTGGTATGATATGATATGATGTTGTTATGATCACTTATATGAGATTTGCGTGTTGTGTGTCAGTTTTAACCTCATGTATGTATCAATTTAATGTGTTTTTTTTTGTTTCAGCTATTGGGTATCAGTTATATGCCTCTGTAGGCATCAGTTTTGTGTTATTTTCATGCTTGTAGTTTTTAGATAGCAGTTTCATGTCTCAGTAGGTATCAGTTTTAGTGTTATTATTGTTTTCAGTTTATGGGTATCAGTTTTGCAATACTGTAAGTTACTTCATTGGTTGGATATCAGTTCTATATCATTGTACGTATCAGTTGTTCTTTTTTTTTTACGGTTTGTAGATATCCGTTTTATGCCACAGTAAGTATCAGTTTTTATTATTTTCTTTCTTCAAAGTACTTGGGTATCAGTTCTTGGTAAAATTCAGTGTAAAACATATGATATTTGGTGTAACTTCAATATATTTTATGTAACTTCAATATAATATAATATTTGGTGTAATACAAGTTAATATCGGTGGGTATTATTGAGAATAAAAATCATTTTTGTGAGAATTAAATTGAGTTGATTGGTATTATTTTTTTAATCAGTGGGTATCAGTTAGAATTAATGTTGTGTATCAAAAAATTCATTTATCAAAGCAAACAACTCAAACTGCAACCTCTTTACACAGTTCTGATACACAAAGTCATAAAACTGAAACCTAAAAAAAAAAAAACTAATACCTAAAAACTGCTATAATATTTTAAAGAAAAACTAACACAAAAAATGTTTACATCATAGTGTGAATGAATAAAATTACATAAGTTTGATTGAGTTATAAAGTCAATGCAAGAGTACAACTACAAAATTAAAACAGCAACAAAATCATACAAATAAAAACATAACACAGTTAATACTGTAAAACTGATACCTAAAAACTGCTGCAATAATTTTTTTTTTAAACTAATACAAAAACTATTTCTTCCACTATTTGGTCATCGATTTGATTTTAAGATTCATCTCTTTGTTGTACTTCACGACCTAGGGTTTCGACGCTCGGTTGTAAATTTTCGGCCCATTCGATTAGGGTTTCGGTTGGTTTAAAAATTGTATATAAAAAACACAACAAAAATACGAAAATAGAAGATGATTTTGTGATTCGATTACGCGGATTTTGGATCAATTGCTAGTAAAGATGATTTGGTGATTTTTGATTTCGTGGTAAGAAATTGAACGAGTGTGATTTTTGTCCTTCTGAATAGCATATTAGACGGCGGTTGTCCTTGTGAATAAAATAATAGGCGGCTGTCCTTATGGTTAAATTTTTAATGCTAATTGTCCTTGAAAATTAGTTACACTTTTCTATAGTCATTTAAGTCTCTCTCAATTCTTTTCTAAAATTACATTTAGTACCATATTTTACAATTAATTACATAATATTAAAACTACTTAAATAACTTTAGTAAACTATTATTCGTTGATTTGCCTAATAAATCACTTCAAGATTAATCATATTCATATTAAATATTAACAAAAATGAAAAAAAAAACATATGAACATATTAATCACATAACATAAATTATATGCATAAATAACTATCACAAGTTCAAAGTTGATCAACTCATTTACGTCAATATATTAACTGTGTATTGCATTGTAATATTAATGTCAAATGTCTATATTTTAAAATTTATTTAGTTATTTACAAAATATTGCACAATATCACTTAACATTGTACATTTAAGTTAATATGTTTGGATTAGTTATGTGATTTTAAATTTAACAAACGAATTCAATCAATAAATTATTGTTAATTTATCTAATTAACGCTAAGTGTGGTATTGTAAAATGTACATCATGTTCATATTAACAAAAATGAAAAAAAAAATAGTTTTTCTTCCAAATTTAAAGTTAATTGTGTCACACGGTTTAAAGAATACACGTAAACAAAAATAAAAAATTTAATACATTGTACGTTTATCTCAATAAATTTATCATAAATTGAAGAAAACAATTTCCATTTTAAATAACCACACTTTTAACATTTCTACAATTATTTGTTGAACTTCCTCGACTCTTTCGTAATATTTTATATTTCAATCCTTATGTTTAAACTACTCATAAAATCTTAAATTCTAATTATTTAAATAATCTTAGAGAGTATTTAGTTCATTTTTAATAGCTGTTGAAAATATATATAAATTTTACTATGTATATTCATATTAAAAAAAGGTAGTTTTCCATGCAACTATAAAAATGTATAAGTCAAGAAAGAACTAGTATATCAACAATAATGATAAAGTTGATTTGTTAATTAGTTATGATTTGTCTATGTTAAGAATTTATCATATATTGAATCATAAAATTCTTTTTGAATATCAATAGCTCTACAACAAATTTGTACATTTTTCTACGAATTTCTTTTTAATTCTTTTTGATATGCTATACAATTAAACTAGCTTTTGTACTTTCGCATTAACTTATTGAAACAAATTCTACTAAATAATAGTTGATGATTCATCGAATAAATTACTCATATACATCAATTCTAACATGTATTTATATCTATATTAACAAAAATGGTTAAAAAAAAAAAAAATCTAATACACACACATACACGTCGTTAGCGTAAGTTATAAAACATACATTATACACAAACAATAATAATAATTTTAGTTAATAATTTATGTATGTCTCATCAAAATTTATCATATATTACGTAACAAAATTCCCAATTTAACATTATAATGATAAATATTATTTCCAATAATATTTTCATGTAGGGTACGGGATACATACTAGTTAGGGTAGTAAGAAAACAATAAAGATGAAGCAGTAGCATAGACTAACTTACAAAAACAAGCACAGCCAACCTGAAAATGTATTCTACATACTTCTTCGGCTACTTGCCACAAAATAAATGAAACCATGTGTGTTAAAATAGAGCGTCTTGTTCCTCTGAAAGTGCAGCATGCTAGAAAAGAATTACCGAATCAAAAGCACTGGTTGCATTGTAGCAACTGTCGCGAAATTTGCAAGTTAAATTGTGCAATATGATATCCAAGATTCATTAGACCATCACTAAACAGTAGCGATAGCAACAGGAAAACAAAGAGCTAACAATCAGGAGTGAAAATGAAAAATAAATCCTGAACAGAATTGGTTATGCTTGTATAATTGAACGCAATCCAGATTCCAAACTCTAACTAGCAATCTAATCTCTCGACTCCATTGACCTCGACTCCGTATTTCAAGATAGAATCAAACAGAGAACTTACGCCTTTCTTATAATAACTTGATTTCTTGACCTCTTCATCGAATTCGATATCCAGATTTGTAACGCCAATCTGTTTCAGTCTGATTCCAAGCTTCAGACCAACTTGAGACGCAATCTTACAATCCCAGAACTTGCGTGGACGGGGAAATCGATTGAGCATTATACGTGCATCGAGATCGAATTCTTTATCGGCGGTAGATGCCATGGCGATTATCGTGTTGCTTTTGGGGAGAGTTACCTGAGCTGTTATTTTCCTGCAGCTCACTATTACCCGGAGGAGATGGTTTGGGGATTCCATTACAATGAGTTGGAAGAATGGGGTAAAAACGCGATTCTTGCGACAGCTGAATATTTGTTTGCTGGGCTCTTTTGTATGAACCCAAGCATCACATCGCGCAGATTTCACCTTTTTTACATGTTGGCTGCAGCCTGCAGCGGTTGCAGGGATTAAAGAAAGAAAGGAAAAAAAAATAAAAAGAATGTCAGAAGTGGGATTTGAACCCACGCCCTCTTTCGAAGACCAGAACTTGAGTCTGGCGCCTTAGACCACTCGGCCATCCTGACTTGTTGAAAAATTAATTTTAATGTCTTTGATATTATGTATGCCATATTTGTTAGGATTAGAGCGGCTTTTATGAAAACGTCTGTGTTTATGCAACTTTTCCTGTTTAGTTTGTGGTTTTTCTTGTATTTCATGACTGGTGTACTTGGGAGTTCTGGCAGATAAACTGGCAATTTGGAAACATGCAATTCAGCTTAATTGAATTTCACTGCAACAAAAAAAAAAACGCATTGCTTTTCATTTTTTTGGTTCAGTTTTTTAATGTTTGATGATGCGTAGTTCAAGAAAACAAGAAGAATCGATGATGAATAATTTTTCAAATTTGGTTTTGTGCAAAAGAAGCACGACACGGAAGTGATGTATCAAATGTTACCTTACGTTGTATGTATTGTCAGATTTTCTAGTTGTACACTTCATTTAAGTTGTTTGTATAATTAGTTTGTTGGTCGTTGTTATTTCGTTTAACGTTGTGAGAAACAACAATGTTATTTCTATTTACATTGTATTACTAGTAATAATGTTATTATAATTTTTATTTTATATATGTCAGAAAAAACGACCTAAAATACAATATTGGTTTAGTAACTTTGTGAGGAAGTCGTTTACTTTATTCACGATCGTTTTTTTTTCATTGTTTGGCTAGGAAAAAAAAAAGGCGCTTGAATATATAAAAAAAAAAATGGTTGTAAATTTATCATTAACGTTTTTTGCAATGACTGATGTATGCGGTGGATGTTCATTTTTGTTCGCAACTCCTAAATAGATGACACTAAGAAAAACGTTGATAATTTATAAAAACAGCTCTTTATGAATGTTGTAAGGTCACTTTTTTCTTATACCGGTGCCGCTTACTCCTAACCAGTGGCCATCTAGTGACAAGCCTGCTTTGCTGGCACATCGGTCTATTCGTTACGAATAAGTGCGGTGGCGCTGATCATCCGTTCGTCGTACAGAGCTGAGATTGTGGTATATCATACTTGTGGGTATCCTTTGTTGTGCAACTAACGAATGAGGCATACAGCCTTTTGAACTTCTTTGGATGATTTCTTGCGTACATCTTGTATTTGCGCGTAAGATCGGCCCACTATTCCTCAAAGTCGTCAACTGGACCATATCCCACAGTGCATCTTCAATCGTTAACAGTTCACTATAGTTGATCCAATGACGCTTCAGATTGTCTCACTTGTTCTTTTTTTGGGATTACGGCCAGATGAGGCCAAACCACGTGTTGAAGTATTTAGCTATAGGCATGTAAAACACGCTAATGGAATGGACCCTATTCTACATATACTCCATGCAAAAATCAATGAACGTTGCACCATATGCATCTATCTATGAAGTTATGTACCGTGTTGAAGTGGAAGCAAAAGAGAAACCAACAAAATTGCACCATAATACTGAAAAAAGAAAATTCCAAAATGTAAAAAAAAAGAAAGAAAAAAATGATGTAAAAATGGGAAAACATAGCAGAATATTGGAGAAAATTACCTGAATAAATAGTTGAACGAATTAAAAATATATTCAAAATGCTGAATTTTAGGACTATGTTGTTAGCTATGAGGAAGAAGAAAAAAGGAGGAATATATGGAGGGGGAGGCTATTGTTTGCTACAACGACACGCTGCATATTGTTCATTTTCCATCTCTTTCTTTTTTTGGCATGGCCGACGGGGTTAAAGGACCCCGACCTTTTTATTGAAGCATATAGAGAAAATACAAAAAATCACTATAGCACAACACTATAATGACGAAAACAGAGAAACAATGCTTCAAGAACAGGAAGACAAAAAGAAAAAACACACAAAAAGAAGCAAAATCAACTGTCAAGCTCCAAAGCTCACGGCTATTCCAGGTTCAATAGCAAATCTAGCATGGACAAAGCTTTGTCTAATCTCATGCAGCAGCCATGCGGTTAACATGTTTCCATTCTTGGCTTTGTCTGGCGTGAATAGCCTAGCATTCCTCTCAATCCAAATGCACCAAACAAACCTTTTCATAACCATGTTGATCATTCTCTTCTTAGTGTCCTTGATTCCAGTGTCATGCAAAAGATTCTCCCATTCCTCAAGGCTGTCAAACGAAGAAACATTTCTGCCTAGCCTTGCATTTACAATTCTCCATCTACCATCCACCTCACAACATTCAAAATAAAGATGGGAGATGGATTCATTATGAATTCCGCAATAAATACATCTACCATCTACGTTCAAACCCCTTTGCACTAACTTGTCTTTCGTCATTAAGGCATCATTCAGAAGTTTCCAAAAAAAGAGATTTTCTCTAGCTTTGTTATCAGTCTTCCAAACCCTCTTGCACCATTTCCATTTGATCATATCCTCTTGCTTGGTTATGTTGTCATACGCGAGTTTAATTTTGAAGGCTCCAGTTGAGTTTTTCCAGCTAACGCATGGTATTTGCGGCAAAGTGTTCCAGTTGTGTCTGATATGTAACCACAGAGCAGAGATTCTGGCATTCGAAGAGGTAGGAAGTCGCAGACCATTATCTCCAATCAAGTTGTCAAGCCTTGCATTCCAGGGAATTCTAGATTGCGTGATTTCTGATTGAGTCAAGCTTTTGGAAAGAATTTCACCAAAGCGTAACCAGGGATCCTGCCAAAAGAGTATACCATTACTAACAATCAAGTTATATTTTAGCAACGGTAACAATACTTCCCTGAGTTTGAAAAGACTCCGCCATGTCCAGCTGCATTTTTGTGGTATCTCCATGTTCCACAAATTCTTGTTCTTTATGACGTGCTTGCTCGACCACTCAACCCAGAGACTCTCTCTTTTATTGATAAGATCATCTAAATGTTGTGCTTGCGCAGCCTTATTCCAAGCAATAAGATCAATGATACCGAGGCCTCCTTTTGTGATAGGTTTCTCCATTTTGGAGAAGGAGGTGGGCGCTAAGTACTTAGAAGTCGTGTTACCTTTCCATAAAAATCTCATCATCGCAGTACGGATAAGTTTGATTAGTTTTGTCGGTAGGACAAAGGTCCTAGACCAATACACTTGCATAGCAAATATAATTGATTTTATAATTGTTAGCCTACCGGCTTGACTCAAAAATTTGTTAGCCCACGAGTCTAGTTTACCAATGATTTTATCGTAAAGAGGAAGGCATTGCTGCATGTTTATTCTAGCAGTAACCAGGGGAAGGCCTAAGTAAGACATAGTAGCATTGTTATATTGCAAACCAGTAGAAGAGATGATGTTGTTAATGCGTTCCAAGTTTAAACCAGCTGCAGCAAATTCCGACTTTTGTAAATTAATTTTCAAACCAGTAATTTTGTAGAAATCATCTAGGCAGACTAGTATGTTGTTGATAGTGTTCTCATCTGGCTTACAAAAAATAACAAGATCGTCAGCAAAAAGAAGAGAAACAACCTGAGGGTCCTTGCATTTAGGGTGCAAGCTGAAAAGTCTCTGTCTAACTAGTTTATTTAGCATTTGAGTCAGCAACTCCATGACAACAATGAATAGGTACGCCGACATCGGGTCACCTTGTCGAATACCCTGTTTACCTTTAAAAAAACCTACACAAGTACCATTGAGCACTATAGAGTAATTGACAGAGGAAATACATGCATATATCCAAGAGATGAAAGGTATGGGAAAGTTCATGTAGCCAAGAATTCTAACAAGAGCATCCCATTGAATTGAATCAAATGCTTTGTGAATATCCAGCTTTAGCACAGTACGAGGTGACATATTAGAGCTCTTGTAACCGAATAAAAGTTCATGGGAAAGCAAAACATTGTCAAGTATATTCCTTTTTTCTAGAAACGCAGATTGATTGTTAGAAATGATGGTAGGAAGAACCTTTTTTCAACCTATTAGCTATAATCTTAGCAATGCCTTTATAGACAACATTACAACAAGAAATAGGACGGAAGTCATGTACCTTGTCTGCGTTCTTAACCTTAGGAATTAATGCAATGTTTGTGTTATTATAGGACTCTAGCATTTTAGCCTTCAGGAAGAAATCTTTGACCGCTTTGATAACATCAGACCCTATGATTGACCATGTTGTATTGTAGAAGTGCGCATTGAACCCGTCAGGTCCTCCGCAAGCTCCTTTGTTAATAGATTTAAAAGCGACGATTATTTCCTCATCTATGACTTCATTCATGAGATAAGCGTTGTTATGCATGCTTAGTCTCGGCAAGAACCAGGGGTCTATGTTGTCAATTTGAGGGTTAAACCTGTCAGAATTTCCAAGTAAATCAGTGAAGTAAGTTATAAATGCTAAGTCAATATCAGGAGGAGTAGTGCAAAGAACACCCTGCTTGTCCTTTATTCTGAAGATGTTTTGCTGAGTTTGCTTTGTCTTTAGAGTGGCATGAAAAAAAGCGGTGTTTCTGTCCCCTTCTATCATCCACCTGAATCTAGATTTCTGCTTGATCATAGAGTTCTCCATTATTAAAGAATTCTGGTAGTCCAAGGTAGCTTCTGTTTCCATCGCAGCGATGCTTGGGTTATCAAATTCAGTTAGCATTCTTTCTTGAATAGCAGCCAATTTCTCCTTACAAAGATGCGACTGTTTATTTCCTTTGCCAAATTTATTGGATGACCAAGCTCTCAGCACATCTTTAGTTGACTTAAGCTTCTTGTGAAGTCTGAACATGTGAGTACCTTGAGTAGGTATATTCCAGTTGTTTTCCACCACCGAAAGAAAATCAACTTCCTCAGACCAATTATTAAAGTATTTAAATGACGTTTTACCTCTCACAAAAACAGTACCCATTGTGATAATTTGCGGGGAGTGATCGGATAGGAGTGGAACTGGTTTATGATTATGCAATTCAGGCCAAGTACGCAAAGCAACCGAGTTGCATAAACCGTAATCGATTTTAGAGAGGGTTCTAATTCCTACCTTCTTTTTGTTATTCCAAGTGAAGTAAGACCATGAAGTCTTAATTTCGGTGAAATTGGCATCACAGAGCAGTTGTTTCAACGGGGTTATGTCATTAATAGCTAGAGGGTTGACACCGCTTCTATCGCCAATATCTAGATAGCAGTTGAAATCCCCAGAAATGATCCAAGGGTGCGTTTCTTGCCTCCAATTAGGTATGTTTTGAAAAAGATGCTATCTAGCATTAGCGGAATTATCAGCATAAACGAATGAAATGTAAAATGAAGACGAGGTAGGAATGTACCAGTCATGACAGTGAATAACTTGTCTATTGGCATCAAGCAAAGAAAGCTGATGAATGCTAGGATCATATAGGATGAGAATTCTACCGTATGGAGCGTGATCTAAGTTATTTAGCATATTCCATGAGGGATTAATAAAGTGGGCAGCTCTTGCAGTAAGATCTGCGTTTAGTTTAGTTTCAAGTATGGCTAGCATTGTTAAATTATAATCCGCAATTAAACACTTACATTGCTCGAGTTTCATATCCACATGTGCCCCTCTAACATTCCAAACACCAATATGTTGTGTCATTAATTAAACAAAGCGGAGAGTTTGTCCAGTGCCTTGCTCCTCGTACAAGGAGCTGAACTCTTTGGTAACCCACTGATTGAGGCAGATGTAGGGGATTCGGTTGCAATGCTGATGCTCAGCTTCTTTTTTGAAGAGTTCTTCCTGATGGTCTCATTGATTCTAGTCAGGTTGCTAGTGCTTGCTAGATAATCATTATGCTCCTTGGAATTGCTGATAATTGCTGGGGGAGGCTTGTACGCGGCAGGGGGTTGTATTTCCATGTAAGGGTTTACCTTATCACATGCAACATTGGCGCAGACCGTGCCGCTGTTGTTAGTTTGTTCCTTGCTTTGAGCAGCTAAAGGAGTGGTGCCAGATTTGCTTTCACTCGGGATAACAGCTTTGATGGTGCTTACATTTGTTCCACATGAGTTAACAGCTATTGAAGTGCTGTCGGTTTTACCTTCATTTGGGTTAATAACTGGAATGGTGCTTTCATTTGTTTTACTTAAAATGACTTTCTCAAGTTCTAACGTCTCACTACAATTGTTATTACACTGTTGAGTAGGTGGTTTTTGCATGCTATTTATGAGACCATCTTCAAGACTTTCTCTTTCCTGTTCAAGGTTTCCTTGTAATTGATCTGCACTTTCCTCGTTGAGAACCTCCTCTTGTTCATTTGTTTCATTGTCATCGCTATCTCCTTCCTCACTTTCATCGTTTCCTTCACTTCCCTCACTTCCTCCTTCACTTTCTTCACATCCCTCACTTTCTTCTTCACTTAACTCAACCAATTGAGTACCTTCTACCTCCAAATTGGTTTCCTCTTGAGTTTTCTCCCTCATTCGTTGTAAATTATCATTTTCGTCCAACATATTTAGGCAATCAAAATCATTCTTATCAATAAAATGCGAATTTATGATGAAGGGGTGTTGAGATATTAAGGAAAGATATTACCAATGAGTTAATATTGGAGATAAGGACAATTGAATACCTTACCTTATATTTGGTATTGTATTAAGTGTAAGGTATATTTGGTATTGTATTAAGTGTGAGGTGTATTTGTTATTGTATTCAATTAGACCAAATATGCTTTGGAATATTCTTGTCTGGAGCATTATTATAAGTAGGAAGAATATCTGTTGTAATAGATGAAAGTGAATCAATAAAATGTAGTCTTCTAATGTTCATTGCTTTGTCTCTCTCCTCTCTCTGATTGTTGAGATATTAAGGAAAGATATTACCAATGAGTTAATATTGGAGATAAGGACAATTGAATACCTTACCTTATATTTGGTATTGTATTAAGTGTAAGGTATATTTGGTATTGTATTAAGTGTGAGGTATATTTGTTATTGTATTCAATTAGAACAAATATGCTTTGGAATATTCTTGTCTGGAGCATTATTATAAGCAGGAAGAATATCTGTTGTAATAGATGAAAGTGAATCAATAAAATGTAGTCTTCTAATGTTCATTGCTTTGTCTCTCTCCTCTCTCTGATCTAAAATTCTATCAAAGGGGCAACAACAGAGTTTTGCAACCTAGCTAAGAGTGATGTATATGATGTAGCAGCGGCTTTATTTGCCACTTCTTTTCCTGTCTTACTATTGCTTTGTTGATTTTCCTTTACTATTTGCTCTTCATTATGACTCAAGGATGGTTCTTGTATTACTAGAGCTGTTTTGCTTTGCAGTATTTCTCCCTCCTCCAACTCTGTTTCTTGTTCAATGATTTTTTCCTTTTCCTTGTCGTTAGCTTCTCTATTTTCTTTAACTCTATATTGCTTCTCATAACTTCTTCTTCCTTTAGGTCCTACTTGCTGCCATTTTCCTGTGTGAGGTCTTTCTGTCGAATTATTCACATGTTTGTTTGGCCTGGAAGATTTGTCCTGAACTATTTCTTTGTCGGTTTTTCCTTTGACCAGTTTTCTGTGCAACGAACAACAGTCAGTTTTGTGTCCAAAGGATTTGCAGTGTATGCAAATATCAGGCCTCCAAGTGTACTCCACTCTGATCATTTGCGATCCACCTTCTGGTGTTTCTGCTTCAAATTCATCCACTAGCTCTTCCTCTGCTCTGACTTCAATCAGGCATTTTGCATATGTTAACCTCTCCAGTTTTTCAGTACTCTCATCAAGACAGATCAACTTCCCCAGTCGACATGCCAACCAGTTAATCCCCACGTGAGACCAAGCAAAAATAGGAATGTTGAAGAAGTGCACCCAAACAGGGACCGCTTTAATGTTGCCTTGTACGTTACTGATAGCAGGATCAAACTGTTTAATGATGAATAACTTGTTGCGCATAATGATGGGATCCCCTTGAAGAATCTTCTCCTTATCTTCATAGCATGAGAATTTGAAAAGAAAGATTCTGCCATCTGATCTCACTTTCACCTGCCCTTTCAGACTCCATAATGTTTTCAGTTTTTCAATTACCAGAGTATAGGCAAGTGGTTGGTCCAAGAAGAAACCAACAAGGGCATCACTCCATTGATCGGAGCCAGCTTGAATGACATTAGGCGTTAGCTTTAGTTTCTTGCCATCGTAGGTTGGAATCATCTCAACCGGAGTAAATTTACCAGCGTTTCTTGGCTTGTGTTTGAACATAAATGTCCATGGCAATTTGTCAGACATCTTGCAAGCATTCTGGGCTGATGGTAGAGCAGGTGATACCATGGGATTGCCATTTGTGGAGGGGTCGGGGGGTTCAGGTGGTTTGAGGGGAACAAGCGGCTGCGCCACTGTCGAGGTTGATGGAGATGAGAGAGAAGAGGTTTGGATTTGACTGAAGATGGGAGAGATAGTCGCAACGGCTATATGATTTGAGGTGTGAGCGGCTGCTGCGGCCATTAAATGCTATTGGTAATGGTTATTATTGGTTTTCCATCTCTTTCCATGAACGGTTAAAATACAAATTTGCCATGTTTTCGCTTCCAGCACATTAAAAGTGTTAGCATGACAAATTTGGACTACGAGTAATTCCTGAAATGTTAAACAATTATGATGTCAAGTTTCCGCTACCATCATGGCTATATTTGAAAACTAAAAGGATTTCAGTTTGGCATGTTTGATCAAGTATTTGCTTTATGTATTTTGGTGCGTCTATTAACACCCTTTGTTTTACTCTTCGCTGTCCATTTAAAATTTTAAAATTTTAGTTTCAATTATACCCTTCAACAACTAATTAAATACCTTATTCAAAATGATTATCCAATCTTCCATTTTCATTTTCATCTTCATCTCTCAACTTTACCTGTCAAAACTATTCATATGCGGGTTGTTCAGTATTATTTACAGTGGACGTTGTAGAAATAATGACGGTATGAAGGGACGTTGGAGCAGCTAAAACCACGTCTGTTTACAATGCTGTCCTTTTTCTGAAATCAATACAACATTCAGGTGATGTTATAAAAATAAAAACTGGTTATTTTGGGTTGAATATTGATGTTGTATGCACTAAAACCATATGCACAGGTTAATATTGACGTTGAATAAGAGAAAACATGTTATTTTGGGTTGAATATTCACGTTGTATGCACAAGCATAAATAAACATTCAGGAGAAGCAAAGCCTGGAGGAAAAGGAAAAGTAGCATAAATAAATATTAGGGTTATTTCGGGAAAAAATAAACATATTGACCATACACCATGCTGAACTGTCTGTTGAGATGCCTTTAGCTCGACCATTGAACTGCCATGAACTTGCTAAGTTGTAAATTTGCACCATTCTTGATCAGTGCATTTCGACTGTGCCGCAACTAATTACACTTGTTAACTCTTCATCTATGCACATGCTTTGTGCTTGGCCCTTTTTGTTTAATCTGTCTTCCTGTATCATTATGCTATCCTGACTTGTGTTTTGCTGAGTTGTGTTCCCCCTTAATCATGTTGCACCATGCAAGTTTTGATCCATCTTTGAACTGCCATACTTGATTGACTTGAGCATTGTTCATTTGTGTGCATCTGTATATGCCATTCCCAAGAAATCAATGCATTTTCATGAACTTGTCATCTTGGTTTTTACTTGAATTATGGCCTGAAGTTTGCACTCATGTGTATTGCTTTGTATTGACTGTTGCACCATATTTTTCATATTGTTTTGATCTTGTCAACATGTTATGGGCGTGGTCACCATTCATGTTTCTTGATTGCTTTTGAAATGTTGACTTGGCTGCACCAAGTATACTTGCATCACCTTTGAAAATTTTTTTTCCGACCATTTTGGTTTTTTATTTTTATTTGCACTTTTGGCTCGACCATTTGAATACTGATTTGCACTAAGTCGAGAAGGTCCACGTGGCTACTTCTCAGTTGCTCGCTGATTGGCGAGACAGTGCACACATGTGTATATATGCACGTGTGTATATGCAACTACCAGACAATTTTTCCTGTCCCTGCATATTAGACCAAGTCTACAAAAATGATGAGAAACACACCGAAATTCTGAGGTAAATAACATTTAAAAATAAATTTTTATTTGGTTGTATTTAATTTCATTTCTATTGCAGTGTACTGTGTGTGTGTTTCATGTGACAGGTAAGCAGATGATGACTGGACTGATAGTGAAGATGCAGTGAAGACAGAAGACAGAAGACAATAACAATGTCAATGTATGAGTTAATGAGAGTGTCTGTATATGTGAGTGTAAGTGTTGTAGAGAGAAGCTGAGTATGAAATTAAATATATTGAAATGTATATCGGTGATGTATATACAAGTAGTGGAGTTATAAATCTGTACTGTTTAAATATTGAAATAAAATATTCTTATTCAAATAAAATACTGTATGAATGTTTAAATTTCTGTATAGTTGTATTTTATATTTAAATAGAAGTATTATATTCCTGTCTGTTGTGTAGTATATCAGTACAGTTACAAACACATTCAATAATAAAATATATTTGGTTGTTATCATCAAACAAAAATCATATAATTGTGTATACAACACTATTATATACAACAAGATAAAATTATTTTCTGGGTATCTTTGAGAACGAAGATAACATCCTCACCTTAACAAAGTAGTTGACAAAATAACCGGTTTAAACTAAAATTGGTACATAGAAATTATTGTTTGTTATTAATTGGATTTGACTATTCGTGTACGCCGAACAAATTCATGAGGCAATTCAAGTGCGTTGGCTATATTTGAATGTGTTGATATGGTAATCGATAATTTCACTGATTTTATTGTCATCCTTTTAAATAGCTATATATGCTATAAAATATGGCTTGACAATAAAATGCAGGTCCATCTAGATTTGCATATATACTTGTTACTGATAATGATATTATATAAAGCAGTACGTCGGCCAGTGGCGGAGCCAGCTCCAAGGCTCAGCTGGGGCAAAGAAGAAAAAAAAATTAGTCCCACATTGTCAAATTAACAAAAAATCAGTTGTATATATACAAACAAAGTGTTATTTTATTACAAAATGGGTAACAAGTGGCCCTATATGGGTCCTCCTGATTTTCACCAATCAGGGTGGAGTGTTTTGTTCATATCCCTAAAAAGGATGTGAACAAAATCATATTCCCCTATATCAGCTAAACATTAGCTACTGAAGCCCTCAGCAAGGGCGAAGCCTTGAATCCACCAAGGGCTTCAATTGTTTAGGTAGCTCCTCCACCCCACCTGGGCAATACTTGCCTCCAGCCCTGATTGGAACGCAAATAGGCTGCACTTTATATAAAGTAGTACATTTGCATGATTGGATGCATTTTGTTTGATACTATTTATTTATCTTTGAACTGTGAGCAAGTAAAGAGAACGGAAATAAGAATACAAGGCTTGCATCTGGGATTGGCTTTGAGCTGTGGTTATATTCTATTAGAAGATCACTGCATGCAGGAACAGTGATTTCAATTATAAGCCCAGCTGTTTGCATCACAAATACCATAAAACTGAGAAGAGAAGGATAAAACGATTTAGGTGAATATTATGTGTGATGCTACCGGTTACGGTTCTGTGAATGAGGATGCTTAGCAAAAAATGGAGGGGTTTAAAGGATAAAAGGTACGAAGATTGTTAGAGGTGGGATTTGAACCCACGCCCTCTTTCAAAGACCAGAACTTGAGTCTAGCGCCTTAGACCACTCAGCCATCCTGACTTTTGAAAAATATTGAAATTCACATTTCTACTCTTAAAGAGTCCATTTCACAGAGATATTAATGTGTTAATTTTTTGATTATTTATGCTGGAGTGAACAAGTGTGCAGTAGCTATATATTTGCCATTTTCTTGATATTATTAGATGAAATTGCAGTTATGGATTAATTAGTGATACTGACAAGTAAATCCACCAACAAAAGGATTTTTTAAACAAGATTGAACAAAACATTGTAAATATGGTATATGCAGGAGTAAACAGCGTGGCCATTGGCCTTTCTTAATGGAATATGGGCATCAATCCATTTCCTACCCAGTCGACCCAGTAAGGTAATTCAATTTTATATTGAGCTGCGCTGCTATAAATGCAAGTGTTATCTCGTTCATGCTTTTCATTTCAAATAACGGCTACCCAGGTAAATGTTTATGGTATTAATGAGTACATAGAAATTAAACTGGTCTTTATTAATAATTATAGTTCCTTTGGTGTCATATTTGGTAAGGTAAGCATGAACTATCAAAAATGTTATTTGTAAATATTGTAAAGTCATAATATTACTAAAATATAGGGAGATAGGGATTAGTATTCGGTCGGTTTGAGGGTAATACATATCAAATCGAATTAAAACCGATTTTATTTTAAAATCAAACCAAAGCAAAATGAATTAGTTTAAGTTAATTTTATCGGTAACCAGTTTAACAGAATTATAAAGGGACGTCGTTACTCAAATGATCAATAGTGTCAAAGGAAAAAAAAAATGTCCGAAGAGACTTTATTTTGTATTTTTATGTTTATAATATAATTTCACTTATTTGTAATAAATGAACTCCATATTTTATAACCAAACCAATTATTTAAAGTATTGCAATAGCACAAAATTGATTAATACATTAAAAGTTCGGTTAACTTGGTTTTACCGTTATTCGAAACGAATTATTTTTTAAACCGAACTCAAACCAATTTAAGTTCAAAATTAAACTAAACGGACCAGAAGAGACAGATTTGGTTTGTTAATTTGGTTATAACTGAATATTGTTCACCCCTATTAACAAATATATTTTAGTGGAAATTAGGGAGATATCCGTAAAATGAAACTTAATATAATCCCTAAGTTTCGTTTCAAATTGGGTCCATGTTTTACTATAGCAACATAGTTTCGTGTTTTTTGCGCTGCTACACAAAAAATCAAAAAATTGTAAATATTAACAGATGTATTCTTTGGAAAAAAAATGCAGAAATATCTGTATCATTTGTGAATGTGTGCAGACATTTCTACAATTATTCATATAGTGCATCGTAGACATTGAAAAAGGAAATAAAAGATGCAACAATATCTGCACTTATTCTAAATAGTCGGAGACATATTTGTAACTATTTTACAGTGTATAACATATATATGTTAATATGTGAAAAAATTGTTGTCATGTCTGCAATTTTTGCAAATAATGGCTTTTTCTGCAACTTTATAGGAAATGAAATAATTTTCGTTTGTATGGAAATTTAATCATTTTTTGATGATTTTTCTGCAATACATTGATGTTTGAATAAGTGTAGATTTTGAGTTTGAAAATTTGAAGCATAACAGCAAAAATAACATTAAAGATTGCAATATTGTGAAATAATTGCTGTGACTTCTGCAATTTTTCAAAAATTTGCAGGAATTCGATGTTATATGAATTTTTTGATTTTTTGTTTTTGATTCTATTTTTTCAGTTTTCTGGCAAGATGATTATGTATTGAATCAATTTTCGAGGTTTAGTAAATTTTTAGATTATTCTTTGTCTTTTTTGATGATTTTCAAAAATTAAGGACCTAATTTATAAACTTTTAAGACATGGAGTTTTTTTATATTTTGAAACTTAAACTGGATCTGAGCAAAACATAACCTAATTTAGCAGTTTAAGAATTCCTCCACATGTATTATGAGATCATAATTCACTTAAAAATTGGATCTAAAACATAATTTTATCTACAAATTAAAAATATTCATCTATAAGTATTAGAAATTTTAAAAACACTTAAAAATAGTATATAATAAATAAAATCGTTTACATGTTCAATTAATAACGCGTAGCAATAATATATAACAAATAAATATTATTCACAAAGTCGTTTAATAACGCTTAATGATAGTGTATAACCCGTGTGTTGCACACGATATATTGTTAATAATTGTGTTTTTTATTTTAATGTTCAAATGAAAACTTATTTGTGATATGATAAAATTTGATGTAAAATATATAAACTATATTGTTTATGTGTAATTTATGTTATATAGCTTACACATACAATATGCACGAGTGTATTTAAGAATTTTTTTAATCATTTTTGTTAATATAGATATATGTGTTGACATTGATACACGATAGTAATTTATTCGATAAATTAACAAATATTATTTAATAGAATTTGTTTAAATAAGTTAAATATAAAATTTTGAAGTTACTTTAAATGTATAGCATAGTAGGAAGAATTGAAAAGAAATTTGAAAAAAAAAATATAAATTTATTGTGGAGTTACTGATGTTCAAGAAGAATTTTATGATATAATATATGGTAAATTCTTTATATAAATGAATCGTAACAAACTTACAAATTAATTTTGTCATTATTGTTGATATACATAGTTCATGTTATGTGATTTATATATATCTTTAAAGTTGCATGAAAAACTACCTTTTTTAAATATGAATACACGTAGTAAAATTGGCATGTATTTTTAAGAGCTGTTAGAAAAGTGAACAAATTAAATACTCTCTAAGATTATTTAAATAATTAGAATTAGGATTTCATGACTAGTTTAGACTATGGATTGAAATATAAAATGTCATAACAGAATGTGAGGAGGTTAAACAAATAATTGTAGAAATGTTAAAATGCAGGTATTAAAAAAATTTATTTTCTTTAATTTATGATAAATTAATTGAGATAATCGTACAGTATATAATTTTTTATTAGTTTTACATATATTATTTAAACTGTGTGACTTATTTAACTTTATATTTGGAATAGAAACTAATTTTTTCCATTTTTGTTGATATGAACGCGGTGTACATTTCAAAACATCACACTTATCGTTAATTAAGTGAAGTAACAACAATTTATTGATTGAATTCATTTGTTAAATTCAAAATTGCTTAATTAATTTAAATATATTGGCTTAAACCTACAACATTAAGTGATATTTTGCTGTGTTTTGTAAAAAACTAAATAAATTTTAAAATGTAGGCATTTGACATTAATAATACAATGTAATACATGACAAATATGTTGACATAAATGAGTTCAACTTTGAAATGCGATAGTTATTTATGCGTATAATTTATGTTATATGATTGACATGTTTATATATTTGTTTTTTCATTTTTGTTAATATGAATATGGTTTATCTTGATGTGATTTATTAGATAAATCAATGAATTATAGTTTGCAAAAATTATTTCAATAGTTTTAGTATTATGCAATTAATTCTAAAATATGATACTAAATGTAAAATGTTATAAAAGAATTGAGAGGGATTTTAATAATTATAGGAATTTGAAGTATAGGTATTTGAAAAAATAAATAGAAAAAGGAATGTCAGAAGTGGGATTTGAACCCACGCCCTCTCTCGAGGACCAGAACTTGAGTCTGGCGCCTTAGACCACTCGGCCACCCTGACTTTTGCTATAGTATTGAAATTTTTCTTTTTCTTTTTAAAATTAATTTGCGCAAAAAAGGAACCCCGTTTCCAAAGTGATTTTAATGTGTTGATTTTTGATTGTTTATAACGGAGCGAACAAGTGTGCATTTGCTATGTATTTGTGATTTCTTGATATTAGATGAAATTGCACTTATGGATTAATTAGTGATACACTGATGTGATAAGTAAATCCACCAATGAAAGGATTTTTTTAACCAGAATTGAATAAATGTACAAGAGTTTGGAATATTGGAATGAATATAAATATCGAATGGTTATTAAGTACAAGATATTAAATACGAATCTATCAAAGCTAAGCATGCCTTCACAATATCATACTAGGTTATAAGAAAATATTAGACGGAAAAAGTTGGATTTAAAAATAAACAAACGAATGAACGAAGTTAAAGGTGCGTGAACTAGCCGGTTTGACAATAAAATGAAACTAGAATTCATGAGACACCGTAAAAGGTAAACGAATAAAAAAGAAAAGAAACTAGCAGACAAGAAAGCGGTTAAAAGTATAAACCAAACAACATTACTGCTACTCAATTACCAAAAAATGTTGATGAAAAGTACACAGCAATTGCATTCTTCATGCACAATACAAAACCGTACTCAAACTAAACCAAACCAACCAAAAGAGACCGGTTCGGTCTGTTATTTGGTTCTAACCAAATATTGCTCACTTCTGCTATATATATATATATATATATATATATATATATAAGCAATTTATAACCTTCCTCTACAGGTAATATTAGATCACAATATCACTTAAAAATAGGATCTAAAACATAATTTTATTTACAAATTCAAAATACTCATTATGTATTGACAAATTTTAATAACACTAACAATAGTATATAACTGATAAATATATTCACAAGTTCGTTCTGCATTAATCAATAATATAAGACAGGCACCATTTTCCAAAGTAGTTAAAACTTTTTGATATGGTGTAAAACATCATGAATTTTGATTCTCATCTAGTTAAATCTAACTCACTTGCCATATAGTATGTTATATACTATCTAAAGTTGTATATAAAGTACCTAATTTCAGAAATAAAAATCAATAATATAAATAAATTCAAACTAAAGAAAAGGTTAGATAATTAAACTCAGGATTAAAAATAAAAATCACATGGTTTTAGCGTGAAAATATGGCTATACATATATGTCAATCATTTTATTTTGAATGTTATAAACATATAAGATTTGTAGCTAAAAAAAGGCTTAGTGTGAAGCACGTGCATGACACTCATGTTAATAATCTCAATAGGTTGACACATTTAGTTAATGATAGATTGTTTAGGCATACAGTAGCATAATAATAAATAAATTCAATATCTTTATTGATAGTGACTTAGAAGTACAAACTTTTGATCCAGTTGTAAATTTTCAAAAATACCCTTATGTATCTTTGTCTCTACAAATCACTTAAAAAATGATCTAATAATTGAACTTTTTTACTCAAACTGAAGTTCTACAAATATTAAGAAATTTTAGTACCATTTAATAATCCGATCTAACAAATAAATTGTCCTTACATCATTGTTTTTATTGATTAACAACACAAACAAAATTTAAACTAAAAAAATTGCAAACTAGAAATAAAAATTCAAATTAGTCACACATGATTCCAATGCAAAAGTATAACTACATTGTTGTATCTAACAATTCTATGATTTTTATTTGATGATAACAAACATATATTTATTATCATAAATGTGTTTGTAATTTTACTATTATACTACATCACTGACAAGAATATAATATTTATATTTAATAGAATATTACTGCACAAGGAATTAAATATTCAAATAGTATTTTATTTAAATATAATATTTTATTTCAACTTTTCAACAGTACAAATTTATAACTTTACTATTTGTACATTTCACTGAAATGCAATACAGTACATTTCATATTTAATTTAATTTTTATACGGTGCTCCTCACTACAGTTCGCACAGTCACTCTGTTGTACATATTCATTCATACCCAGTTTCGGCCACTCATACATACACTGACACAATTTTGTCTTCTGTCTTTGTCTTCACAGTCAGTCCAGTCTTCCACCTACCTATCACAAAAATAAACACACACATAGTATTTGGAAAAGAAATATTTTAAATTTTTAGCAGATATAATTTTTAATTTTAAAATTTTATTTGCCTTAGAATTTTTGGTGTGTTTCTCATCATTTTTCATGACTTGATCTGATTTTATATGGACATCCATCTGTGTCTAGACAGCTTGTGATATTCACAGTGACACACTGTAAATAACACAAGGTAGACAAATCATCTGTGGTGCTCACATATATATAATATTCACGTGCACTACACATGTATACACATACATGTATATGTATATACACATATATTCTATGCAGGGGCAATATGGTCAGAAAGGGACAAATATATCGTATATGATGTGCCAGGTGAAGCTTGACAACATTTCCATGTCGCAAGTATCCATGAACACACAACAATGCATATATGAAGGCGCACACACACACACACACACATATATATATATATATATATATACATACACATACGTGTATATATACATATATGCATACGTGGATTGAACAAGCCAGGATGCTCAAGAGTGATAACAATTGAGGAGCAGCCTCAAGACCAAGCTCGACACAATGCAAAAACAAGACAAGCAAGAATGACAAGCTCATAGCTCAAGTCAAGGAAACATCAGCAATACACAAAACAGTTGTTTACTGCATGTCGAAGCTCAAAGCAAATGCGAACAAATGCAAATGCAAATATACACAACTGCAAATAATATGGCACAGGAATACAAGTAGTACAAGAGGGTACAACACTATGCTAAATACACAAGGCCGAGTGGAAATCATCACAGTTACATGGTGCGGCCAGGAAGGACCGAACATAATACAGGTGCAAAAATATATGCAGGGATACAAACTCAGTATTCATGAAGTCACAGCAAGAAAATGAGGCCAGATTGAATTTCATGATACAAGTGCATGGACGAGTTCATATAAAAAGCATAGCAGCAATCTCATAAAAAAAGGCAATGGACTCAAGCAAGTAAGGCAAGTCGAGCATCAACTTATTAGTGGAAAAAGTTGAATTCATGGCTTTCCAGGATTGAAAACCAATTCAAATACTTCCAGAAAATTATCAAGTGTTTTTGGCATGAAAACATTTTCACAAAAACAACCTTTTTTTTTGGAAGCATGCAATGTTCAAAGGAAAACAATTTCTCTTTGGTTCCAATCAGTATAAAACTAGCAAATTGAATATGGAAGATATCAATCAAAATAAAACTAGCAAATTCAAATCAAGCCATTTTTGGGCAAGTGATTTCCAGAAAATATCAATCAAAATAAAACTAGCAAATTGAATATGGAAGATTACCATCACAGTGTCAAGTTTGGTGATGCAATTTTTGGCAACAAGTTTATACTTCCAGAAACCAACAAACATGTTTTGGCATTAGTTTCAGTTTTTATATATGAGAAAGCATTTCAAAAATGATAATCAAAATCTCAAGATTTTCCAGAACTCATGTAAATCAGTGTGACAGTAGGCAAAACACTTATGGCAAGTTCAATCAAAATTTCCAGAATTGAATTAGTGTAATTTCGACAAGAAAACTTTAGAAAGCAAATCACCCAATATTTTTGGCAAACTATCTTAGAAAAGATCAATTCATTTTTTCCTGAAAATCATTTCTAGAAAATCGCAATAACATTTTTGGAAAGTTCCATTGATTTCCAGATCACACAATATTTGCTTTGGCAAGATTTCATTCCAGAAAATCAAAAGAATGATTCACGGCAATGTTTAATCACGCAAGGGTTAGAGCCCAGAAACAAATTCATTCATTTCCAGAATTTCTCACAAATCATCAAAGTCAACCACTCAATCAAAGCCAAAATCAAGCAATTCAAATCAAGCCATTAAATTTGAAACCAGAGATATATAGGGTTTTCTATAATCCTATATTAACCATTCATCATTGGCAGTTTTTTTAACTATCGAAAATCAAAAAGTACAAATCGAAGAAATCAATTCAAACTCACAATTTTTCGATCGATAGAGAAAAGCCCAAATTCATGAGCAAGAAGCATCGGAGAGGTCGAAGACCTTCATCTTTTTAGATTCAAAGTTGCGATTTGGAGCTAGAAGGAGAAAATCCTAATTGAGGGTCGGTCGACATTTTTGGAGCAAGCAAAGCCAAAGTGAAGGTAAGGAATTGGGCCGGCCTTGGTTTTAGTTAAAATGAAAAGTTTTTTTTTGAAATCTTTGTTTTATATTTTGCTGTTTTTATTATTTTGAAAACCGTCATATTTGTTTCCTAGTTTTTCATGTAAAAACTAGGTCATCAAGTTAGAGTTTTAACTAGAAGTTTTCTAGTGTCTGCAATAACTAGGATTTACTGGCTATGGGTTTATAGCTAAGGGAAAATATGATCCAGAGGATATATATCAGTCTAGGGTTTAGAGCATATGATAAAATAGGAGCAGGGTTTGCGAGTTTACAGGGTTTATAAGCGGGATCTGTTTTACCTAGTAAAAAATCTTAGAAATGCAGCAGCAGGCAGAGTTTGCCGAAGAAGGGTAAAAACTATGTTATTTATTTCTGCATTTATTCTTTATTTGTTGCAATCTGTTCTGTGATATTTTAATATCTCGAATTAAATTCAATAAACCTTATTCACCCCCCTCTAGGGTTAATCTAGATCCAACAAGTGGTATCCGAGCTTGATATTTTATTAACTCTAGAGATGGTGTTCCCCAGTTGTCAGTATAGCGAGAGTCAGTCCGGTGATATTCCAATTATTTTCAACGGGACGGATTTTTTAATTTTGAAATCAAAAATCGAATTCTATTTAAAATTTGTTAATTTTTAATATTGGAATATTATTGAAAATATGGGAGATGTGTTAGATAAGAAAAATAAAGTTGTCAGTTCTCGTGTTATGCATATTCTATATTCTTATCTTAGTAATAATCAGCTTAATCTTATCTCTCATTGTTTGACTGTGTAGGAAATCTGGAATACTCTCGTTTTGAAGTATGGAAAAATTGACAATAGCTGCTCAAAACCCCAAGTGGTCAACTCAGATTCAGATCAATGCTTGAAATTAGAAACATATGAAAATTCAAGTAGATCAGACGATAGAGACTCAACAGATGATGAGATAGAAAATTTCTCTTTTGAAGATTTGGTTTATATGTGTGTTGATTTATCGAAGACTGTTGATAATCACCATCGAAAAACAAATCTTTAAAATCTAAAAATCATGAGTTGAACATCAAAAATAACTGTTTGGAACCAAAACTTTCAAATGTCATGAAATTAAAAAATTCTAATTGTGAAAATTATTTGAAACTGAAAACTGACCTCGTTCATCTCAATAAAAACATTCAAAAGCTTGAAAAAGAAATTCTGATTTTAAAATATAACGAGATTGAGTTAAAAGGATCAAACAATTCTTTGCAAAAGGAATTTAATAATTTTAAGGCCATCAAAAATTCCAAATATGAAATTGCTGAAAAAGAAAACTTGTTGAAAAGTTATTTTATTTGAAAAGTGCTTGAAAGCGAAATTTCGAATTCTGAAAAACTAGAATTTGAAAAGCAAAAATATTTTGATTTTCAAATCTTTAAGTCCTAAGCCAAAATTAAATTACTTAAAAATGAAAATTTGGTTTCGAAACAACATCATGCAAAAAGAAAGATTACTAATAATCGTTGTTCAGATTTAATAAAAGAAAACGGTGATCTTAAATCCAAAATTCAGCGATCAAAATCAAATTTTGAAAAAAAATCTAATGGGGAAAATCTTTGAATATGTTGTTACAAAACCGAGTTTCTGTTGGAAATAAATATGGGATTGGCTTTGGGAAAATAAATGTTTTTGAAAACAAAAATTCAAATGGTATTAAAAATCCTTCAAATTGCTTTGAAAATCTAGTTTCTGATAATTTCAAAGGATTTTTAAATCATAAATGGAATGGAAACTTGTTGTGTAACAATCCATTCAAACCATCGTTGTGACGGCCCGCCCCGCACCAACCGACATTTACTCCAAAAGTGCGCTGTACACATGCCCAACTAGCACGGGACGGTCGTCAGGAGAAAGGAAAGAAGAGGATGAACTAATCAAGGAACCTGTAGAATGTCTCACAGCGCATGGGATAAAATATAATAATAACATACTTGACATAAAACAGGCGAGACAGTGCATAAGCTGATAACTAATAATCAATGTCAACATCAGAGCAGCGGAAATCCAAATACAGCTTATTACAACTTTCCAAATTTACTGTCTCTAATCAAAAGAAAACTAAAGTAGAAGATGCACCACCAATGCCCAAGCAGTGATCTTCAACAACACAGGGAGAATACTATATATATTACGTGGAAGCCTCCTGCTCGTCTCCGGATCATCTACCCGTGCATCACCAGCCAACCTGTCTCTAGTCTGCTCGTGTGAGCACCCAGAATAATAAGAAGAGACATAAAACTCTGGGTCAGACATAAAGCCTGGTGTGAGCGATAAGCATCTAAACAGAATGATAACAGGTATACTAAACCATACCTGAACCTGGACCTGCAACCAAAGAGTTAGTACCACATACCGTACAATGCTCTAAGGTGCCATAATAAATAGTGTAAGAATACGGGGGGTGGGGTGTGTATGTCAAACAATCAAGCATAGCAGCCATCCTTACGTCTCTCACTCAGTGCGTAAAGCGTACGACATCTACCACTTTGGAATACTAGACAAACTGAGGTAACGACGAATCCCGACTTGTAGAAACCCTGCTATGACCAAGCTAAACATATGGAGTCATGACCAAACATTTCAATGACCCACTTCATTGGTTGTAGCCCTTGGTTCTACCGATGCCATAATGGCCCTGAATCCGCCTTCGTACCTCCTACCATAGTGGTCCAAAGCTATAGACGTCGATAACTCCTTGGCACGCGTCCCGCAGCGAAGCCCAACCATGAAGCGAACTCGTTGATTCCCATCTGAATCTTAAGCTCTAACTTCTCATTTGGACTACCTTTGCATCTCGGGTTTGGTCGAATTGGAGTGGGTCTTCAGAAGAGTTTTCGCGCATTAACAGTCCTAGAATTCGGTTCGGTTCGGTAGTCATCACCTTCATCGGTTCGGGTCGGGAGTCATCACCTTCATCAGTTCGGGTCGGTCCTCCTTCCTTGTCATCTTTCCATTCGGTTCGGGTCGGGTACTCCACTTCGGGTCGGGTCGGTGTCCTCCTCCGGGTCGGGTCGGGTGTCCTTCCTTCCAGTGCTCCGATCCGCTCCCTTATTTCTTCACGTATTCCGATCCGATCCCTCCTTGCCATCTGATCCGCGTGGTCTTCCCTCCTGCTAGTTCTCCCAAATGTTTACCTCTGATCCGATCCCCTTGTCCACTCCAACTCTAAGTAAACGGCCTTCCTTCTCGCCAAGTCTCCTAGGTGTCAAACTCCAGTTCGGGTCGGTTTTCTTGCCCAGTTCACATATCCGATCCGAGCCTCATCCGATCCGAACCGGTTAGGAACCTGCACATTTCTGCAACTTTCCAGCGAGCTTTCTACGTCATTCGACGACGTTTTCGACCAATTTAACTATTCTAATCAATCATAAAACATACCATAGAGTCATAACAACATGTAACATCAATTGCAAACACCATAACAACAATTTGATAGATTTAAAATAGATCAAACATAGCTAGAACCCCTCATTTTCCCCTAATCATTCTTAATCATGTTCAAGCATACAATTAGCAAAACACATCGAAATTAACCCAAATTTCTAACAGAGCCTTAAAACATTATTTTAGAATTTTAAGAATTTTTCCAGAATTTGTTTACGTATAAATTCGCTAATCTTCACTAATTACCCTTAATCACACTAATTAGTGCAAAAACTATGCAAATCACTCACCTTGGCCACAAATGAAACACCAAATCTGAAGTATCCTCTGTTTGGGTCGAATTCCTATATATAGCAGCAGCTCCAACCTTGCTTTGTTGCTATTTGGCCTTGCTTTGATGTAGTTTAGGCTTAATCTTCACTAAAAATGTGTTTTGGAGAGGTTTTAGAGGATGGAAGCCATTACTAAGGTCTCAAGAAGGTTTGTGGCGGCTCAAAACTGAAATGAAAGTGATAACCTAACCCTAATCAGTCCTCCTATACCTCTAAACCCGAAATTCCCCTCTGGGCCTAGCTGCTAATCACCCGGTTAAGCCCAATTAAGCTGTTTTTCACCATCTGAAACTTGTTTCAGCCATATCTCCCAAACAGTGAGTCCGTTTGACTAATGTGACCACTCTACGGAAAGAGAAACCATCATCCGGAGCCAATGGAAGTGGTTTCAGGTCAAAATTCCTTTCCAGTCGAAAGTTATGGCCAAAACAGTGCCAACTAGGGGTAAAATGGTCATTTAAAAATCGGGAAAAATCATGAACATGGGAAATGACCCCAATAGTCGTCTCCCAAAGTTACATAACCATACGACTTCGTATGTGACAGAAATAAATATTCTACGATCCTATGATGCGTAGAGTGCGGGTCGTTACACTCTCCCCCCCTTAAGAAATTTCGTCCCCGAAATTCCTTAACCCAAAACATACAAAGGATCCCGCATGCCTAACAGCCACGTACAACAATCAAACATGCAAAACAAGCAAACAAGCCTATCCTAGCATGCGAAAAACTAAATCGAAGTCAAAATCTTACCAGGCAAAGAGTTCTGGGTGTGTCTTCCTAATGTCCTCCTCTGTCTCCCAAGTACAACCACTCTCGTCCTCGCTCCACTGTACCTTGACTAGCTTCACCGCCTTCCTTCGAAGTTGCTTCATGTCGTGCTCGACAATACAGGCCGGCTTGCGGTTCCCAACCGCCTCGGGTTCTACTTCGAAGTCCTCTAACTGATCAGGTGAAATAGTCATATCTGAGTCGTGAACGAACTTCCTTAGTTGGGAAACATGAAATACGTTGTGAACTCCCGCCATTTTCTCTGGTAAGTCAATTCTATATGCCAAATTCCCGACTAGTTCAAGAACAGGGAATGGGCCAACGAATCTTGGTGCCAACTTGCCTCTCCTGCCAAATCGTATTACGCTCTTCAACGGAGAGATCTTGACAAACACCAAGTCACCAACGGAGAATTTTAAGTCTCTTCTTCTCTTATCAGCATAACTTTTCTGCCTATCCTGGGCTGCCTTCATTCGTTGTTGAATGATCTTGATCTTATCTGAAGTTTCCCTCACCACATCTGGTCCAAGCATAAACTTCTCGCCAGTCTCTATCCAACATGATGGTGAGTTACACGGTCTTCCGTACAAAGCTTCAAACGGAGCCATACCAATACTGGATTGGTAGCTATTATTATATGCAAACTCTACTAGATGCAAATGGTCATCCCATGATCCACCAAAATCCAATATACATGCTCTCAAGAGATCTTCCAAAATACGGTTCACCCTCTCCGTCTGACCGTCGGTCTGAGGATGATAGGCGGTACTGAGATGTAACTCTGACCCTAGAGCCTCTTGTAAGCTCTTCCAAAACCCACTAGTGAACAACGAGTCTCGGTCACTCACGATGCTTTTAGGTACTCCATGAAATCTCACTACCCACTTCATATACAATTCTGCTAACTTAGCTGCCGTTCTGGTCGATTTGACTGGTATAAACCTTGCGCTTTTAGTCAATCGATCCACAATCACCCAAATGCTATCATGTCCCGATCTAGTCCTTGGTAAACCATCGATGAAATCCATCGAGACTTGCTCCCATTTCCATTCGGGAATTTCTAAGGGCTGTAACAACCCACTAGGCTTCTTTTGCTCGGCTTTAACTAGCTGGCAATTCATGCATTTGGATATAAACTTCCCAACGTCTCTTTTCATTCCTTCCCAGTAGTAAGTCTGTTTCATGTCTCTATACATTTTATTACCACCGGGATGTATAGTCAACTTTGAGTGATGACATTCTTTAAGCACTTCATCCCTCAATCCATTGACATTGGGTACAACAAGCTTTCCATTCTTTCTAAGCCATCCATCTCGATCAAGCCCATACTTGTTCATCTCCTCATCGATATCCATCTCTAATTTGGAGATGATTTCCAATACATTAGGATCGTCCCTCTGACTAGAGCCGATCCGCTCAATCAAATTGGGTCTGATCGTCAAACTTGCTAACATTTCTGGATCCAATTCGCACTTTGGTCTGAAATCAAACCCCGCGATAAACTCCAGTTGCTTCCATTCAAGGAACATAGTCCCTAAGCTGGCATGTCTTCTACTCAATGCATCAGCCACCGCATTGCCCTTTCCTGGTGTGTATGCGATGTCAAAATCATAGGAAGCTAAGAACTCTAACCATCTCTGCTGACGGAGATTCAGATCTTTCTGAGAGAAGAGATACTTTAACGACTTATGATCTATAAACAGCTCAAATCTTTCTCCCAAGAGATAGTGTCTCCACATCTTTAACGCGAACACGATTGCTGCCAATTCTAAATCATGGGTAGGGTATCTTCTCTCGTGCGGTTTCAATTGCCGACTTGCGTAAGCTACAACCCTACCGCCTTGCATCAATACAGCACCCAGTCCGGTACCACAGGCATCCGTGTATACCGTCATCTCTTCATCCCCCTTAGGAATGACTAACACTGGTGCGCTTGTCAACTTGTCCTTTATACTTTTGAATGCATTCTCGCACCTTTCATCCCAAACAAAAGCTTGATTCTTCTTGGTCAACTGGGTCAATGGTGCTGCTATCTTGGAGAAACCTTGGATAAACTTACGATAATATCCCGCTAACCCCAAGAAACTTCTTACATCTGTTGCATTCTTGGGCGTATGCCAATCCTGTACCGTAGCTACCTTTGCCGGGTCCACGGCAATACCATTCTCTGATACAACATGGCCCAAGAACCTCACTTCTCTCTTCCAGAAATGACACTTAGAAAACTTTGCTTTCAATTGGTGTTTTCTCAACACCTCCATTACTACTCTTAAATGTTCCTTGTGTTCTTCCTCTGTCCTCGAATAGACCAAAATATCATCAACGAACACAAGGACAAACTTATTCAACTGATCTCTGAATACCCTATTCATAAGATCCACAAAATATGCTGGGGCATTGGTCAGCCCGAATGGCATGACCAACCACTCATAAAATCCAGACGGCGTCCGAAATGTCGTTCTAGCTATACTCTCAGCTTCCACTCTAAGCTGATGAAAACCTGTCGCGAGATCCAACTGAGAAAATATTCTCGCGCCACTCAACTGATCGAACAAATCATCTATCCGCGGTAGAGGATACTTGTTCTTCCTCGTCACTTTATTCAACTCGCGGTAGTCTACACACAAACGAAGGGAACCATCCGCCTTGGTAGCAAACACAACTGGTGCTCCCCATTCAGAAACACTCCTTCTGATGAATCCCTTCTTCAAAAGATCGCTGACTTGCACCTCGAGCTCTCGCTGCTCTCTTGGTGCCATACGACGAAGTGGCATCACTATAGGCCTGGCATCCTTTACCAAATCAATACGAAACTCAATCTCTCGGTGTGGTGGAAGTCCGGTCACTTCTTCGAAAACCTCCGGATACTGGCCAACCACGGGCAAACCTGACAACTCACTATGCGGAATGTCGAGGGAGTTTAGAAAACTAGCCAATACCCCCTTACTGGGTAGACCACCAAACACTATCCTCCGCCCATCATCCGCTCTAGCTGTCACCAACAAGCCCTCACAGTCTACCACCACCCCGTATCTTTGGAGCCAATCTACTCCCAAAATAATGCCAAACCCAGTAAAGCCCAAAACAAAGCAATCACAAACATGCATCCATGACTCGATAAGACCACATTACGACAAATCATGCTAAGGCTAGTCGAACCACCAATCGGGTTCGTCACTACTAAAGGTCTATCGACAATCTCGGGCTCCAATCCCAACCTATCTACCAGGTCACTAGATATGAAAGAACTGGAAGCTCCGGTATCAAACAAAACTCTAATAGGAACACCGTAAACAGAAAGCATACCTTGAATGACGACATTCTTTCCCTTTTCCGCCGCTATTGGGGCATTCGACGAAGAAGGAATAGCATTAAGAGCGTAGGCTTTCACCATTTGCTTTTCCTTAGGGGGCTGTGGACACTTGTCCTTGTGATGTCCCATTTGGACACAGTTGAAGCACTTCCTATCCGCTGGCTTGGCCCGACAATTACTAGCATAATGGCCATTCTTACCACAGCTGAAGCACTCAACATCTTGCTTATTCTTTTTCTTCTGGCCATCCTTAGCTTGGTTCTGCTTTCTCTTATTCTGGGAACCACCCTTGCCTCCACCACTTGCTTGTGGTTTTGGCGCTTCTGCAGATGCAACCTCAGTCTTCGACTTAGGGTAGAGACTTTCTGATCTTAATGCTTTCCCCACAATCGATTCAAACGTCTCATCGATGTGGTTAATAAGTTTTTCCCCCAAGTACTGATCCAAACCAGTTATGAATTTCTCATTCTTTTTCTCGGCAAGAGATAACCCATATTTTGACAAAGTGTCGAATTCAGCAATATACTCCGAGACTGCTCTGCCATTCTGCTTGAGCTCCAAGAATTTCTTAAACAACACTGACTTCTGAGCAGCTGGAATGAACTTCTCGCTAAAGCGAGCTTTAAACTGCTCCCAAGTAACCTGATCTTCGGGAGTAGCTGCCTTTATAGCATTCCACCAATTCATTGCCCGCCCTTGCAACTGACGGGACGCTAGCTTTCTCTTCATCGCATCCTCGATACCCAAATCCTCGAAGATACGTTCGCAACTATCCAACCAATCCTGAACATCCGTAGCCGACTCCGTTCCGTGGAATGACTTCCCACCAAGACTAGTATAATCCTTATTCAGCTTGGCGAAGTCGACTCTTGGCGCCTGCACTATTGGACCACCACCATTGGGAGCTGCCCTCTGTACATCTCTAAGCATCTCTCTCATGAGGTCAGTAAACATCGTCCTCATGTCAGCAGCATTCCCATTATTGGTTCCCCTACCAGCACCTCTAGTATATCGGCTCATCGTCAATCTGAAAAAGGAAACGATTAACGACTCCATAGTGGTGCTAGTGCAGTACGACTTCATCCTTATACCACTAATAGTATATATATATATAGCTTTTAAAAACCAAAGTAATCACAAATACGCTCTCTCGTATACGTATATTATCTCTCCCTGATAACTTCCCTAGGTTAACTACGCAACCTAGAGCTCTGATACCAAGTGTGACGGCCCGCCCCGCACCAACCGACATTTACTCCAAAAGTGCGCTGTACACATGCCCAACTAGCACGGGACGGTCGTCAGGAGAAAGGAAAGAAGAGGATGAACTAATCAAGGAACATGTAGAATGTCTCACAGCGCATGGGATAAAATATAATAATAACATACTTGACATAAAACAGGCGAGACAGTGCATAAGATGATAACTAATAATCAATGTCAACATCAGAGCAGCGGAAATCCAAATACAGCTTATTACAACTTTCCAAATTTACTGTCTCTAATCAAAAGAAAACTAAAGTAGAAGATGCACCACCAATGCCCAAGCAGTGATCTTCAACAACACAGGGAGAATACTATATATATTACGTGGAAGCCTCCTGCTCGTCTCCGGATCATCTACCCGTGCATCACCAGCCAATCTGTCTCTAGTCTGCTCGTGTGAGCACCCAGAATAATAAGAAGAGACATAAAACTCTGGGTCAGACATAAAGCCTGGTGTGAGCGATAAGCATCTAAACAGAATGATAACAGGTATACTAAACCATACCTGAACCTGGACCTGCAACCAAAGAGTTAGTACCACATACCGTACAATGCTCTAAGGTGCCATAATAAATAGTGTAAGAATACGGGGGGTGGGGTGTGTATGTCAAACAATCAAGCATAGCAGCCATCCTTACGTCTCTCACTCAGTGCGTAAAGCGTACGACATCTACCACTTTGGAATACTAGACAAACTGAGGTAACGACGAATCCCGACTTGTAGAAACCCTGCTATGACCAAGCTAAACATATGGAGTCATGACCAAACATTTCAATGACCCACTTCATTGGTTGTAGCCCTTGGTTCTACCGATGCCATAATGGCCCTGAATCCGCCTTCGTACCTCCTACCATAGTGGTCCAAAGCTATAGACGTCGATAACTCCTTGGCACGCGTCCCGCAGCGAAGCCCAACCATGAAGCGAACTCGTTGATTCCCATCTGAATCTTAAGCTCTAACTTCTCATTTGGACTACCTTTGCATCTCGGGTTTGGTCGAATTGGAGTGGGTCTTCAGAAGAGTTGTCGCGCATTAACAGTCCTAGAATTCGGTTCGGTTCGGTAGTCATCACCTTCATCGGTTCGGGTCGGGAGTCATCACCTTCATCAGTTCGGGTCGGTCCTCCTTCCTTGTCATCTTTCCATTCGGTTTGGGTCGGGTACTCCACTTCGGGTCGGGTCGGTGTCCTCCTCCGGGTCGGGTCGGGTGTCCTTCCTTCTAGTGCTCCGATCTGCTCCCTTATTTCTTCACGTATTCCGATCCGATCCCTCCTTGCCATCTGATCCGCGTGGTCTTCCCTCTTGCTAGTTCTCCCAAATGTTTACCTCCGATCCGATCCCCTTGTCCACTCCAACTCTAAGTAAACGGCCTTCCTTCTCGCCAAGTCTCCTAGGTGTCAAACTCCAGTTCGGGTCGGTTTTCTTGCCCAGTTCACATATCCAATCCGAGCCTCATCCGATCCGAACCGGTTAGGAACCTGCACATTTCTGCAACTTTCCAGCGAGCTTTCTACGCCATTCGACGACGTTTTCGACCAATTTAACTATTCTAATCAATCATAAAACATACCATAGAGTCATAGCAACATGTAACATCAATTGCAAACACCATAACAACAATTTGATAGATTTAAAATAGATCAAACATAGCTAGAACCCCTCATTTTCCCCTAATCATTCTTAATCATGTTTAGGCATACAATTAGCAAAATACATCGAAATTAACCCAAATTTCTAACAGAGCCTTAAAACATTATTTTAGAATTTTAAGAATTTTTCTAGAATTTATTTACGTATAAATTCGCTAATCTTCACTAATTACCCTTAATCACCGTAATTAGTGCAAAAACTATGCAAATCACTCACCTTGGCCACAAATGAAACACCAAATCTGAAGTATCCTCTGTTCGGGTCGAATTCCTATGTATAGCAGCAGCTCCAACCTTGCTTTATTGCTATTTGGCCTTGCTTTGATGTAGTTTAGGCTTAATCTTCACTAAAAATGTGTTTTGGAGAGGTTTTAGAGGATGGAAGCCATTACTAAGGTCTCAAGAAGGTTTGTGGCGGCTCAAAACTGAAATGAAAGTGATAACCTAACCCTAATCAGTCCTCCTATACCTCTAAACCCGAAATTCCCCTCTGGGCCTAGCTGCTAATCACCCGGTTAAGCCCAATTAAGCTGTTTTTCACCATCTGAAACTTGTTTCAGCCATATCTCCCAAACAGTGAGTCCGTTTGACTAATGTGACCACTCTACGGAAAGAGAAACCATCATCCGGAGCCAATGGAAGTGGTTTCAGGTCAAAATTCCTTTCCAGTCAAAAGTTATGGCCAAAACAGTGCCAACTAGGGGTAAAATGGTCATTTAAAAATCGGGAAAAATCATGAACATGGGAAATGACCCCAATAGTCGTCTCCCAAAGTTACATAACCATACGACTTCGTATGTGACAGAAATAAATATTCTACGATCCTATGATGCGTAGAATGCGGGTCGTTACACTTGGACCCCAAAAAGAAATTAAATGATTTCAATTAAATTTAAACAGATTTGGGTTCCTAAAGGTACCTAAACCTATTTGTATAACACTCCATTCGAATGGAGTGTTATACAAACAGGTTCAGGTACATAAAGTCGTAAACACAATTTAGAGTGGTTTTACAAATTTTGTTAGACCACTTGATTCCCTAAACACTTATGTCCAGAGGCTGGCTGAGGAACGACCCTCTAGAAGAATCAAGGTTGTTCCACATCAACATCAAAGCTTATCGACATATTTTCCTTGGCCAAGTAAGCTGAGTTAGAGATTCATTTGCTTACATTGAATTCAGGTATAATCTCTAAACTCATCAAAGTTAATATTCTCTATTTTTATTTTCTTTGTTTATTCCTCCTTCTACCCCCCTTCTATTTATTTCCTTTTGATTATTCTGATTTGATTTGACACTGCCATATTATTTTCTTTTATGGTGGGCTTTCTTAACTTCAGATTGCATAATTCATGATTTTTTGGAAATTCGTTTCATTTGAATAAAACTCTCATGATTTAATCATTTCTAGATCTTGAATTTAAACTTGTAAATATCTGCAAATGTTTTGAAGTTTATTTTCTTATTCATGAATTCCTAAAAGTGCTGAAGCAATCCTGTTTGATCCTGAACACTATTAATTTGAATTCTAAATTTTTGAAGATTTGAAAATTAATGAAATTTCACACACCTCTGCTGTTTTGAGCTTCTTCTAATTCATTTTGGAAAGACTTGAAAACTTATACTCAATACAGCACATTTATTTTTCAGTCATGATAATTTCATTGATTTGTGGATTGGCTTGATTATTTCTAAATTGAAAAACTTTTGCCTTTTATCGCAGTGTTACATCTTGAAATTCATCTTTTTTCATGATCGTCTTTGTTGAACATATGTTTGTTTGAAATCATCTGAAATTTATAATATTTTGAATCTCACACAGTTCTTAGATCTAAAATTATTAATCTTGTTTTATTGATTCATTGTATCTCAAAATTTACATATATTCATGTGATTTCAAATAAATTATTTTTTAATTTTGGATCATGAATATCTCTCAAGCTTGATGTAAATATTCTGAAATTTCTCTTGTGCTTGTCAGAAATAATTGTGAAAAAATCTTTGAAAATCTAGTCTTAAAACTCATCATTATTTCATGATAATTTGTTTTGAATATTTGTTTGTTTGAAATCATTTGAAATTATTAATTCGTGAATCTCACACAAATCTTGGTCTTGAAACTTATAATCTGGTGTGATTGATTCATTGAATCTTGATATTTTCATATTCCCTCAAATGATTGAAAATAAACTGTATTTTTAATCTTGGGTCATGAATCATCTTTTGTGACTATTAGAAATATTTGTGAAAAAAATTTCTCTAGACAAGTCTGCTTTGAAATTGATTGTTGTGCCGATCTGATAAAAGAAATCGCTTTGAAAATGTTTTTTTGGATAATTGCTTGTTTTTGGTATCATCTGCTGCTCTGAGAAAAGGTTCAAATATTTTCTGATTGAGTTAACTACTCTAAATTGAAAATCTTTCTTGTGCTGCATTTTTTCTGAAATTCATTCTGAAATCATGATCACTTACTTAGACATTATTTTGTTTGAAATCATTTGATATTGTTTAATATCTTGAATCTCGCACACTCCTTAGCTTTGTATTAATAACCTTGTGTGATTGATTCATTGAATCTTGAAGTTTTCACATTCCTTCAAGTGATTTCAAAAAAATCGTTTCATCAAATCTTGGATCATGATTTGTCCTTTTAGACTTGTAAATTTTCTTAAAACTTTTCTTGTGAAACTTATTCTGATTGTGTCTTGTGAAACTTAATTGCTTGGCCTTTGTGATTGGATACTTGTCATATCCCGTAACTTCCCCGGTGAGGAAAGCCCGGATTACCTTGAGAACAACACACAATAGAACGCAGACGGAAGAATATTTCATTGCTATTACAACAATTCCATCAGATACAAGAATATACAGAGTATAAATGAATAAATTACATTCGATAAATATCAGAAATTACAATAAATTACATAGCAGCGGAAAAACAATATAAAACACAACTAAAAGTAATGCACGGATACAGAGCTTTCCAAGCATCGTTCCAGCTGTAAATCAGGATCCTGTGAATATAAATCTGCAAAACCAAAACTACTAGCTGCCCGTGTAGAAAATAAGGGCACCCAGAGTTTAGGTTAAAACAATGAACTTCAGGTCAGTCATGTGACTGGTGTGAGAACTAAAATAGGTATTTAAAACTTTACTTTAGAAGAGAGTAATTCAAGGGACCACGCCGTATAACACGGAACGGGTTTCCTCCCAAGAATACCAGTGCATAGAATAAACAACGCAATGCTTTTTCGAAAAATGAAGCTATTATAAGACCCAGGTCCCATCACACAATGCAACGCAAGCCGGAGGATAGTGTTTTCCCTTATAATAGCCAAGCATGCTTGGTACGTTTTAAAAACAAATCATTTGATACTATAGTAAGTGTATAGTGTCAAAACAATTTCAATCATAAATATCAATCCTAGGCGGCATGGGTACCATCTATCATGTCGCCATACTAGGCTCTACAAATAAAACCGAGATACACGTATTGGAAATTGGATTTCCGTCATGAGTCGAGGCAAGAGGCAAGCTCCTCTCCGCTTCGAGACACTCTAGCAAATGCCTCGGGACTACACTCTGGGTAACCCCTGGATGCTTCAGGGTCGGTCCTCTCTTACGTTTGAGGATTAATTATTCCTGAACACACGTTTCCCGGTCCTTACAGACCTAAAATCGAGGCGCCTCATCCAACAACCACATAGGTGAAAAGTATATAAATGTCAGGGCTGGTAAGTCACTGACACCACCAAAGCTAGAAAGAAACGTCGTGCTCTCCCTGCAGTCCTTATCCCGTTTTTAACTCATACCGAGGTGTGAGGCTCGCGAATCCACGCTATACACAAAGCTGCCGCGTAGGCCGTGCTTTGATCATCAACCACAAGACTTTGCTTTTCAACAGAAGCCTTGATCCATGCAACTCAGCATGCCACACAGGCAATTCATGCCATGCGACTGATGTCCATCGATATACAACCTCTGAGCTCGTACGTCTCAGAGAAGGGCGTTAAGCAAGAGAATAAATTCTCCGCCGCCAAACAGATGTATATTTAATAGAGATCAATCAACATAGAATAAAGTCCAATGTCAGACACACAATCCATTTACAAGTTCGTTCTGGGTCTGAACGAAACCGGAGGCACTTTCCTCGCATATCCATCGATCTCCAAGTACGTTTGGACGACCACCAACTATTTCCATCCTCTTGGGTGTACAGCCCAATCAGGATCATCAGTAATTATCCAAACGATGTGAAGACTTCCGGTCTTCGACCACCGTCATCATCTTCGACTTATCGTCGAATCGGTTATTTAGAATGGGTATAAACCCGGCCTTTCCGAACAACCCGCGTATATTAAAAATAAATGTTACACAAACACAACATACGCCTCATTCCAATTCATCAGTCACCAACCGTAAATCAGCAAGAGAACAATTTCCCAACTATTAACCCCGAAGGCCGAAACCAACATCAGATCAATAGTCAGGAAACCATTCTTCTTAACTAACCTACAGCTAGTTTCTAAATTTCACTTCTTAGGGAAAGGTTCCCATTAATTTTATCCAAGATAAATTCTTTAAAATTTATTCTTTAATCCTCCTTTGGATGTCATTTCAAACCAAATTATGGTTTTCCAAACTATTCGAGATTAGCGAACCACACCAAAGTAATTATTTATTTTATTTCCCAATCCCAACCTATTCATCCCATGAAGCAAAACTGGTAATACTCCATATCTAACACCACGGTGTTGTCGATAAAATTAATTACCATTCCATATTCAAATCCAATTAAAGATTTAACTATCTCTTTGGAGCAAAACTGGTAATACTCCATTCTCGCTCACTTGCCAATTTTGATAATTTAAATTATCAATTCACATTTCAATCTAATTGCAGATTCATTAAAACTCCTTTTACCGGGTCAAAGAACTAATGTCATTTAAAACACAGTTCACGACAAACCCAAATCACATTCTATTTATTACCGGGTTAAAGAACTAGTGTTATTTAAAACACCGTTCCTGATAAACCTACAAATCAATTCTATTTATAACCCGTTTCAAATCCAATTTATTTATTTTAAAAATAAACGGGTTTAATTTTAGTTCAAAACTAGTTCATTTCGATAAAAAACTATTTTTATCTTTTCAAATAAGGAGTTTTTCATCCTAATTTTTCCCAAATCATTTCTTATGATTTTACACAAATTATTACTATTTTTAATAATTTTATCAAGGCCCGTACAGTCGATTTCCATCAATGGCCATCGAACTGCACTTACAGCGACCTTTTTTCCAAATTTGATTTGGACGTATCTCCAAATCCAACCGTTAGATTTCAAATTTCTAATATTCATTAGAAAGCTCTTTTCGATACAAACCCAGCGGTTCCGGTTTTAGGAGAATCTGACGGTCGGATCTCCCGTAATATCCATTCGAAGTCAATGGTCGAAATTTAAGAACTGCCGCGGCGCTTTCTATTCAGGCCATTATATTATATATATAATATATATTTCGTCGACTTCTATTTAAAACAATTTTTATAAATAGTTTTAAATTCGTTTCAAAAAAAATTCAACTTCATTTCAAATTTCGATTCAATTTGAATTTCTTTTATATTCAATTCAATTCAAATTCGTTTTGTATTCAATTCAATTCGAATTTCTTTTATATTCAATTCAATTCAAATTCGTTTTCTATTCAATTCAATTTGAATTTCTTTTATATTCAATTCAATTCAAATTCGTTTTCTATTCAATTCAATTTGAATTTCTTTTATATTCAATTCAATTCAAATTCGTTTTCTATTCAATTCAATTCGAAAACGAATATAATCGATATAAATATCGTTCGCGTCAAAATAGCGCATCTCTAATCAACACAACTTTATATATTTCAATAATTCCGTTATTCTATTCAACAAATGAATATTTATTTTATTCAATACGTGAATCTATATTTTTGTCAACACATGACTAATCTCAACGAATGAGTACTGTCCATGTGTGACTATTTTTGCTATTTAATATATTTTATAAAAATTATGGTATCTATCGTTTGATTTCAAATCAGACTCCAACCGTAAATTAGTAAGAGAACGATTCCCTGAATATTAACCCCGAAGGCCGAAACCAACATCAGATCAATATCCAGGAGACCACTCATCTCATCTATTTTCCAGTTAATTTCTAATTTAATATAGGATAAAGATGTAAATTTTATTATTAAAATATTTCGTTCAACACATGACTAATCTCAACGGATGAGTACTGTCAACAGATGAACCTTTATTTTATAATGATAAAGATGTAAATTTTGTTGTTAAAATATTTTGTTCAACACATGACTAATCTCAATGGATGAGTACTGTCAACACATGAACCTTTATTTTATAATATTCTTTATTTTCTAAATTGGAATGAGGCCCAATCAATTACCATATAAAGTTAATTATATGGATTCCATACAACACATGTATATAATAGCAACGATAAATAATCAATCATCATCCAAAGTGTACTGCACTGTATAAGCATCAAACATAGATATCTAATGCTTATAACAGCATATCAATCAATCGATCACTATACAACTAATTATTGGGATTAGTGTATGCCGTATTTTATCCCAATACCCGTGTGGGGTTTCAAACAATCAAACACAGATTTCATTTGTGCAGTTGGGCGATGTGTAAAATTTATCGTCCCAATCAATGTCCTTCAAATAGGTGTACATAAAAAATCGTTCGATTTGTAAATGAATATTTAATTATTCACATTCACGTTAAAAATTATATTTTTAACGATAAAATATTTTATTTTAACACATGAATTTCTATTCAGTTCATTTACAAAATAAAAATGTTGTTTTTATTTTTCTAACTTATTTTAGAAAATTTCGGCGGCATAACGGCACGATACTAGAAACGGGACGAGGCCTAGCCTTATCCCCAGTCTAGTGATGGCCCATGTCATACACATATCAATCAATCCATTCCATTTCACCAAACAATCAAGTTCAAATCAAATAATCTAACCAACTACACAACCAAACAAACAAGTCCATGGTCTGTGGACGATGGTGTCGGGTGCTACTAAACACCGTCTGCATCCTAGTGTATATATATATATAACTAGAAAAAGAAATTTAGAGTGAGAAGTTCTCACCAATATCTATTCCAACTCCATGACACTTCATTTATAGAAATCTTCGTCGTTCTCGCCTTTTGTCACTTTCGTTGCCCGTATTCTCTACATATATAAAAATCGAATTTTTACTTTGCTATTCAATATATAAAAATCGAATTTTTACTTCGCTATTCAATATATAAAGTTCGAATTTTTACTTCGCTATTCAATATATAAAAATCGAATTTTTACTTCGCTATTCAAAATATAAAAATCGAATTTTTTACTTCGCTATTCAATATAAAAAAATCGAATTTTTACTTCGCTATTCAATATATAAAAATCGAATTTTTTTACAATCACGCTATATGGATAAAAAAATTCTATTTTTACACCGCTACTATATAGATGAAAATTCCATTTTCACACCGCTACTATATAGATAAAAATTATATTTTCTCATTGCTACTATATAGATAAAAATTATATTTTCACACCGCTACTATATAGATAAAAATTATATTTTCACACCGCTACTATATAGATAAAAATTCCATTTTTATTCAACGGTGTTCATATAATAAAGATTATATTTTTATCACGCTATTCTCTATATAAAGATTTCGCCTTTTCAAATATAAAGATTTCGCCTTTTCAAATATAAAGATTTCGCCTTTTCAAATTTCAAAAATCTAATCTTTTCTATTTTAAAAATCTGATCTTTTCTATTTTAAAATCTAATCTTTTCTAAAATAAAAATATAATCTTTTCTATTTTAAAAATCTAATCTTTTCTATTTTAAAATCTAATCTTTTCTAAAATAAAAATCTAATCTTTTCTATTTTAAAAATCTTATCTTTTCTAAAATAAAAATCTAATCTTTTCTAAAATAAAAATCTAATCTTTTCTATTTTAAAAATCTAATCTTTTCTATTTGCTGAAATATGTATTAAAATCAGATTTTATAAAGGTATATATAAATTAAACTAACTAAAAAAAAACAGAAATTAAATAAAGGAGCTTACTGTTAGAAGGGGAGGGGTGCTGAGTTCGTCGGAGTGGTGGAAGCTGGTGGAGCGGAGGTCGGGAGGGATGCGCGGTGGCTCCTGGTGCCAGGCGGAGGCGGATCGGAAGGGGGAGGGGTTCGTTGCGGGGGCGCAGCAGGGTGGAGGAGGGGGCGCGGGTTCGTGGGTGGCGGCGGATCGATGATGGGGAGGCTCGATCGCGAGCTCCCCTTTTTCTTTTCCTTTTTTTTATTCTGATTCGATTTTGAGAAAGAAATGAACGGGGGGGGGGGGGGGGAGGGGGCAGAGAGAAAAAGGAGAGGAGAGGGTTTTATTTTTTTATTATTTTAAATTTCAAAAAGTTGACTTTTTCATACGACCTCTAAACGAGGCCCACCGCCTGTCGTCCATAGCGTTTTACCTCCATTTCGAACACAATGGGATATGTATCGTTAGCCAGTTCGGCTGTTCCGATCAGTTTTCGTCAAAATCAACATATACTATATATATTGAATTTGAACGCGCATTTCAATTTACCGGGGTCACATACTAACTCTAAAAATTCCCGAAAAATATTCTCTAGCTTCATATTGACGATACGGTCCTAACAAAACTAATTTCGTCGAATTCTGAGACCGTTAGAAAAATGGCCATTTTCCAGTCAATTAAAATCAACTTAAACTGGTCAAACGCGTTTTACTTTGCCACGCTCACATATTGATTCGAAAAATTATGAAATTTGAAACCTAGCAATAATTTGACATCATGGATCCAATAAAAGTGGTTTCGTCGAAATCCGAGGTCACTTGCAAAATGGCTATTTTTAAGGGCCAGAATTCCATAGCGACTATTCAGAATTTTCATCTGGACATATCTTTTGATTCCCGTTATGAAATTTGGATTTTTCGGATTCGTTGGAAAGATATCCCCAAATAAATCCTAATATTTTTGGTTTCACTAAAATCCGGTTTAATTTGCCCCCGGTACATTCAATTGAAGTTTGAATTCGAATTATCGAACTACCGCACCATTTTCAATTCCTTTTACAATTATATATAATTATTTATATTCTAAAGACGACGTGTATAAATATATACATTCTAATTATATTCAAAATAAATTTTTCGTCGATATTATTTAAAATAATCCATTTTAAATATTCAAAATTCGCTAAAATGACCAAAATAAAAATTTTAAACTGGCCCAGATTTTCGGGTTGTTACAATCTCCCCCACTTAAAACTTTTCGTCCCCGAAAAGGAACAAAGTCGAAAGTGGTTTGATCAATCAACTCTACGTTCGATCTGGCTTCCATTCTCCAACTTTTCAGTTTTTGAGAATTTTCAAATTCTTCAAAAATTTGGCTAACACCCTAAATTTTCGAAAAATTTCGCCTTAACCTCCCCTGCACCGGGAGCCACGGGAAAATCCCGAAATTGCCGTACAGGCCTTCTGATCTCAAAAAGAAAAGGAAAAAGCCAAGCGGCTAGCCGATAGGCTCATAAAATCATCATCACCCAAACAAAACAGTAAATTATGGTAAACATGTACCTATTTGTCGGGCAAACAAATTTTATTCTCTGTTCTAGCCTCCTTGCTATGACCTGTTCAATGTAAGTACATGTATATGCAAGCAAATGCGACTAATTTTCAATATAGTTCACTATTCGATTCAATTTGGCATAATGGTTCAAAATTATCAAACAAATAAACAAACAGCATAAACATCAATCAATTAGTAAATTAGAGTTTCAAATTCATAATTTTGATATATATACAGAAAATCATATTTTTGATGCCAATTCACAACAAATAAATCTATCTATATAAGTTTTGGTTCTCACACCAGTCTAATGGAAATATATAGAAGTCACACCTTCAGAACACGAACATAAATACTGATGATGTCATGACAATTATCAGTACCATCTCCGGGCGACTAGAATGTGATTCTATATTTATCCAGTATATTAAAACTTCGAATATACGTTCATGACGCGTATATGCAAAACCTTTATATACTAGATTGTCCAAATTCAAAATAAATAAATAATCAAATACGTATAAAACGATTTAAATTTCAAAACAAAATTGTTTTCATTTGAAAAATATACTCTTCACACTCGTTCTAGGATACTACTGATCCTATCTCTAACGAGTCATTCTAATTGGATATTACTAATCCAATATCTGATGAATTCTTTCGTATGGTTCTAATGTGTCTTGTTCTCGAGCTCTGTAAACCAAAGCTCTGATACCAAATGTGACGGCAAGGAATTTCGCTCGATCTGAATCAGTCGTTAAACCGATCTAGACCGTTCGAAACCCCTGATCGTTTTGAGAACAGGACAAATCAGAACGTAGACGGGAGAACATTTCATTGCTATTACAACAATTCCATCAGATACAAGAATATACAGAGTATAAATGAATAAATTACATTCGATAAATATAAGAGATTACAATAAATTACATAGCAGCGGAAAAACAATATAAAACACAACTGAAAGTAATGCACGGATACAGAGCTTTCCGAGCACCGTTCCAGCTGTAAATCAGGATCCTGTGAATATAAATCTGCAAAACAAAAACTACTAGCTGCCCGTGTAGAAAATAAGGGCACCCAGAGTTTAGGTTAAAACAATAAACCCCAAGTCAGTCATGTGACTGGTGTGAGAACTAAAATATGTATTTAAAACTTTACTTTAGAAGAGAGTAATTCAAGGGACCACGCCGTATAACACGGAACGTGTTTCCTCCCAAGAATACCAGTGCATAGAATAAACAGTGCAATGCTTTTTCGAAAAATGAAGCTATTATAAGACCCAGGTCCCATCACACAATGCAACGCAAGCCGGAGGATAGGGTTTTCCCTTATAATAGCCAAACATGCTTGGTACGTTTTAAAAACAAATCATTTGATACTATAATAAGTGTATAGTGTCAAAACAATTTCAATCATAAATGTCAATCCTAGGCGGCATGGGTACCATCTATCATGTCGCCATACTAGGCTCTACAAATAAAACCGAGATACACGTATTGGAAATTGGATTTCCGTCATGAGTCGAGGCAAGGGGCAAGCTCCTCTCCGATTCGAGACACTCTAGCAAATGCCTCGGGACTACACACTCTGGGTAACCCCTGGATGCTTCAGGGTCGGTCCTCTCTTACGTTTGAGGATTAATTATTCCTGAACACGCGTTTCCCGGTCCTTACAGACCTAAAATCGAGGCGCCTCATCCAACAACCACATAGGTGAAAAGTATATAAATGTCAGGGCTGGTAAGTCACTGACACCACCAAAGCTAGAAAGAAACGTCGTGCTCTCCCTGCAGTCCTTATCCCGTTTTTAACTCATACCGAGGTGTGAGGCTCGCGAATCCACGCTATACACAAAGCTACCACGTAGGTCGTGCTTTGATCATCAACCACAAGACTTTGCTTTTCAACAGAAGCCTTGATTCATGCAACTCAGCATGCCACACAGGCAATTCATGCCATGCGACTGATGTCCATCGATATACAACCTCTGAGCTCGTACGTCTCAGAGAAGGGCGTTAAGCAAGAGAATAAATTCTCCGCCGCCAAACAGATGTATATTTAATAGAGATCAATCAACACAGAATAAAGTTCAATGTCAGACACACAATCCATTTACAAGTTCGTTCTGGGTCTGAACGAAACCGGAGGCACTTTCCTCGCATATCCATCGATCTCCAAGTACGTCTGGACGACCACCCACTATTTCCATCCTCTTGGGTGTACAGCCCAATCAGGATCATCAGTAATTATCCAAACGATGTGAAGACTTCCGGTCTTCGACCACCGTCATCATCTTCGACTTATCGTCGAACCGGTTATTCAGAATGGGTATAAACCCGGCCTTTCCGAACAACCTGCGTATATTAAAAACAAATGTTACACAAACACAACATACGCCTCATTCAAATTCATCAGTCACCAACCGTAAATCAGCAAGAGAACAATTTCTCAACTATTAACCCCGAAGGCCGAAACCAACATCAGATCAATAGCCAGGAAACCATTCTTCTTAACTAACCTACAGCTAGTTTCTAAATTTCACTTCTTAGGGAAAGGTTCCCATTAATTTTATCCAAGATAATTTCTTTAAAATTTATTCTTTAATCCTCCTTTGGATGTCATTTCAAACCAAAATATGGTATTCCAAACTAGTCAAGATTAGCGAACCACACCGAAGTAATTATTTATTTTATTTCCCAATCCCAACCTATTCATCCCATGAAGCAAAACTGGTAATACTCCATATCTAACACCACAGTGTTGTCGGTAAAATTAATTACCATTCCACGTTCAAATCCAATTAAAGATTTAACTATTGCTTTGGAGCAAAACTGGTAATACTCCATTCTCGCTCACTTGCCAATTTTGATAATTTAAATTATCAATTCATATTTCAATCTAATTGCAGATTCATTAAAACTCCTTTTACCGGGTCAAAGAACTAATGTCATTTAAAACACAGTTCACGACAAACCCAAATCACATTCTATTTATTACTGGGTTAAAGAACTAGTGTTATTTAAAACACCGTTCACGATAAACCCACGAATCAATTCTATTTATAACCCATTTTAAATCCAATTTATTTATTTTAAAAATAAACGGGTTTAATTTTAGTTCAAAACTAGTTCATTTCGATAAAAATCTATTTTTATCTTTTCAAATATGGAGTTTTTCATCCTAATTTTTCCCAAATCATTTCTTATGATTTTACACAAATTATTACTATTTTTAATAATTTTATCAAGACCCGTACAATCGATTTCCATCAATGGCCTTCGAACTGCATTTACAGCGACCTTTTTTTTAAATTTGATTTGGACGTATCTCCAAATCCAACCGTTATATTTCAAATTTCTAATTTCTAATATTCATTAGAAAGCTCTTTTCGATACGAACCCAACAGTTCCGGTTTTAGGAGAATCCGACGGTCGGATCTCCCGTAATATCCATTCGAAGTCAATGGTCGAAATTTAAGAACTGCCGCGGCGCGGCGCGTTCTATTCAGGCCATTATATTATATATATAATATATATTTCGTCGACTTCTATTTAAAACAAATTTTATAAATAGTTTTAAATTCGTTTCAAAACAATTTCAACTTCATTTCAAATTTCGATTCAATTCGAATTCCTTTTATATTTAATTCAATTCAAATTCGTTTTCTATTCAATTCAATTCAAATTTCTTTTATATTCAATTCAATTCAAATTCGTTTTCTATTCAATTCAATTCGAATTTCTTCTATATTCAATTCAATTCAAATTCGTTTTCTATTCAATTCAATTCGAATTTCTTTTATATTCAATTCAATTCAAATTCGTTTTCTATTCAATTCAATTCGAAAACGAATATAATCGATATAAATATCGTTCGCGTCAAAATAGCGCATCTCTAATCAACACGGCTTTATATATTTCAATAATTCCGTTACTCTATTCAACAAATGAATATTTATTTTATTCAATACGTGAATCTATATTTTTGTCAACACATGACTGATCTCAACGAATGAGTACTGTCCACGTGTGACTATTTTTGCTATTTAATATATTTTATAAAAATTATGGTATCTATCGTTTGATTTCAAATCAGACTCCAACCGTAAATTAGTAAGAGAACGATTCCCTGAATATTAACCCCGAAGGCCGAAACCAACATCAGATCAATATCCAGGAGACCACTCATCTCATCAATTTTCCAGTTAATTTCTAATTTAATATAGGATAAAGATGTAAATTTTATTATTAAAATATTTCATTCAACACATGACTAATCTCAACGGATGAGTACTGTCAACACATGAACCTTTATTTTATAATGATAAAGATGTAAATTTTGTTGTTAAAATATTTTGTTCAACACATGACTAATCTCAATGGATGAGTACTGTCAACACAAGAACCTTTATTTTATAATATTCTTTATTTTCTAAATTGGAATGAGGCCCAATCAATTACCATATAAAGTTAATTATATGGATTTCATACAACACATGTATATAATAGCAACGATAAATAATCAACCATCATCCAAAGTGCACTGCACTGTATAAGCATCAAATATAGATATCTAACGCTTATAACAGCCTGTCAATCAATCGATCTACATACAACTAATTATGGGGATTAGTGTATGCCGTATTTTATCCCAATACCTGTGTGGGGTTTCAAACAATCAAACACATATTTTATTTGTGCAGTTGGGCGATGTGTAAAATTTATCGTCCCAATCAATGTCCTTCAAATAGGTGTACATAAACAAATCGTTCGATTTGTAAATGAATGTTTATTTATTCACATTCACGTTAAAAATTATATTTTTAACGATAAAATATTTTATTTTAACACATGAATTTCTATTCAGTTCATTTACAAAATAAAAATGATGTTTTTATTTTTTTAACTTATTTTAGAAAATTTCGGCGGCATAATGGCACGATACTAGAAACGGGACGAGGCCTAGCCTTATCCCCGGTCTAGTGATGGCCCACGCCATACACAAATCAATCAATCCATTCCATTTCACCAAACAATCAAGTTCAAATCAAATAATCTAACCAACTACACAACCAAACAAACAAGTCCATGGTCTGTGGATGATGGTGTCGGGTGCTACTAAACACCGTCTGCATCCTAGTATATATATATATAACTAGAAAAAGAAATTTAGAGTGAGAAGTTCTCACCAATAGCTATTCCAACTCCATGTCATTTATAGAAATATTTGTTGTTCTCGCCTTTTGTCACTTTCGTTGCCCGTATTCTCTACATATATAAAAATCGAATTTTTACTTCGCTATTCAATATATAAAAATCGAATTTTTACTTCGCTATTCAATATATAAAGTTCGAATTTTTTACTTCGCTATTTAATATATAAAAATTGAATTTTTACTTCGCTATTCAATATATAAAAATCGAATTTTTACTTCGCTGTTCAATATATAAAAATCGAATTTTTACTTCGCTATTCAATATATAAAAATCGAATTTTTTTACAATCACGCTATATGGATAAAAAAATTCTATTTTTACACCGCTACTATATAGATAAAAATTCCATTTTCACATCGCTACTATATAGATAAAAATTATATTTTCACACCGCTACTATATAGATAAAAATTATATTTTCGCATCGCTACTATATAGATAAAAATTATATTTTCACACCGCTACTATATAGATAAAAATTCCATTTTTATTCAACGGTGTTCATATAATAAAGATTATATTTTTATCACGCTATTCTCTATATAAAGATTTCGCCTTTTCAAATATAAAGATTTTGCCTTTTCAAATATAAAGATTTCGCCTTTTCAAATTTCAAAAATCTAATCTTTTCTATTTTAAAATCTGATCTTTTCTATTTTAAAATCTAATCTTTTCTAAAATAAAAATCTAATATTTTCTATTTTAAAAATCTAATCTTTTCTATTTTAAAATCTAATCTTTTCTAAAATAAAAATCTAATCTTTTCTATTTTAAAAATCTAATCTTTTCTAAAATAAAAATCTAATCTTTTCTAAAATAAAAATCTAATCTTTTCTATTTTAAAAATCTAATCTTTTCTATTTGCTGAAATATGTATTAAAATCAGATTTTATAAAGGTATATATAAATTAAACTAACTAAAAAAAACTGAAATTAAATAAAGGAGCTTACTGTTAGAAGGGGAGGGGGTGTTGAGTTCGTCGGAGTGGTGGAAGCTGGTGGAGCGGAGGTCAGGAAGGATGTGCGGTGGCTCCTGGTGCTAGGCGGAGGTGGATCGGAAGGGGGAGGGGTTCGCTGCTGGGGGCGCAGCAGGGTGGAGGAGGGAGAAGGCCAGAGGGGGCACGGGTTCGTGGGTGGCGGCGCTGCCACCTTGGGCGGCGGATCGACGATGGGGGGGCTCGATCGCGAGCTCCCCTTTTTCTTTTCCTTTTTTTATTCTGATTCAATTTTGAGAAAGAAATGAACGCGGGGGGGGGGGGGGGGGGGGGGGGCAGAGAGAAAAAGGAGAGGGTTTTATTTTTTTATTATTTTAAATTTCAAAAAGTTGACTTTTTCATACGACCTCTAAACGAGGCCAACCGCCTGTCATCCATAGCGTTTTACCCCCATTCCGAACACAATGGGATATGTATCGTAAGCCAGTTCGGCTGTTCCGATCAGTTTTCGTCAAAATCAACATATACTATCTATATTGAATTTGAACGCTCATTTCAATTTACCGGGGTCACATACTAACTCTAAAAATTCCCAAAAAATATTCTCTAGCTTCATATTGACAATACGGTCCTAACAAAACTAATTTCGTCGAATTCTGAGACCATTAGAAAAACGGTCATTTTCCAGTCGATTAAAATCAACTGAAACTGGTCAAACGTGTTTTACTTTGCCACGCTCACATATTGATTTGAAAAATTATGAAATTTGAAACCTAGCAATAATTTGAAATCACGGATCCAACAAAAGTGGTTTCGTTGAAATCCGAGGTCATTTGCAAAATGGCTATTTTTAAGGGCGAGAATTCCATAGCGACTATTCAGAATTTTCATCTGGACATATCTTTTGATTCTCGTTATGAAATTTCGATTTTTCGGATTCGTTGGAAAGATATCCCTAAATAGATCCTAATATTTTTGGTTTCACTAAAATCCGGTTTAATTTGCACCCGGTACATTCAATTGAAGTTTGAAATCGAATTATCGAACTACCGCGCCATTTTCAATTCCTTTTATAATTATATATAATTATTTTTATTCTAAAGACGACGCGTATAAATATATACGTTCTAATTATATTCAAAATAAAGTTCTCGTTGATATTATTTAAAATAATCCATTTTAAATATTCAAAATTCGCTAAAATGACCAAAATAAAAATTTTAAACTGGCCCAGATTTTCTGGTTGTTACAATACTGTTGTCTGAGATATCTTTATTAGACACCAGGGTGGTATTAAAATCCCCGTTAGCAGAGACAACAAGTGGTATCAGAAATGTTTAAAATTTTCTCATTCGTTTGTTTGATTCTTTTTTGTTTTTTTCCATCTTGTATAGATCTCTTTATATCCGTCTTGTCTTGTATATATCTTTTAAATTCCCTCTTGTAATTTATTTTTCAATTTTAAAATCATTTATTGATTATTTATTCAGAAATTGAAATCAATAACCAAAAGAACTGTATTTATAACTCATCAAAATTATTATTAGATTATTGAAATTGTGGTGAGTTGTGACTATAGTATATTTCACAACAAGAGGAAATTTTATTTAAATTTCCATGATGAATGAACATTTTTTATAATATCTTTGACTTAGCGCTTATTTCACGAACATCTCCTTTATCTACCATATTCTGCCGTCGATCATGATTTTACATTAATGTGGAGAGTTTAATTTTTTTTTTAAATATTATCTTGAATAAAAAGGGGAAATATTTATGATGGAATTGTGATTATATTATTTTTCAGAATTAGTGATAATTGAAAATTTTCAACAATCCCGGTACAGTCAAATATATTTCATAATATTATTAATTTAGAATTTTATTTCACAACCATTTCTGTACCTACCACATTTCTATCATCCATATTGGTTTTATATACCGAGGAGTTTTTTCATTTTGGAACATAAAATAATTAAATTATAATATTCATAAGTGTTTTTCTAACCTCATTTAAAAATCCAAACTTTGGTCATGCATGGTTATGAGATTACTTATATTTAAGCTGCAACTGATCTCATTTGAAAATCCATGATCTAGTTATGCGTGGTTAATGTGCTCTTAAATGAAAAGAAAAAGGAATAAATTGCTATAATTTTTTTTTTGAAATTCTCCTTGGTGTGTAAAAACTAGCCTATCAATCCATCTTCTAATTTATGAAATGTGTTAATATTTTATGATATATTACGATTTGTTAATCGATAGCTATTTGGATTTGAGATTAATTGATTTTTTCATTTAAGTTGAGTTTATAATCGTAGTTCAAATCCATCCCTATTTTTGTGCACAATCTTTAAAATTTTATTGGAATATAATTGGAATCATATTTTTTTAACTATCTCCGTTTATATAAATTTCATCGTAAATCCATCATTCTACAATGTGAAATTTGCCACTAGTTCTTAGAATGTTATGATTTTTGTTTGATTAATTGAGATTTATGATGAACGTTCTTCCTCTTAATCTGATTATATATTTCTAGTCATTTTTCATTGCAGTTTTGATTTCTATCTCCTTTTGATGATAACAAAGGGGGAAGAATGGGTTACGATTTTGATCGATGAGTTGATATTCTTTGAATTTTTATTAATATTGAAGTTTCAATTATGGCTTTTCGCTCATGCACATATTTAGGGGTAGTTTTGTTGTGGGGGGAGCATTGGGAGCATTCAAATAGGGGAAGTTCAATAATTCACTATCAAACACATTTATTATAATATTATATTCAAAATCTTATTTTATGTTTGTCTTCATCAAAAGGGGGAGATTGTTGTATCTAACAATTCTATGATTTTTTTTCCATGATAACAAACATATATTTACTATTATTAATTTGTTTGTAATTGTACGATTATACTATATCACAGATAGGAATATAATATTTATATTTAATAGAATACTACTGCACCAGAATTTAAATATTCAAACAGTACTTTATTTAAATATAATATTTTATTTCAACTTTTCAACAGTACAAATTTATAACTCCAATATTTGTATATTTCACTGAAATACAATACAGTACATTTCATATTTAATTTCATTTTTATACAATGCTCCTCACTACAGTTCGCTCAGTCACTCAGTTTTACATATTCATTCATACATTCAGTTTCAGTCACTCATACATAACACAATTTTGTCTTCTATTTCTGTCTCCATAGTTAGTCCAGTCTTCCGCCTACCTGTCACAAAAAGAAACACACACAATATCTGGAAAAGAAATATTTTTAATTTTTAGCAGATATAATTTTTAATTTTAAAATTTTATTTGCCTCAGAATTTTTGGTGTGTTTCTCATCATTTTTCATGACTTAATCTGATTTATATAGACGCCCATCTGTGTCTAGGTAGCTTCTGATATTCACAGTGATATGCTGTAAATAACACAAGGTAGACAAATCATCTATAGTGCTCACATATATATAATATGTGTTGAAGAATACTAGAATATGCTTGTTAGAGAACATGTTGAATAATAAGGAATATGCTATAGATAAGGAATATACTAGTGAATAAATAACCCTTTAAATACAGGGTTCAGTACTATAATCTTTAGTATATTTTACACAATATAATAATTCAAAATTCAATAAAGATGTATCCCCTTAATTTGAATTCATGCTCTCTTCTTCTCATCTCTTTCTGATTTATTTTTTTGTTCTTCATCAATTATTTATGTTTCGATTAGTTATTTCAACATGGTATTGGAGCAGGCTGTTGTAGCAAATTTGAGATCTGTTACTTGTTGAACGGTGATTTTGGGATCTGATATTTAATAATTCTTGAATTTAGTTATGGCACGCGAAAGAGAAGATTCGCTTCAAGCTATAGTAGGAGGCTTGAAAGTTCTTCCCCGGCATTCTCTCAATTGAGAGGGTGTCCAGGTAATGAGTAAGTAATATTTCCCCTGCACCGGGTATCGAATAGTTGTTAAGAAGACTCAGCTTAGTATGCTTCTCATTCTTAATTCTGAGGACATCTAATTCTGGCCTTTCAAGATCATTAGTAAGTCATTATTAAGATTCCATCTAAGTGAATCTGACTTAGCCGGGTATCGAATCAAAGTGAATCTGATAATATTCAGGTAGAGAATCATCTTGCTCGTATTAGATGGTATTGAATATACTCTATAATAATAGATAATAGTATGTGCGTAGCGAATTCAAAGATGAAATTTGACTAGCTAGAATATTGTACTACAGCGATCGGCTTTCCGCCATAATTGAAAATTATATGCGGAACGACATTCCTTTTTCATTGGAATTCGGATGGGAAAAAGTCGTTATTTGCCCAGTTCAGTCGGTGGTTGTGTTCGATTGGATTAAAAAAATCGTATTAGAATTATTTCATGAAAACATTTCTGAATGAAAAGAAAAAGGGATTTTGTTTTGATTTCTTTTGAGGTAAAGGTGATGGATTGATTGAGTTGTTAGAGAGTAACATTAGTTTGAAGTTGTTTGTTGTTCATTTGATGTCTGTATCGGTAACCCTGTTTATTAGTAGGGCAATTGACGTTGATTGAAGGTGGTGGATGGTATTGTAAGGTATGTTTAGAGGATGCAAACATACGTTGATCTTCCCTATTGATTTCATTTTGATTTTGTTTGATTTGTTTGAGGGATGCAAACATATGCGAACTAGTCACATTTTAGTTTATTTTGTTTTCTTTGTATGTTTGGGAGATGCAAACATACAAATACATCCAAGATCAGTTTTGTCATTTGGCTGCTCAGATCTTTTGCTTACCGATCAGATTGAAGATAATTGAGTTGTTTTGGAGTTTCAGATTGGAATTGTTGAGTTATAGTTGAATGTTTGATGCTTGGTGTTTGGTGTTACTCTCTAACAATATTGCAATGATTGCTCGATCTTGCAATTCTTCAGTTTGCAGCTTCAATTTGGCAAACTCACGTTTTTTCGCTTCGTGAGTTTGAGGGGGGATGTTGAAGAATACTAGAATATGCTTGTTACAGAACATGTTGAATAATAAGGAATATGCGAGAGAATAAGGAATATACTAGAGAATAAACAACCCTTTAAATACAAGGTTCAATACTGTAATCTTTAGTATATTTTGTACAATATATTAATTCAAAATTCAATAAAGTTGTTGCCCCTTAATTTACATTAATCTTTTCTTCTTCTCATCTCTTTCTGATCTATTTTTTTGTTCGTCATCAACTATTTGTGTTTCGATTAGTTATTTCAACAATATGCACGTGCACTATACATGTATACACATACATGTGTATGTATATACACATATATTCTGTGCAGGGGTAATACGATCAGAAAGGGACAAATATATGATATATGGTGTGTCAGGTGAAGCGTGGCAACATTTTCATGTCACAAGTATCCATGAACACACAACAATTCATATATCACACATATATACACACATACGTGTATATATACATATATGTACACATGGATTGAACAAGCCAGGATGCTCAAGATTGAATGTCATGATGCAAGTGCATGGACGAGTTCATATAAATAACATTGCAACAATCTCATAAAAAAAAGGGCAATGGACTCAAACAAGTAAGGCAATTCGAGCATCAACTTATTAGTGGCAAAAGTTGAATTCATGACTTTCTAGGATTGAAAACCAATTCAAATATTTCCAGAAAATTATCAAGTGTTTTTGGCATGAAAACATTTTCACAAAAACAACCATTTGTTTTTGGAAGCATGTAATGGTCAAAGGAAAACAATTCCTTTTTGGTTCCAATCAATATTCAGGCAATTGGTTTTCATACAGAAACAAAGTGGCAAGTAATTTTTAGGCAAGTGATTTCCAGAAAATATCAATCAAAATATAATTGGCAAACTAAATATGGAAGGTTACCATCACAACGTCAAGTTTGGTGATGGAATTTTTGGCAACAAGTTTAAACTTCTAGAAATCAACAAACACGTTTTGGCATCAGTTTCAATTTTTGTATTTGGCAAGGCTTTTCAAAAATGATAATCAAAATCTCAAGATTTTCCATAATTCTTGCAAATCAGTGTGATGGAAGGCAAAACATATTTGGCAAGTTCAGTCAAAATTTCTAGAATTTAATTAGTGTAATTTCGACAAGAAAACATCGGAAAACAAATCACCCAATATTTTTGGCAACTGTTTCAGACAAGAATCAATTCATTTTTTCCTGAAAATCACTTCCAAAAAATCACAATAACATTTCTGGCAAGTTCCATTGATTTTCGGATTACACAATATTTTCTTTAGCAAGATTTCATTCTAGAAAATCAAAAGAATGATCCACGACAATGTTTAATCACACAAGGGTAAGGGGCCATAAACAAATTCATTTATTTCCATAATTTCTCATAAATCATCAAAGCCGAACCACTCAATCAAAGCCAAAATCATGCAACTCAAATCAAACCATTAAAGTTGAATCAGAGATATATAGGATTTTCTGTAATCCTATATTAACCATTCATCATCGGTAGTTTATTTTACTATTGAAAATCAAAAAGAACAAATCGAAGAAATCAATTCAAACTCACAAACTTTCGATTGATAGAGAAAAGCCCAAATTTGTGACCAAGAAGCATCAAAGAGGTCGAAGACCTTCATCTTTTCAGATTCGAAGTTGCAATTTGGAGCTAGAAGGAGAAAACCCGAATTTAGGGTCGCTCGACATTTTTGGAGAAGCAAAGCCAAAGTGAAGATAAGGAATTGGGCCGGCCTTGTTTTTAAAGTTAGAATTAAAAGGTTTTTTTATCTTTGTTTTATATTGTGTTGTATTTTATTCTTTTGAAAACCGTCGTATTTATTTTCTAGTTTTTCGTGTAAAAACTAGGTCATCTAGCTAGAGTTTTAACTAGCGGTTTTCTAGTATCTGTAATAACTAGGGTTTACTGGTTACGAGTTTGTAGCTAAGGGAAAAATCTGATCTATGGGATATAGATCAGTCTAGGGTTTTGAGTTAGGATTAAACAGGAGCAGGGTTTCGAGTTTACAGGGTTTGTAAGCGGGATTTGTTTTAATACCTAGTAAAAATCTTAGAAGTGCAGCAGTAGGCAGGTTTTGCCGAAGCCGGGTAAAAACTGTGTTATTTATTTCTGCATTTATTTTTCATCTGTTGCAATATGTTCTGTGATATTTTAATATCTTGAATTAAATTCAGTAAACTCATTCACCCCCCTCTAGGGTTAATCTAGATCCAATATACATTGTCATGCAAAACATTCTCTTGCAATATGTTAAACATATACATCTTAAAAAATTATAATTCACACATAAAACATGTGTCATGATCACGTGTGAAGTACAAACTCTAAAGCTCGTATATGAAAGCTTAGTTCCAATTTATATGCCCCTTCATTTTTTTCTTTTCCCAAAAATCTATCGTGATTCCACATGTCCAAATAATTTATTTTATTATCTTTTATCTATTATATAATGTGAACAACGACTTTTGACTTTCAATATTATTTATGTTATACATACATGCACACATATATACACACACACACCCACATATATACATATACACACACACATATATACATACATACATACACACACACACACACAGATATATATATATATATATATATATGAGGAGGGTTATATGGCACCCCTCTATTGTTACACCTCTTTTGCACCTGTGCCTCTTTTACACCTCGATAACAACCACTTATTTATAATTAAGTAAGTTAGTGGGAGGAGAAAGATATGAAAATGTATGGTGGAAATCAGGGGGTTATAGGAGTGTTGCACTGTTTATGCTGCCATTGAGCCTATATATATGGACAAATAATTTAGAAAAATCATTAAGAAGGTTGGAAGAAACTTTTCATTTTCATCATCATCCTTTTAAGTCTCTTAACTTTACATTAAGAGTGGTCGACTCCTATGCTAGGAGCAGTCAACCTCTGGTCATGACTCGTTCAGGAGATTAATTCTCCTGGTTAGTGGCCTAATTTACTAAATGTTTATTTATTACATTGATTTCTTTGTGTGTTTATCCTTGTCCCTCATTGTATATATATATATATATACATAGAAATTCGAATTCACTTGCAATATTCTTTTCATGCTACTCCTCAATTAATATATTTCAGATTTATATTTATTTATTTGAAATTCAAACCTTGTGTGTTAATATTTATGCACAACTTGTTTTATTGATATCTTTTACAGACGAACTCCATTTTTAGTAAATAAAAAATGAAAATGAATCAGAATCTCGCCACGAATGCAACTACAATACTTCCGTGGCCCGATTTCTAATTACTCAAAAATTTTATTTTCAGCCCGTTAATATTTTTTAATTTCATTATTGTTTATATTATATTATATTTTTTGTATCTATTTAGGATATATTTTAAGGGGTGTTACAGGTACCATAGGTCAACTGTAACGCCCCGCCCTGATACCCACATTAACAAAGAGAATTACAAAGTAATTCCATCTGCTAATGTGGAGAATAGGGCTTGTTGTGGGTGATCAACTATACCTTCTTTTAGCTATATGTTGGACATGTCGATAATTTCTATCTATTTTTTTTTCAACTTAAGTGGATCGACATACTCAATAAATAATTAAAACAAGCTATAGACGACTATGGATCTATCAGAACAAAATACCGCATCTAAATGGATATATCACTATAGAACAGTTACAAATATAATTACGTTTACATGTACAATGATACATCACAATATAATACAAATACTACAATGAAGTGGTATGATGCCCACTCATTATATAAGAGGCACATATAAAAAAAACAATTCAACAACATCTCATAAGGAATTTATCAACCCCAGGAGAAAAACTCAATCCCATAAAGAAGCTTCATGAAACAGGTAAAATCCAAAAGGGAGACTGATACCTAAAACAAACTCGGTCTGACCCGAGTGAAAACACATGGGTCAGGCTAGCTAAATTCATTAGTTAAATAGAACAATTGGTAATGAGAAGTAAAGGAAAGATGTGGTGTCCTTTTACCCAAAGGATACCATTCCATAACAATGATTCACATTATAAGAAGGAATGATATCTCTTCTAGAGAAAAAGAAGAAATATCTAGGATATGGTCGTACACAAGTGACATAATCGTCACTTAATAAAAGAGATTTCAACTAGTAGAATCTTAAAAGTAAGACTCAACCAGACTCGCTTTCGCCTTATGGGATGTGGATAAATACTTCAAAAGAACTAAATATCTTCCTAGAATAAAACATCAAGACATCTATATATATCAAGAAAAAGTATTCTTCGCACATAGTAACATATATAATGAATATGCCTCTTCTCATTGGCATATTCTCAAGTATCATTAAGGGAAATATAAAACTCAATCATGAAAAAAACATCATACTTATCCATATCTCCTCTCATCGATATGAATATAAATACATCATAAATCCCTCGTTAAAACTCAATATATAAGAATCTTATAAATTTAGTTTTCCTTCTTGGAAAGCTGTAGATTTGAAGATAGGTTTTTCTAGAATTAGTTATGATTTAACTACTAACCTTCGTTTTCTGCCCAGATCTGACCCAAAAATTGCTTGAGAAAAGAAGATGTTTGATCCATCAAAACTAAACCAATTGCCACAAAAATTGGAGGAGAGGTGCTGGAATGTGTTAGCAACAATATATTTGAATTTGAGAATTTTTGGAATTTGATTTGATGGATCATACATATTCTTTTCTCAAGCAATTTTCGGGTTAAATCTAGGCAGAAAACGAAGGTTAGTAGAAAAATCATAATTAATTCCAGAAAAACCTATCTTTAAATCTATAGCTTTCTAAGAAAAAACTTTTGATTTCGACCCCGCGGTATGGCACACGGTGATATACGAGATTGGTTAATATCCATAACGTCATCTAGAAGGATGCAGAAAAGTGCGGTTTATAACTAGAAAATACTTGGTTTTGACAAAACAAGTTGATAAAACGATTTTCCTAAAAATGATTTCTTTGTTTATGAAAACAATATATTTACGAAAATAATTTTATACTATTGTTTTGAGGCCATTTAATTTTTAAAACTAAGATAATAAAACTCATTTAGCCTCAAAACTATAATGAAATCCATATTTATGTATATATCGGAAAATTAGTTAAAATCGTGTACGTGTGCTCAGTGTTAATGTAAATCTCATTAAAAGTCTCAACAATGACTCACCATAAATTTTCCCCATAATCCGAAGTTCGGATTGTTTAAAACATGAGTTTCATTTCTCGAATTAAAATGGTAGTAAATGAAGTCATAAAACCACAGAAAATCCAGAAAAACAAGTATCAAAGCACAAAAATGCATAAAGAAACCAATTCTGGTTGCGACGTTGAGGTTAGTTCTGAATGACCAAACGGTATCCGATTAGTCTAAAATTCGACAGGAACAAACTAGAATAATATATCTTTCAATAAAAAAAGAATTTATTCATTTTGTTAAGAACTGAGGAAGATATGCAGCTCTGAACATGAGCTTTCGTCAAGATTTCAGCTCAAAATATCTTGACGAACTACCAACTTCAAGGATGAATATGGATGACCAAAACAATCCAGAAATACATGAAAATTAGAATGCAACAACTAGAGAATACTATGAGTACAGAAAAAAAGAATTACATCCAAATAATCAAAGATCGGAAAGTTATGACAATCTGAAATTGGACTATGGCTGTGATTTCAGCAATGAGAACAAGAACAACAATCACGACGAAACCCTAACTTCGGCGACAGGTTTACCCGCCCTAATCAAATTGTAATGGCACCAAAAGTTGCAGTCTTATAGACAAGATCCCAACCTTCGAAACAAAAAAGAATCACTCAATTCCGATCAATAATGAAGGAGAACAAGACCCATAAGTTGGACCTGTGCGCTGTTTCGTTACAGATCAATATCACAACGAAACCCCTACTTCGGTCACCCGTTTACCCACCCAAATCAAATCGAAATAACACAAAATTTTGCAGATATATTCATAAGAACATGCAAAAAAAATCATGTAAAAAGACTAAGGGATCAGAAAGTTATTAAGGCTCAAAGTGGAGATTTGGTTGTGTTTCAACACAGCAGCAACAATAGATCAAACAACGGAATATACTACATAATTTCACATCAACACAGCGTAACCTTATATAAATTAGATAAAAATAAGGTAAACTAGAGTGTGTGATCAACTCACCTTGATTGGATTTAAGGAAGATTTCCATTGATTTGAAGCTGTAAGAGGCCAAATCAAAGCATATAATCGCAAAAGAGGAACATGCAGCAGCCATGGCTTCTTGAAGCTTATAGATCTTGATCTTCTCTTCATTGGGGAATGATTTTGGGCTGACCATGGCTAGAGAATAGATTAGTGAGTAGCTAGATTGATTTAGAACTCAAAATTTCTTCAAGCAAGAGGTTAGAAGGAAGATTGGGGAGAAGGAGGATGTTTATGTTTTCTGATTTTCTCTCATAAGAAGAAAAACCCATAAGAAGAAAAAAGAACATGAGGAAGAAAATGAACATATCTCCCTTGAGAAAATTTCCAGAAGCCATTAAAGAAAGGTAAATGGGCTAAAACACCCCAAATCAGGCCCAAAAACAAGATATTATGCTAATTAAACATAATAGCGCTACTTTAAGTATTAAAACTAAACACAAATTTGTGTTTGATTTGCAAAACCTAAACACGCTAAAATGATCTCTAAAACATTATAAAAATATTTTGACACAAATTTAAATGCAAAAGATAATATAATCATGTTTAACACTATAAATATTTACATAAGAAATATTTTTATGTTTTAACAACAAGTTTGTATCTGTAACAACCCGGAAAATACGAGCTAGTTTAAATTTTTTAATTTAGATATTTTAATGAATTTGGAGGGATTGAAATAAAATATTTCAATTAAATAACGAGTTAGAAATAGTGCAACAGTTTAAAAAATTAAATTCGAACTTTGACCGATTGTACAGGATGCAAAATAAAACGGATTTTAGCAAAACCAAAAATGTTTAAATCTGTTTAAGGATATCTTTCTAACGAATCTGAAAAATCGAAATTTCGTAGCGGGAACCAAAAGTTATGGTTAGTTGAATATTCAGAATGGACGCTATGGAATAAATATAGCCCTTGAAAATTGACATTTTGCAAACGACCTCCGTTTTCGACGAAACCACTTTTGTTGGATCTGGGATGTCAATTTATTGCTTGGTTTCAAACTCCATAATTTTTGGAATTAATATGTGAGCGTGGCAAAAGAAAATGTGTTTGGTAGATTTTAGTCAAATTGGATCGACCAGAAAATGACCATTTTTCAAATGGTCTCATAATTTTATGAAATCAGTTTTATTGGGACCGTATCGTCCCAACATAGCTAGATTTATTTTTCGGGAATTTTTGGAATCAGTATGTGGCACCGGCAAATTAAAATGTTCGTTCAAAGCAAAATTTGAATGTTTTATATTTTAATTTGGAGAATAACTGACTGTAATAGTTGAATGGACCTACGAAACATATCCCATTATGTTCGGAATGAGGGTATTTAGCTAGGGGCGACAGTCGTTGGGTTTGAATTGGAGTTTATATGGAAAAACCCCTAATTTTCGAATTAATATAAATAGCAGCGAATAGGATTTTTTCATTATTATTTAATTTTATGAAAAAATATTAGAAAACCCCCGATTTCTCTCTCGAATGACGGCGCTGAAGCTTCCCCCGTTCCCGATCATTTTTCGGCCAAACCGCTTCGAATTTGACCCTGCTCCTTTGCAACTTTTTGAAGTTCTCCTCCTCCTCTTCAAATCTATATAAGGAGCTCCCCCTGTCGTCTAGTATTTCAAGAGAACAGCGCCTCCAAAGTTCGAGTTTTTCAATCGCCACCGCCGCTAGCAGGTGCTGTCGAACCGCACCTCACCCCCATCGATCTGAGCGCCCGTCCATCCCCTTCGACGTGGTGCAACTGGATTTAATCCTCGCGCAACGGTTTGTGCTGAAAATCAAAATCTAGTTCGGAAGGTTTAGCTGAAGGTAACGGCCTGATTTTTAATTAATGGCCATAACGCTTTAAAGTGTTGCAAATAATGATTTTCAAATAAAAAATCATATCTTTTTGCTATGTTGACGAAATTCGATGAAACAGGAAACATCGGACTCATAGCGACATCGTCTACATTCTAGAAGAAGCTCGAACGTGTTCCGAGCTCGCTACAAATTTCAGAAGGATTAAAATCAGTGTGAGACATCTAAATTCAAAGGAATGGAAATGCGGTGTATAAGTTATATGAGCGAAATATAAATTACATATGCGTTGTACACCACATGTATGAGCATTGTAAAAGTTATATGAGTGATGTATAAATTATACATGCGTTGTAAAAATCATATATGTGATGAAATGGAAATGAAATATTTATATATATATATATATATATATACTCCCCTCGTCCGCAGACCATGGACGATATGAATTGATTGTGTATGACGTGAAATTGATTGATAATACGAATGGTTGAAAATTAGTTGAAATGCGAATGGCTGGAAATAATTGTTTGTGGTTGAAAGAAATTGTTTGTGGTTGAAACAATGGGAATTATTGTGGAAAATTCATATGATATGAAATTGATCTTAGATCATTTATATAAGTCCCTTATGGAACACCGCGAGGCCTAAGGTAGTGCAAGGAGTCGTACTCGGGGCGGTGCCAGTTTTTAACCCCCTACCGTTATGCTGCCGAAATTTTCAGTAATATCTATGTGTTTGGATTATTTTCATGTATTGAATTATATTCATGCATTGAATAAATTGTTTAGATAATAAAAATCACATTTTTATTATGCGTGTGAATTATATGAAGTATGCATGTACGAGATATACATATGTTGAGATATTCATGCGTTGAATGACATTCATGTGTTGAATAAATTGTTTGATAAGTAAAAATCACATTTTTATCATATATAGAGACTATATAAAATGCTAGTGTTTTAAATAAAAAAATTAACATAAAAAATATCATTTTTATCTTATGTATGAAGTATATAAAATATTCATGTTTCAAATAAATTGTTTTAACGATAAAAATATAATTTTTGTTATATGTATGAACTAATTAAAATATTCATATGGTGAAAAGGATCCATGTGTTGAATAAAAGGATTGAACAATAAAATTAACATTTTATTGTGAATATGAAGTGCTAAAAACATTCATGTGTGGAATAAATATTTTGAACAATAAAAATATCATTTTTATCATGTATACAACTCGCTAAAAATACACATGTATTGAAACATATTTTTGTTCGCCAAGAATAACATTTTTATCCTATGTATGAAGTGTTAAAAATAACCGCCTGTTGAAATAAACATTTGTTCGCTAAAAATATTATTTTAGTTTAGTTCTGCATATATATATATATATATATATATGTGTGTGTGTGTGTGTGTGTGTGTGTGTGTTGAACAGGAATATGGATTACCTGTTGAGTAAAGAATATATTTGCATGCCCGACAAATAGGTAAGCCTTAATGAGTTGGCTACGCAATTTTATTATTATATAAAATCCTTTGAATGCCATTGGATGCGGAGTGCTTGTTGTTCTGTGAGAAATAATAAACGTCGCCATAGGATAGTAACAATTAATTTTGAACTACACTACATGGCATACTTCTTGAAGATAACATACCCTATCAAATACCACACAAGCATTTGGAGCTTATGTGACGAGGCGGAAGATTTACCATGCAAGCAAGAGGCTTGTATGGCGATGACTATATTTTAGGTTGAACTGAAGACTGATATGGACTATATAAAATATGACGATAAATTGCCAGATAATAAAAACCCCATACGGGTCTGGAGATGACAATAAACACATCTCTCTAGCCGTTAAGGCACAAAAACCATTTATAGGGTGACGATAATTTATCCTCTGGAGTTATGACCTATACACACTCCCCTGTGGACACCAGAATATATTACTATAAATATGTGCATGCTTTTTAGGATTTATTGGGTGCCTAATACAACCCAATAAATTTCCAAACCCCTCCCCGTACAAAGGAGGTTATGGCGAAATTTTCTGAAATTTAAAGGCATTAGTAAAATATTTGAAGTGAAAAACGATATGGAAATCGTCGAATGAATTATATTTATATATGTAAATATAAATTAAATAAAACGAATAACGACGCTGCAGTTCGTATTTTCTAATTGTAATTTTAAACGATTATATAAGGAAATCCGACCATCGGATATCCCAGAAACCAGGACCGTTAGGTTCGCTTTGGAAAAATCTTTCCAACGATATAAAGTTTGTTAAAATCCAATGGTTGGATTGTGTGGAATGTTAAATTCAAATATGAATAAAAATAGCGCCAGAATGAATTATATTTATATATATACATAAATATAAATTAAATAAAATGAATAACGACGCTGTAGTTCGTATTTTGATATTGTAACTTTAAACGATTATATCGAGAGATCCGACCATCGGATTTTCCCGAAACCGGAACCGTTGGGTTCATTTTGGAGAGATCTTTCCAATGGAATCAACTTCTTTAAGATACGACGGTTAGATTTTGAGAAATGTGTAAATCAAAATTAGAAAAAAACAGTGCCAAGGCCACGTTATGGCCTGAAACGTCGTTTAATTAAATGGCGCCATTTTTAAATAAATAAAAATAGCGATATAACGTTATAAGATATTATAGGCGATATGGAATGGAAATAAACCGATTCTACTTGGTTTGCTTGATATTTGATGGTTGAATGTGTTTGACATTAAAAATTATATAAAGAACTGAAATGTGGATGTCGAATAATTTAACCATGGACAGAATTGATTTGAATTCTAATATACGTGAATTATTTGAAAAGGTCGAGTTAATACTCATTTCAAATAATTGATCGATGAATAAATGTTGAAAATATGAAGATGGTGCAAGACCGGTGATCTTCACTTCGTGTAGATTACTACTGATGCCTTTGAGATGGGTACCTCCCTTGACGAGGTTAGAGTGGTAGTGGTCTAGATGTACTTGTTGATCGTTCAGATATGCGAGGGCTTCTCTCCTGTATTGGACATACGGGAGCATGAATAATGTGCCTCCGGTTTCGTTCAGACCCAGAACGGACTTGTAAATGGATGTGTGTCTGACATGTATTCTGTGCTATATTCGTTGATCTCTACTAAATATACATCTGTTTGGCGGCGGAGAATTTATTCTCTTGCTTAACGCCCTTCTCTGAGACACACGAGCTAAGAGGTTGTATATCGGTAGACATCAGTGGTATGGTGTGGATTGACAGCGTGGCATGCAAAGATGCAAATGATCAAAGCAGAGTCTTTTGGTTGATGATCAAAGCACGGCTTTGATCTAGCATAGCTTTGTGTATGGCGTTAATTTGCGAGCCTCACACACCGGTATGAGTCAAAAAGAGGATCGTGACTGTAGGGAGTGCACGACGTTTCTTTCTAGCTATGGGTAGTGTCATCGTTTTACTAGCCCTGACATCGTTGTTTATTTTACCCTTTGTGGATGTTGGAATGTGAGGCGCCTCGGATATATCGGTCTCTACGGAGCCGATGGATAGGTCCGATAGGACCGGAAAACGTGTGTTCAGGAATAACCGATCCTCAAACGTAAGAGAGGACCGACCCTGAAGATCCAAGGGTTCTCTGCGGGGAGTCTTGAGGCATTTGCTAGAGCGTCTCGAAGCGGTGAGGAGCTTACCCCTTGCCACGACTCATGATGGAATCCAAATTTCCAATACGAAATTACGGATTTGATTGTAACTTATATATGGCGATATGATATATGGTACCCATGCCGTCTAGGATTGATATCGTTGATTGAATTTGCTATTGAAATGTATATGCACTAGTAATAATATCAAATGATTTTTACTTTACATGTATGAAGCATATTTTGGCCATTATAAGGTAAAACTCTATCCTCCGGTTTGCGTTGCAATGTGTGATGGGACTTGAGTCTTAAAACGGCTTCATTTTTATAAAAAGCATTGCATTGATTCAAAAGATTTACTTTATTTCATGCACTGGCAATCACTAGAGTAAACCCGTTCCGCGAAAGTGGCATGGTCCTATGATTTGCCTTGTTATTATTGTTTAAGCAGTTAAGTATATTTCTCATACCAGTCCCATGACCGACTCATGGTTTGTTTCACTTTGCAAACTCGGGTGCCCTCATTTTCACATGGGCAGCCTAATGACAGGTGACAGGATATATTTTGTCTTTTGCACTACAGCACGAAGTGCACCTTTTGGCTTGTATGGCAAGGACTTGACTTCTCAATATTTTGGCTATATGATATTCCGCTATTAGTACCTTATGTATATGATTCCGCTTATCGCGATGTAGACAGATTTACTTCTATTATGTAACTATGATGTATATATACCAGTGATCTTGATGTAGATTGATCATTTCCTTCCATGCATTAAGTTGTATCCTACACTGTGCTACTCTGATGTTTATTACATGTTATGATTCCGCTGTCATATTGATGTAAATTATTCTGTTTTCTGTTTATGCTATTATCTGTTCTCTACTAATAATGATTAATGTGTTATATTCCAACGATTATCCTTAACACCATCGTACGGGGTTTTGAGATCGTCACAGCATCCTCTATAAATCATTAAGTTAACCCAAAATTTAATTATCAAATTTTGACATAAAACATTAAAATAAATATGTTTATCAAAAATATATTTATAATTATACTTGTGCAATCTCTACAACACATAAACAATTCTCACTAATGATTTATTTTAACAAAATAAGTTATTAATATGTCAAGCATATTTATTATTATTATCACTATTATTTGTTTACAACAATCTATTATAGCCCAAAAATTACGATAATTGTTTTGCAATTCAAACATTTACAATAATTGTTATCAAACCACAATAAATATTTTTAACTCTATATTTGCAACATGTTTAAATATTAATTACAACATTATGCACTAACATAAATGTGTTTTAACAAATAATTATCTTTATTTAAATATATATGCATAATCTCTAAACACGAAGACAATTGTCATCAATGACTAATTTAACAAAATATGTAATTACCATGTCAAAACACATATATATATATTTTTATTATTAAACACATAAATTTGAACACTTAATATGTGACGACCCCAAAACCCCGTACGATGGTGTTAAGAGTAATCTTTGGAATATAACACATAAACAGATAATAGCAGAACAGAAATAAATAAATACACCAGATAATGCACAATAGAATATACTGGATAAACGTAATCATTAGAGTTACACAGTATACAGGATCATACTTAGTACAAATACAGTTCAGCTATACATAAATGTCAACAGCGGGAAACAAAACATAATGTACAATAGGAGCTGAACAGCAAAAAAAGAGATAAACGATAGAATCCATCTTCAGCTCCAGCTATGCAGAAAGAGCCAGATAAAACCTGAATACAAGGCTGCCCGTGTAGAAAAAGGGGCACCCGAGTTTGCAAGTGAAACAAATTACGAGTCAGTCATGGGACTGGTATGAGAAATCTACTTAACACATTTATGATATGGCTAATCACAGGACCATGCCACTTTCGTGGAACGGGTTTACTCCATTGGATTGCCAGTGCTTTAAAATAAGTAATTCTTTTGAAACATCGCAATGCTTTTTATAAAAATGAAGCCATTATAAGACTCAGTTCCCATCACACAATGCAACGCAAACTGGAGGATAGAGTTTTACCTTATAACGGCCAAAATATGCTTGATACGAATAAATCAAACGCATATGATATTATTACTAGTGTTTATATGTTTCGCAATTTCAGATCATAAGTATCAATCGTAGACGACATTAATGCCCCATACCACTATGTCGCCATATATAGGTATACAATCAAAACCGCACAGTCACGTATTTGGAAATTGGATTTCCATCATGAACCGAGGCAAAAGATAGTCCTTACCGAATTCGAGACGCTCTAGCCCGTGTCTCAGGAACAGCCGCAACTGCACCTTGGATCGTCAGGGCCGGTCCACACGGAGTGGATTATTATGCCTGAACAATGCGTTTCGCCGCCCTATTGGGCGTAAATGAGCCAACGAATGACTCCATCGGTCCCGGATTGACCGATATAGCCAAGGCGCCTCGCAACAACAACAACCACACAGGTGAAAATAGTATAAATGTCAGCCAGTTTAAGCACTGACACCACCTCTAGCTAGAAAGAAACGCACGTCCCCCCTGAGGTCTTCTCCCGTTTTTGGTTCATACCGGGGTGTGAGGCTCGCGTATTAACGTTATACACAAAGCTACGCCATACAGGCGGTGCTTTGATCATCAACCACAAGACTTTTCTTTTCAATAGAAGCCTTGATCACTGCATCTTAGAATGCCACACGGGCAATTCACACCATGTAACTGATGGTTATTAATCACACAGAATGAATTCCAATGTCAGACACACAGTCCATTTACAAGTCCGTTCTGGGTCGGAACGAAACCGGAGGCACTATATACCTCGCATACCCATCGATCTCCACATACATCTGGACAATCACCACTCATTATCCATATTTCGGGATGCCTCCCAATCAGGACATCAGTTACCATCCAAACGAGGTGAAGATCTCCGGTCTTCGACCACCGTCTTCATCTTCGATTTCTTATCGTCGATTCAGTTATTCAGAATGGGATAAACCCGGTCTTTCTGAGCAACTCGCGTATATAATAAACAAGTGCTACACAAACACAATATACGCCTTATTCCAATTCGTTAGTCACTAACCGTAAACCAATAAGAGAACGATTCCGCAAATATTAACCTCGAAGGCCGAAACCAATATCAGATCAAAATCCAGGAAAACATTCGACTTAGCTAACCTTTAGTTAATTTCTAAATTTCACATTCCATATCGTTTATAATATTTTATAACGATTTATCGCTATTTTTATTTATTTAAAAATAGCCAATTTATTCAAACGACGCTTCAGGCCATAACGCGGCCGTGGCACTGTTTTTCTTCAGATTTGATTTACACATATTTAAAAATCTAACCGTTAGATCTTCACAAAATTTATATCATTAGAAAGATCTTTTCAAAACAAATCCAACGGTTCCAGTTTTGGGAAAATCCGACGGTCGGATCTCTCGGTACAATCGTTTGAAGTTTCGATTTCAAAATACGAACTACAGCGTCGTTATTCGATTCGTTTAAATTATATATATATATATATATATATATATATATATATTTAATCGATTCTGGCGCTGTTTTTCTTCAGATTTGAATTAAACATTCCAGACAATCCAACCGTTGGATCTTTACAAAGTTGGTGTCGTTGAAAAGATATTTCCAAAGCGAACCCAACGGTTTCGTTTTCGGGAAAATCCGATGGTCGGATCTCCCGCACTAATCGTTTGAAATCACGGTTTCAAAACACGAACTGCAGCTTCGTTATTCGATTCGTTTAAATTATATTTATATATATATATATATATATAAATATAATCTATTCTTCGATTTCAAAACCATATTCTTTTCATACCTTCGATAAAAATGATATTTTTATCCAACTGACTTCTATTTCAACACTTCACTATTTCTAACAATTTATTGATATAATAAAAATGTGATTTTTATTGTAAAACAATTTATTTCAAAACACAACTATTTTATATAGTTCATATTAATGATAAAAATATGATTTTTATTATAAAACAATTTATTTCAAAACACGAATACCATTCAACACATGAATTTCTATTCAAAGAATGAATTTCTATTCAACACATGAATGTTTTCTATAGTTTATATATATATATATGAATAAAAAGGTGATTTTTATATTTAAAACAGTTTATTTAAAACACGAATACCATTCAACACATGAATTTCTATTCAACGAATGAATTTCTATTCAACACATGAATTTTTTCTATAGTTTATATATATATATATATATACAATAAAAATGTGATTTTTATTGCAAAACAATTTGTTTCAAAACTCGACTATTTTATATAGTTGATATAGATGATAAAAATATCATTTTTATTATAAAACAATTTATTTCAAAATACGAATGTCGTTCGACACATGAATTTCTATTCAACATACTAATATAGTTTCAACAAATGAAAATAATTCTATAACATGAATATTATTCAAAATTTCGGTAGCATAACGACAGGTTAGTTAAAACCGGGACCGTCCCTAGTACGGCTCCTCGCTCTACCTTAAAGCCTCGCAGCTTTTGACAATGGGGATTTCATGCATCTAGTTCGCACGCAGGCGGCATGTATATTTTTTTCATTTCCACAAACTAATCCTATGTGGTTTCAACCAAATATTTCTCAACCACAAACGGGTAATTTTCAACCATAAACAATTCTAATCAACCATTCGTAATCAACCAATTTTCAAACCAATCACAACCAATAAATATCGTCCATGGTTTGTGGACGAGGGGCGTATATATATATATATAAATATATATATATATATATATATATATAAGTATTTCACTTCTATTTCAACATATATATAATTTTTACAACGCATATATAACTTATATATCGAACGTACAACTTATACAATGCTTATACAAGAAGTGTACAACACTTATATAACTCATACATCGACTATATAATTTATACATCGTCGTTTTCCATATCGTTTATAATTTAGAAATCTCACTTTGGGTTCCACTCCACCAAAAATAGTAGAAGGCTCAGAAAAATATGCGGCCTCTTCTAGAATGTAGAAGATGTCCACACGAGTCCACTGTCTCCTGTTTCACTGAATTTCGTCAAGAAACGAAAAAGATATGATTTTTACAGTGAAATCAAAAACTGTAGCGCTTTAAAGTGCTATAATATAGTTGAAATTAAAATAGCCGTTTACCTTTCTAATGTGTTCAAAACTAGGTTTTTGTTTTGTGCTCAATCCAAAGCACTTCAGGCCGATCGGGTTTTACAGCGTCGTAGAGCTTCGAAGGGGCTTGCCGCGCCTGGTGGTGGCGCACTGATCGGTGCACTATAGCGAGCACGGCGGCGCTCCAAACAGGCCAACTTCCCGGCGCTGGTTCTCGCTGGAGACGAGACGAGGTAGGGTGAAACTCAGATGGATTTGTAGAGGGTGATGAGAGCTTCAAAATCCCCCAAACCGCGCTCGATTTCATTGAGAAATGGAAGAGAAATCGAAGAGAGAAGTTTGGAACTCTCTTCCGTCGTGCGATCTGGAGTGGAGTCGGGGAGAGAGAGAATAGTTTAACCAATGAGATTTTTTTATTATTTATATATTTTTAAATTTCGAAAATACCCTCTTTCACACACGAACCTCAATTCAAACCCAACGACTGTCGTCCCTAGCTAAATACCCCCATTTCGAACACAATGGGATATGTTTCGTAGGCCCATTCGAATGTTTCAGTCAGTTTTCATTCAAATTAAAATATAAAACATTCAACATTTGATTTGAACGGACATTTCACTTTGCCGGGGCCACATACTGATTCTTAAAATTCTCGAAAAATAAATCTAGCTATTTTTTGACGATACGGTCCCAACAAAACTAGTTTTCGTCGAATTCTGAGGCCGTTTGACAAATGGCCCTTTTCTGGTCGATCCAATTTAGCAGAAATCGACCAAACACATTTTCTTTTGCCACGCTCACATACTAGCTTAAAAAATTATGAAATTTGAAACCTAGCAATCATTTGACATCTCGGATCCAACAAAAGTGGTTTCATCAAATTCCGAGGTCGTTTGCAAAATGGCCATTTTCACGGGCTATATAAACTCTATAGCGACCTTCTGAAAATTCATTTGGCCATAACTTTTGCTTCCCGCTATGAAACTTTGATTTTTCAGATTCGTTAGAAAGAAATTCACTAACAGATTTAAATATTTTTGGTTTCACTCAAATCCGTTTTGTTTTGCACCCGGTACAGTCAGTCAAAGTTTGAATTCAAATTTTGAAACTACCGCGCCATTTCAGTCCTTGTTTATAATTAGAAATAATTATATTCATTTTCAATGTCGATTCAAACTTACTTTTCATCGTTATTATTTAAAATATTTATTTTAAATATTAAAATCCACTAAAATAGCCAATTTAAAAATTTTAAATTGGTTCAGATTTTCCAGGTCGTTACATAATATTTTTACAACAATATATATCATAACACAAAATTACAATGATTTTTTATGAAAATCAAATATTTACAATCATTGTTATTAACCCATCATAAGACAGTTTCAACTTGATAATAATATCAATAGAGAAATTGTGTTTAAATTATCATAATTAATTTAAAGTGTACACATAGCTTTTAAAATGTTAATCAATGAGCTAATTGGGTTGTTGATTGTGTGAGAATATAAATATTGATGTGAATCAATATTTGTAGTCTTTGTGCATTTTGTTATCGTTAATAATAAATTTAATTTGTTTAATTAATAAATGTACAACAACGTTGTTGTTATACAAGAGACATAGAAAAAACAATACGATGGAATCTCATAAGGAAGTTATTAATGCAAAGAGAAAGACTCAATCCCATAAAGAAGCTTCATGAAACAACTAAGAGCCAAAAAGGAGAGTGGTACCTGAAAGAAACTCGGTCTGACCCGAGTGAAAACACATGGGTCAGGCTAGCTAAATTCATCAGTTAAATAAAGCAACTGGTAATGAGAAGTAAAGGAAAGATATGGTGTCCTTTTACACAAACGATATCATTCCATAACAATGATTCACATTATAAGGAGGAATGATATCTATTCTTAGAGAAAAAGAGGATTACCAGGTAATGTTGTCTATTAGAGCGAAGAATAGGGCTGGTTAGGGGTGACCACTTGTAGATTTGCATTAGCAAGTATTAAGTATGCGGATAAAGTGATTGCTATTTTTTTCTAGAGGCTCGACATACTTAATACTTTATGTGGTACAATTCTACGGTGGCTACATGATTAGCTCAGAACATAGTACATGTAATTACACTATCACAGATCACAGAACAATTACATAATATTACATCGTTAGAGTACAACAATTACATGTGATACAAAAAGAAAAGATAAACTTCTCTCGCTTACAATATGATACAACAATGAAATAATAGGAAGCCCTACTATTCAAACTCGACTACATAAGCTGAAGTAAATAAAGCTACGGTGAAGATAGACTAAAGAAAACCTGCTAACCCCAAGCTCAGCAACTACACCTGAAATATCTCGGTCTGACCCGAGGAATACACACACGGGTCAGTCTAGTTTACAAATCAGTATAAGAAATATATAAGCATAAGATATACAACTCTTTACCCTAAGAGTTGTGAATACGATGACATAAAGGGATTAATTAGTTTCAGTCACATGACATAATAGAAGGGATAAATATACAAGCCTCAAGGACAAGATCTAAGCTAAGTATATCACCATGCTCGAGCCACAATGGAAACATAACACCAAAATCATCAAAATTATCATATACATCTCAAACGAGTTAAATTATCAATAAAGGGAGTATCCCACTCCAAACATCTAAGTCTCAAAATATGTTGGATTAGAAATCCAATTGCTCTTTGCAAAATGTACGATCATCCCGATCGAGTAAGAATCATCAAAGCCAAATCATAAAAGAAATCATAAGAAATGTACATGTTCCATAACAATAGAGCCTATCCCAAGCTATAATATTGCTCATCCCGAGCAATAGACATGTATCATCAAATGAAAAATCATCATATAACTCAAATGAAACAAATATCACGGAAGGAGCATCACACTCCAACATAGAAGATCACAAAATGTTTATGTAAATTTAAAATCCAATAATCCTCCATGTATGATCGTATAGATCAAATCGCAAAATATCATCACAATATGGATCCATTAGAAATAAATATGCATGTGCAACCACATGATAATATAGCTCCCCATGAGCTTAGCTCGGTACTTTTACGTATTCATCACTGCGACCCCCCGGTCGAGTGTATCTTGACCCCCCCCCCCCCCCGGTCAAGTGAACACGTATACATGACTCCCCCCGAGTCTCGGCTTCACCCTGAAGTAAAGTACTGGATTAACAAAACACAATATGCGTCATTGACTCATAGTCAGTAACCCGAGTAGTAGTAACAGTGCGTCCCATACCACACGTTCTCGCTACTAGTTCACTAGCTGCTTATCAACTTTGCAACGAAAAACACCTAAACATCATTAATAAGATATCAGCTTCAATCTAACTATACTGGAATCAACCAACTTCGTATACTTATGTGTCCCATACCACATAGTGTGCGTTTAAAATCCAATACGTTATCTTGAAGGGTGCAAGATTGTGTAGTTTATATATAAGAAAATACTTGATATCGAAATATTTTGTGAAATATTTTACGAAATCAATAATTTTCTTTCTTGGAAAGCTACAGATTTGAAGATGGGTTTTTTCTACTATTGTTTTGAGGCCTCTTGGTGTAAAAACTAAAATTATAAATCTCATTTAGCCTCAAAACTATAATGAAAACTTAATTTATATGTATAACAAAAAAACTAGTTTAAATCGTGCAATGTGTGCTCAAAACTAATCAAAACTCATCACTAAATACACAAAACCCAAATTGTGCATTAGTGATAATTTAGGCTTCTCCATTAATAAAGTAAACCAAAACATAACACAAAAAGCATAGTTTAAAAGTAGATCAAGAAAAGCATAAAAGCATTTAAGGAAAGACACCCAAATTTACACTAAGGCATGGAATATATGCACAGAAATCAATCAAGGTTGCAAATTCCAGAATAGTTTCAAATGACCCAATGATCTCCGAATGGTTTAAAATTTGATATGTACAAATTAGAAAGTCCTGACTTTCAAATAAAAAAAGATTCACTAAATTCCGACATCGCATGAAAAAGATATGGTGCTCCAAACTTAGAGTTTGGACTGAATTTCAGTCGGGCTGAAATCACTTCCAGGTCCAACTTTGTGATCAGGTTTGAACAGCCAAACTATCTCGGACTGACCTAAAAATTTGCAAGCCTATAGACAAGATTCCAGAATTTATAACATAAAAAGAATCACTCAAAACGGATAGATAACGAAGGAGATATAGAACCCAAAAGTTAGGTCTTGGCGCTGTTTTCACTCCAGAAATTCAAACTCAGGTCCGAATCACGACGAATGTTCAACTTTGAGGTCAGTTTAAACCTACCAAATGACCTTTAAATGGTATGAAATCTGACATGCACACAGTAGAAAACCTTTGCTTTCCAAAAAAAAAAGAATCACTGAATTCGGATTTGATATGAAAGAGTTATGGACTCTCAAAAATGGACACATGCCATTTTTGCAGCAACAAAACTTGCATTTGCAAAATCTTGTGGCCAAACTGATTTCACAGCAAATGTTTTAGATATCAAAAGAAGTATTTTTGCATATAAATTTTCATGTATCTATACCATAACACGTGAACTATCAATTGAAGAAAATCCGGCAACATTCCGTTGTCGGAATTGAGAAAAACTACATGCAAATAACAACCAAACTCGATTTCATTAATACTAAACATTGACATGAAATTAAAACAAACTCAAGCTGCATGCAAAGATAAATGTTTAAACTAGATAGTGTGAGTGTAACAACTCACCTTAACCTCATGAGATAGCATGCAAGCCTCAACTCATCATCAATTTCCCAAAAAACTGCATTTTTAACCTCTGTTGCAACAATGGTTTGACATAGCAAACTTAATTATTTTCCTACGAAATTTTTATAGAAGATGATTTATTGAGTTGAGAAAAACATATCCAAATTTTAAAATTTTAAATTCTTTCTAGAATTAATTATGATTTTTCTACTAACCTTCATTTTCTGCCCAGATCTGACCTGAAAATTGCTTGAGAAAAGAATATATTTGATCCATCCAAACTAAACCAATTGCCATGAAAATTGGAGGAGAGGTGCTGGAATGTGTTAGAAACAACATATCTGAATTTGAGAAATTTTTGAATTTGATTTGATTTTTCGAACAGCTTAGGGTTTTGCTTTGAGAAGAAGAGAAGGCTTGATATATTGATTGAAGTATACTCTAGTCGGAGGAGAAGTTTTACTTCTTTTTTGCAATGATTTGGGTTCAAGGGTTGAATTTTAAGCTGGATGGGGGCCATAATTATTTTATTAGAGAAGCTGCGGCTAAAGATGGGGGAGAGAAATAAGAGAAAGTATCGTACCTTTCTCGATGCTTCCTCCAGAATCTCTTAGATGAGGGATATTGGGCCAACTAACAAGCTAAGCCCAAACTAAGATATTAATATTAACTAACCCAAATTCATTAATTTAAAGATTAAACATTTATTAAACCCTAATTTAAACATACCCAACACAACATAAATCACACAAACACAAACACTGATCAAGTTGTGCTAATTTTAACATTTCAACACACATATTATCACATAAAACACATATACACTGTTTTTATTATCAAATTCAATGTAATACATCAAATAAATATGTTTATCAAATTATCATTATTTATACTTGTGCAATTTCAACAACACAACAAAACAATTGTCAACAATGTTCTATTTTAACAAAATAAATCATTAACATGTTAAAACACATATTCTTAGATTTATTATTTATTTGCACCAATTAAGGTTTCTACAAAAATATTTTATGTACCAAAATTACGCAATTGCTCTATTACTCAAAATTTACAATTATTGTCATAAAACTATAATTAAAAGGGTTTTAACTCAATAATTGTCATAAAAAACGCTTTTATCCCTTTTTATTTCAATACAACAATACATATAGATTTATATGTATTGTTGTTATTTAAAAACACAAATTTTCCAATTTATCAATGCAACAACGTTGTTGTACATTTATTAACTCAACCAGTTAAATTTATTATTAATGATAATAAAATGCACCAAGACAATAGATATTGATTCACATCTATATTTATATCCTCGTACAATCAACTAATTGATTTATTCATTGATTAACATTTTAAAGATCACATGTGCACTTTAAATTCACTAATGTAAATGAAACTCAATTCCTTATAAATATTATTATTATCAATATACAACTTGTATTTGAAACCCCAATTAGTAATTTGATAATTAAATCAATGATTTACCCTTTGACATTGAAAATACATTTCCCCTTAAATATAGATTCCCAAAATATATTTTTGATATCCCCTTTAATTATTAAATTATGATCTTATGGTTATAGATTGGAATAAATTTCTATTATAACAAAATTATATATCTTACTCCAAATGTTTAATTTTAACAAATGCTCAAAACTCTATTATATTTTTTCAAATTTAAATGTTATACGAGTTAGTCTCACAAACTCGTATCACCAACATATTATCTTAAGAATCACAAAGCTTATCAAATCTTCACTTCCCGGCTATTGAAAAATCCGGGTTGTTATAGACCAAGCATTCATTTTATTATCACTTCTCAACTAACCTTTAATAAAAAAAATTCCAATTTACTCATCATCCCTTAATCCCACTTATAAACTTATGCATTTTTAGCACAACAATAACCGATTCACTTGTTTTCGATGCGTAAGCCAGATTAATTTAAATCATTCACATCAATTACCCCAATATTAACTTATATTTATTATCATGGATTTTTATTCTATTTCCCATCCTATTTTATTTTTCCCAATTATCAAATACACATAGAGGGACATAATTTCCCGTTCCATCAAGCATATACCCGAGATAGTATACACAAAACGGATTTGATTACATAAGGATTTTCGCAAGGATAACAACTAATAGTAGGATTCTTTTCATGGAATACTACGGAGTCAAAATATTCCCAGTTATCCACCCTCAAAAGACACGAAAAAGTTAAGGGCATAATTGAGGTCGACTTTGGTTAGGGAGGATATTATCACTCATATTATACTTTGATATACTGCAGTGTGTAAACTGTTATGTGCTTTATCACATTTTGTTCTGAACCTCGCTCTGATACCAAGTTGTAAGTTTTATACGTAAAGTGAAAATATATGTTTTAAATGTAAGTATGTAAATGATGGTTGTAAAATATGAAATTGTATTCTAAAATAAATTTTGTATGTTTATCAGTATTAAAACAAAACAATTTAAATAATTTTGGTGTTGAGAAATGTAAGTTTTGACAAAAGAAGTTAAAATTTATTGTTTATTGAAAAAAAATATAATTTTGTATCAATATGATTAAATTAGTGTTAATATGAGTTAAAAATGTTTTAAAAACATGATTGTTTTTTTTTTAAGTTTCGTAGTGTGAATATTTGAAAACCAAATCTTAAAATATGAAAAATAGTGTAGCATTGGGTAAAAGAGGTGTAAATTGCAACACTTAGGCCTAAACTAGTGTTATTCCTCTAATTAGGCCCCTAATTATACCAAGTCTTTAAGTTTTCATTAAGGAAGGATCCAGAGAAGGAAAGTTACGGGTATCTCACTAGAAAAAAAAATGTGTTCTTCATTTTCTTCTCAGAAGAAACAACATACGTAAAACGAGAGCAGGTTTTCCTCTTGCAAACCAAATTCTCACGCTCCAAAATCCAATCAAAAATGAAAATTAGGATTTAAACCAAGAGCTAAGATAGGTCACCACTTCAAAACCTCAATTTTATATCCATTTTGTTTTAGATTTGCAAAAATAAGTCCTTGTACAAAGAATTTCTTCCTTGCATGTCGATATTGTGTAAACTACAGGCTGAAGCAAGAAAAGAGGCCTCCAAGCATCCAATTTAATCCAAAATCAAATAGTTTTGAGCCTATCATTTGCTGGAAGTACAAGGTGAGCTTTTCCCTCGGAAATTATAGTATTATTCAAGTTGGCAATGTTGATTTTGAGTGCTTTAAGTAGTAAATTCGCTGTTGTAAATTGATTTTCACAAACAGCTGCAAACATGGTCTGAGTGCATGTTTGAGACAGCATATCTTCTTCTATACTTAATGAAATTAATAATTATTTTTTTATCTGAAAGACAAACTTTTGTACTATACGCATAGCAATTTTCATGTCATTCCGAAGTCAATTGTTCACTTGAACATGCCTTAAAGTTGAACCCGTGAGTGTTTTCAAACCTGCGATTTGAATAGTTGAAAACATGGTCTGAGTCAATGTTTGGGATAGTGTATCTTCTTCGTTTCTTAACGAAATTTATTGATTCTTTTTTTTTTCTAAAAGATATACTGAGAAATTTTCATATCATTCTGAGATTGATTGCTTACAAGAAACGTGCCTCAAAGTTGAACCCGTGAGTATTTTCAGACCTGCGTTTTGAACAGCTGAAAACATGGCTTGAGTCCATGTTTGGGATAGTGTATCTTCGTTGCTTATTAGCGAAATTCATTGATTCTTTTTTTATTTGAAAGATAAACTTTTGTATTATGTACTGAGCAATTTTCATGTCATTCGTAGGTCAACCGGTCACCTGAAACATGCCTCAAAGTTGAATTCGTGAGTGTTTTCAGATCAGCATTTTGAACAACTGCAAACATAGCCTGAGTGCATGTTTGGGACAGCGTATCTTCTTCGTTTCTTAACAAAATTTGTTGATTCTTTTTGCATTTGAAATATAAACTTTTATGTTATATACAAAGTAATTTTCATGTTATTTTGAAGTCAATTTCTCACCTAAAACATGCCTCAAAATTGAACTCGCGAGTGTTTTAGAGCTTCCTTTTGAACAGCTGCAAACATGGCTTGAGTCCTGGTTTGTGACAACACATCTTCTTCATTTCTTAACGAAATTCATTGATTTCTTTTTTTATTTGAAAGATATAGTTTTGTTCTATAGGCACCCCAATTTTCATTTCATTTTGATGTCGACAAGTCACCTGTAACACACCTTAAAAATGGATCCAGGGAAGGTTTCAGTCCTTGGTAATCTACATGTTGCACCTTGGTTTTGTGAACTTTTTTTGGGTTATTTGGCCTGGTTCTGATGATAGACCCAATTATATATCTTGAGTATTCTATTTTGTAACTGTTGAAGTCTCAAATAATACATTTTAAGTTTGTTTTGGGGTAGTTTCGATGAAAGATTTTTGTTTGATCTTAAGACCTCCGCATCACATTTTGTTCATATAATGAACCGTGTTTGAGAATGTTTGACTTTCTTCTACCATGAAGAAGCCTAGATTTTTCTCGAATCAAAGTTGAGGTTTTAGTGGATTTTTTTTTATAATTCATTCTATGATGTCTTTCTTGTGATTCTGAGCACACGTTCACATTTTTCTATTTATATTTATTTAAAAAGAGTTTTATATTATATCTATTTTTTGAGGAAAATGTTTAACAAAGAGGTTATATATATACTATTATTAATATTTTTAAAATATAAAGAAATCTCCGAAATTGATTTCTTGAAATACTTTCTGAAATTCGTTTTAAACCCTTATTTTCCTAAAATATATTTTCCTATGTAATATCACACAATTTGACACCCTTCGAGAGAACAAGGTTGGAAGCTAAATGATTTAATACTTTATGTAGTACAATTCTACGGTGGCTCCAGAATCAGCACATAACATAGTACATATAAATACACGATCACAGATCATAGAACAGTCGCATAATATTACAGCGTCAGAGTACATCAATTACATGTGCTACAAAAAGAATAGATAATTATCAATTGCTTACAATATGATATAAAAATTAAATAAAAGAAAGCTCTACTACTCGAACTCGACAAGAAGGTGTTATAGAAAGGATATCTCAAAGAAATGCCACAAACCCCAAGCACAGCGACCACACCTGAAACATCTCGGTCTGACCCGAGGAATACACACACGGTCAGTCTAATTTACAAATCAGTATAAGAAATAAATAAGCACAAGATATGCAACTCTTTACCCTAAGAGTTGTGAATATAATGGCATCAAAGGGATTAATTGATTTTAGATCATATGCCATGACACAAGGAATAAATGTACAAGTCTCGTTGACTAGTATTAGGCTAAGTACATTACCGTACTCAAGCCGCAAGGAAAACAAAACACCCAAACTCATTTAAATAATCATATATATTTCAAGCCAAAAAATTTGTCAATGAAGGGAGTACCCCACTCCAAAGTATCTAAATCTCAAATTATGATGGATTAGAAATCCAAATGCTCTTTGCGAATATACGATCTTCCCGATCCATACGTTCATCCCAGCTAAGTTAAAATCATTAAACCCAAATTATAAAATAAATCATAAGAAATGTGCTCATGTCATAACAATAAAACCCATCACGAGCTATAATGTTGCTCATCCCTAGCAATTGCCGAATATTAGAAAATGAAAATAATCAACATTAAATTACAACATGAAATCATCATAAATAATGTGCACATGCTATTAAGTAAACTATAGCCCACCCCGAGCTATAGTTTTGCTCATAACAGCCCATCATTTTGACCGCCCTAAGTCGGTGATTAAACCAACTCAAAGCATTGAAAACAACGGATTGTTATTGGCTTACAGGGTTTAAATATAAATTACACATAGAATCACAGAAATGGAATAAATTTTATACATATAATATCAGGGTTTACAAAACAATTTTTATACAGCGGAAGAATAAAATAAAATATACGCGAGAGTTTTGCATGAATAAAATTTATTCCGTTTCTGTGATTCTGTGTGTAATTTCTATTTAAACCCTGTAAGCCAATAACAATCCGTTGTTTTGAACGCTTTGAGTTGGTTTAATCACCGACTTGGGGCGGTCAAAATGGGGAGGGGGCGGCTGTTACAGTTGGATAACATATTGAGTCAAGGCCAATAAAACTTTTATAACATTTATCATATATGCCTATTTTATTGGAAGTATTAAGTGACTGGAGGATTATCTAATAAGGTCTGCTAGTAGTAACACAGGGGTTCGACGGAGGAAAGTCTTAAATGACGGTTAGTTGTCTACCTATCATGTAAGTAATAAGTAACTATTTATTATCTCCCACCTTTTGCATGTCTATACGTGAATGACGGAAGCCTTAGAGTGGTAGACTTAGTATCTAGTTTATTCTAATTTATAGTAGCTTGTTAATAAACTAACTAACAAGGTATTAAGTGATCAATGGATCCGCCTTAGGCCTTAAGTGATCATTGGAATCCGCCTTATATATTATATTGTGAGTGAGGCCAAAGTGACTATATAACATGACACTTTTGTTAGTAGGACATTAAATGGTCAGAAATCTCGCCTTTTGGTTTTGATATCGGTTCGTATGGTGGTTTAAAGACTTCATTTATACGTAAAAGTTTTATCTCAGTAAATTATAATAATCTACTTTGTAATGCTACCTAGGGCATAGTAGTTAATCATTGTGTGTAATCTTTGCAAGGTTATGTTAGAATTACTAACATTGTTAGATATATAATTTGGGTGAAGTCAAACGGGAAACGTTTGTGTATTGTGGATATTGTGATGCATTTTCTACTCACCAGGACTTGTTGTTCTGACCCCCCCCCCCCTCTTCATAACAACTCTCAAGTTTATCTTCGGGAAGATAGGTCGTTGGAAGTATTCAAATTTGGATTTCCATTCTCGTTCTCTCATGCTCAGTATTGATGTGGTGATTCTCTATCAAGGCAGTTGCCTTAGCCCATACTTGTTATTCTATCTTGTTTCCGTTATGAGTTAGTTTTATTATAATCTAATTATGATCATAGTCATTACTTGCTGGTATCATATCTTCACGATTCGTGCTTGGATGAGTTTGAATTTCGATTTTTGTCGAAATTCGGGATAAAAAAAGTGCGGGTTATTACAAAAATTGTATCCCACCCTTTTTTATGAAGACCTGCATATGTTGAAGATATCCGTTTGACTGCAGATTTGAATCTACATGCCAAAATTTGAGGGTTTTGATTGGAAATTCTTAGATATGAAATCTGCAAAGCTTTGACCAACACTTTTCTTATTAGGGCGAGGAGTCATGGGAGGATTAACCGTAGGGGAAGGAGCAATTTTAAGAAGATTACCCTGAGAGCAATAGAAGATTTCTGCATCTTTAAAATTTGAAATAAATTTCGATTTCTAACTGTCTGAAATCCATCATCATCAATATCAGGGTGGTTTTCTTTGAAAGACACTACTACGAAAGTGGGCATATTCGACACTAGTTTTATGTGGTCGTTGATGAAAAAAGCGTTGCCGTAGGCCATTTTTTCAAATAGGCAACACCAGAGGGGCATGGCATCCGCGGTCGTTGCATTAGACCTATAATGCAATGCTTTTTCCCATCTATTGCCACGAAAATAAAGTGTTGCATTATAACCCTAATGCAACAGTACTTTCAAGTAATGCAACAACATACAACGTTGCGTTAAGCATTATTTTGAGTCTGGCTGCCCGGTCATGATAGTGGAGCCACGTCAACTTTCCACATAAGCTACCTACATGTCGAAGGACCCGTCAGCTCTCCATGTCAGCTGCATACGTGTCACATGCCACATCAGCTATGGGGCCCGCGTGCCATGTGGAATTAATAATATTTTATTTAATGCAACATCATTGTATTATGTAATGTAACACCATTATCTTGAAATGCAACATCAGAAAAAAGGCAAACACAACAGTAGAAGAAGGCAAATGCTACAATAGAAGAAAGAAAATACAACGCTTTAATTAAAAAAATTGCAATGTCGGTTTTGTACATAGAAGAAACTTATCCAAAACATTCATCATCACATTCAAACCATCGAAAACATTCTACATACCATACCAGTTATTCAAATATACCACAAATGTCAATACATACGATCAACTACATAATTTAAAAGTAAAATTTGATTAATATGCTCAGGCAGGTACTCTATTTGCAGTATTATGTGGATAGATGTCAGTTCCTCCATGTTTTTACATGAACCTGCAGTGGACTTAAAAAAAGAAAAGCAAGGCAACAAAAATGCCTGGATTGATTTTAAATTTCAATACCTTTCTATGCTTTCTGGATTATTTCTTCCAATTCTTCCTCTAGGTGCAACATAAAGCTGTTTAGTAAACACAAAGGTAAACTTCAGAAATTGAAGAACAAAAGAAAGCAACACGATTATTATTTTTAATGCGCTGCCCCTCCTATTACCGATATCTTGTTACACTTATAAAAAGATTTCTGCAAATAATCCAAGCTTGAGTAATCATATCAGTTTGCTTGCAAGTCTTTTCAGTCATCGTGATACTGGTAGATAATTTACTTAATCACATGTTTTGATTTAATTGGAAATAAACAAGTTAAAATCTCCACTGTTATTGGAGTTTTATATAAGACACAGTGCATCCTACCTTGGAGCTAGTACCCACTAGACTTATTCGTGATGCCAGGCAGCCACATTATATATTACAAGTAATACTTGTTGGAGTTAAGACAACAAGCTATACAGACCCGTATTGTTGTTAAAGAGGATGCATTACTTTTCAAGTAGTTCAATGTTGCTTTTATCAATATCCAATCAATCTTTAGAGTTATATTTTGATAGAAGACCTACCTGAATGTTCCCATAATGCGAGCAGACACATATGTATGGGTATTGTTCGATAGTTTAGCAATGCCAAAATCTGCAACCTGTAATATTATCATGTTGATATATATTTGTTTTAATTTGGAATTTGTAATGAAATATACTGAAAAGAAACTTTTAGTTAGATCTATAAAGCATGCCTGAGGTTCAAAAGATTCTTCCAGAAGTATGTTTGCAGATTTGATATCCCTATAAATAATTTTAGGGTGGCCTATATATATAAGAGCAGATAACATTGAGCACTTCAAATTAAATGAAGAAGGAACAAATAAAAACTTACAATCTTCATGTAAATAAGCCAAACCCTTCACTGAACCGATTGTGATTTTCATTCTGTTGGCCCAATCCATAGGGGGCAAGTTCTTATCTATCCAATAGCCAAGACATTGCATTTAACATTCAACAACAAATATCCAATAAGATTCACTAACATAGTCAGCCAGTTGAATTAACTTACTATGTAAATGATACTCAAGCATGTTATTGGGAAGATACTCATAAACAAGTAACCTATGATCCTGAGACATGCAATAACCACACAGAGAAACTAAATGCAAGTAACCTATGATTCCGAGACATTGCATTATAAATATACAATTGCATTAAAATTCTCTGACCAGTAATTAAGAAATGAAAAGTTTAAAATGGCACTTACCACTAAATGCAGGTGCTAACTGAGTTGAATTCTTAAAAGCTGATGTGTAATACCCATTACCAAAAACAAGGGTGCTTGAAGATCCACACAAAGTGCTAGTGGTTTGAACGTCACAAGCTCTTCTAGTTCTTTCTTGCTAACATGCACATTGCTTCGTCAAGTGTTTTAAAGATGACTCGGTTCATCGGGGAAGGTTTGATTCTGTCTGTGTCTTGCAGATATGACACAAGATCGGAAGGTGTTATTTCGTCTACTCTAGGTATGTATGTAATCATATCCGTACGATTTCCTGCATTTGTATAAACAATACATGTTTATTAGACCACACAAGCTTAAATATGTGTTCTTATACAGCCAAAATGTTCATGTATAACAATGGTTTTTAAAATGACCCAAACTCGCCATTTCGGGAAAGCCCGGATTGAGTTGAGAACACGATAAATCAGAACATAAACAGAAGAACATTTCATTACTATTACAACAATTACATCAGAGTACAAGAATATTGCAGAGTATGAATAAATAATATACATCAAGAAAATATCAGAAATTAAAATACATTACAGCGGAAAAATAATACAAAACACAACTGAAAGAAATACACGGATACAGAGCGTTCCGAATATAGCTCCAGCTGTAAATCCAGGATCCTGTGAATATAATATCTGCAAAACAGAAACTACTAGCTGCACGTATGGAAAATAGGGGCACCCAGAATTTAGGTTAAAACAATAAACTCCAGGTCAATCATGTGACTGGTGTGAGAACTAAAACAGTTATTTAAAACTTTACTTTAAAATAGAGTAAATCAAGGGACCAAGTCGTATAACACGGAACGGGTTTCCTCCCAAGAATACCAGTGCATATGACAAACAACGCAATGCTTTTTGAAAAAATGAAGCTATTATAAGACTCAGGTCCCATCACACAATGCACGCAAGCCGGAGGATAGAGTTTTCCCTTATAATAGCCAAACATGCTTGGTACGTTTAAAATAAATCATTTTGTTATTACTATAAGTGTATATTGTATCAAACAACTTCAAATATAAAAGTATCAATCATAGACGGCACAGTACCTCATCCTACTATGTCGCCATACTAGTTCTACAATTAAAACCGAAAGGTCACGTATTGGAAATTGGATTTCCGTCATGACTCGAGGCCAGGGATGGATCCTCAAAGCTTCGAGACACTCGAGAAAATGCCTCAGGATTACACACTCCGGGAAACCATGGATTTTTAGGGCCGATCCTCTCTTACGTTTGAGGATTGGTTATTCCTGAACATACGTTTCCTAGTCCTATCGGACCTATCCATCAGCTACGTAGTAACCGATATATCCGAGGCTCCTTGTTATCCATCATCCGCATAAGTAAAAATATAATAAATGTCTGGGCTCATACCATGACACCACCCATAGCTAGAAGGAAACGTTGTGCACTCCCTGTAGTCACGATCCTGTTTTTGACTCATACCGAGGTGTGAGGCTCGCGAATTAAAGCTATACACAAAGCTATGCTATATTAAAGTCGTGCTTTGATCATCAACCACAAGACTTTTCTTTTCAACAGAAGCCTTGATCATTTGCATCTCAGCATGCCACACTGGCAATTCACGCCATGCAACTGATGTCTATCGATATATAACCTCTGAGCTCGTACGTCTCAGAGAAGGGTGTTAATCAAGAGAATAAATTCCCCGCCACCAAACAGATATATATTTAATAGAGATCAATGAACAAAGAATAAAATACGATGTCAGACACACATCCATTTAATAGTTCGCTCTGGGTCTAAACGAAACCGGAGGCACCTTATTCCTCGTCTCATATGTCCAATATAGGAGAGAGGTCCTCGCATATTCGGTCGATCTCCATGTACGTCTGGACGATCACCACTTATTACCTTGTTTTGGGTGTACAACCCAATCAAGACATTAGTAAACATCCAAACGATGTGAAGACCTCCGGTCTTCAACCACCGTCTTCATCATCGACTTATCGTCGAATCAGTTATTCAGAATGGGTATAAACCCGGCCTTTCTAAATAACTCACGTATTTTATAATCAAGTGCTATAAAACACAACATATGCCTCATTCAAATTCTGAATATTCTTTTATTTAAATATTCGTATCCTTTGGGAAAGGTTCCCATTAATTTTATCAAAGATAAATTCTTTAAATTTATTCTTTGATCTTCCTTTGGATATCAATTCAAACCAAATTAAGGTTTATCCAAACTAGTCGGGATTAGCGCACCTTACCGAAGTAATCATTTGTTTGATTTCCCAGTCCCAACCTATTCATCTCACGGAGAAAAACTGGTAGTACTCCATATCTAACACCACAATGTTACCGATAAATTTAATTACCATTTCACGTTCAAATCTAATTAAAGATTTAACTATCGCTTGGAGCAAAACTGGTGATACTCCATTCTCGATCATTTTCCCAAATTTCATAATTTAAATTATCACATTCACATTTCAATCTAATTAAAGATTCATTAAAACTCCACTAGTTTTAATCTTCCCAAAAATCAATATTAATGATTATTTAACTTTGTGAAATCAAACATGCCACATCGACAATCTACACCGTACCATTGATTTCTGCTGATATATAACCTCTAAGCTCGTACGTCTTTGAGAAGGGTGTTAAGTAAGAGAATAAATTCTCTACAACCAAACATATATATATTTAGCAGAGATCAACAATACAGTTTCGAAATATAATGTTAGACATGTAATCCTGTCTTTAACTGGGTTAAAGAACTAATGTCATTTAAAACACAGTTCATGATAAACCCAAATCACATTCCATTAATTATGGAATCCTCACGGAAAATAGATCAATATATAATCGATATCAATTTCTGTATCCGACTAATAATATAAATGGAATAACGACAAAGCTTTTTAAATTCCATATATATTAACAGTCATCCTCCATAGAAACTCACTTCGATTATTACCAAATCGAATTCCATTCAATTCCAATTTAATATATTAAATTGAAAAACTTTACTTTGGAAAAATTTCCATTAAATCTTAATAAAAAGATTTATAAATTCCAAATCACATTTCACTGTAAATCGGGTTAAAGAACGAATGTCGTTAAAAACACAGTTCACAGTAAACCCAATTCACATTCCATTATATTCCAGTTACTAAATATAACTGGAAATTCTAATAATCTTAATTAAAAGATTTATTCTTTTCTCAACTGGGTTTAAGAAAAGTGTTATTTAAGACACCGTTCACGACAAACCCAAAATTCAATTCTTTTATTCAGTTCCAATTAAATATTAATTAATTGGAAAACTTCACTAAATCTTAATTAAAAGATTTTTTCTTTCCTTAACTGGGTTTAAGAACAGTGTTAGTAAAGACACCGTTCACGACAAACCCAAAATCTCATTTGATATTAAATACAGGGCTCTGAATAGAAATTATATCGGCTTATATTCAATATTAAAGTCTGAAACCAACAAAAACCATATTGGAAATAACGATATATATATATATCTTCCAAATTTCCATAACGACATCCGTATAATCATGGAATCCAATATCGAAATATTCCAAAGATTATTTCTATTCCATATCCATTCCAAATCGTTCATTGGAAATTTTTGGTTATATTAAACCATTCACAAATCCAATTTATTTTATTTAAAAATTATTGGATTTCAAATCTAGTTAATAACAAGTTCATTTTGATAAAAAAAATATTTTTAACTTTACAAACATGGAATTTTTCATCCCAATTCTTTCCAAATCATTTATTATGATTTTACCCAAATTATTAATATTTTTAATATTTTATTAAGGCCCTTTCAATCGATTTCCATAAATGGTCATCGAACTGCACTTACAGTGACCTTTTTCAATTTTGATTTGGACATAATTCCAAATCCAACTGTTAGATTTCGAATCTCTTATATTCTTTGAAAATCTCTTATCGATACGAACTCAATGGTTCCAGTTTTAGGAGAATCCGATGGTCGGATCTCCCGTAATGTCAATTCGAAGTCAATGGTCGAAATTCGCGAACGGTCGCGGCGCGACGCGTTCTATTCAGGCCATTAAATATATGTAATGTATATATTATATATATTTCATTGATTTCCATTTAAAACGTATTTTATAAATCATTTATAAATTCGTTTTAAAAACGATTCCAACTTTATTTCCAATTTTAAATCAAAATTGAATACTCTTTACCATTATATTATTTAAATTATAACATTTTCAAAATATCAGATTTTGAAATCATTTTCTTTTCGATATTCATTATAAAATTGAATAAAATCGATATAAATATCGTTCACGTTAAAATGGCGCATATCTTATCAATACGGCTTCACATATTTTAATATTTTCGTGTCCATCCAAAATCAGATATTAAAATCAGATTTTAATCCTTTATTGAATATTATTTTAAAATATTCGTTATTTTAAAGTATTCATTCTTTCCGAATTGGAATCAAACACAGTCAATTACCATATAATGTTATTTATATGGATTTCATACATCATATGTACACAACAACAATGATAATCAATCAACCATCATGCAGAGTGCATTACATAACTGCATAAGCATTAAATATAAATAATTAACGCTTGCAACAGTCTGTCAACCAATCGATTGACATACAACTAAACAATTGGGATTAGTGTACGTCAAATATCATCCTAATACCCATGTGGGGTTTCAACCATTAAATAATAATTATTATTTGTGCACTTGGGCGATGTGTAAAAATTATCATCCCAATCGATATTACAAAAATAAGCGAGCATAAATAAGTCATCCAACTTGTAAGTGGACGTGTGAACTTATTTTTAACTATCCAATAATTATTTTAGAAAATTTCGGCAGCATAACTGCACGACGCTAGAACCGGAATAAGGTCTAGCCTTATCCCTTGCCTAATACTGGCTCGTGCCATACACAAACAAATTCCAATCAATTCACAATTAATCCACAACCAATTTTATAATCACAATCAAATCACGCAGAACATCCAAATAAATAAATACTCAACTACCCCCAAATGCCATTTACGGCGCCATAAATGGCTATTCGCTATGTATGAAATCCATGTGTCGGTAATATCTATATATCGCTTTTAATTATGTGATTGTGTGAATTCGAGTTTTGAACTCCATATAATTCAAATCACATAATATGGTTTGTACAATAAATAGTGTCGGGGGCTTTTAATCCCCGTCTGTAACCTAAAATATTTTTAACTGTAAAAAATAAATTAAGTGAGAAGGAGTTCTCACCTTTGGTTTCCACTCCGTCAATCTTTAATTTTACGGTTTGGATTTGGATTTGTTTCAGTGCATTGTGCCCTTCACCATGTTTCCAACCAGATCTGTTTCACGCGATTTATATTAAAAATCATATTTTTAACAATGCTATATATTTTTAAAAATCCCATTTTTATAACCACTACAACAAAAAAAGTCCTTTCATAGTGTTTGAAAAACGCTATAATAGCCTTCTATAGGGTTTCAGAGAACGCTGTGGAACGACATGCTATAATAGACCTTCAGTTTTAAATAGCATTAACAAAAACGCTATGGAAAATAAATTCTCTGTAGCATTTGTTAACATAATTACACTATATTTCTATAGCGTTTTCATATCTCTATTACAACGTTTGTATTGTTAGTTTCTATAGCGTTTTCGTAGTTGTATTATAGCGTTTCTAAGGCGATATAGCATGTTCATAGCTCTATTGTGGCGTTGATAGAGTTAGTTTTATAGCGTTTATCTCATCCATAGCGTTTTTAAAACGTTATAATATATATATGTATTCTTTTATAGATTTTACCTACCATTTCAAGTTTTTTCAATCATGTATATAATATATTTTTATTTTTCGTTCCCATATATATAACATAGTTTCACGAGCAACAAACGTATAAATTATAACAAAATATTTCATACATCATTCAGATAACTTTTCACATTTCCAAATTCTATATTTCATACATATCATTCAAATAATACATCTAAACTTTAAATTTCATACATATTATTTTATCAGCTATTTTATGTCTATACAAAATATATCATACATATTGCTTTATCACCCTTAACAGAAAGTGATTCATCATCAAATTCAGCAACTCCAACTACTTTCTTAATTCCATTCATCCAACACAGCTGAAACATCACAACAATGGTGATCTTCATATTCCAATAAAATAAATAAGAGGTGCTTACCAGTTTCAATATAATTAATGGCCATACTTGGAGAGATGAGAGCAACCTAGGCATCCAATAAAGCTGCTATTGGATTGGACGAACTAGAAACTACAGCCTCACCAAGAACACTTGAGATTGGACGTCCAGACTTGGAACATACTGACTGTGATGAGAGCTTAGCCAACAAGGCATGAACTGGAACATAATCTGCAATCTAGAGATAGTAGGAAGAATCAGTTAGATTAGCTACAGAGGAGCAAACATAAAATATGTTGGAAAATGCTCTAATATATATTTTACTTGGATTATTAGGATTAACAAAAGGAAATGGATGAATCTTTTTGCCTCCATCACCCATATAAGCAGGCATGAAAGCATGTTGTTTGGGAAGTATCATTAACCTGTACAATAACAAGCACCGACTAAATAAATAGACTATATGAAGACTGAAGTTAAAAAAGAGGGTTATCCCTTGATACAATGCTCATTAACAATAAATTTTAATTTCAATGGATTTTTGTTGTTGTTATTTTGGTGATTAATAATAAAAATTTCAGCTTGTCTAATAATTATAATGTTCAAATTAATACATATGTAGTGTGGTTTTCATTGTAAAATCGATAGGTCAAGAAACACATCATCAATAAATATAAATGTCCCAGCTTCCAACAATCATCACAAGTCTGAAATCCAATTGAATATAGCTCCATTTTTCTTATAAAAAAGACGTAGCAAAGCAATGTTACAGGTTATGAAGAAGTGTTCATTAAGAGTGTGTCGATATTATATCCAGGTTAGCATGCCTATTTACATGATATTTGCACTGAGACAAGCAACAGAGTTGTCTCCTTATGGCTGCACTGACAAGTGCATATTACATACCAAACAATGACAATGGCTAAACTCATTAATACAAATTCAGGGAACAAACATAACGACCAGTTCATTAAACTATGGTCCAGGTATTAATCCAATGAGTATTACAAAATACTAACATATCTCAAGTGTGAGTCAATACATGAAAAAGAAATGACAAAAAATTGTACCAATGAGTCTTTTGAATCTAGTTTTGCACTGTGGACAAACTTAATTCCCCTCTTTCCTTTCATAATCATAACAATCTTTACAAACAGGAAAAGCATACTCGTTGCAAGCAACAAACAACTCCACATCTGTAGTATAACCAACATCATCTCCACATATTTGACAGATTTACCCACTCTCTTGCTACTAGTCTTCCTCTGCAATAACACAAAATCATATGTTTTATTTAACAAATCAACATTTTCAAGCCGAATTAATCATACATCAAGAATGAACAAGCCAACACTATCACTCCAATATTGTGACTTACTCTCATTCACAATGATATTCTTTATTGCTTCTTGTGTTTTCTTAACAATAAAAAAGTACAAAATACAAGAAAATATTTTGTATGTTTGATTATCGGTCGTGAAAGAAAGAAAATGAAAAAAATTAATAAATGGTCAGCTGAAATGCTAGAATAAGAGGGATGAAGAGCTTCCCTCTGCCATCAGGATTTGGACTGTCAACCACTTTCAAGTAATCTAAGATATATTTTCCACCATTGATAATTATGTATATGATTGTCTGAACCAAGTTTGGAATTCTTGGAATGCCATTTGGAAGAACCTGTAGTGAATGACTATTATAACAGTACATGTGACAGCATGTTTTACATAAAGAAAAGCAGAAGAAAAAAAATATTTTGCTCGATATATATATATATATACATATATATATATATATGTATATGTATATATATATAACAGCTATTTAGACACAAAATTATACACATACAAAGAAACACAAAGCCTCAACCGTTGGATCTTTTTATCTTTATATAGAGAGGTGTAATTCATGAGATGATTCAAATTCCAATGGTGCAAATCAATTGTGTCACCGTTTGTGTCCAAATTGTGTTTAAATAGACGTTCCCTATATATATGTATGTATGTATGTGTGTGTGTGTATATGAAAATGAATTGTAAATATTATACAATTATTGAGTACTAGCATAGTGGCTATAAGCAAAGCAGTTTTCAACATCCTCTTTGTCGCTAATGAACTGCTCACTGTTAATGAGCTGCTTGGGGTGGAGGAGCATACATCTAGTACAAGCACTGATTTCACCACTATTGTAAGCAATAATGTCCTGTAAAGTGATGCTTGGCTGGTGCCTTTAAAGAATGGAAGTTCTACTAGTACCATCGCACTAATATACATCTAAAAACAACCAAGAAAAGCACCTTAATTGGTTTCTGATTTTCATCACAATAATAAAAAAAAGTTGCTCCATGTTAGCTGTCAACAAACTTTGCCCCTCATGGTCAGCTAAATGTGTCTAAACATATTTTCTTTATTGCTTTCACAATTCTAATATCTCACCGAAACCGCAAATGGCCAGCTAAACTCTGAGAAATATGTGAACATTTTACAGTTGCATGAAAACTACATATCATTACGATCGATATGTAAATAGTAATTTTCTTACAGCAAATGCACAATTCAAGTCCACAATGAGATTCAGTTCTGACAAGCACTAATGAGCACTCCAAACAGCATCTTCATCTCTAAGGTAGCGTCATCTAGAAAAAAGCAAAGCTCCAGATCTAGTTTCCGCAACATCGATCAAGTCGACTTCAAGTAGTTGTTTTTAGATTTCTTCATTTGTTATGGTAAAAGATACAGGATGCGATTATGTAGGAGTTATGAGGATGAACTGCAACGGGTAGTAAAGGAGCAAAAAGCGATTTAGTACACAACTGTACAGTGAAAGATATATCAATGGTGAAGACCATATTAATTCTAGAAATTTTATTTTTAGCTCTATCTAGTATTCAATTCAAGCCACAAAAAAAAAAAAAAAAAGAAGAAGAAGTAAAACTGCCAAAGCAAATACTTAGCTGCTGTTGTAGCGCGGGTACAGTCAAACACAAGTAAACAGAAAAGAGGAATATAGAGATTTAACGTGGTTCGATCATTTACCTATAAACAAAAAGACTAAACTTTTATTGATTTCATACAAAAGGAGATACTGAAATTTCACTGACAAAGATTTCTAAACTAGGGTGATCTAATCTCAAATCCATAATTCTTAGAAGAATGTTTATTTGAACATAGATGTTGCTTATAAATGAGTGGGTTACTTTTCCAATAATCAAAAGGTAATAAATAGGACCGCGAGACTTGTGATGAAGTAAATTAATTCCCCAAGCATTTTGAAAACATTACCATTTTTCCAAGATATAATTTGCATTATATTTTAATCCAAATATCGATGTTTCCCTCATTTTCCCATGTTAAATAATCAATTAATTAAATTGACTTATTTTCTCTCTTAAACCTAATGTATACCTGAGTCGCACAATCAATTCATTTAGTGCATATATCAATGATTTCTTTATTTCAAACATTTCTTTATTTCAAACAATCAATCAATCAATTAACTATATTCATTGATTTATTTCCCTTCTTTCTTCAACCTGAGATCCATTTGAATTACACAGTTTCAATCGTATAAATATGACAGGAATGCAAAAGGATTCATGATAGTATCAGTTGTCAAAATTTGATATTTCCTCATTATTTGTGGAACATAAATGAAAAAAGGGAAGAAGCAAAAAACATGTCCAGGATAAAATAAAATTGTACAAGCACTGAAGCAACTCAAGTATTTATTGGTTTATTTGTGTGGTCATGAGTTATTTAAAAGGTGAATTTTTTTTATCATAGTTCGAGTTTCAGATATAGATGCTGCTTATTTAATGCTCATTTAACCCATTTCAAGGTACGTATCATATATACAGTATCTGGTATCCCAACAATCAGATGATTTATGTACTCAATTGAGCATATTCCTTTAGCACCAAGGAAAAATCCATTTCAACTTTAGGTATTGTTCAAAAATTAACATCTATTTTACTATACCAACAATTCATACCAACACAAAATCAATTTTATTTTTCTTTAACAAAAGATATACCTGAACAATTTCAAAGTGTACAAGTACAAGCCATAAACTTGTGTGTTATGGACTAAAATAATAGAGAGAGGAGGATAATAGGAAAAAGACAGAAAAAACATAAACTTGGTTTATTTGCCTTCCAAGAATGCAGAAATGTTCTTAATAAATTCCAAGCATAAACTTGGTAATTACTGAATTGTAATTCTAATTACCTACATTTTGGTAGTGTAGTTTCTGATTTACATTGCAAATAGACAGAACATTTTTAATAAATTCCTTAAAATCCTATGCAAGTTTAGGCCAAAAAAAAAAAAAAACTGCTTATCAGCCTCGCATTTATTGCTTTACTGGATTGCCTGAGTGACCTTCCGGTTTTAAACAATGAAAAGGTCGAATAATTTTCTATTTTCTACTACAAATAATCATAGATTGGGACATATATACAAGGCTAATTCTATTCATACACCTATAATTCCTTAACACACACCGTGAAATGAAATAAAACAACATACACCAAAAATTTCTTTTCATACACCATGTATTGTTGGAATATTTCGACAATTGGGTCACATATGTAAAATAAAATGTGTTATGCTATTTTGGTGTAAAGCCTAATTAAAGTGATCTAATTTTTTATTAGAATTAATAGGCTTAAAGTTTAAGTTATCATGGGCCTAATGTGTAGATACCGGGGCATTTTATAATTTGTTGAAGGGCCGAATTACAAAATGCCAACTCTATAAATAAAGGGTTATGGTCCCCGAATTACACAAGCCTTAGCAACTCTCTAACCTCTTCTACGGAGAGCTGATTTCAGATCTAGGGTTTGTGTCAATTTGGAAGACCAAACCTAATTCATCTTCTCGTTTAACAACCGACTATGGATTCAGGTATTGCACTGATTAAATACAGATTCAGGTACGCTTCCGCTAATCAAGTTATTTATTTTCTGATTTGTTCTCAATTAAATCAATATGGTTACATATTTGGATCTAGGGTTTCACGATTGGATATTGTTAAAGTATACTGAAATCCTAACAAGTGGTATCAGAGCCAACCATTATTGATTCTATTGGGAAAATTTTGTTTTTTTTCTTTTATACATGTTGTTTTGCCATTTCAGAACAAAGGTTGAATTGTGTTTTTAATTCATACTTTTTATATGTTATGTTTTCATTTCACAACAGGTTGACTTTATTTACTGCGGCTAATAATATTATAAAAAAAAGTTTTTTTTTAGGTTTATGTTTTAGATCTATATTGATTCAGATCTATTATCTCCTTCACGTTCTTTCATTGGTTCTATGGATCCAGCATGAATAATGTTAATATAATATAGTTTGTCAATATGTTAATTCAACGGGTTCTGGTTTTTTGTTTAAAAATATATCAAAAACATATGTTTATTACGTCTAGTTATAAGTTGCATTCTGCAGCCGCTGGTCTATTGTTATATACTTCTGGTGTCATATATTATACTATATTATTTGTTTTGACCAAGTCTTGAACCCGTTTTATGCATAAAGTTTCGGAAGCTCTAATGAGCGAATCTCATGCTATCCTTACGGGCTTTAAAAAAAAATACAAAAAAAAAGTTTTTTTTTTATATACTATGTGCACTGTTTGGATCAATTATTACTTATTGTATGGATGTAGGACATGCCACATTAACTTATTTGTCATATAATGTTTCGTGGCATGTGTATGATGTTTCAGTAACCTGTCATGATGCTTTTATTTTATGCCTTTTGGGTTTGGTTTATAATATTTTGCATTTATGTTGCTTAATCTAATTAGCTATCATGTTTGAATCTTTGGTCAATTCGCCTACATTTTAGGATGATGATTAGTAGGTTACTTTATTATGGTCAAACTACAGTAACTTCTACGGTTTAAAAAAAAAAAAAATTGTTTAGTTCGGTTGATAGTATAAAAAGACACATGTTATATTATGCTTCGGATATACATTATGGTTACTTCAGTCATTCAGGTTATTCAGTATGATATTTATTATGTTATTTACACATAATTTTATGTGGTAATTGATCATGACATTCATCTATGATATCGTGATTTATTTATGATGTCTTATATCATATTTATTAAGGAAATGTCATGAATGTAACTGCATACCTAAAGCAACAGATTATGACAACTATGACTAAAACTCGTTATGCTATTATTATAATTTTGAGTTTTTCAGATGTCATATAGACCTAAAGCATTGAGAGTGTTTTATAACACTCAAAATATATTGCACATATATTAAGGATAAATTCAAATATAATTTTGGCGTCTCTTTACAGCTGTAAATATTTTACATTAGTAGTGAATTAACTTTAAAATAATATGTCACCAAAGTGACCACTATATTTTGGTGGTTCATGAAAATGTTTAATATTTGTGTGTAGTTATTCATGCGAATATTAGTCAGCCCAAAGGAAGGCTAATGTTTGGTCGAACCACTTACACATGTGTGATGATAAATACGTGACAATTATAAAGTTTTTCGAGTGAATAATTAATCGGCCCAAAGAAAAGTTGTTATTTGACTTGAATTTATTGTCAGTGTTTGATTATTACAAAAAGAGTACCACTTACAGTTAATATTACTGTCCAAAGACTTGATATTAATGTGTACTAGGTATCTTGAGAAGAGACTTACCAATTATTTGAATTTAAAAGGTTGATATTTGGCTATGAGCATATACGGTCAATCTTCATTTTATTTTTTGTTCATTTTCAGCTAATTTAACTGAATTATCTGTCAATTTAAAGAATATTTCCATCTTGTTTTGGGATAAATATAAGGATTTGTATGAGAGCATGTTATTTGTTCTTGACTTTATATATTTAACTCTTGTAACTAAGATGGTTACAACCAACCTTACTACGGTTAAATATTCTTATAATGTTATGAAGAATATTGAAAGGTGATAGAATTCAAAGGCAAGAGTTAAATGATCATTATGTAAATACTTTAGAAGTTTTCAAGGATGTGCTATAGGTAACGATAACTAACTTTGTATAAGTTATCTACTGAGAATGAAAATAGGTTTTTGTGAAAACAATAAGGGAAATCAAGCACTCTTTGTGGTGCTTGATTACATAAAGTCAAAGTAAAAGAAATATAAATGAGTACTATACGAAAAAGATACTGCTTCAAAAGCTAAAGACGCTCAAGTTATTGTTATTTTTGGTGCTATCTTCAGTATATTCATTTAAAGATTAAAATTATTTTAAGAATAATATGTTATCTTATTGGGCTAATTTAGCGCTTTGATAATTAAAATAGAGATTGAAGTTTTTATGATTGAAAGGTACTCATTTGATATACATTGTAAATAAATGTATGAATAAGAATTAAGAAGTCACTAAGGATCTCAAAGAAAAGAAATAACATACAGATATTTTTTATAGTTGTTTCTTTAATGAGATATACAGACATATAAAGTAAAATATACTTGATATTTTAAAGTTATTATTGAAATTTAAGTCAATTTGTTTGGATTTATTTGATATATTTTTTATGCTGTCATTTAGACAGATTTCGGTTTTATATTTCTAACATGAACATATTAGGTTATTATTGTTCATCAAGAAATAGTAATGTTAATTTATGAATAAATTCCTAATCTTATGTAATTGAAGCTCATACAAATTATGGCTACTTATGCTAAATAGCTTGTAATGATATCTCAAATCTTGTTTTGGTGATTAATATAATTATTTGTTTCAGTTTACTAAGGAGTTATAGATTGAGATATCATAAAGATAGAAAATACTTTATTGATATTCTAAGCGATTTAAAGTTTATAATTTTTTATGAACTCACACTAAGGAAAAGTTTTAAAGCGGAAAATGCAATAGTTTTTTGAGGATGTTGAGTTTGGGGAGAGAAATAAAGAAATACCATTGTCTTTAAAGAGAATCATTATCTTTGATTCAACTGCGGTTGCTTCTTCGCTTAAAGTTTAAGATTTGTTTTCTTTTATTAAGAAGAAGTAAATTAAGAACCATAATAAGACGATGTTGAAGATAATTTTTCTTTAAGCTAAGGATACTGCTTCAAGAAAACAAACTCAACAACCTCAAAGATACAAGATCACTAAGGAAATCCACCTAAATGGGAAGAAATGTTATTTCAGATTATTGTGTAGTATTTCTTCATAAAGATAAATAATGGATTGATAAAGATGATGCTACGGACTTACATCAATCCATGTAAGGTACCAATTTAAAATGTGGATTTAAGAAATGAACATATAGTATAAATCTATATGGATAATAAAGTTTGAAATTTCCCTCTAACTTAAGTGATAAGATCATTGGTTATGAATAACTATTCAAAACCAAAACGGATCAAGTGGGTAATATTGAATTTTATAAGGCACTTTATCGAATAAAAGGAAATTTTATTTTCTTTTAAGAATGTTTCATTTTGGACTTAGTAAACGATTCTGAATCGATCACTTTGGAGCTTACTACAGTTTGTACTTTTGAGCATTATCTGATGGAGATTAAAGTTATATTTCTCAATGGAGACATTGGTGAAACTACTTAAGAAACTCATTTATGGATTAGTCTTTTGTATTTGGGATTCAAATTCACCATTATTGTTCATGGGGTGATATTTTGGATTATTACAAAAGAATTAGAAAGATAAATGCTTCAAAGGTTAAGTATGTAAACTACGATTCAGTTGATTTTCTTTTACCAAAACAGATAAATGTTGCCATCCTTGAAACTAAAGAAACGCAAAAGATTTTTCATGCATTTGCAGTTTGAATTCCAATGCATACTAATGTATATACACATATGGATATGCGTGTATTATTTGGCAGATACCTTACTGATATTAAAAGTGGATCACTGATTTTGTAGCCAAAATGGTTATGAGATATCTTTAAGGAATAAAATAAAAGATCATATGCTTATAGATAAAAGATCAGATCGATTGGAGATCATAAAGAATTACGATCCAGATATTTTGGATGTCATTACTGTAAAAGATCCACTTCTAGCAATGATAATATATTTTATGGGTGAAACTACATAAGGGAAAAGTGTCACTTAGGCACTCATAGTTTTCACCACTTTGAAAATATCGTCTTTGGTTAATTATAAGACATCCAAATATGGAAAATAATAATGAAATTTTTTCACAAGACTCCAGTTATTGATAAAGAATTGAAAGACCAAGTAATATTGTGACAGTAAAGTATATATATTATTTTCCAATAAGGGAAGAGTGCAAAATATATTGTAAATCATAGAGCATATTTAGACAAACTCCATTATGGCGGATCCGCTTACCAAAAGGTTATCACATAAGGTCTTTCATGAGCATGTAGCTCAGTTGGTGTAACTTTTATGTAAGGATATTTTGGTTCAGGGGGAGTTTGTATTTGGTATTGTCATATGACTCATTGCTCTATACTTCAGTTACAGATATATGCATATCAAGTTCTTTTTCTGATCAGAAATAAAGTAATGAATTTTTCTTTGCACTCGGGTTGTTTAAATATTAAACATTCGATCTCACTAAAGAAGGACCAGTTGGAAATAGACATGTATAGATCACATTTCATGTAATTTCCATGCTACACATCCATGATTGATCTATGTCGTTTGATTGTATTGATATATGTGACCATTGATGGGTTTAGTTACGATAAATGTAACGAATGCCGCTTTGATCCTTTGTCAACCCAATTAATGGACGAGATTGTTTCAAATACACCGTATGTTATAAATAGCAAATTTTGGAGCTCATAAAGTTAAACACATTTTAAGGTTATTTCATATGTGGCCCAGGGGGGGGATTGTTGGAATATTTCGACAACTGGGTCACATATGTAAAATAAAACGTATTATGCTATTTTGGTGTAAAACCTAATTAAAGTGATCTAATTTTTTATTAGAATTAATAGGCTTAAAGTTTAAGTTATCATGGGCCTAATGTGTAGATACCGGGGCATTTTATAATTTGTTGAAGGGCCGAATTACAAAATGCCAACTCTATAAATAAAGGGTTATGGTCCCCGAATTACACAAGCCTTAGCAACTCTCTAACCTCTTCTACGGAGAGCTGATTTCAGATCTAGGGTTTGTGTCAATTTGGAAGACCAAACCTAATTCATCTTCTCGTTTAACAACCGACTACGGATTCAGGTATTGCACTGATTAAATACAGATTCAGGTACGCTTCTGCTAATCAAGTTATTTATTTTCTGATTTGTTCTCAATTAAATCAATATGGTTACATATTTGGATCTAGGGTTTCACGATTGGATATTGTTAAAGTATACTGAAATCCTAACATGTATTTCACAAAATTACCCATTTATATTTTCATCACCTTTCCTCTTTAACCTTAAAACTAAATTACATAAAATTGAGAATTCATTGCAATTTATTTACCCAAAATGAAAAAAAACTTTATTTTTTAACACTAGTATTTTAAATTATTTGGATTTTTATTTTTAAATCGCTTTTAATTTTAGATGATGGAAATTTGAACTTATTATTTTCAAATATTAGAAAGTTAAAGTAGTTAAATTTTGATGTTAAATTTAAACATGATTAGATTTGAATAAAAGATTGAAGAATTTTTTGTACTCTGTATAACATTAATTTTAGCAGTTATTTTTAAATTTTAATTTTTATATTTAATTAAAGTAAAAACTGTTAAAATCGACTATATATAAATGTTGCTTGTAATGATATGAATATATTTTAATCCTCAAAAGAAATATAAATTTAATTTAACTAGTGATATAAATTAATTTATAATTTACTAACTTTAAAAGAGAAATTGTATGGAGTATACATAATGAAAACAAGGGAGAATTGTATATGTTTTCATTCTTTAATATTGATTCCTTTTTAATATCATGGTGTAAGTAAAGTAATTTACGATGTTTGAATAGAATTTGCCTATATACAATTTCCCCATAGAAATAAGTTATCATGTAAACATAATTTAGCAGAGGACGATGGACAAGACCTGACCTACTGTTTTAGCTACTGGAAGTTTGGGTCTAACTGGGCCACTGTTTGGATATCATAGGTGATGCGACAGCCCGGAGCGCAAATAGCAGTCATCGTAGCCCCAGCAGACCATCTAGAGGGTGCATCTGCCACCCGATTTTGAGAGCTAGGCTTACATTTCATCGGTACACTGCTGATGTGATGGAAAACATCTCTCGCAGCAGCTAAGTATTTTAATATTTGTTAGATAAATATTATGGCAAATATTTACTTCATATTACTATTTACAAATGAAAGTAGGTAGGGTTATGTGAGTTACCAGTTTTTTTTATTATATATGACACATATTATGATTTGTAAATGGAAGGCATTTAGGTTTAATATATTCAAATGGAAGTATATGGGCTAAAATTTCTCAAAATTAAAAAGTATAATATAAGTATCCTACCCAAGTATCTTGTCTGCAGCACCAAATTCATCCTCCATTTAAGGACTTCCACACTCGAACATCCTGCACCTTATTCAAATGCCCTATTACTATTTGGGCCAAACGCACCCTTAGCTTACCGTCCTTAAAACATAATGGTTTGTTGCTGCTTCTAGGCCCATTGTTGCCTAACCAAGTTGAGTTATTTTGTGCTGCAGCTCGATTCAAACCTAAAGCAGCTCGATTCAAACCTTAATCTTACCTGCATTATTCATAAGCATATTTCGGCACAAACGCATATTTGAAGTACAACTGATTGTTAGTTATATGGTTTAGACATAAATAAAATCAGAATTATAAAAGAGCCAAGAAGATTCTAAGACTGGAACAAAAATGCAAATGCTTACTTAATGCGTTGTTCTTGCAATATCTAGGCTGCAGATTTTAAAGTGACTTCTTGCTTTGCTTAAGTACAGTCCCACTCTTCCTGCTTTATGTTCTATTTTGACTATTGTGTCTTCTACACAAACTTCAGTTCTTATTTCGAAGTCGAAAGCAGGGGAAACAACTTCACAGTTCGTGACAATTAAGGCCCTAAAAATTGCATAACTAATCATATACAACAGTCTGCAAACCAAATGGCCTTGAAACTTATATGAGATAAGATAAATTATTTGTCAGGTTGGTTAGGCACATAATTGCAAGTATTATCAAGCATATGAATGGGTCCCAAAATTTGCAAGTTTCCTGATTGAACTTTAGGAGCAAAATGAGATGGAAGCATTGCCTTGAGCTTCTTCTTTCCATCACTAGCCATAAATCTGCAAATTAATACAGCCATTATGTTATATCTCAGCATTGAAATTAGTCAATGAATATCATTAGAATGACATTTACATGTCAAATATAAAGTGATAAAAGATCTTACATGGTGAAATGTCTAACTAAATATATAAAACCATGGGAAATACAACCAATGTAATGACATGACCGACAATCTCAAATTTTCATGATTTTTAATTTGTTGTTAGTCATATCGTTGTGTATTCACAATGGCGTAAAAGATTATATGATGAGAAGGATTAAGACAAGCATATTGTATTATAAATAAACTAATGCATTAGTAATTAAGAAAAAAATAGATAAGCCTAGTGGAGCAGTGCAAGAAGTAAACATCCGTTTAATAAACAAACAAAATGTCGTGGTTTTTATAATGAAATCGATGTACCATAATATACTTTTCCATGGATGTATTCTGTCATTTGATTTATACATTTTTAGGAATATAAGGGTTGTTGCTGAGCATATTATGTGACATTGTTCATACCTTCCGTCTGTCGTTAGATAGCAGGTGTCATGCCACTTCACTTGAATTATCATTAATTCATCAAAATTCCCATGGTAAAGCAACACGATACCAGCTATTCAATATGATTATTAGTGGTATAGTCAGGGAAAAAAATCTTGAACATTTAAGAACACATTAAGTAGATGGATTATAAATTGTCATCAAAATTTCATTGCATCAGTTTCTACTTGGTTTTATAGACAATAACAAGTGATGTTCGAAAAACGAGCAAAAGAAGAATTCGAAATTAAAAAGGCAACCTACAATACTTTTGAACCAAATCTAATTATTGTATAACAGCAATTTTAATAAACACATTAATACAGTTCAGACACAATAAAAGATGACTTTTTTCTATTGTTTTAGCAGTTTTGTTAAAAAAAATACAACAAAAAATAGCAAATTTTGCCCTCAGCTGGAACACTATATTATTTACATATAGGAATTTAATAATCATGCACGTAACCCCTCTCCTCTCTCTTTCAGAAAGGTTGTAATGTAAAAAGGTACTAAATTTAGAGGGGGAAATGTGAACGTAAAGATCACACAAGAATCGTTCTCACACCAACTATTTTGGAAAAGACTATCACTTGATTGAAGAATAATAATCGGTGGAGAAAAAAAATGAGATGGAGACAAAAGTAAAGATTATGATTATGCTCACCTCAACTAAGACAAGGAGGAGAGGAGCCTGACTTGTGAACTACTACTATCAGTGCGCCTACAGCATCCATGAAGACAAAAGAATAACACGACTTCCACTGCTCTACCACCCTCTCCATTCAGAACACATCAACTCTCCCCAACAGCATCCACTTCCTCTACTAACCTTCTACAGACCCAACAACTTGCCACTGTGACAGATCATAGCCAAAACCAACACACAGTTCAACATACATACCTCCAGCCTCCACATACAACTTGATGTTGAACCCATAAGTCTCCATTGTAAGCACCTTCACTAAGCTCTAACCTACTCTCCCCTACTCACATTACTGCCAGGCTGCCACCACACATACAAACCTAAAGCGCCACGTTCAATCACTTCATCCTCTTCTCAGCATTTGAATCGCTCCACCACCCCCCCCCCCCCCAACAAGCAACAATAGACAGCACTTCACCACTTTAGCCGATACCACTTCCAGTCTTCCACAATTACCTTCAACCATTTGCAAAACTGCTGCCAAACACCTCCCCTATCATCCCTTACTAACCCACAACCACTGGCCTTATCCAAAACCGCTCCACTCAACCTACCACACTGCTAAGAACAAAACTTCCCTTCTAAAATCACAATCCACTAATACCTCTGCATGTTTAAGAACCAACTACCCATAGCACCTCTGCCTTACTACCATTCAACCAATCACCCAAACTGCAATCAAACCCATCCTCATCACCGTCACCTTTGATTTCAATCAAAGACTAAACCAAAATCTCAATCTAACAACCCCCATGACCCCGATTCTGAACAACACTTCCCACGTCTCGACCACAAACCAGAGCTCACCATCGCCTTCCTCTTCTTGATAGAAACTCAAATCAACCCCCTAATCATCGATCTTCAAACGATGCCTGCACGCAGCCTCATCCATGCCCCAATCTCCACACTTGATTTTGTTATGCAACTCGTATTATTGAAAACAGACCCAGATGCAGTAAATAGATGATGCAGAGGTTTATGTGGTTTAGATTTTTAGATTCTTACATCCACGTTGTAACCAAGAATTCATTCATTAGTTTCACTGATACATGTAAGTTTGTTGCTGACAATATCAAATTTTCTGTTTTTTACTTGTATCTTGTTGCACAAAATATTAATTGAAAATACTTCATATCAATAACCATCATATTTTTATCATTTGTCACACAAGGAAAAAACGCACACAAACTCAAAACATAATGCATGTTAACTTCTCTAAGATAGAAAATGACTTCAGACACTAAAGTGAAACAACACCACAACAAAAGGCTCAAAGACACACTGATTAGCAGCAAAACCCTTTTTGGCATAAGAATATATATAAATACATTCAATTGAGTTGAAAGTATAAAATATTTTGTCTCAAGGGGTCTTTGTATTATAAAAAGTCATCCAATTGCTAATTGCACAAACGAAAGTAATAATTCACTAAAAAACATCAGTTGCTACATAAATAAACAATTTATCTATCTTTTATAGAAACTATATATTCATACCTCTCAGCAAGTTCAAACCGAGATGCTACGTTTGGGGATCGAGGTTGACTGTGAGATAGACAACTTATGGCATCGATCGACCTTTTGAGAATTTGCTAAAAACATTAGTAGCTACATAAATAAATAATTCATCAATCTTTTAGGAAAATTATATACTCATACCTCTCGGCAAGTTCAAATCGGAGATGCTAGGTTTAGAGATCGGGATCGACTGTGTGAAAGAACACCTATGGCATCGACTGAACTTTGGACTGGCGGTTAGGGTTACGCAATCGACGTTTTTGGAGATGACGATGATGGCGTTAATGTTTCTGGAGGTAATGAATTAAAAAGAATAAAGTGGAATGAACACGAATTTCTGGAGGAGGAAGCGAGAAATGAATACGTGTCTTTTAATTTCCCGCACAAATTTTATTTCACTCCCGCCTTTTTCATGAATAACGTTGTTGACTAAATTCAGCAAATAAAATAGCGGCTGAAACCCTATCTTGCATTCGTAGGAAAGATGAAATGCGGGAACGCTATACCTGAATGCTATCTAAAGTACATTTTGCTATCTTGCATACGTAGGAAAGATGAAATGCGGGAACGCTATACCTGAATGATATCTAGCGTACATTTTGTTGTAGTGAATGCTATCTAAATAATAAAAATCATATTTTTAACATTCCATTCAAATAATAAAAATCAAATTTTTATATTGTCATTCATATAATAAAAATCAAAATTTTATATTGTCATTCATATAATAAAAAACAAATTTTTATATTGCCATTCATATAATAAAAATCAAAATTTTATTATGCTATTACATATATATAAATCATATTTTTATCATGTCATTATATATATAAAAATCACATTCCTATCTTGATACAATATATATAAAAATCACATTTCTATCTTGCTACTATATATATAAAAATCACATTTCTATATCGCTATGATATATATAAAAATCACATTTCTATATCGCTATTATATATATAAAAATCATATTTTTATATCTTTATTATATAAAAAAAAATCATATTTTTATATTGTTATTATATATATATCATATTTTTATATCGTTATATAATATATAAAAATCATATTTTTACATCACTAAAAATTACATTCGTATACAACTAAAAATTATATTTTTATCCAACTAAAAATTATATTTTTATACAACTAAGAATTATATTTTTATCCAACTAAAAATTATATTTCTATACAACTAAAAAATATATTTTTAATTCAAAACCATATGTGTAAAAATCACATTTTTAATTCAAAATTATATATACAAAAATCATATTTTTTTCTACCATGCTAATTCATATAAATTTAAAATCAAATCTTAACATCATTAACTAAACTAAATAAATTAATAAACTAAGTAATTAAGTTAATTAATTACCTTTTTAATATCCTCTTCGCTGTACACGATCGAAACACTGCTTAGAACTAGGGTTGCAACTGCTTGGACGAACTCCTGGTGGTGGAGCGACAGGGGGGCGCGATGTTGGGGTTTGCAGCGGCGGCAGGGGGTGTCGGCAGCGATGGTGGGGCTAGGGTTTGGCGGTGTCTGCTTTTGGTTAGGGTTTCTCGCGTCAGAGGGAAAAGGAAGGAAGATCGGAGAGAGAGGGGCTTCGACGACGGCGATCGCTTGGGAGGGTGCGCGACTGGGCGTCAACGGGAAAGGGGAGGGTTAGCGGGGTCAAGGGCGGGTTTTTATTTTTGTTTTCTTTTTTTTATTTTACTGAACGGGGGGAGAGAGTAAAACGGGGGAAGTTATATATAATATATATTTAATTATTTTAAATTCCAAAAAGTTTATTTTTCTTTCGAACTCCAAATCGTACCCAACGACTGTTGTCCCTAGCGTAACACCCTCATTCCGAACACAATGGAATTTGTCCCATAAGCCAGTTCGACTGTTACGATCAATTTTCGTTATATTTAAAATATAAATCAATATATTTTGAATTCAAACGTACATTTTAATTTACCGAGGCCATATACTGATTCCAAAAATTTCAGAAAAATAAATCTGGCTATGTTTTGACGATACAGTCCTAAGAAAACTAATTTTATCGAATTTGGAGACCGTTTGAGAAACAGTCATTTTCCAGTTGATTAAATTCAAACTGAAATTACCAAACACGTTTAAATTCACCACGCTTACAGATTAATTCCAAAAATTATGGAAATTGCAATATAGCAATAATTTGACATTCCGAATCCAACAAAAGTGGTTTCATTGAAAACATAGGTCGTTTGCAAAATGGCTCTTTTTTAAGGGCTATATATTATATTAAATATATATAAATTCCATAGCGACTATTCTGAATTTTAAACTGGACATAACTTTTTATTCCCATTATGAAATCTGAATTTTTCACATTCGTTAGAAAGATATAATTAAACAGATTCAAATATTTCTGCTTTTACCGAAATCCGATTTATTTTGAATCCTGTACATTCATTTGAAATTTGAAATCGAATTTTCAAACTACCGCGCCATTTCAGGGTCGTTTTATAATTAAACTAAATTTATATGTTCTAACTTCGATTTAAATAAATTTTTAGTCGTTATTAAAAATAAATCATTTTAAATATTCAAAACTCATTAAAATAGCTAAAATAAAAATTTTATATTGGTTCTGAAAATCCGAGTTGTTACAGTCTTACTACAGATTAAATGGTTATTATCCAGGAGTTATAAGTATTATATTCAGCAACTACTTATTGTCCAGTTTTGCTTGTTAGTAAGTGCTTTTATTGTTTCTTTTTCCAAGAAACTTCCTATAAACTTCGTCACATATTGTTGTATTCAGGACCAATCACAAGCAAAACAACTACCATCTAGCGGCCTGCATCTTTGTTGTCCAGTAGCGAAGAAACGTGAAGTTCGTCTGAGCAAACATGAATTACCTCTGAACAAATTCCTAACAATGCATGTTAATTCCAACAAGAATAAATCTACAATTTAAAGTTTTGAAATTGATAGCTGGATAAATATCATACTCATACAAAATTGCATTTTGGCATACAACAATTAAGAGAAATAAACTGTATGAGTATCGTATTCATAGGAAATGCTATTTCAATTACCAAGTGTTCTATTCTATTGCAAATCAGCAAATATATCAAAGATAAACCAAAACCAACAAAAAAACTTAGAACTTACTTTCAAAATCAAAGAAAATCTGCATTTTTTAACTCCTCTGCGCCAGTGCAATTGATGTTGGTAGATGGCCACTGCTTGCTCACTGACGAAGACTCGGGTAGCCGATAAGATGTTGTTTGGAGCTGTTTCTTCTCTATCATTCTTTTTTTTCGACATACAGCAATTTTGAGGCTTTAAGTTAACACTTACATCACACCCGCCGACTTTCTTAAGCCTAACCATCCTTCCATTTTATTTTTGCACAGATCTTTCCCGCTCATATTGTGTCATCTCCTTCTCTATATGAAGTTGGAACATATAGAAGTTAAATTTTGAATGATGGAAGTTGGTAACTGACAGATTTGAGCCCTCCGTAAATCACTGTTTTAATTAGTTTAATTAATCTTCCCACTATATTCAACATCTGTTCTTCTTATTTTGCCCAATAGCACTTCAAAATCTCCATATTTTTACTTATAATAAGACAATGGAAACGTCGTGTGTGTATATATATATATATATATATATATATATATATATAAACAGTGGAACCCCAAATATGTGAACAAAATAGTTCTTGATTTTTTCCTTTAGAATATTCTCAAATTGACTTTAAAATTTTGACCCTTTTTGAAAATTAAAGTGTATTTCTCCTCGTTTATTTCCAAATCCACTATTTTGTCAATGATTCCCTACTTAAACCATTAAACATATTAGCTCTTAAGAATATCTAAATATCATCTACATAAAATAAATGAGTGAGAATGAGTTCAGTAAAAAATGATGGGGGATATCTTTCCATGCTTTCGATTGTTTGGGAATGACCAGATTAACATTATTCAACTCTTTTGTGTCCAGATCTGGGAATTCCTTTCTTGAATTTAATCAGGAGTTAAACTAATACCTTGAAATTGAAAGCTCCCTTGCTCTACATGCCTCCTAGAAGAACCCCGATCTGGAGGAACCGTCGAGTGTTTATCGGAATCCGTGCTATTAGCGAAATTAAATTTAGGGATTGGGGATTTTGGAGAACCAGAAGACGCCATTTTTGTTTTCCCTTTCTTGTAACATTATTATTTATTTCGGAGCCAAGGTTGATTAGTCGTAAAATGAAAAAGGTATTAGCGATATGGATTGGAGAAATGAAAAGAAGTACCATGGGAATGAAAATCTTAGCGGGAAATAGAGGAAGGGTTGCGTGCATTGATCAACATGGATCGACGGTTGTGATTTTTCATTTATGACGGCGTGGATTGATGAGCTGTACTTTAACTGGTGTAACACAACGCTTTTAACTGGTATTGCACGTCACAGCACTAGAGTTCCAATGTAACAGTGCATTCACATCTAATGCAGCAACAAATGAATATTGTTGCAAAAGATCAAAGAAAGCATAACTTTCGCCACACTTTTCATGCAACACACACATATTAGTGTCGAATATTCCCACTTTTCTAGTAGTGAGAAGATGAGGCAAAAAGGTATTGAGGAAGAAGGATCCCCAATCAAGACCGGATTGGAAAGTCATTAAAGTTTATTTGTATGTAGTCTTACCTATGAATGGGTCAGGGATTTATGTTATGTACAACTTTATTGGATTCATTTAAATTGCTTATGAAATCCCAAATTTAAAGTATTTTAATAATATATATCAATCACGCATACAACAAAAACCATAACAAAAATTATGTTTAAGCATATAGATATATAGATCTTATACATAAATTTATATACATACACAGTAATAACAAAGTTAACGTAGAATTGACTGTTCAAAAAGATTTAAATGAGGCTTTTGCTAATTACTATAGGCATATTTTTGGTTCTAAGATCAAGAGATGGATAAATATTAGATGGAATGACATTTATCCTTCTAATACTAAGATTGATTTAATAAATCTAGATAAGCCTTTTTTCGAACAGGAAATTTGGAAGGCTATTAATGATATGCCTAGTGATAAAGCTCCTGGGCCGCATGGTTATTCTATTCTTTTTTATAAACAATTTTGGGAGTTTTTGACATTTGATATTATTAATTTACTTAATGATTTTTATAATGGGAATTTACAGTTTGGTAGATTTAACTTTGCTAATGTTATCCTTATTCATAAGAAATTAGGTGCTAATAAATTAAAAGAATTTAGGCTTATTTCCTTAATCAATTGTTCCGTTAAGATCATCATTAAGATTTTAGCGAATAGGCTTAGTTAAGATGAATGATCTTATTGATGTGAGTGGCCGTTGTTCAAGAATATATTAAATTATGCTATAAAAGTAATTTTTCTTGTGCTATTTTGAAAATAGATTTTGAAAAGGCTTTCGATTTAGTTGATTGGGACTTTATTTGTGAATTATTGCTAGCTAGGCATTTTAGTATTAGGTAGGTGAATTGGATAATGCTTTTACTCAAATCGGGTTGTTCTAATATTATAGTTAATAGGATAGTGGGTAAGAAAATCCAGTCAAAAAGGGGTCTTAGACAAGGCGACCCTCTATCGCTGCTATTGTTTAATATGGTTGTTGATGCTTTCAACCAAATTATAAAAGGAGCGGTGAGGAAAGGAGCTTTAGGGTATTTTGCTAATGGGTTTTTTAATAATGATGTCTCTATTCTTCAATTTGCGGATGATACATTATTATTTTCCGCCCACCTTCCCAATCATATTATTACTTTGAAATTTATTCTTTATTGTTTTGGGATGCTTTCTGGTCTCAGTATTAATTTTGATAAAAGTTCGGCTATGGTTTTAAATGATTTTGACAATGTAGAGTATCAAGTGGCTAATACTCTTAACTGTTCTACTATGAAATTCCCTTTTGATTATTTGGGTTTTAAGATTAGGCCAAAAAAATTCAAACATGAAGATTGGGTGATTATTATAGATAAAATTAATAATAGGCTATCTAGTTGGAATAACATATTCTTATCAAGAGCTGGTAGATTAGTCCTTATCAACTCAGTATTATCTGCTATTCCAACATATTGGATGGTCGTTCATCATTTTCCTCAATGGGTGATTGAGAAAATTGACAGTATTAGACGTAATTTCCTTGGAATGGAGAACTTTTGTAGTGGGTATAAATGTTTAGTTAATTGGGATATTTTTTGTAAATCCAAGAAAGATGGGGGTCTTGGGGTTATCAATCTTTACAATTTTAACTCCTCGTTATTAGTAAAATGGTTATGGAAGTTTAGAAGCCCTGAAGTGTCGTCATCTTAGAAACAAATTGTTTCCAAATTCTATTATGATAGAGGCAACATTATTTTTGTTACTAGATATAGTTGGAATAATATAATATCTTCTTGAAAGTGTGTGCGTGTACTTGTCGAGTAATATACACACAAGGATCGTGTAATATGACAAACAATATTCAAGTATAAAGTAATAGCTAGTCACAGATAAGTAAATATAGTAAACGGAAAAATCACACCAGGGATTTTTATACTGGTTCGGAGCACCGTCCTACATCCAGTCCCAGATCTCTCTCTGGATTTTCACTAACAACCTCACTTCACCTGGAGGAACAAGTATACAACACCCGAGCAGTCGAACGGGATTTCACGCCTCTAACAACACCGAGGACTTCAACACTTGCCTGATCACACACAGGACTTCAACTAATACAATGGTTTTGACTTCTGCTTTGTGTTCTTGATTCAACACGGATAGTCAACAGTTTGAGTACAATCTTCCTATAATCTGATCCTCAAGTATATACTTTGAATGCGTAGATTTAAGGAAGTATATTACTTATTGAATCAAGAGATATGAAATAATTTCAATGATTCAATAAGCAATTGAAATATTTGAGAGCTTTTAGAATGCAAGAATATTTAGAAAGTAAGATCAGAATTTAGAGCAAGAATCGGTGATTTAAAAGTATGATTTCAAGTCTATTTATAGTGTAGAATAGTTGCATTCCTTCATGAAGAGTTTCTACAAAAGATTGCATCCGTTTCCATTGAAAATTGAAGAGAAAACTCTTGATGAATGGAAGCAACCCTTCATAAAAAAGCTTGCTGTTCGGAACCGGTCGACTGGTTGAAAATCACCGGTCGAGTGGTTAAGTTTCTGGAAATTTAAAGAATCAGAAAAATAGCCGTTATGTGCAAACACAGTAAAACCGGTCGACCGGTCCTTTCTGGGCGGTCGACCGTTTTCTGGCTATGGACCAGAGGACCTCGGTCCATAGTCTATATCACTCTGCACTCTTTCCCGGTCGGAGCTTGGACCGTTTGGGCTTTTTCTATGACTTTTCAATTCCTCAAATATACAGATTTCAGCAACGAAGTTTTGTGCATTCGTGTTATACTTTGAGGATAGATTTTAACATATTTCTAACACGACTCAAAGTAAAAAACCTTAACTCTATGAAATGATCTTCATTGCACCTTTATATGTTGGCATCAATCAAAATATTGTCTCAACATTCTCCCCCTTTTTGATTGATGACAACACCTTAGATTTTCTCCCTCTGAATATAATGCTCCCCCTGAATATCTGCAACATTTGTTAGTCCATAATATAAATGATCTTACCTTTTGATTCCTGCATTAACAAATGTTAGCATACATATACTATTATCATGTTAAGCACATTATTTTAAATGATAATATATGTAACATGAATGATATGTATCATCATAAGAGAAAATATTTCTCCCCCTTTGTCATCGATTAAATAGAATAAATACCATAATAAACACAGTAATCGAGAGTAGTAGAGAATACAAATAATTATAGCACCTTTAGGAGATGTTGAATCATGTGATTTTTTGATAAGCTAAGTTTTCAAAAATATTTAGAGATACCGAATAACCTTCTCTTTGTTGTGGTGTACCTGCAAAAAATATAACATATATAGTTTTGGTACCCACTTTCTTTGTTTGGGTCCATGGGTTAGATGGAAGGTAACCATACCCAAGAGGGTTTAATGGAACCTTTAAAGATAAAATCTTCATTATTAACTACCAAATCAAAATAATCATCGATATATTTTTCTCTGTTTTTCCAACTTACAGGAACCTAAATACTTAAGTAATCTCTAGTGATATTCCTTTTCGTACTTCTATATTTATTATAAATACCGCTAGTCATAGAAGTATTCGAATTTCTATAATACTTTGGTTTTGGATGTGCATTAGTACTAGCAGTGATATTCTTATTGTACATAAAAGCATATCTAGTACTATTTCTATGATTGGTTTCTTGTTTCTTATATCCCAAACCTTGTTTATTTGAAGAAGATTGTGAATTCTCAATGATTTTTGTCAAATTTTCTCGACCTTTATTGAAGTTAGAAACATTTTGAGTAATATTATCTAACTTAGTTTGTAAACTTGTTTTTTCTTGCTCCAGAATTATGACTTTAGCCTTAACCTCATGATTTTCAGCAGTAAGAGCATCATTTTTCTCTTTTTGAGTTTCAATTTCTTGACTCAAAAGAGATAATTGAGAATCAATATTAGATGATGATTCTTGAAGTTTTTCAAGTTCTTCTTCTAATATTTTCTTCTCGTCCTTAAGCATATCTCGTTCAAATTCTGCTCTACTTAAATTTGCTTTGGCTTCTTTGCATTGTCGTTTCATATCTTTAAATTTAACTATCAATTCAGCACTAATATCAAGAACTTCTTCAAGTGTAGGAATTTGTACCTCATCTTCTGTTGCCATGAAACAAACATTTGCTTGTTCATTTTCTGAATCACTTTCAATCTCTGATGAGTCTAAATCATCCCATGTGACTGAGAAAGCTCGCTTCTTTGATTTGTCCTTCTTGTTATATCGACTAGCTTTTCGTTGTTTGAGGAATTTTTGAAAACTTTTACTATAAATGCTAGATCTTCATCTTCGGAATCTGAGATGTCTTCATCCTTTTCAGCATGAAAAGCTACATTTTTCTTTTCTTCTTTTTGTTCTTTTCTAGCCTGCAAGTTAGCTTCATAGGACATAAGATTTCCTATCAATTCATCTGGCTTCATGGTGGAGAGATCATTAGCTTCTTCTATTGCTAATACTTTTCCTTCCCATTCATTAGTCAGAGAATGTAGGACTGTTGAAACTACATCAAAATCCAAATATTTTTGCCCTAATCCGATAAGTGCATGATGAATGGTTTGAAACCGTGAATACATCTCATTGATTGTTTCACTTGGCTTCATTTTGAAATTGACTTTTCAACAAAGCTATTTTTGCTTGTTTAACCTTGTTAGTACCTTCATGAGTGGTTTTTAGCGTTTGCCAAACTTGATATGCAGTTGTACAGATACTAACACGGTTATATTCGTTTTGATCTAATGCACAAAACAACATATTGATTGCTTTCGCATTTACAACAACTGCGATTTTCTCAGCAGCCGTCCATTCTGCGTACTCAGTAGTTGGATTTACTATTTCTTTCTGAGTAGCATTCCAAGCATCATAGCTAGTTGATTGCATGTAAAAAGCCAAACGAGTTGCCTAATAACTATAATTAAGACCATTAAAGAAAGGAGGTCTTTGTGTCGATTGACCTTTCGTGTAAGTGGTGTTAGTGCTACTACTTGGGTTATTTGCCATATTACTAGAATATATCAAATAATTGTGTTACAGTTATGAGATGACCTTGCTCTGAAACCAAATGAAAGTGTGTGCGTGTACTTGTCGAGTAATATACACACAAGGATCGTGTAATATGACAAACAATATTCAAGTATAAAGTAATAGCTAGTCACAGATAAGTAAATATAGTAAATGGAAAAATCATACCAGGGATTTATATACTGTTTCGGAGCACCGTCCTACATCCAGTCCCAGACCTCTCTCTGGTTTTTCACTAACAACCTCACTTCACCCGGAGGAACAGGTATACAACACCCGAGCAGCCGAACGGGATTTCACGCCTCTAACAACACCGAGGACTTCAACACTTGCTTGATCACACACAGGACTTCAACTAATACAATGGTTTTGACTTCTTCTTTGTGTTCTTGATTCAACACGGATAGTCAACAGATTGAGTACAATCTTCCTATAATCTGATCCTCAAGTATATACTTTGAATGCGTAGATTTAAGGAAGTATATTACTTATTGAATCAAGAGATATGAAATAATTTCAATGATTCAATAAGCAATCGAAATATTTGAGAGCTTTTAGAATGCAAGAATATTTAGAAAGTAAGATCAGAATTTAGAGCAAGAATCAGTGATTTGAAAGTATGATTTCAAGTCTATTTATAGTGTAAAATAGTTGCATTCCTTCATGAAGAGTTTCTACAAAAGATTGCATCCGTTTCCATTGAAAATTGAAGAGAAAACTCTTGATGAATGGAAGCAACCCTTCATAAAAAAGCTTGCTGTTCAGAACCGGTCGACTGGTTGAAAATCACCGGTCGACTGGTTAAGTTTCTGGAAATTTAAAGAATCAGAAAAATAGCCGTTATGTGCAAACACAGTAAAACCGGACGACCGGTCCTTTCTGGGCGGTCGACCGTTTTCTGGCTATGGACCAGAGGACCTCGGTCCATAGTCTATATCACTCTGCACTCTTTCCCGGTCGGAGCCTGGACTGTTTGGGCTTTTTCTGTGACTTTTCAATTCCTCAAATATACAGATTTCAGCAACGAAGTTTTGTGCATTCGTGTTATACTTTGAGGATAGATTTTAACATATTTCTAACACGACTCAAAGTAAAAAACCTTAGCTCTATGAAATGATCTTCATTGCACCTTTATATGTTGGCATCGATCAAAATCTTGTCTCAGCACTTCTTTTTGGAATTCCATTTTGAAATGTTTTGATTTTTTAATCTAGAATGTAAGTTGATCGTTCATTCAGGGGATATTACATTTTTTTGGCATGACTCTTGTATTACTCGTTTGCCTCTGAAAATAGAATATAAAGAGCTTTTTGAGATTTGCTGCTTTTAGGATGCTCTGATTTAGGATGTGTATAGAGGTAGTTTAGAGCCCTAGTGAGAATTCACTTTTGAGAATATTTTAGATGGTTCAGTTTTTAGGCAATTTGCTTTATTACATGCTAAAATTTCTTTGTATCATTTTGATAATAATGGGGATAACATCTATTGGAGTTTTTATAAGAGTTTAAAGTATTATTCAAAATCTATGTATAAGTTTCTTAATTTTTTCTAGTATTTCGTCTTTAAATTTTAAGTTTATTTGGAAGGCCAATGCTCCGCCTAAGGCCAAACTACAAATGTAGCTAATTATTCTTAAGAAACTAAATACGATAGAGCATTAAGGTTGAAAAATATTATTTTTAATGCTAAGTGTTGTTTATGTAATTTATTTGATGAAAATATTGATCATTTATTTTTCTCTCGTACTAAAATGTTCTTTATTTTAATAATGGTTTTAAGAATCTTTGGTTTTAATTATTCCAATATTTTAAGGGATTGTGAGCATTATTGGAATAGATATAGATTTGATTTTAATTTTAAATTCAGATATGTGCTAGATACTTTAGTATCCATTATTTGTTGGTTTATTTGGTTTGATAGGTATCAGAGAATGTTTCATTCTAACTCTGATTCTTTAGATAAACTTATTATTAAGATAGTAACTTTTAGTCTTGAATGGATGTCTAACCCTCAATATAAGTTAAATAAGATCCCTTTGTTTGATAGATTTTTAGTTAAAATTAGGAACAATGTGAGTTTGTTTATTAGGATTGATAGGTATTTCAATTTCAATAGAATTTGTATTTGTTGTTGGTTCCTGTTGTATTTGTTTATAATAGTTGTGATCTTGGTTTCTTATAGTTTTTTATTAACACATATATATATGGATGTGTGTGTGTATTCATATATGTGTGATGTTTGCTTACCTTTTTTGTTTAGTTTTTTCAGGATACAGGTAACTTGTATTTGGTGGAGAGCTAGTGGGAGTTAGACTTGGAGAGCCTCTATTAATTTACTCTGTACTTATATATTTCTGTAGTATTTTGTGCTTGGTGGGTATGTTGTTTTGTATAGGAGTAGATATACTTTATTATCGGGCGGTGCCATTGCCGGAACTCGATTTTGAAGTAGGATAGGCGGTGCTTTATCCGGAGTTTATCTATCTACTTTTCCTATATAGTTGGTTATAGTCAGAGTTGGTTTTATATATTTTTGGTTACTTGCCAGCATGTTGGCAGCTTTTGTGGACTTCTTGTTTCTTTATATACATATATATATATTATATATTTGAAGCCTTTTCTGAATTGCCAAAAAAGCCATTCTTCACATCAGTTCTGTATACTCTTATGTAAGGGTATGTTCGGTCCTTTTTACCGCCTCTTCGTTCGTTTCGTAGATATGTTTACCCCATACCGCCTCATTTCCCCCCATTAACCACACAAAAAAGTATTAAAAATCGTTCGTTCATCTCCTCTATACCCAAATTTCTCCACAGTAAACCCCAAAAAAAAAAAAAAAAACAACTCAGTTGAACATTGATAAATTGAAGCAGCAGGCTTAAGCTACGGCAGCAACCTTACCTTCTCGGTGAATCGATCCCCACAACTACTTCAGATACTCTTAGAATGGATGGGCACCCTAGCTGCTGCTTGCGTTAAATCAGTACCAGCTGTCTCCACTCTTCTTTTCTTAGTGTCTAATTTAATTATTGCTTTTGAGATTCCTTCTTTGAAATAATTTTCTTCAACCAAGGTATAAGAATGGCCGGTAAATAGGAGAATGAATCGCAATTAAGAAGCATTTTGTAGTTTTTATGTACCTTTTGATTACGGCTCCGTCTATTCTCACCCCACAATTTGCTCTCCCCACCCCGATAATTTAAAAAAATAATTTTCACCCCAGTTTTTTCTTTTCTCACCCCGTTTATTCCTTAACTACCCTTGTTTCTTTCATTATCTATGTTTAGTTTCTTTTTTTTAACTTCATTTTGTAGTTTTTCGTTTCTCCATCAAAACCTTAGCAACTTTACATTCTACTATCAGTAATGAAAAAGATGCAAACAGTAAGGAAACAAATATACGAAAAGAAGATCAAAACAGCGGTATTATAACAGTTCACGATCTATTTTATCATTTTGGTCGAAATTAAACAATGATTTTGCTGAGTTGCATTCGAGGATAGGGTTGATTAAATCAACTAGCCCTTAAAAATTTGATTTATTTTGATCAATGTCATGGTTAACAACAATTAAAATTATTAATTACATTTAATGAAACGCACAATTAATAATTTAAGGGCAAAATTGGAATTACCAATGTAATATTTTGAATGGGGGGTGAAGAGTAATTAATGGGGTGTTAATAGACACAGCCTTTGATTACCGACGCTTTCCGGTTTAATTATTTCTTTCTATTCCTTTTTTTTAGGATTAATGAGCTCATTGCTTATCTTTAACAGCAAAAAACTGACTATAATGCTATTAGATTCAGTTGTCATAGCAAAGGAAATGGAAGGAGATGCCCTTTGGTTATTGTACGAATGGCAGCTGCTTGAAAGATGTTTAAAGGTATGTTTTTCTTTTCTATTATTAATTTTAAGTAGCTGCTTCAAAAGCGTTTGGAGAATGTACTGTACAGCCATCTCCTTTTTATTCTTAAATTTGTTTAACCAAGATTGTGAAATTCATGTCCAAGCTTCAATTTCTAAGTCGTAATTGCCATAGTATTTGGTTCTGCACTTGGCAATATCTAAGAGTGAAGTTATAGTGAAAATATCCAAGATTAAAGTTATACTAAAAATTTGCATTTCTAAACTGGAAAAATTGTGCAATGCATGTATGGACAAGTTACAAGGCAAAACAGTTGCCTTTAAAAATTGATTATATAATCACCTTTTCTCATTATTGTCCAAAAGTTGCAAGGAAAAACAGTTGGGTTTAAAATTTGTTTATGTAATCACCTTTTCTCATTATTGTCCAATAATATATTGCTAACTATAATCTAACCTTATAAAGGCTTTTAATATAGACTCATTGGTTTGTTTATTAGTGCAATTTGTTATAGCTTTGAAATGTTTTGTAACTATACCGGAGTAACAAAAAACATGTTCAACATTGTATGTGGTCATTCATCCCAGTAAATATGGGCATTTCACTAAGCATCAACATATTTTCTAAAATAAATCTGGAAGGAATTTCTATTATTTTACTTGGAGAAAAAATAAACTCGTATGGCTCTTCTCTAATTACCCATTTTGTTGTCTATATATATTCCATGAATTTCATAATTGTCGATATTTTGACTCAAAAGGCTTATAATACACTTGAACAAGCTATTTCTCAAGCCTAAATATATGGACGCCTGGTTAACTATGTAATTGGTTATTTACTTAAAGATAATCGACAATTGAAGATGTACATGCATAAAATATGCAACATTGTTATTACTTTCACTTCATGCTGTAAGATGTAGGAAAGCTTTGAGGCGATAGTTTTTTAATATCGGTTACTCATGCACACGTGCATCGCACTTGCTGAAGTTACACTGAAAATTTGCTCCCATCTCGATAAGGTTATTCTTAATGCCTACATGTATATTTATTGATCATATTTAGCTAATCCACACATTTAATGATATATACATCTACATATCTTATCATCGTTATTGATTTAACTATGTACAGATTATAGCCAGGCCTACGAAGAACCGTCTGCTGCCCCAGTCACCGGAACATCAGGGACCAAAGTTGGAGATTTTCTCTAACTGATTAGGAAAATAAATTTACTTGACGCAACACAATCGATGCTTGAGTTACTTCTTTGACCTTGGAAAGAGATCTAAAGAATTACTTCTGTTTTGATACAGGTAAATAAATTTGTAGTCAATATACTGTTAGTTTATTTAAAATAGAGTTTGAGAACATATAACATCTTATATATGGAAGTAACCTTCCAATTCCATTTGACTGTTTGATTCATAGTTCATTGAGTTGAACATTGTTTTTATGACCATTGTTGGACAAACTCAATATAAGAGCTTATATTCCATTTCCAATTGTAATGCATTTAGCTTCGTCAATTTTATACTATCATTTCATTATGTATTCATTTAATTGAGGGTTTTCAGTTATTACAGTTTAATCAATTATATATCATATCACCCTCATGTTATATACACTGTATTTCGTTAAATTTCTTCATGCTTACTGTTCAACCTTCATTTTCCATTTTTTTTTTTTTTTGCATATAAATAATTTCTTTATATATATTACATTTTTTTTTAAAATGTGGCCCATATGTTTCTCGCATTATAGCTTCAACACTTTGCACTACAAGCATAACATACCTAAAACAGGACTTCACTAGAAGTCTAAAGTGCTGTAGTTTTGGAAATGGTAGCAGGAAGCACTTAGCAAAAGGAGCTACGCGTTGAAATGGCTGGGGATAGTAAAATTTGATGCCAAAACGTCAATTAAGGTATTTGTCAATTAATATCTTTTGCCATTGAGATTTACTATTTATTTACAAATAGTTTTGTGTCCTTAATGACTATTACCAGGTACCTTTTTTGCAGTTGGCATTATGAAACAAGCTTTATCAAAAATTGGTAGGTTTTCATTTGATTATCTACTATAATATCTATATGAATTGATCCATCAACTACACAACCATTATGCTATTTAAAAAGATACCAATATTGCATTCAATATTTTTTTGCTTACAAGTTCTTTGTTTGAAAATATTTTGAACATTTTTTTTCATTCCATGCCATATATGTAGAGGTTTTGAATGTGTAACTGTTGAAAGTTGGTGAAATTCTTCATGGTTTCATATTAAAGATATGTATACCGAGGAACTTTGGTAAATAAATTAGAAAACATCAAAGATATGTATACCGAGGAACTTAGATGTTTGTCTTTCAGTAGCGCATACTTGCATTCAATTTTAGGAATGTAATTCATGATTAGTATTTGATTAATGATGTTTTGTTTGAATTATCTGAATAGATGTTCATGAATTCAGTTCTACCCATTTCAATATAATGGAGAGTTGCTTTGAAAAATTGCTCCTCCAAAGAGCACGAGCATGGTTTTATATGAATTATTGAAATTCATAAACATATCACAAAGACTAAATCTAGGTTATATTTTATAGTGTGAATTTATTGAACCTTAAAAATAATTGAATTACTACTAATTTCAGACTCTGGCCATGTCAATATTTCATGCTTGGTTTGGGATTTCATATTGTTTTTTTTGTTTATGTGTGGTTTTTATATGCTGCTCTATTTGAAAATTCATTGAGTTATTTGTGTACTATTAGATATAAGGATGAACTTGCATGAAATAATTCATAATGCTACAAGTTTGCTACTGTTTTTTTTATGAGTAATGGAAATCCAATTTAAACCTCATTTATGAGTATTAACCACATAATTTATTATTGTTAATAATATATTAATTTGCTTTTATCCAAGATTTCCGGGTAGAGAAGAAAATCAATAGAAGTTTGGAGTTCATTTCCCAACTAAGTAATAGCCTGCCTAAACTTTTGCTTATCCATATAGAAAATCTGAGATATTATTTTTTTTTACTGTAATTCATATCCTTATACGTGCATAGTTGTTTTTGCTGACACAACAAATAGTTGTTTTCAAACGTTTGTGGAAAATATCTGATAACCGGTAACTGATAAGGTACGACTTAAATGCGCTTTAGTTTCTTATTTTCATTGAAAGTTAGTTATATTTGTGCATAATTTATAGATTTTGTAATTTCCAACGCTAAATTATCAAAGATCTAAGTTAATCTAATATGTCCAACAGAAGAGACTTGAGTTTCATTACTTGATTACAGGTACTGCTTTTTCAGAGTAATTATGTTTTTTAATTACAGGATTTATAGCTTATGGTGTCAAAATATACATATAATTTTTCTGTCATTTCTACAACTTATAAGTGGTGTGCATGAATAAAATCAACTTTTACTCATAATAAGAATCTATGGGCCACTATAGTTTCGAAACTGACATTTTTTTATGTTCTTCTTTGCTCTTTGCATGACTGGATGACTTGGGTTATATTGTTTACAAATAATCTAAAAAGGGTGACGTTTTCTGAAATACTTATGTTTAATGTTATTTGAAACCTATATGATTGTAGCATTATCATAACAGATATAGTATTATACTCAACTGAAATATATCTGCCATGATTGAACTTGGTCTAAGGTTCCATATCATGAATTGCTTTTTTCTTCTATTCAGCTATTTAATTCTTTTTTCAAACTTATTTGTCTCCATTATTACTTCCGTGTAGAACCTAAATAGAATTCCAATTTTGGAGCCTATGATTTCAAAGACCAAATTAAATTCGTTCAGTTTTGTATAATTCATTACTAAATTAATATTTACTAACTGCATTCTTGAATATATTTTTTATATTGCAGCTGAATTATCTGATGGGTTATTTTTAAGATGAGTAAAAGAAGACGCTGGGTTGCTCATTTGGATTGTTGCTTCTCCATTCTGGAGATGGACCATCCATAGGAAAACTGGGAAAACAAGAAGACAAATTAACATGGTTACACCGAGGAGCATGCTCATCTACTGGGATTTTCTGTATTTTATTGTCTTATGCCTATACAGGTTGATGTTATTCTTTTAGGAGCTATTTACGAATGGTGCTAAAATACTTATAATTTTGTTTTAAATATTTCGAATTTTATAACTATAGCATTTATTGTATATCAACTACTGAATTCCTTTAGTTACTGCCTAATAGATATTAATGCTTTCAAGGGCATGTTTAGTCACCATTTGATATAACTGTCATTATAAACAAAATGGTGAAAGAAAATATAGCATGACCACATGTTCCAGTTGCATTGTTTATGGTTACACATATATTGGTGTTATTGATTCTTTCTCCTACTGTTTTCCACGTAATTAAGGAAGCTTAAGTTTATAAAGCAACATGTTATCTACTTACATGTGCAAAAATCTCTTATTATCGTAGCTCATGAAAAAAGGGTTGACGTTCATTTAATATCATCTATCTGCAATATTATCGTGTACATCATACGTTCGTTTATATTGTTTATATTTGTTTATTTTGCAACATTTATATATATACACACACATATGTATGTGTGTGCGCACGTGTGTATTAGGTGTGAGCAAAAAACCGAAATAAAACCGAAACCGATAAAAATCGAACCGAAAAAAAAACTAAAACGGAAATCGAAACCAAAAATCAAAAAATCGAACCGTATTAATATTTCGGTTTCGGTTTTAAGTCCAAGCCGAATCGAAAAAACCGAACCAAACCGAATTATAAAATGTTGCACATTGTCTCTTGCTGCATGTTGTTTTGTATTATATAGTATATACACACTGACCACTGCTTCACTTATTTGATTTAGCTGAATACAGGATTAGGGGTTGATTAATATAAAATGTCCATTTTTGTTTCTATAGATTCTTGGATGTTTTGAATTGAAGATGAAAGTTGAGGTACTAGTAGACTATTTTCTAGAATTCCAAGTTGCTGCTGGTCTGCTGTAGTGTGGCTCAATGGAGTGCTCCTGCACATTTTCTTTTTCTTTTGTTTCTTGTCTTCGGCTTAGAGCTAGCTAGCTTAGCTTTGTACTACTTTGGATGACTTATAGTCTATTAGTCTGTACTCTGTGCCATGAGTCTCAACACACTCGGTTGAAACAATTTATTTTAATTTCTTTCATGGTTGTTCAAATTTATAATATTTTTTGTTTAAATTGGTTCTAAAATCGAAACCGAGCCGATAAAAACTGAAACCGAGGTTTTGAAACCGAAACCGATGCTTCGGTCACGGTTTCGGTTATCGATTTCTAAAACCGAGGTCTTTCAGTTCCGGTTTTGTTTTTACCCCAAAACCGAACCGAACCGGGATTTGCTCACCCTTAGTGTGTATATGTATATATTTAAAAAAATGTATATATATTACACAATATTTGTGGAACAACAATCCACGCGCGAAGCACGTGCCGTTACGCTCGTATGTGTGTGTGTGTGTGTGTGTCTATATATATATATATATATATCTGTGTGTGTGTGTGTGTCGCTCTCTTCTTTTTAAAAAATCACACATTTTTGGTTTCAAAAAACAAAATGACTACAATCATTTATATGCATAAACAATATGTTTATCATACACTACGTTACATTTTTAACTTCAAATAACTCTGTAGATCTTTGTCATTTTTTTACAAAATTATTCATATTATTTACTCTTAAGTCAATATATTTTAACCAATTAAATAATTTCAAATTTATCATTTTTAAAAGAAATAATTTAAATAATATTTATTAATTCAACTAAAATAATTAAAATATGTCAGTTTCGACATGAATACTTGCTTATATAATAAAAACTATAAAATTATTGTTTTACTTTGAAGAAATATTAATAACATGACACATAACATTTATAAATAACAACAACAATAATTTATAATATGCTTATTTTGTTGGATATTCATCGTATGTTGACATTAAATCATAAATACTATATTTTATAATATTATCCTGTGCAATACACGAGTTACATACTAGTTATCTATGAATGCAAAAAAGTCCAACGTGCTGTGAGAATATATAATGTCACATTTTATTAGGAAAATGATACATATAAAATTAATAATGAAAATAATCAAATATTTCTTCTAATTGCATGACTGTGCAGTTTAATATAATTCTAGTGTGGCGCTAAGGGCATCCCAATATGTTCTTCCTAATATCGCAATTAAAATAATAAAACTCAATAAATTTTGTATGCTTTCTAATACCACATTATCTCTCCATTCTTATCTCTCACTCAATCATTATTTGTCGAACTTATCACGTGATAAGCTAATCTAAAAACTCTATCTCTCGTAATCGCTGTCTTCTTCGCATCTCTTGCGGAAAAATTCAAATTCATACAGTAATCTCTTAATTGTTTGGTGATCTGAAAACCCTAATCTCTTACTTCCTCTTTTAGTTTTCTTAATTCAAACCTTATTCACAGTTTTTGTATATTCCTCGGCATTGCGGCATCGAATTCGTTGATCGGTTATAGATATAGAGTTTAGCTCGTTGATCGGTTTTAGAAATGAGGACGAACGGATATCGAGCAAAATAGAAATAGGGTAAAACAATGTGGTAGGATGGTAGCCCCTATTTTTTAAGTGTGTAGTATTAAGAAGAGTGTAATACTAATTCTCTGTGGTATTTTTTAGTCGTGGTATTAGGAAGAACATATTAGGGTGCCCTTAGCACCACACTAATTCTATATTCAATCACCATATAATAAAGCACAAGCCAACTGTTAACTTTACCAGGATGACTGTTAGTGATGATCAGACATATATGTAAATTATAGTCCTCTCGTGATTTTACTTGACAATGTTTATATCAAAACATCGGATGAAGGACAAGCACCATTATATATCCACGTGGTTAAGACACTTTAAAATGGTATGAGATGTCATAGTTTGAGCCTCATTTTGCGGAATTTAACCCATTTATATGTAGTATGTTATATATACTGCTTGCACTTGTGTATAAAGTATCCAATTTAATTAAAAAAACATCAGGTGAAAGCATTCAATATTGCCAAAGTTAAAAATAAAAGTCAGTATTAATAGTTAAAATATGTTTGCTATGAATGTGAAATGATCATGACTCTAAAAGAAACTATCTTTATTTGAACTTGAAAATGACGTAAATACTTGAAAAGTTCTTATTTAAGGTACTTGAGCTTGGCGAGAGGAGTTGTGTAACGACCCGACTTTTCGAACCTCGAAAGTAGACACTAAATACATCCACGGTACTCGTGTGCCAAACATCCAAGTGCCGGAAAGTCGAATTCTTGGGTAAAATAAAAAATAAAAGGAAGTAGAACAAGGAAGAAAGAGCAGAACATCAGAATCTCACAGCGGAACGGAAATATATAATATCAACATAGTACAAAGGGTTACTTTGAATAAAGAAATTTCAGAGTTACAAAAACCTAAGTACCATCATCAGCCTGGACAGTTATAACTGCCTGTCCTCACAATGTTGATGTGTACATAACTAATACAGTACAACTGAAATAGAAATAGGTAGATGGATAATGGAAGCCTCCAGCTCGCCTTCTGAACTTTAAAGCATTCAAAGTAAAACCTGCCATACTCAGCCTATTCGAAGGAGTACGTGAGGGTTTTAGGGAAAACAAAAACCGCGCGTCAGACTTCAGTCTGGTATGAGAAACTCAAGGTACATATTGCATGTAACAACACTGAGGGGACCATGCAGATTACCACTCCTATTTTCCTCTCAAAAGAATACAACCATTGATTAAGTTTACTATAGTTGTATAATAGATAATGTCTAGGGTGTAGAATATAAATAATTCATATAGCTGGAATGGTTACATTGGTTACATTCAACAACTATTAAGTGTACAAACAAAACCGATAAGACGCATTCGCATATTGGATTTTCCATCGGAGATCTCTCAATATAGATCTGAACTCCATGCACAAGGGTCAGACCTCCGAGTGTCGTGTATCTCTAGATAAAATATACCATAAGGTAAACACAACTGGCCCACGCACGAAACGCCGAAGTGCACCACATGGAACCAAATATATCCAACTCTCGCGTGCAACTTCAAAAGGCCCCGCAACAATTCGATAATAAGCATACACTAGATATGGAGTCAATATATCCTGTCGTAGGTTAGCAAAACCCCAAATTGTGCTCCGACTCTGTTTCTATCCATATCCGATGTCGAGGTTCCATTCGGTATCTTTCACATGAGTCGTCATCACTCGAACAGAACAAGAATTCTCAGATGGAATCCCGCAATACGATCGATCTTAGAATCACACATAGATTCCTTCGCAGATCTCGGAATCACACATGGATTCCAATACATCAACAGATCTTGGAATCACACATAGATTTCTTCATAGACCTAAGAATCACTATATGTGTTCAAGCATCTCAACAGATTTCGAATTGCCATATAGACTTCACTTCACAACCACTTCCAAAACATAGAGCGCGTATACTAGTTTTGAAGTGGTTTTCGATAAGTAGAACACTTACCAATCTCGGTCTCCTCAAAACCAGTCGCTAATTTAAGGTCAAGTTCTATAGTCGATTAACCGACTATAATTCACACAATAGATGATTGCATATGGAAAACAGCCTCGCTTAATTTCCATAATAATTGAAAAATAATCCAAGGCACTATCAAGGTCACGAAGCATGATAAACAGCCAAATCACTATCAAGTCACATAGCATGATAATATTCAAAGCACGATTAACTCATATAAACGGCTTCTAATCCTTTTCCCCATTTAATTAATCTTTCATTAATTAAAACTCCTTTTATTAGCAAAACTCCTTTTTAACTAATAAAACTTCATTTGTCAAATAAGACCTCATTTATCTAATAAGACATCACTTATCTAATAACACATCACTTATCTAATAAGATATCACTTATCTAATAAGACATAAACTTCATTTGTCAAATAAGACTTCACTTATCCAATAAGACATCATTTATTAATAAGACATCATTTATTAATCAATAACTTATACTCGATTAATATTCTTTTATATACTAGTGTATATATTCATCATATATATATAAAAGTTGTATATATATATATTCTACTAATTCGCTATTCCTTTAGTCTTCAATACCTAAAAAGGTTTTAATATTGTAACACCCCGTGAATTCTATAACATTAAGCTTCACAAATTAAAGTGTAATTAATTCTAAATGAAAGAATTAAGGGAAATGGGTTATACCATTGCGTTCGTCTCGGAATTCTGCTTGAGATAGAGTCCGAGTTTGCGCGAATCGGACTCCGTATGAAGGAGTTATGACCTTCGGAAGTTTCAGAATAAAATTTAAATTCAAACAGCTCAGTTTTAAATTCGAAATTCGAAAACAGGTTCAAACTAGGATGGGCGGGAAAATTCCCGCCCAGAGACCAGGTCGACCATAGGGTCGACCAGGGTATCGACCTGGCCACCCCAGGTGAACCATAGTGTCGACTTGGGTGTCGACCTGTCAGTCGACCTGCCTGGTCGACCTGGCTGGCTAGGTCTGGCTCTGGCTCGAATTTCTATGGCTCGGTGTGTCACTAGGGCTAACATGCCACCTCTTGATTGGCTCCTTGAACTTTGTATGGTATAGATTCCTCCTGTCTTCATCTAATGGCTCAAAACAATTTAAAAATCTTTAAATACACCCTAAGTCTCAATTGAAAATTCACATAAAAAAATAAGATGGGAGTCGTCATGCTGCTAGGAAGGAATTGAGCATAGCCGTCAAGAGAGAGAAGCTTAGAGACAAATCAAATTAAGAAGAAGATTAAAGTTTAATCAAATAAATCAACGCAACTTTAGTCTACCCAAAGGAGCGCATCTCAATTTCAGAATTCAGAATCCAGAATTCAAGATTCTGCATTCGTTGTAAGTATAGTGACTTTTCAGAATATGAATAAAAACTGTGATGTGATTCGATGTAAATGAAAATAGAATTGTGTTATTGTATAAATTCTGTGTATTGTAACGATTCTGTCATGACTTGTGTATTGATGTTTGGGGCATAAATTGATTGATGCAAGCCTATTGAACAATTGTATATGAAAATAATGGCACTTGCAAGTTTGTGGCAAAAACTAGAATTTGATCCCTTTATGTTTATACCTATGGCATGGATATATACATTCACTAAGTCTAAATTAAGGCTTATGTAAACATGTTCTAGATTTGAAACCTTTTATACCTACTTGACCCAAAAACTATGATATCGTTCTCATGTTTATTTGAAAGTATAATTGGATCTATGTTAAGTATCGTTTGGGTTTCATAAACTATGCAAGTTCATGTTTATTTGCAAGTATAATTGGATCTATGTTAAGTATCGTTTGGGTTTCATAACCAATGCAAGTTCATGTTGAAATAGGCTGTGTGATTAGATGTTATAATTGGACATTTTGGTGAATATACAACATGCTAGTTTTGTGGTCGACATTATGCCAAGTTAAACATGTTTAAACGCAAGTTTGTATTAGCCTAAACTATGCCATTTCATATGTTACCTATTTAGTTATACTTTGATTTGAATGCAAGTTCACATGACCCATCATTTATGTTAGTATTGCTAAATTGCAAGTTCATGCGCCACACACCTTTATGTATTACATGTTCTTGATTTCCCCTTTTTCTCACGTTTATAAAATTGGGCTGAATTGTGACAAGCCCAACACATGTTGCGAACAAACGGGGGTAATAACGTTGGGTGTAAAACATGAAAATATATGTTGGCATGGTTGGCACATGCCAACGACGATGATATTTAAGCGGTATGAATTGATATAACCAAGAATAAAAGATATGACATTTACATATATAATTGTGAAATAATAAAATATGTAAATTTAGAAAACACGATATGCTTAACCCGAGGTTGGATTGAGTTGTGATGTAAACCTTCCCGGACCCGCCCGGCTGTCCAGTAGTCACAACAATACCTATCCAATGTGGGTGGTTAAGCATTGAGCCCAATAATGACCCGAGGTTAGACTGAGCTACGGTGTAAACCTGCCCGGAACCGACTGGCACATCCAGTAACCGTAGCAATATCTGTCTAATGTGAGTGGTCAGGTGCTCTAAGAGGCTAAGGACAGATGGTAGGGTTAAGTCAACTATAACACTTAACCAAATTCAACATGTTAACAAGAATTGATGGGTGGGGTTTGGTAAATACAGACACTTAACCACTTAACATGTTTGGCTAGAAAATCCTGGTAACGAGGGACCCGTTTCAGCAGTAACCCAAGTTAGGTATCATGGTACCCTGAAACTAGGCAGGGTGGGGCACGATTACTGGGCTGATTGTAAGCGGTCAAACGACGGCGGTGGGTGCACAGTATAGGTCTAATGGGGTGCGGGTGTGCACACACTCCAGAGCAGACAACCAGGGCACTGGGGACACCAGTAGTATAACCTATGCCTTCTAGAATTTGTGTTGGGGTCGCCACCATGGGTCTTGATACACCCCATGGTGGGACCAGCATAGGTATCTACAATTCTTGGGGGGCGTATGACACATGTTAACGCGAGTAGGAGCCGATCTTTAAATAAAAATGGGGATCACTTCACCCTCAGCATGGGGTGCCAGTTAGAATAAACTCAAGTAGGTGTAGAGATATAGTAGGGGTGTGATAGTACATTTGACACTTCCTTAGCTTGTGACACTTTCCTATTTTCAGTTTATGTCTATCATACCCTTTTTCTTATTCACATACTGAAGAGTTACTAGATTTACTCAGGCTTTATGTCTGACTCTATTTTCTTTTCGTCTTCTTTTCTTTCGTTTCCCCCCTCCCCAGGTCCATAGGGAGGAAACAACTCAGCTCAGTCAGACTCTTTACAAGCTCCAAGAACGTAGATGTATGATTTGGATCTCTTTTGCTCGGATTATGGCCTTGGATATCACTATGGGGATTTTTTTCACTTTATTTATGTTTTATGCTTCTTTAATAATCAAGACAGTAATAAGGTTTTAATGTTGGAAGTATTTTGAGACAATTATGGAATGTTTTGTTTGAACACGTATTAATGAAATAAAAGTCTGTTTGGTTTCCGTTGTTTAAAATATGTGTATTTATATATGTCTTGAGTTTATCTGTGGCTTTTACTTATAAACCTCCACCAAAGTTAAGTCATTCCCTTTGTGAGTGACCTTAACGGAGGTGCGGTGTTTCACTTGGTATTAGAGCATAGGTTGACCAGACAAGATAAAAGTTTTTGAAATTTTTTTCAAAAAGAATGTTTAAAGAAGCATTTTTCAAGAAAAAGTGTTGTATTTTAAAAGACATAATCCCCCAAAGCCATATGCACTATCTCTCTCTATCCTTTGTTTTGAATCTTTCCTTTCTGTTTCAGCATGTCTGGGGACCTTACTCCCCATCTACAGATGCTTTTACTCCTCCTCCTCTACGTGAACCAGCAAACTGAAGAATCGTAAAACAAGAAGACGGATAATAGTCAAGGAGGAAAGGAACACAACAATAATAACAAGACACATGAGAAAACGAAATGTTATTTTTGTGGCATAGTTGGACATGTGGTGAATGACTGCAGAAAGAAGAAGAGGAAGATGAGTGCTACTTGCTTCCATTGCGGTGAGGCTGGACACATGGCTAAGGACTACCCTAAGAAGCAAGGGCAAGGCCCACAAGCAGGACCTTCTGGGGTACCTCTTTAACTTCTTCTCCTGGATGCTTTGTTTTATCCTGCTTATCTTCTCAATTCTATCTTGAGAACTTTAGGTAGAAATATTTCTGTAGAAAGCTTAGTTTATCTGTATGATCATCCAGTTCGCACTCTCTTTGATTCTGGTGCATCACACTCCTTTATTTCATCTGCTTTAGTAGAATCTCTGCATCTAGACACTTGTATGATAGAGGATCCCTTAGTAGTTTCAAATCCAATTGGGGGCTCCGCTTAGTTGTCAATGGTTTGTTTGGGTTTGAAAATCTCTATTCTCAGCGTTGAGTTTAGTTGTAATGCCTTTGTTTTGGGCTTCTCGGGATATGGTTTGATCTTAGGCACGGACTGATTATCCAGTAATAGTGTCATTCTTGATTGTGAGAAAAGAGTAGTTAGACTCTTGACTTGGCTTGGTAACACTCTAGAAATTTCTTGTAATCCCTTGAATACTGTTATGCTTAGTTATCTAGAGTCGCTTGATGCTTCTGATGAGAATTTGCAATCAGTTAGAGTAGTCCGGGAATATCCGGATGTCTTTGAGGAGGTGAAAGGCTTACCTCCGAGGCGGGAAATAGACTTCCGCATATATCTTGTGGATAATGCAAAGCCTGTAGCTTTACCTGTCAGACACATGGCTCCAAAGGAGAGAAAGGAGCTCAGCAAGCAGGTTAGAGAACTTCTCGAAAAGGGGTTCATTAGACGGAGCATTTCGGAATGGGGTGCTCCAGTGGTGTTCGCAACCAAAGCGGACGGTTCGCTTCGCCTTTGCGTCGACTATAGGGAGTTAAACAAATTGACCAAGAAAAATAGGCACCCTCTTCCCCGAATCGACGATTTGTTTGATCAGCTTGTAGGAGCGTCGGTCTTCTCCCAACTTGATCTGGCAACTGGGTTCCATCAGCTAAGAGTAGCTGAAGATAGCATTGATAAGACGACGTTCAGAACCCCAGACGGTTTCTTCGAGTGGCTTGTCATGCCTTTCGGCTTGACAAATGCACCTGCTTATTTTGTAGACCTAATGAGCAGGGTGTTTAGAGAATTCCTCAACAAATTCGTGGTTGTCTTCGTAGATGATATCTTAATCTTTTCAAAGAATGAGGAAAAGCATGCTCAGCATCTGAAAGAAATCATGGAAACTCTCCGTTCGCATCAGCTAAAAGCCAAATTCTCTAAGTGCCACTTTTGGAGAAAGGAGGTAAGATTTCTGGGGCATATAGTGTCCAAAGAGGGGTTGGCTGTGGACCCCGCGAAAGTGGTGGCAGTACAAGATTGGAAGACACAAAGAAATGCAACCGAAGTTCGAAGCTTTCTTGGGCTAGCCGGTTTTTACCGAAAGTTTATTAGGGATTTCGCGAAAATCTCAGCCCTACTCACAAGGCTAACAAAGAAGAATCTGACGTTCACTTGGGATTTGGACTGCGAGTTTGCTTTCCAACGATTAAAAAGGGCTCTCACAACAGCCCCAGTTCTAACCTTGCCAGATGGAAGCAAAATGTTCATAGTATACACGGATGCATGTGGAACGGGACTAGGCGCTGTTCTAATGCAAGAAGTAAGGGTAGTAGCTTATGGCAGAAGACAATTGAAAGTTCATGAAAAGAACTACCCAACCCACGATCTTGAGTTAGCCGCCATTGTCTTTGCGCTTAAGTCTTGGCGCCATTATCTCCTAGGTGAGAAGTTTGAATTATACACTGACCATAAATCATTGAAATATCTCTTCTCGCAAAAGGATCTTAACTTGCGACAACAAAGATGGATGGAGTTTCTTACCTCGTATGACTTTGAAATTTCCTATACTCCCGGAAAAGGCAACGTGGTAGCAGACGCGTTGAGCCGAAAGAAACTGACCTTAAGCCCGCTCTTTGTGGAAAGGCAAAGCTTGGAGTATGTAGCCAGTTTTAACTTTAGGCCCTCCTCAGATTTTGTACCGAGTTTACTAGCATCTCTCGAAGTACGCCCTACTCTCTTGGACTCAATAGGGGCTGCACAACGTGAAGACCCTCAACTAGTTGATGTGATTGATAAACTTATTAGGGGTGAGACTTCTAGTCACCTCAGTAGATACGCCATCGATGATAAGGGTTGGCTGAGGCGAGATGGAAGATTATGCGTCCCACAAGCAAAGGAGTTGACAAAGAAGGTTCTCGGGCAAGCGCATCATTCCAAGATGACTATACACCCTGGCGGTGATAAGATGTACAAGGATATAAAAAGGACTTTCTTTTGGAGCGGCATGAAGCAAGACGTGGCATATTTCGTTTCTAAGTGCATGACCTGCCAACAGGTCAAGGCGGAACAGAAGAAGCCTGGAGGACTACTTCATCCTTTAGAGGTCCCACAGTGGAAGTGGGATATCATTTCAATGGACTTCATTGATGGACTGCCTAGGTCGAGAAGAGGCAACACTAGCATTTGGGTAATAGTGGATAGGCTTACTAAAAGCGCCCACTTTATACTTATCAAGAGTATAAGGACTGCCGCCTCTCTACCATCTCTTTATCTCAAGGAAATAGTTCGACTCCATGGGATACCCTCCAGCATTGTTAGTGACCGAGACCCTATCTTCACAAGTGAGTTTTGGCGGAGTCTGCAAGAAGCTGTAGGCACACAGTTATGTTTGAGCACGACCTATCACCCCCAAACCGATGGCCAGACGGAAAGGGTGAATAGAGTTTTGGAGGATCTTTTAAGACTTTGCGTTCTTGACTTTGGAGGGACGTGGGAGCATCACCTTCCTTTAGTAGAATTTGCCTACAACAATTGCTACCAAGCTACCATAGGCATGGCACCCTTTGAAGCCTTGTATGCAAGACCGTGCAAATCACCAACTTGTTGGTGGGAGTCTACAGATAAGCTTATACTTGTGCCAGACATGATTCGAGAGACTTCGGAGAAAGTGGACTTGATACGTAGGAGAATGAAGACAACCCAAGACAGACAGAAATCCTACGCCGACAAAAGAAGGACCGACCTTGAGTTTGAGGTTGGGGACAGGGTTTTCCTTAAGGTATCTCCCTTAAGGAACGTCGTTCGCTCTGGATCCGCAGGAAAGCTAGCACCAAGATTTGTAGGACCGTTTCCTATCATCGAGAAGATTGGGAAGATGGCCTATAGATTAGAGCTACCCGAGAGACTGGCCGGAGTTCACAACGTCTTTCATGTTTCTCACCTCCGGAAGTGTTTGCATGAGTCTGCGGAAGTGGTAGAACCTAGCACTCTAGAAGAAGCCGAAGCGGAAGTGGTAGAACCTAGCACTCTAGAAGAAGCCGAAGTGGAACGTGAAGCAACTGTGAGGAAAGTTCCAACCCGCATCTTAGGAACTGAAGTGAAAAAGCTACGCAACCGCGAAGTCAAACTCGTTAAAGTTCAGTGGAGCGATGTCGGGGAAGACGCGACTTGGGAAACTGAGGACAGAATACGCGCTGCCTACCCTCTTCTTTTTGAGGGTACATCTTTGATCTCTCTTTTCCCTTAAGTTATGCTTTATCTATCTTTTTAGGTATATCTCCTCGGTCCTTTTCCTAACTCCTTAGGTAGAAAACAAATGGATGCAAACATGTATTTGGAAACATGTTATGGATGATGGCTGCAAATGGTTGCTAGTGGTTGCTCGTGGATGCATATACACACACACCCTAGGTTATAGATTGGCTCAGTCACTTCATATTGCATATGCATATATGTATTCTCATTTGTATATGATTGAAACTTGATATGCTGTCATATGGTCGTCGCATTTGTATGAATAGTTGTGCACTCATGTAGAATTATGAGTAAGAAAAATTTGCATACATAATGGATTCATGACACTTACGTGATTCGCATTAAGGAGGTCAACTGAATCAGTAGACCGCCTGATGTCTGCATTAGATAAGGAATGTACACACACTATGCATAGATCACGAAGCATTAGAAGTCTTTTAAGGACAGTGGACGCCTGTGTTTGTTGGTTGAGTAGATGGACTGCTGGATGGTAGGATATACATTCTTCCTAACTTGAAGATTTTGGGGACGAAATCCTTTTAAGGGGGGAGAGTGTAACACCCCGTGAATTCTATAACATTAAGCTTCACAAATTAAAGTGTAATTAATTCTAAATGAAAGAATTAAGGGAAATGGGTTACACCATTGCGTTCGTCTCAGAATTCTGCATGAGATAGAGTCTGAGTTTCGCGAATCGGACTCCGTATGAAGGAGTTATGACCTTCGGAAGTTTCAGAATAAACTTTAAATTCAAACAGCTCAGTTTTAAATTCGAAATTTGAAAACAGGTTCAAACTGGACTGGGCGGGAAAATTCCCGCCCAGAGACCAGATCGACCATAGGGTCGACCGGGGGGTCGACCTGGCCACCTCAGGTCGACCATAGTGTCGACCTGGGTGTCGACCTGCCAGTCGACCTGCCTGGTCGACCTGGCTGGCTAGGTCTGGCTCGAATTTATGTGGCTTGGTGTGTCGGCTGACATGTCACCTCTTGATTGGCTCCTAGAACTTTGTATGGTCTAGATTCCTCCTGTCTTCATCTGACGGCTCAATACAATTTAAAAATCTATAAATACACCCTAAGTCTCAATTGAAAATTCACATAAAAAAATAAGATGGGAGTCGTCATGCTGCCAGGAAGGAATTGAGCATAGCCATCAAGAGAGAGAGAGAAGCTTAGAGATGAATCAAATTAAGAAGAAGATTAAAGTTTAATCAAATAAATCAACGCAACTTTAGTCTACCCAAAGGAGCGCACCTCAATTTCAGAATCCAGAATCCAGAATTCAAGATTCTGCATTCGTTGTAAGTATAGTGACTTTTCAGAATATGAATAAAATCTGTGACGTGATTCGATGTAAATGAAAATAGGATTGTGTTATTGTATAAATTCTGTGTATTGTAACGATTCTGTCATGACTTGTGTATTGATGTTTATGGCATAAATTGATTGATGCAAGCCTATTGAACAATTGTATATGAAAATAATGGCACTTGCAAGTTTCTGGCAAAAACTAGAATTTGATCCCTTTATGTTTATACCTATGGCATGGATATATACATTCACTAAGTCTAAATTAAGGCTTATGTAAACATGTTCTAGATTTGAAACCTTTTATGCCTACTTGACCCAAAAACTATGATATCGTTCTCATGTTTATTTGCAAGTATAACTGGATCTATGTTAAGTATCGTTTGGGTTTCATAAACTATGCAAGTTCATGTTTATTTGCAAGTATAATTGGATCTATGTTAAGTATCGTTTGGGTTTCATAACCAATGCAAGTTCATGTTGAAATAGGCTATGTGATTAGATGTTATAATTGGACATTTTGGTGAATATACAACATGCTAGTTTTGTGGTCTACATTATGCCAAGTTACACATGTTTAAACGCAAGTTTGTATTAGCCTAAACTATGCCATTTCATATGTTACCTATTTAGTTATACTTTGATTTGAATGCAAGTTCACATGACCCATCATTTATGTTAGTATCGCTAAATTGCAAGTTCATGCGCCACACACCTTTATGTATTACATGTTCTTGATTTCCCCTTTTTCTCACGTTTATAAAGTTAGGCTGAATTGTGACAAGCCCAACACATGTTGCGAACAAACGGGGGTAATAACGTTGGGTGTAAAACATGAAAATATATGTTGGCATGGTTGGCACATGCCAACGACAATGACATTTAAGCGGTATGAATTGATATAACCAAGAATAAAAGATAGGACATTTACATATATAATTGTGAAATAATAAAATATGTAAATTTAGAAAACACGATATGCTTAACCCGAGGTTGGATTGAGTTGTGATGTAAACCTGCCCGGACCCGCCCGGCTGTCCAGTAGTCACAACAATACCTATCCAATGTGGGTGGTTAAGCATTGAGCCCAATAATGACCCGAGGTTAGACTGAGCTACGGTGTAAACCTGCCCGGAACCGACCGGCACATCCAGTAACCGTAATAATATCTGTCTAATGTGAGTGGTCAGGTGCTCTAAGAGGCTATGGACAGATGGTAGGGTTAAGTCAACTATAACACTTAACCAAATTCAACATGTTAACAAGAATTGATGGGTGGGGTTAGGTAAATACAGACACTTAACCACTTAACATGTTTGACTAGAAAATCCTGGTAACGAGGGACCCGTTTCAGCAGTAACCCAAGTTAGGTATCATGGTACCCTGAAACTAGGCAGGGTGGGGCACGATTACTGGGCCGATTATAAGCGGTCAAACGACGGCGGTGGGTGCACAGTGTAGGTCTTACGGGGTGCGGCCGTGCACACACTCCGGAGCAGACAACCAGGGCACTGGGGACACCAGCAGTATAACCTATGTCTTCTAGAATTTGTGTCGGGGCCGCCACCATGGGTCTTGATACACCTCATGGTGGGACCAGCATAGGTATCTACAATTCTTGGGGGCCGTATGACACATGTTAACGCGAGTAGGAGCCGATCTTTAAATAAAAATGGGGATCACTTCACCCTCAGCATGGGGTGCCAGTTAGAATAAACTCAAGTAGGTGCAGAGATATAGTAGGGGTGCGATAGTACATTTGACACTTCCTTAGCTTGTGACACTTTCCTATTTTCAGTTTATGTCTATCATACCCTTTTTCTTATTCACATACTGAAGAGTTACTAGATTTACTCAGGCTTTATGTCTGACTCTATTTTCTTTTCGTCTTCTTTTCTTTCGTCCCCCGCCCCCCAGGTCCACAGGGAGGAAACAACTCAGCTCAGTTAGACTCTTTACAAGCTCCAAGAACGTAGATGTATGATTTGGATCTCTTTTGCTCGGATTATGGCTTTGGATATCACTATGGGGATTTTTGTCACTTTATTTATGTTTTATGCTTCTTTAATAATCAAGACAATAATAAGGTTGTAATGTCCGTTGTTTAAAATATGTGTATTTATATCTGTCTTAAGTTTATATGTGGCTTTTACTTATAAACCTCCACCAAAGTTAAGGCATTCCCTTTGTGAGTGACCTTAACAGAGATGGGGTGTTTCAAATATACTTAACCCTCCGGTATAAGTTTAATCACAATTCATTTCTATGATTTCCTTTATAACTTCAATACTTCAAAATGTATTCATATACTTATCCCTCCGGTATAAGTATATCAATAATTCATTTCTAAGGTTTCCTTTATAACTTCAATACTTCAAAACGTATTCTTATACTTATCCCTCCAGTATAAGTATATCCATAATTAATTTCTATGATTTCCTTTATAACTTCAATACTTCAAAACGTATTCATATACTTATCCCTCTGGTATAAGTATATCTATAATTCATTTCTAGGATTTCTTAAAATATAATCAAAGAGGTTAAAACCATTGTTTAATGAAGAACCTCTTCTCTTTTATAACTCAAACATCTTATTCAATATCTTTATTCTGAAAGATTCTTATACTTGTTTCTATCTTTAAAATCAATTATTAAAGATCTAAGTATATTCAAAATCATTAAACCGTATATTCCAGTTTAACCACATTCCAAGGGTTTCAAAACAAGTGTTGCTAAAACAATGTTTACAACAAACCAAGACAATCTTTATAATTTATCTTTAAACGCTTATTTAAAGATTGAATTATATTTACTTCCATGATATAATCTGAGTGGGTTAAAGACTAATGTAATTAACACATTGTCACGACAAACCCAAAACCATTTTATGCTTATAGAAATCACACTTCGTGCACTTAACTCGTATCCGACATTATCAACATAACTATCCCTCAGTCAAGAGTGAGGCCAGGTAAGTTAAAGCACTGGTTTCATATCACCCCTTGCCTAGACACCCCGATCTTGACACTCACAAATAGATAAGCCTACTAGTCGGCTTATTAGAACTAAGCACAGTAATCATGATATTCAATAAACAAGTAATTAGCAAGTGCACTTATATGACTATTCTAGATTCACACACTTTCAAACTTACTTCAATTTAACATACAAGTTAAACAACCATTTTAATATGATAAGAAATCACTAAGGATTTCATTGCAAAGTTTCATACAAAGTGTTGAAAACGCAACAATTCAAACTGCATCATAGCGACTATCGCTATAAGTTCACTTTCAAGTTCAAGTCCATAATATGTCAATCCATACTAATCCTTATGTTCTTTGTTTCAAATCCATTCCACTTGTTATACAAGTCAATTCAAATCCAAGTCCATTCAAGTCCATTCCAATCCATTAACATGGAACACATATGTCGCTTACTTTTAAAGTAAGAATCAAGTTAACATTTTTAACACAAGTTACTAACATTCAAGCAAATTTAAGCATAGTTAAGGACATGCAAATGGTTTATATTTTCTATCCTAAATAGTGAATAAACTCACTTTAATCCTTAGCAAAATCCAAGATCCAAGAACACGAGCCAAGATCCAAGTTAGCAACCTTCTTTCTTTCCTTCCTTTCCTTGCTTTTTCCTCCTTCCTCCTTCAAAGTAGCTCACGGTCTATTCTTGAAAATGGAGAGGGGCTTGGATTTTTCAACTTCTAACTTCTTAGAAGGTCTTGTAATGTTGTAGGAAGGCTTCACTCAAAGTTTGAGTTGTGTAACAACCCGTATTTTAAATAACATGTTATAATGTAAATCAAGGCAGAATTAAATTCTAAAATCTGAATCAAGGGAAACGGGCTGTGCCATTGCGTTCATCTCGGAAAAATACGCGAAATAAAGTCCGAGTTTTCGAAAAACGGAGTCCGTATGACCAAGTTGTGTCCCAATGAAGTTTTCAGAAAATTCCAAGCCCAAAAACAGTTCAAATTCAAATTCAGATTCGAAAAGTAACCAAGGCAGAATGGGCGGGATTTTTCCCGCCCCAGGCAGGGTCGACACAGGGGTCGACACCTGTGTCGACCCCCCCCCAATGGGTCGACAACCATGTCGACCCATGGGTCGACACCCATGTCGACCCAGGGGTCGACCCCTCCCCCCCCGGTCGGACCAGTTTTTCTGGTGCACCTGTTTTGGCTCCTGCGTCTTGTTTTGGGGGCTTGTGACGATTTTAGATGGCTTAGATCTATCCTAGGGTTTATCCTATGGCTAAAACTAATACTAAACACTATAAAAAGACCCTAAGACCTAGCTTAAATCATACTATTTCATTTTAGCCTCATGCAGCCGCCATTAAACCTAGAACTCTAAATTAAAAATACAAAGAACAAAATTATAGAAGACGAAGGACGATTCTTGAAGGCTACAACTAGAAGCTACAACAACTACGACGCTTTAGACAACGTATTTGGGGCTATTTGATTTGAAATTTTGATTGCTTGCTTCATATTGTAAGTTCTATGTCACTTTTTAGGCAAAAACGCTAAAATAACATGGACATGCTATGAATTGAAACCAGATTTAGGAACTATTATTAATCCATGTTTATATTGTTTAACTTTGAATCAAAATTTGGGAATATTGCTATGTTAATGTTGCAAGTTAAACTTATCATGATGTTGATGTTGTTATGAATTACTTGGGCTTAATTTTATTGCAAGTTGAACAAATACATGTCCATGGAATCATTATGTTCATTGAAATCCTCATGTTGATTAAACCATGCCTATGATGCTAATTAAACCATGTCTATGATATTAATGAAACTATGCATGTGATGTTAATATACCTATCATGTTAATGACAAATTGGGAATTGCTAGGTCATGATGAAAAGTTGGAATCATTATGTTTATAATGCTAGATGAGAATCATTATGTTAAAAATACTAAATTGGAATCCACTATGCCTATTAGAATTACCATGCCTTTAATGTTTCATGTTTGTAATAAAATTATTAATATGCCCGCAATGATTATTATGCCTAGGATGTAAAGTTGAATTCATCATGTTGAACTAAGTTGGAACCATTACTATGCCAAGTTATCATCATGCTAGTATTGAAACCATGTGATATGTTATAGCCTGTTTATTATGCAAGTGATGTTGGAATTGTCACGTATTCCTATCACATGTTTGGTGTTATTCCCCTTTATCTCTTGAATGGTTTATGCGTGTGAACGAAGTACGTTTATATACGTTAGGGATACGATTGGGTAGAATAGGCAAAACTTGAATTGATTATAATCATAAACCGTGAAATTGGGCATAAGTAGAACATGAAACATGGCACGAAAACTCGACTTGAACATGCCATAACTTGACTTGAAACATGCCTTAGTTGGGCACGAAATTGACATATGAACATGCTATGAAAATAGCACGAATCTGATAAGAACATGGGCATGACTTTAGAAAACAAGAAAGTGGCCAACTCGAGGTTGGGTTGAGTTTGTAGTGTAAACCTGCCCGGAAACGCCCGACAAATCCAGTTGCTACAAACAATAGGATCCAATGTGGGTAGTTGGTCACATCGCGCTTGAACCCGAGTTTGGGTTGAGTTCGTAGCGTAAACCTGCCCGGAACCGCCCGGCAAATCCAGTGGCTACGAACAATAGGATCCAATGTGAGTGGTTCGGTGCATTAACGAATCAATTAATGCCAATTAGGGTTAAGTCATGAACATGAAAAGACAACTTAACCAACTTGAACACGATTTGTAGGGCTAAGTCATGAACTTGAAACGACAACACTTAGCCAACTTGACATGACACGTAAGCGGGTTAAGTCACGGATTTAAATGACATACTTAACCATCTTGACACGACTAGACCGGAAAAGGATTAAGTCACGAATTACATGACTTAATCGGTTAGGTGGGTTAGGTCACGAATTACATGACCTAATCTGTTAGGCGAAACCCTAGACACGACCCTTTTCAGCAGTAACCCTCTAGATGTATCAAGGTACCCTGGGGCTAGGCCGGGTGGGGCACGATTACTGGGCTGATTGTAAGAGGTGAACGACGACAGTGGGGTACGCCAGTGTAGGTTCGGTGGCCTATGGTCGTGCACGTATTCCGGGGCAGACACTGGGTATCCGTAGATTTATCTGTGCATCTTGAATCGTGTCAGGGGTTGACACCCTAGGGCTGATACACCCGAAGGTGGACCCAGCACAGGTGACTACATTCGTGATTAGCCGTATGACACGGACACTTGACGAGCTAGAACTTATAGGGAGCCGATCGACTAGATAATTGCTCCGTAGGACCCCGTACTTGGGTCAGACCCCGTTTCAGGGTCATTTCATGATATTGGGCCGTGGGATTTATTTCATGATTAACTTGTGACATGGACTTAGCATACTAGTACAGTCGATGCAACGAATCTCGAACATGTGATGCTTTATTTGACTTGTCTTGACTTATCCTGATCACCTTAGTCTATCTTGTTCACCTTGACACCATTCTTAAGTTTAGTTCCAGTTCATACATGACAGGTTGTTTTAACCGTTTTTACACCGAAAGTCACTAGGACTTACTCAGTCTTTATGAATGACCCTTTTCCTTTCGCCTCTTTTTCTTTCGTTCCCCCCTCCCCCCCAGGTTCTCAGGGAGGAAACACTAGCTCTTAGCTTGGATATCACTTGCTTTGGCTCAGCATGTACGGTTTGCTATGGCTGCTTCATTTTACTGCACTTGGGGAATAAGCTGTTTTTCTGTTTTAAGTTATTTCTTCTTTGGCTATTATTACAAGACAATTGTAATGAAGGTATTTGAAATGTTTGTAAGAGACATGGTTTACTTTGGAATAAAATGAAGTTTTACTTTGCTCATAAATTCTTCCGCTGTTTACTTAATTATTTATTTATGTTCTGTCTTGTGATAATTCTATGATGTTATCTCGATAATACCCCTCCAAAACTAGTGCATTCCCTTTGTGAGTGACCCTAGCGGAGGTGGGGTGTTACACTTGGTATCAGAGCGGAAGGTTATCAAGACTGGGCAAAAGTTTTGAAAACCTTTTGAATTTTTTTCAAAACCATTTACAAAGAATCACTTTTCAAGAAAAGTTGGTTTATTTCAAAAGGCTATTCCCCAAAAAGCCATTAGCTCTATCTTTGTTTCCTCATTTGAATCTTTTCCTTTTTCGTTTTCAGCTTATCATGGCCGACGATCTTAATCTTCCTGAGGGTGTCAATATACCCACTTGGTTCCGTCGTTTCCTCGAGGCTCGGGCTAATGTGACAGGCCCAGCCATTCCTCCTCCTCATCCTCCTCAACCTCCACGAGAAACTGCTTTTTCAAATATATGCAAGGACTTTAAGGCCATGGGCGGAAAGGATTTCCTAGGAAATGAGACTTTTGTTGAGGCACGGAATTGGTTGAAGGAAACCGAAGACTTGTTTGTTATCTTTGAGGTAGAGGACAATAGGAAAGTACAGTTGGCGGCGTGGCTCATGAAAGAGGAAGCTTCTTATTGGTGGGAAGTCACCAACGCTACTAGGCCCATTGAGACTTGGGCGGACTTTAGAGGGAGATTTGGGCTTAAGTTCTTGTCATCGGCAGAGGAGAGTCTCCAAATGGAACGGTTTCTGGCCCCTAAACAAGGAAATATGACAGTTGAAGAATACGTGAACCGTTTCAATCAGCTTGCTCGCTTCGGATTGGAGTTAGTCAACACTTCTCAGAAAAAGGCGCTACGTTTTGCACGAGGCTTGAACGAGCCACTACATGGTTTGGCCATGACTCATGTGCCCATGGGGGCGACCTTTGAAAGTTTGGTGGATATGGGCCTACTGTATGAGGCAGATAAGAAGGGGAAGAAAGAGGTCAAGCCCAACGATTCTCAGAATAAGAAGGTAGACTCCGAGAAAGGAGGCAAGAACGACAACTCACGTGATAAAAGGAAATGCAATTTCTGTGGTACGGAAGGGCACATAGCCAAGGATTGTAGAAAGAGGAAGAGAAAGCAAGGTGAATGTTTTCATTGTGGCGAGACTGAATACATCAGCAAGGACTGCCCTAAGAAGCAGACCGGACCTTCTGGGGGTACATCTTTAACTTCTTTTTCTAGATGCTTTGTTTTATCTTGTTATTTCCTCGATCCTATCTAGAGAACCATAGGTAGAATCTTTTTGGATGTAAACATGTAATTGAAACATGTTATGATTGCGAAATGGTTGCAAGTGGTGGCAAGTGGTTTCTCGTGGATGCATGAATGCACATTAGGCACTAGATCGGCTCAGACACATTTTCATGTTGCATATGCATGAGTGTTTATTTTGGAGACTTGGTTGTGCTATCATTTGGTTGTTGCATATGATTGAATGTTTGAGCACTCATGTAGAAATTATGAATTATAATAGGAAAAAAAATTTGCATACATATTGGATTCATTTCACTAAACATATTTTGCAGATCAATCAGGCCTGATCATTTGCATTAGATAAGGAACATATACACACACTTTCTGCATATGTTCATACAACATTAGAAATCTTTTAAGGACAATGGCTGCCTGTGGATGATGCTTTGAGTAGATGGATGATGGATGGTAGGATACGTTCTTCCTAACTTGAAGATTTCGGGGACGAAATCCTTTAAGGTGGGGAGAATGTAATAATCCGTATTTTAAATAACATGTTATAATGTAAATCAAGGCAGAATTAAATTCTAAAATCTGAATCAAGGGAAACGGGCTGTGCCATTGCGTTCGTCTCGGAAAAATACGCGAAATAAAGTCCGAGTTTTCGAAAAACGGAGTCCGTATGACCAAGTTGTGGCCCAATGAAGTTTTCAGAAAATTCCAAGCCCAAAAACAGTTCAAATTCAAATTCAGATTCGAAAAGTAACCAAGGCAGAATGGGCGGGATTTTTCCCGCCCCAGGCAGGGTCGACACAGGGGTCGACACCTGTGTCGACCCCCCCAATGGGTCGACACCCATGTCGACCCAGGGGTCGACCCCCCCCCCCCCCCGGTCGGACCAGTTTTTCTGGTGCACCTGTTTTGGCTCCTGGGTCTTGTTTTGGGGGCTTGTGACGATTTTAGATGGCTCAGATCTATCCTAGGGTTTATCCTATGGCTAAAACTAATACTAAACACTATAAAAAGACCCTAAGACCTAGCTTAAATCATACTATTTCATTTTAGCCTCATGCAGCCGCCATTAAACCTAGAACTCTAAATTAAAAATACAAAGAACAAAATTATAGAAGACGAAGGACGATTCTTGAAGGCTACAACTAGAAGCTACAACAACTACGACGCTTTAGACAACGGATTTGGGGCTATTTGATTTGAAATTTTGATTGCTTGCTTCATATTGTAAGTTCTATGTCACTTTTTAGGCAAAAACGCTAAAATAACATGGACATGCTATGAATTGAAACCGGATTTAGGAACTATTATTAATCCATGTTTATATTATTTAACTTTGAATCAAAATTTGGGAATATTGCTATGTTAATGTTGCAAGTTAAACTTATCATGATGTTGATGTTGTTATGAATTACTTGGGCTTAATTTTATTGCAAGTTGAACAAATACATGTCCATGGAATCATTATGTTCATTGAAATCCTCATGTTGATTAAACCATGCCTATGATGCTAATTAAACCATGTCTATGATATTAATGAAACTATGCCTGTGATGTTAATATACCTATCATGTTAATGACTAATTGGGAATTGCTAGGTCATGATGAAAAGTTGGAATCATTATGTTTATAATGCTAGATGAGAATCATTATGTTAAAAATACTAAATTGGAATCCACTATGCCTATTAGAATTACCATGCCTTTAATGTTTCATGTTTGTAATAAAAATATTAATATGCCCGCAATGATTATTATGCCTAGGATGTAAAGTTGAATTCATCATGTTGAACTAAGTTGGAACCATTACTATGCCAAGTTATCATCATGCTAGTATTGAAACCATGTGATATGTTATAGCCTGTTTATTATGCAAGTGATGTTGGAATTGTCACGTATGCCTATCACATGTTTGGTGTTATTCCCCTTTATCTCTTGAATTGTTTATACGTGTGAACGAAGTACGTTTATATACGTTGGGGATACGATTGGGTAGAATAGGCAAAACTTGAATTGATTATAATCATAAACCGTGAAATTTGGCATAAGTAGAACATGAAATATGGCACGAAAACTCAACTTGAACATGCCATAACTTGACTTGAAACATGCCTTAGTTGGGCACGAAATTGACATATGAACATGCTATGAAAATAGCACGAATCTGATAAGAACATGGGCATGACTTTAGAAAACAAGAAAGTGGCCAACTCGAGGTTGGGTTGAGTTTGTTGTGTAAACCTGCCCGGAACCGGCCGGCAAATCCAGTTGCTACAAACAATACGATCCAATGTGGGTAGTTGGTCACATCGCGCTTGAACCCGAGTTTGGGTTGAGTTCGTAGCGTAAACCTGCCCGGAACCGCCCGGCAAATCCAGTGGCTACGAACAATAGGATCCAATGTGAGTGGTTCGGTGCATTAACGAATCAATTAATGCCAATTAGGGTTAAGTCATGAACATGAAAAGACAACTTAACCAACTTGAACACGATTTGTAGGGCTAAGTCATGAACTTGAAACGACAACACTTAGCCAACTTGACATGACACGTAAGCGGGTTAAGTCACGGATTTAAATGACGTACTTAACCATCTTGACACGACTAGACTGGAAAAGGATTAAGTCACGAATTACATGACTTAATCGGTTAGGCGGGTTAGGTCACGAATTACATGACCTAATCTGTTAGGCGAAACCCTAGACACGACCCTTTTCAGCAGTAACCCTCTAGATGTATCAAGGTACCCTGGGGCTAGGCCGGGTAGGGCACGATTACTGGGCTGATTGTAAGAGGTGAACGACGGCAGTGGGGTACGCCAGTGTAGGTTCGGTGGCCTACGGTCGTGCACGTATTCCGGGGCAGACACTGGGTATCCGTAGATTTATCTGTGCATCTTGAATCGTGTCAGGGGTTGACACCCTAGGGCTGATACACCCGAAGGTGGACCCATCACAGGTGACTACATTCGTGATTAGCCGTATGACACGGACACTTGACGAGCTAGAACTTGTAGGGAGCCGATCGACTAGATAATCGCTCCGTAGGACCCCGTACTTGGGTCAGACCCCGTTTCAGGGTCATTTCATGATATTGGGCCGTGGGATTTATTTCATGATTAACTTGTGACATGGATTTAGCATACTAGTACAGTCGATGCAACGAATCTCGAACATGTGATGCTTTATTTGACTTGTCTTGACTTATCCTGATCACCTTAGTTTATCTTGTTCACCTTGACACCATTCTTAAGTTTAGTTCCAGTTCATACATGACAGGTTATTTTAACCGTTTTTACACTGAAAGTCACTAGGAGTTACTCAGTCTTTATGACTGACCCTTTTCCTTTCGCCTCTTTTTCTTTCGTTTCCCCCCAGGTTCTCAGGGAGGAAACACTAGCTCTTAGCTTGGATATCACTTGCTTTGGCTCAGCATGTACGGTTTGCTATGGCTGCTTCATTTTACTGCACTTGGGGAATAAGCTGTTTTTTTGTTTTAAGTTATTGCTTCTTTGGCTATTATTACAAGACAGTTGTAATGAAGTTATTTGAAATGTTTGTAAGAGACATGGTTTACTTTGGAATAAAATGAAGTTTTACTTTGCTCATAAATTCTTCCGATGTTTACTTAATTATTTATTTATGTTCTGTCTTGTGATAATTCTGTGATGTTATCTCGATAATACCCCTCCAAAACTAGTGCGTTCCCTTTGTGAGTGACCCTAGCGAAGGTGGGGTGTTACAAGTTGATTTGGAGTTGGTTTGAGTATGTTTTTAGAAAGTTAGAGAGTAAGAGAGGAAGATTTTTTTTTTGAAGGAAAAGGTAGTGAATCAACATGATTCACGCCTAAAATATATAGCATTCATCAAGTAACCAGTGCGTGTATTTACAACATATGTACAACCAAAACAGCAAAACAGGTCATCGCTACATACGGCCATACAAAAAGGAACCATACATCATAATTAACATTACATAGCTTTAAACATAACAGTAAAACAGCAAAAGGCCAGTGAACCAGTGAGCATCATCGTCAATCATGTGGACCAGTGATCCGCCCCCGCTTGCGAACTCGGTCTGCGATGCTTTCAACATGTCTTTTGCGCTCCATGCCTGCCTAGTCATAGACAAAATTAAGGATAGAATAAATAATACTGTTAGGAGCTTTCAATTTGCGGTTAAATTTTCTGGAGTTGCGTTCATGCCAAAGCAACCAAGTGTAAGCAAAGTTCAACAAAGCGAAAAGAAGACTATCATGAGAGGCATGCAAGGTCGGGTAAATTGAATGCCAAAAAACAAATTGGTCAGCAATGAAATCACTCCAGTGCAAATCAAGGTAAAGCGCAACCAAACATTTTGTCCAAATATAAAAAGAAAAGTCGCAAGCCAAAAATAGATGATGATAGTCCTCGTCGTCATGACCACAAAAAACACAGCCATCCATAACATGCACACCTCTCTGAAGAATTCTGCTAACCGTATTCAATCTACCATGTATCACGACCCACATATGAATTTTGACTTTATCAGGGATTTTGAACCGCCACATATGCTCGAACCCCAACCTCCTAACCCCAACAAAATTGAACAACTTGTAAATGATACGAACACTAAACAATTTCCTCTCCCCCTCCAACATCCAAATAAAATCATCCCTCTCATTATTCAAACTCACCGCTTCAAGCAAATCAAACAAACTGCATAGTTGAACCAATGCATTACCAGCCATTAGTCTTGAGAAATTCAATCTCCATTTGAAACCCGCTGCATCATTATCGAACATCTCTCTAACAGTGAAGTTTTTGTTGCAAGCAATACCAAAAAGCTCTGGAAACTCCACACTCAAAGGGACATTAATTAGCCAGCTATCCAACCAAAATGATGTGTTGTGTCCATTCTTCACCACAATCTTAGTACCCAACTTCATCCACTGCGCATGAACCATGACATTGCACCAAAACACAGAGCATCTTGAAAAATTAGTGTTCCAACCAAAATTGCCATTGTAATATGTACTAATGATCCACTCCTTCCATAAAGCGTGCTTGTCAGAAATCATAAACCACAACCACTTACAAAGAAGAGCCGAATTCACTGTCTTTAAGTTTATAACATCAAGTCCCCCTTTCTCTTTAGATTTGCATACTTGGTTCCAAGATATCAAACAGCTAAGCTTTTTCGTCTCTTTAGAACCAGTCCAGAAAAAGTTACGACGAATTGCGTCAATCTTCTCCAACACCCACCCTGGAAAGTGATAGAAGGACATCCAGTACAGTGGAATCGACGACAGGACAGAATTGAAAAGCACAAGACAACCAGCTCTGGATAATGAGTTGCCTTTCCACCTCGCCAGTCTAGTGTCCACCTTCTCGATCAAGTGCTGCTAGTCTTTCTTCATTAATTTCTTGGGGCGAATGCACATACCCAGATAATTCAAAGGAAAATCTTCAGCCTTGCAATTAAACATTTCAGCACATGACCTGCGTAAATCATCACTACAACACAACGTGTAAACACTGCTCTTATGAAAGTTAATTTTTAAGCCAGATAAACTTTCAAAAGCATAGAGAATAAATTTAAGTGCAGCAAGGAATTTACAGTCAGGTTTGCTGAATATGATGGTGTCATCAGCATATTGCAAAGAGTTGATGCCCCCAACCACATGGTCACTGCCAAAACCGCTAATAATCCCCTCTGCACAACCCAGCTTCAGAATTTTGGAAAAAACATCTGCCGCCAAATCGAAAAGGAGAGGGGAAAGTGGATCGCCCTGTCTCAGTCCACGCTTAGAATGGATAGTAGAGCCAGCAACTCCATTAACACAAATATTGGATCTATTTGATGAAAGAATCATGGAAATCCATTCAATCCACTTGGTGGGGAAGCCTCTTGCCTTCAGCACTTCAATCATAAATCGCCAGTCAACTGTGTCAAAAGCTTTGGCGAAGTCCAGCTTAAGGATAGCACAAGGGACGTCAAATCTATCACAATGAGAAATCACTTCGCCAACCAACGCAGCACCATCTAGAATGTTTCCTCCTTTAATAAAAGCAGTTTGGGATATATCAATCAGCGAATCCATCTTAGTTTTTAGCCTATTGGCCAAAACCTTCGTGATTAGTTTGAAACTAGTGTTGAGGAGGCTAATCGGTCTGAAATCAGCGGCGGAAACATTACCTTCCTTTTTGGGGATTAAAACTACGTTAGCATAGCTAATCAAATCCAACCTCAAAGAGCCTTTGTGGAACTCGTCAAACAAACGCAAAACATCATTTTTCAACATGCCCCAGTATTGTTTGAAGAAAAAAGTGGGGAATCCATCAGGCCCAGGTGCTTAGTCACCCGGCATCTCCTTCAAAGCATTCAGAATTTCCTCTTCAGAAAAAGCACTTGCAACATCTGAGAGATCAGTTACATCAGGGTACAATTTGCGCCATTCAACAGAAATACAGTTCTCAATGCGAACACCGAAGATGCTTTTATAGTATTCAGTGAAAGTATCACTCAAAAGTTGTTGCTCACAAATCTCCACACCATCCTTCCAAATACTGTGTATCAAATTGGTACGGCGTCTACCATTGGCAACTCTATGAAAATACGCAGTATTTCTATCTCCTTCCTTCAGCCACTGAGATCTGGATTGTTGTCTCCAAAAAATCTCTTCCTGATCCAAAACTTTGTTGAGTTCTCTTTCTCGCTGCTGAAGCAAATCTCTTTCAACAGCATCGAGTCCTCTTTCCTCTTCCAGTATATTAAGTTCAAGAATCAGATTTTCTATCCTCTCCTTTTTAATTGTAATATGACCAAACTCCTCTGTATTCCACTTTTTAAGAAATTTCCTCAAAAATTTAAGTTTATTACAAAGAGTTCTCGCTGCATCGCCACTCTCCCCAAATTCAGACCATTTATTATACAACAAATCGTCAAAGTTATCTTCCAGACACCACATTTTTTCAAATCTAAAAAAAGGCTTTTTCCTAATGGCATCTCCAGAATCTAATACAACAGGGCAATGGTCGGAAATAATCGTAGATAAGCCTTTTTGGGCGGTTAAAGGATGAAGATCCTTAAAGTAAGAGAGGAAGATGAATAAGACATTCTTTTTATCCTTAAAGCTTAGGAATTTTTGTGAATGAAAAGAGAAGGTATGCCCCTTCTTTTATAGGAAAAGCAAGGTGAATGGGAAAAGACCTAAAAGCCCTTAAAACCCTAATCTTACATATGAAGTATTACTACTTTTGCTCTTTTTTCTTATTTGCTCATTTTCCTTATTTGCTCATTTCCTTATTTGCTCATTTCCTAAATATCTTGCTTATGTCATGCATGACATCATCCAGATATTTAGGTAACCTTAAATACTAAAAATATTTTTATTTGCTAATCACTTTCCTAATGATTAATTAGACACTCACTCAAATTTTCAACAACTTTTGTTGAGAAAATAACTGTATATCGATAAAAAAGTTTTTGGTCATATTTTCGACATTTTTCCAAAAAAATATTTTTGTAAACGTTTTTCCAAAATGAATCTAGGATCATTAATTATTAATTAAAATACATTTAACAAGGTAATAAAATCATATTTAAAACATTTAACAATATTCCAAATAGTTACAATATTTGGAGATTAAACGTCCTAATTTTCCAAGCCTTTACAAGTTGAGTTTATCTAAGCTAGAAACGAATTGTATGAACATGATACATCTGACTAGTCAACACGCCATAACTCAACTTTTCAATTTTCGCTGCTTCCTAGTCGATCGATTTCAACTTCAAATACATTGAACACATCCGATTCGACTGAAAGTGAAATTAGTTCAATATTTTATTTTCGAGCGCATCCGAGTACATGAGTTGTTAATCAATGACTCCATCCGTTTATATTGTAAAAGAAATGTATACCAACTTTAGTTTACTCAAAGCTTGATTTGTCCGAACATATGTTAAAAGCTGTATTTTATAAGATGGTGTATGGATAGCAAAGGGAATCGAAGAAAGATGGAGGGGAAGACCGAAGAAAGATGTAAATAGTGATTTAGAGATCTGAATTGTCATAGAATTAAATAATAGTGGATATTTAATTAAATTAAATAATAGAATAATATAATTAATTTCTGAAGTAGTCGGAAATAGTAGAATTCACAACATTGTGTGAATTGGGCAATTCAAAATATATATATTTCAGTTTGGAATTGAATTTGAATAACGAATATATTATTTAAATGAAGTTTGAACGTAGAATTATAATATAATTATAATCGAGATCGAAATGGCACGACAGTACGCTATTTGGCGATTTGAACTTCAACTGAATATACAGGGTTCGTTTTAAATCGGATTTCTATGAAACAAGAAACGTTCGAAGCTGGTGAAGTATATTTTTCTAGTGGAAGAGAAAAATCGGGATTTCGTCGTGTAGATTTTTATTTATGTCCAAATCAAATTTTCGAAAAGTCGCTATGGAATTCTTTTATAATTTATAGCGATTTATTTATATTATAAATGGATTTTTCAATATAAATTGGATATCAATTCAATCGGGATTTTGAATATCGAGTTATGAATCCCGATATGGAGCTGTATGATTTTCTAGTGTGAATACATACGATAAATTTTATTTATTAATATTTAATTAAATTATTTTTAAATATATTTATATATTTAAATGGGTTATTTAGAGCTTTAAAAAATAGCCAGTTTTACAAACGACCTCCGTTTTCGACAAAACTAATTTTGTTGGATCCGCAATATTAAATTATTGTTAGATTTCAATTTCAGTGATTTTTGAAGTCAGTGTGACCGTATGAATTTTTAATGAGAAATACAATCAGTATTTTGACGGTTAAAAATACGCTGTGTGAGCAAACGGAGTCAAAATTCGACGAAACCAGTTTCGTTGGGTCCGTAAAGTCGAACTGAAGATGTATGTCCATTTTCATGATTTTTGGATATTCTGGGTGACCATAGGGATTTTAAAGGACAAATATAAATAGCGGTAGCTTATTATATTGAAATTTATCGAATAAAAATAATAATATTAAAACCATCCTATAAATAATCTCAACACACTAACCCTAAGTCGTATTCATCCTAGGTCAATAGAAAATGCGCCGCTACCTTTATTCTCCAGAAACCCAAATCGTGAGCTTTTGAAAATCAAATAAAATCATACAAAATTCCTTAAATCATAATTCAAACATCATTGTGCTCGATTTGGAAAGCTCTTCATTTGGACGTAAGGAACATAGGGTGCGGTCAACATTCGTAGGTTCGCGTTTTACAGCAGTGAGGCTAGGGTTTGCTCTACCTTGGATTTGGGGCATCAGTTGGTAAAGTAGAGGTTGAAATCTGGTTTGTGGTTGGATTTGGTATAGATGGGAGAAAAATGGGGTGATTTGGTGCTTGTGGAGTTCGGTGATGTCCTGTAGGCCTTTCGACGATGGGAATTGCAAACGAGGTGCGTGTTGGATGAAAGATGTATGAGAAGAAACAGGATTAAAAGGAGAGGATCGTGGTGAAATTGGTTTTTGAAATCATGTTGTAGTGAGTAAGCAGTCGAAGGATGAAAACTGGAAATGGCGTTAGCAACTCTTTGAAGTTGCGGGATTTTTACAGAAGGGAAAGAAAGGATATATTGCGGTCACGGGTTCTGTAAGGAAGAGTGGGCTGACAACATGGTAAAGCCCAATTTAAATAAATGGATTTAGGTTTATATTAAATTAAGTAATGTATAAAATTGTTGATATCATAACTTTTCCATACGTTATCAAATTAACGAACGGTCAGATCCGTTGGGATCGTATGGACGGTGGCTACGCAATGAAACTGACTAGGAATGAATTTGAGCTCGTTACAATTTATAGCAAAATAAATTGTCCGTCTGAATCAAGTGATGGTTATCATTATTAACGATGATCGTCCAAGGTGAGTTGTGACGGCCCACCCCGCACCAACCGACATTTTCTCCAAAGGTGCGCTGTATACATGTCCAATTAGCACGGAACGGGTCGTCAGAAGGAAAAAGGAAGAAGGGAATGAACATACAAGGAACCTGTAAAATGTCTCACAGCGCATAGAATAAAATATAATAATAACATACTTGACATAAAACAGGTGAGACGGTGCATAAGCTGAAACAACTAACATCATAGCAGCGGAAATCCAAAATACAGCTTATTACAACTTTTAAAATACTGTCTCTAAAGCAAAAGCAAGATAAAGAAGGTACACTACTAATGCCCAAGTAGTGACCACTAACGACACAGGGAGAATATCTATATATCATACGTGGAAGCCTCCTGCTCACCTCCGAATCAGCTACTCGTGCATCACCAGCTAACCACAACCTGTCTCTAGTCTGCTCATGTGAGCACCTAGAGTAATAAAAAGAGACATAAAACTCTGGGTCAGACATAAAGCCTGGTATGAGCGATAAGCATCTAAACAGAATAATAACAGGTATAATCCAATCATACCTGAACCTGCAACCAAAGAGTTAGCACTACATACTGTACAATACTCTAAGGTGCCCTTTCAAATGGTGTAAAGATAACGGGGGTGGGGGTGTGCATGTCATAGTGATGTCAAACAATCAAGCATTGCAATCATCCTCACATCCCTCACTCAGTGCGTAAAGCATACGATATCCACTACTTTGGTCACCTAATACTTTGGGCCATGACGGAATCCAATCCCGTGTAACTATCACTACAAGCCCACTATCCATCTCTCAGTGGTGGACCAAAGTTATGAATACCGACAACCCCTTTGCACACGTCCTGCAGCAAAGCCCAATCATGAAGTGAACTCATTGGTTCCCATCTGGATCCTGAGCTCTAAATTCCAATTGGACTACCTTTGCATCTCGGGTTATTGGTCATCACTGGATCGGTCTTCTCCCTCTTCCTTGGTTCGGTTCGGATTGCTTCATCACCTCGGATCGGATCGAGTTCCTCAAGTCCCTCCATGATGCACTGGATCGGGTCGGGTCGTGCTCTATGCTCCAACTCGTGGTATCCACCTGGTGGCAGTTCGGATCATCAACACCTCAACGGGTCGGGTCGGGGTCTCCAAGTCCATCTCCATCCATGGGTTCGGGTCGGAGCTGCTGGCGGAGTCGTGGACCATCTTCGGATCGTGCTCCATGCTCCACAGTTCGGATCGTGCAAGCGGATCGGGTGCTCCAGTACGTGGCGCGGTTCGAGTTCGAGCTCCTTCCACCATCAGGTCGTGGTCTCTATAGCCGATCCGATCCGGTTCATATAATGGTGGCCTTCCTTTTTGCCACTCTCTCCTGCGTCAACCTCCGGCTCGGTTAGGTGATACTTTGCTCAGTCCGCTCCGGTCCGAGCCCATCCACCCGATCCGATCCGAAAGCCTGCACTGTTTTCTGTAACTTTTCCAGCAAACATTTTACGCCATTCGACGACGTTTTTGACCATTCCAACTATTCTAATCAATCACAAAGCATAACATACAGTCATAGCAACATGTATAATCAACCACAAACACCAAAACAACAATATGATAGGTTAAAATGGATTAAACATAGCCAAAACCCCATATTTTCCCTTAAGCATGTTTGGGTGAAACTTATGATATGATTAGCAAAACTTAACTAAATTATCCCAAATTCACATCAGAGGTCTAAAACAATATTTTAGAATTTATGAATATTTTTCCAGATTTTTAACATGCATAAATTCGCTAATTTCCACTAATCACCCCTTAATCCCCCAAATTCCGGGATTTGCAAAATTAGTCGAAATTAACCCAAATTCATATCATAGGCATAAAATGATGTTTTAGAATTTTAGGAATTTTTCTAGATTTTTCTGAGCCATAATCTCGCTAATCTTCGCTAATTACCATAATTAGCCGTAATTAGTGAAAAACAATGCAAATCACTCACCTTATCCACAAACAAACTTTAGATCTGAAATAATCTCTGATTTGGATCCAATCCCTACGTTTTCCAGCAGCTCTCTCGCTGATTTGGTGAAGATCTTCTTTGATTTGATGTAGTTTTGCTTAATCTTCGATTAGAAAGTGATTAGAGATGATTTGGGATGAAATTAGAAGGTGGAGGCCATTACTAGGGTTTCAAGGAGGAAAGTGGCGGCTCAAAATTGAAATGAAAATGATTCTCTAACTCATTTCAACCTCTACATAACCCTAATCCCGAAATGGGTTATGGGCCTATCCACTAATCACCCTATTTGGCCCAGTTAAGCAGTTTTCACCTTCCAAACCTTGTTTCAGCCATATCTCCCAAACGGTAAGTCCGTTTGGCTAATGTAACCACTCTACGGAAAGAGAAACCATCATTTGAATCCAATGGAAGTGGGTTTAGGTCAAAACTCCTTTCCAGTCAAAAGTTATGGCCAAAACAGTACCAACTAGGGGCAAAACGGTCATTTAAAAATCGACAAAAATCATGAACATGGGAAATGACCCCAATAATCGTCTCCCAAAGTTACATGACCATACGACTTCATATGTGAATGAAATAAATATTCCACGATCCTATGATGCGTAGAATACGGGTCGTTACACTCTCCCCCCCTTAAGAAATTTTGCCCCCGAAATTCCCTAACCAAAACACACAAAGGGTCCCGCATGCCTATCAACCATAAAACAACAATCAACATGCAAAACAAGTCTATCCTAGCATGCGATTTACTAACAAGGGAAGAGACTATCACTACCAAAACCTTACCAGGCAAAGAGTTCTGGATACTTCTTCCTTATATCTTTCTCTGTTTCCCAAGTACAGTCTTTTCCATTCTTACCCCACTGGACTTTGACTAGTTTCACCGCCTTTCTTCGAAGCTGCTTCGTATCGTTCCCAACAATACGCATAGACTTGCGGTTCTCAACCGCCTCGAGTTCAACTTCGATGTTATCCAACTGATCAAGTGAAATAGCCACACTAGGGTCGTGCGCGAATTTCCTTAACTGGGAAACATGAAATACATTGTGAACTCCCGCCATCTTGTCAGGTAGCTCTACTTCATACACCAAATTCCCAACTTGTTCGAGGACTGGGAATGGGCCAACAAATCTTGGTGCTAACCTACCTCTCCAACCAATCCGAATCACATTCTCTATGGAGAGATCTCGACGAACACTAAGTCGTTAACGAAGAATTCCAAATCTCTTCGTTTCTTACCGAGATAAGCCTTCTGCCTATCTTTATCCCTTCCCAGTAGTAGATCTGCTCTATGTCTCAATACATCTTATTACCACTGGGATGTATAGTCAATTTCGAGTGATGATATGCTCTAAGCACTTCACCTCTCAGTTCATCTACGTTGGGTACAACTAGTCCCTTATTCTTTCGAAGCCACCCTTCTCGATCAAATCCTTACCTGATCATTCTCTTTCTATCGATGCACATCTCTACCCTAGAGACGGTTTCCAATAGGTTAGGATCGTCCTTCTAACTGGAACCAATCCACTCAATCAAAATCGATCTAATCGTCAAGCTTACTAGTGTTTCTGAATCCAATTCACTCTTGGGCCTGAAATCATATCATGTGATATACTCTAGTTGCTTCCATCCTAGAAACAAAAACCCTAAACTGGCATGTTTCCTACTTAATGCAAATATTACCGCACCCAAATCATTTACTATGATCACTCTGCCCCATGGAGTCATGGCGACTCCACTGCACTGATCCATAGCCACTAGTCCTTTGCTATGTCCACTCTGCTCCCATGAAGTCATAAATACTCCACTGCACTGGCTCATAGCCTTACTAATTATTTACTATGTCCACTTTGCCCCTTGAGTCATGACGACTCTACTGCACTTGCTCATAGTTCTACTAATCCTTTACTATGTCCACTTTGCCCCTCGAGTCACAATGACTCTACTGCACTGGCTCATAGTCCTACTACAATCACTTTGTTCCCCATCGCTGGAACCCTACAGGTGATAGTCTACTCAAGAGAAGAAAGATAGGAACAACATAGCAACCATAACATCCATCAAACAAATCCTATCTATCACCTGCTAAAGTCATAAACACATCGACACCTACATGATTGGTCTAACCAATCCCAATATGTCGATTCCAGTCTGTCTGGTCCAACCAACATCAATAACTAATGGAAGCCCAGCCTCCATACATACACCGATGCCTACTTGACTGGTCCAACCAATCCCAGGCCAATGGAAGCCCCGCCTCCCTTCGGACTACCGTACGTCCAACGTACGTTTATCCTCCAAGGATAATTAAACTGATGGAAGCCCAGTCTCCAATCGGACTACCGTACGTCCAACGTACGTTTATCCTCCAAGGATAATTAAACTAATGGAAGCCCAGCCTCCAATCGGACTACCGTACGTCCAACGTATGTTTATCCTCCAAGGATAACTAGATCACGTCCAACGGATCCAAGGTAACGGGCGTCCCCAGATACCCCTGCTTTTAGTCCTCCTAAAATACTTGAGTCCAACCCATGTCTATCCATTATCTTGCTGCCCTCTCGAGTCCAACTCGAGCTGAATCCAATTCCTTGCAGCCTTCTCGAGTCCAACTCGAGTCAATCTATAACTCAGACCCAGTCTTGAGTACCGACAAACTCTAGTCCAACGTGAGTCGTCTCCCTATTTGTTGCATCTCCAAGATCAACGAACACCTATTTTCTTTTACGAGTTCAAGTCCAACTTGAATCGCTCTAATCTTCGTTTTATCTTCCATGATCTAGGGCTGCACACAACCCATATCCAACCCAACCCACCAACCCGACCCAACCCACATAAACCCGACCCAACCCATCCTAGTTCGGGTCGGATATGGGTTACAATTTGTAACCCATACTATATGAGGGTCGGGTTTGACATTTTGTTCAACCCAACCTCATTTTAACCCAACCCAAACCTATTTAAAAAAAACTAATTTAATATCCATCTAATTAAAATTAGAATAGTATAATCCTAGAATAATGTTTATGTATTCTATAATAAATGTACAAAAAAATATTTCATGTCAATCCAAACTAGATAGAATTTGATAAATATATTTTAAAGAGCATTTTAATGTATTTTAAAATGAAACACTTGCTCAACTATGTAGTAAATTAATTTCATATGATGTGTTTTACAATGAAATTTTAATTATATGTCTTGTAATGAATCGGTTATTTTAAATGCATTATGCTAGCTAAAATATGATATATTATGCTAAATATTCTGATATAATTTTTAGAAAAAATCCCTCATATTCTCATTTTTTATTGTATTCAAATGACCCAACCCAACCTTACTTAACCCGACCCAACCCATATCCAACCTCATATAGGGTCGGGTACGGGTTGAGCTACCTTAAACCCATACCTATGCGGGTCGGATAAAGTATTTGGTCTAACCCGACCCAACCCATACTTTGTGCAGCCCTGGCATGATCAACGAACACATCCTATTCCTTCAAAGTTTTACTATCCAATAGAGAACAAAAACATAGGGTCCTAAACAATCCATTACTTTGCATCATTCTCGAGTCTCACTCGAGCAATCTCATAACCCTATCGAGTCCAACCCTGGGTAGTCTATACCATTGAACAGTCTTATAATGTTCCGTCTGCCCGTCACTCTTCGAGTGAACCAAGATATCATCCAATGAAAATCGCAACGTCTACTTATCCCTCACGCAAACCATCCTAGTCAAACTCGACATTCCCCAAGCACAAGCCCCAAAGGCCTAAACCAATATCAGACAAGCGCCCAAGGAACATCTCCTCCGAGTTCAGACAATCCACATGAGGTGATACTAGCAAAACAATCTAGCACTGGAGTACTCATTTGCCTCCCAGAGACAACTAGAACTTATTACAACGATAACCTCTTAGCCTCCTTAACTCCAGTTACCATCGCCATCACTAGGTAGGTACCTAATACCACCCTATTCCTTTGGAGTAGATCGATTCCCCAAAATAATGCTAAACCCAGTAAAGCCCAAAACAAAGCAATCACAAGGAAACATACATCCATGACTCGATAAGACCACATTACAACAAATCATGTCAAAACTAGTCGAACCACCAATCGGGTTCGTCACTACTAAAGGTCTATCGACTATCTCGGGTTTGTCAAACAATACCCGAACAGAAACATCTTAAATAGAAAGCATACCTTTTATAACGACACCCTTTCCCTTCTGCGCCGCACTTGGAGCATTCGACGAAGAAGGAACAGTGTTGATAGCATACGCTTTCACATTCTGCTTCTCCCTAGGAGGTTGTGGGCAATCATCCTTGTGATGTCCCGCCTGGCCGCAGTTAAAGCACTTCCTTTCCTTAGGCTTCTCTCGACAATCTCTGGCATAGTGGCCCTTCTTGCCACAACTAAAGCATTCGCCATCTTTCTTATTTTTCTTATTCTGACCATCCTTGGTCGGGTTCTGCTTCCTCTTGCCCTGAGAATTCTACTTGCCTTCACCGCCTGCTTGCGGCTTTGGCTCCTCTGCAGATGCCGTAGCAACCTCAGTCTTCGACTTAGGGAAAAGGCTCTCTGACCTTAATGCCTTTCCTACAATAGATTCGAACGTCTCATCGATATGATTTATAAGTCTTTCCCCCAAGTACCCATCCAAGCCAGTTATGAACTTCTCGTTCTTCTTTTCGACTGTATCGATAAGGGACCATCCATATTTTGATAAAGTGTCGAATTCAGCGATATACTCTGAGACTGCTCTACCATTCTTCTTAAGCTCCAAGAACTTCCTGAACAGTTCTGATTTATGAGCAGCTAGAATAAACTTATCATAAAAGCGAGTCTTAAACTGATTCCAAGTAACTTGATCTTCTGGAGTAGCTGTTCTAATGGCATTCCACCAATTCATCGCTCGCTCTTGCAGCTGACGAGACGCTAGCCTTCTCTTCATCGCATCCTCAAGACCCAAGTCGTCGAAGATACGATCACAACTATCCAACCAATCCTGAACATCTGTGGCCGAATCCGTTCCGTGGAACGGCTTCCCACCAAGGTTAGTGTAATCCTTGCACAACTTGGCGAAATCGACCCTAGGCGCCTGCACTATTGGACCACCACCATTTCCGGGATTGGGAACTGCTCCCTGAATATCTCTAAGCATGTCTCTCATGAAGTTAGTGAACATTGTTCTCATGTCAGGAGCATTCCCATGGTTGGTCCCTCTACCAGCACCTCTAGGATATCGGCTCATCGTTAATCTGTAAAAGGGGAAATGATTAACGATCCCATAGTGGTGCTAGAGCAGTACGACTTCATTCTTATACTACCAATAGTATATATATATATATAGCTTTTGAAAACCAAAGTAATCACAAGTACGCGCTCTCATATACGTACTATCTCTCCCTAGTGTCTTTCCCTAGGTTAACTATGCAACCTAGAGCTCTGATACCAAGTGTGACGGCCCACCCCGCACCAACCGACATTTTCTCCAAAGGTGCGCTGTATACATGTCCAATTAGCACGGAACGAGTCGTCAGAAGGAAAAAGGAAGAAGGGAATGAACATACAAGGAACCTGTAAAATGTCTCACAGCGCATAAAATAAAATATAATAATAACATACTTGACATAAAACAGGTGAGACAGTGCATAAGCTGAAACAACTAACATCATAGCAGCGGAAATCCAAAATACAGCTTATTACAACTTTTAAAATATTGTCTCTAAAGCAAAAGCAAGATAAAGAAGGTACACTACTAATGCCCAAGTAGTGACCACTAACGACACAGGGAGAATATCTATATATCATACGTGGAAGCCTCCTGCTCGCCTCTGAATCAGCTACTCGCGCATCACCAGCTAACCACAACCTGTCTCTAGTCTGCTCGTGTGAGCACCCAGAGTAATAAGAAGAGACATAAAACTCTGGGTCAGACATAAAGCCTGGTATGAGCGATAAGCATCTAAACAGAATAATAACAGGTATAATCCAATCATACATGAACCTGAACCTGCAACCAAAGAGTTAGCACTACATACTGTACAATACTCTAAGGTGCCCTTTCAAATGGTGTAAAGATAACGGGGGTGGGGTGTGCATGTCATAGTGATGTCAAACAATCAAGCATTGCAATCATCCTCACATCCCTCACTCAGTGCGTAAAGCATACGATATCCACTACTTTGGTCACCTAATACTTTGGGCCATGACGGAATCCAATCCCGTGTAACTATCACTACAAGCCCACTATCCATCTCTCAGTGGTGGACCAAAGTTAAGAATACCGACAACCCCTTTGCACACGTCCTGCAGCAAAGCCCAATCATGAAGTGAACTCATTGGTTCCCATCTGGATCCTGAGCTCTAACTTCCAATTGGACTACCTTTGCATCTCGGGTTATTGGTCATCACTGGATCGGTCTTCTCCCTCTTTCTTGGTTCGGTTCGGATTGCTTCATCACCTCGGATCGGATCGAGTTCCTCAAGTCCCTCCATGATGCACTGGATCGGGTCGGGTCGTGCTCTATGCTCCAACTCGTGGTATCCACCTGGTGGCAGTTCGGATCATCAACACCTCAACGGGTCGGGTCGGGGTCTCCAAGTCCATCTCCATCCATGGGTTCGGGTCGGAGCTGCTGGCGGAGTCGTGGACCATCTTCGGATCGTGCTCCATGCTCCACAGTTCGGATCGTGCAAGCGGATCGGGTGCTCCAGTACGTGGCGCGGTTCGAGTTCGAGCTCCTTCCACCATCAGGTCGTGGTCTCTATAGCCGATCCGATCCGGTTCATATAATGGTGGCCTTCCTTTTTGCCACTCTCTCCTGCGTCAACCTCCGGCTCGGTTAGGTGATACTTTGCTCAGTCCGCTCCGGTCCGAGCCCATCCACCCGATCCGATCCGAAAGCCTGCACTGTTTTCTGTAACTTTTCCAGCAAACATTTTACGCCATTCGACGACGTTTTTGACCATTCCAACTATTCTAATCAATCACAAAGCATAACATACAGTCATAGCAACATGTATAATCAACCACAAACACCAAAACAACAATATGATAGGTTAAAATGGATTAAACATAGCCAAAACCCCATATTTTCCCTTAAGCATGTTTGGGTGAAACTTATGATATGATTAGCAAAACTTAACTAAATTATCCCAAATTCACATCAGAGGTCTAAAACAATATTTTAGAATTTATGAATATTTTTCCAGATTTTTAACATGCATAAATTCGCTAATTTCCACTAATCACCCCTTAATCCCCCAAATTCCGGGATTTGCAAAATTAGTCGAAATTAACCCAAATTCATATCATAGGCATAAAATGATGTTTTAGAATTTTAGGAATTTTTCTAGATTTTTCTGAGCCATAATCTCGCTAATCTTCGCTAATTACCATAATTAGCCGTAATTAGTGAAAAACAATGCAAATCACTCACCTTATCCACAAACAAACTTTAGATCTGAAATAATCTCTGATTTGGATCCAATCCCTACGTTTTCCAGCAGCTCTCTCGCTGATTTGGTGAAGATCTTCTTTGATTTGATGTAGTTTTGCTTAATCTTCGATTAGAAAGTGATTAGAGATGATTTGGGATGAAATTAGAAGGTGGAGGCCATTACTAGGGTTTCAAGGAGGAAAGTGGCGGCTCAAAATTGAAATGAAAATGATTCTCTAACTCATTTCAACCTCTACATAACCCTAATCCCGAAATGGGTTATGGGCCTATCCACTAATCACCCTATTTGGCCCAGTTAAGCAGTTTTCACCTTCCAAACCTTGTTTCAGCCATATCTCCCAAACGGTAAGTCCGTTTGGCTAATGTAACCACTCTACGGAAAGAGAAACCATCATTTGAATCCAATGGAAGTGGGTTTAGGTCAAAACTTCTTTCCAGTCAAAAGTTATGGCCAAAACAGTACCAACTAGGGGCAAAACGGTCATTTAAAAATCGACAAAAATCATGAACATGGGAAATGACCCCAATAATCGTCTCCCAAAGTTACATGACCATACGACTTCATATGTGAATGAAATAAATATTCCACGATCCTATGATGCGTAGAATACGGGTCGTTACACTCTCCCCCCCTTAAGAAATTTTGCCCCCGAAATTCCCTAACCAAAACACACAAAGGGTCCCGCATGCCTATCAACCATAAAACAACAATCAACATGCAAAACAAGTCTATCCTAGCATGCGATTTACTAACAAGGGAAGAGACTATCACTACCAAAACCTTACCAGGCAAAGAGTTCTGGATACTTCTTCCTTATATCTTTCTCTGTTTCCCAAGTGCAGTCTTTTCCATTCTTACCCCACTGGACTTTGACTAGTTTCACCGCCTTTCTTCGAAGCTGCTTCGTATCGTTCCCAACAATACGCATAGACTTGCGGTTCTCAACCGCCTCGAGTTCAACTTCGATGTTATCCAACTGATCAAGTGAAATAGCCACACTAGGGTCGTGCGCGAATTTCCTTAACTGGGAAACATGAAATACATTGTGAACTCCCGCCATCTTGTCAGGTAGCTCTACTTCATACACCAAATTCCCAACTTGTTCGAGGACTGGGAATGGGCCAACAAATCTTGGTGCTAACCTACCTCTCCAACCAATCCGAATCACATTCTCTATGGAGAGATCTCGACGAACACTAAGTCGTTAACGAAGAATTCCAAATCTCTTCGTTTCTTACCGAGATAAGCCTTCTGCCTATCTTTATCCCTTCCCAGTAGTAGATCTGCTCTATGTCTCAATACATCTTATTACCACTGGGATGTATAGTCAATTTCGAGTGATGATATGCTCTAAGCACTTCACCTCTCAGTTCATCTACGTTGGGTACAACTAGTCCCTTATTCTTTCGAAGCCACCCTTCTCGATCAAATCCTTACCTGATCATTCTCTTTCTATCGATGCACATCTCTACCCTAGAGACGGTTTCCAATAGGTTAGGATCGTCCTTCTAACTGGAACCAATCCACTCAATCAAAATCGATCTAATCGTCAAGCTTACTAGTGTTTCTGAATCCAATTCACTCTTGGGCCTGAAATCATATCATGTGATATACTCTAGTTGCTTCCATCCTAGAAACAAAAACCCTAAACTGGCATGTTTCCTACTTAATGCAAATATTACCGCACCCAAATCATTTACTATGATCACTCTGCCCCATGGAGTCATGGCGACTCCACTGCACTGATCCATAGCCACTAGTCCTTTGCTATGTCCACTCTGCTCCCATGAAGTCATAAATACTCCACTGCACTGGCTCATAGCCTTACTAATTATTTACTATGTCCACTTTGCCCCTTGAGTCATGACGACTCTACTGCACTTGCTCATAGTTCTACTAATCCTTTACTATGTCCACTTTGCCCCTCGAGTCACAATGACTCTACTGCACTGGCTCATAGTCCTACTACAATCACTTTGTTCCCCATCGCTGGAACCCTACAGGTGATAGTCTACTCAAGAGAAGAAAGATAGGAACAACATAGCAACCATAACATCCATCAAACAAATCCTATCTATCACCTGCTAAAGTCATAAACACATCGACACCTACATGATTGGTCTAACCAATCCCAATATGTCGATTCCAGTCTGTCTGGTCCAACCAACATCAATAACTAATGGAAGCCCAGCCTCCATACATACACCGATGCCTACTTGACTGGTCCAACCAATCCCAGGCCAATGGAAGCCCCGCCTCCCTTCGGACTACCGTACGTCCAACGTACGTTTATCCTCCAAGGATAATTAAACTGATGGAAGCCCAGTCTCCAATCGGACTACCGTACGTCCAACGTACGTTTATCCTCCAAGGATAATTAAACTAATGGAAGCCCAGCCTCCAATCGGACTACCGTACGTCCAACGTACGTTTATCCTCCAAGGATAACTAGATCACGTCCAACGGATCCAAGGTAACGGGCGTCCCCAGATACCCCTGCTTTTAGTCCTCCTAAAATACTTGAGTCCAACCCAAGTCTATCCATTATCTTGCTGCCCTCTCGAGTCCAACTCGAGCTGAATCCAATTCCTTGCAGCCTTCTCGAGTCCAACTCGAGTCAATCTATAACTCAGACCCAGTCTTGAGTACCGACAAACTCTAGTCCAACGTGAGTCGTCTCCCTATTTGTTGCATCTCCAAGATCAACGAACACCTATTTTCTTTTACGAGTTCAAGTCCAACTTGAATCGCTCTAATCTTCGTTTTATCTTCCATGATCTAGGGCTGCACACAACCCATATCCAACCCGACCCAACCCACCAACCCGACCCAACCCACATAAACCCGACCCAACCCATCCTAGTTCGGGTCGGATATGGGTTACAATTTGTAACCCATACTATATGCGGGTCGGGTTTGACATTTTGTTCAACCCAACCTCATTTTAACCCAACCCAAACCTATTTAAAAAAAACTAATTTAATATCCATCTAATTAAAATTAGAATAGTATAATCCTAGAATAATGTTTATGTATTCTATAATAAATGTACAAAAAAATATTTCATGTCAATCCAAACTAGATAGAATTTGATAAATATATTTTAAAGAGCATTTTAATGTATTTTAAAATGAAACACTTGCTCAACTATGTAGTAAATTAATTTCATATGATGTGTTTTACAATGAAATTTTAATTATATGTCTTGTAATGAATCGGTTATTTTAAATGCATTATGCTAGCTAAAATATGATATATTATGCTAAATATTTTGATATAATTTTTAGAAAAAATCCCTCATATTCTCATTTTTTATTGTATTCAAATGACCCAACCCAACCTTACTTAACCCGACCCAACCCATATCCAACCTCATATAGGGTCGGGTACGGGTTGAGCTACCTTAAACCCATACCTATGCGGGTCGGATAAAGTATTTGGTCTAACCCGACCCAACCCATACTTTGTGCAGCCCTGGCATGATCAACGAACACATCCTATTCCTTCAAAGTTTTACTATCCAATAGAGAACAAAAACATAGGGTCCTAAACAATCCATTACTTTGCATCATTCTCGAGTCTCACTCGAGCAATCTCATAACCCTATCGAGTCCAACCCTGGGTAGTCTATACCATTGAACAGTCTTATAATGTTCCGTCTGCCCGTCACTCTTCGAGTGAACCAAGATATCATCCAATGAAAATCGCAACGTCTACTTATCCCTCACGCAAACCATCCTAATCAAACTCGACATTCCCCAAGCACAAGCCCCAAAGGCCTAAACCAATATCAGACAAGCGCCCAAGGAACATCTCCTCCGAGTTCAGACAATCCACATGAGGTGATACTAGCAAAACAATCTAGCACTGGAGTACTCATTTGCCTCCCAGAGACAACTAGAACTTATTACAACGATAACCTCTTAGCCTCCTTAACTCCAGTTACCATCGCCATCACTAGGTAGGTACCTAATACCACCCTATTCCTTTGGAGTAGATCGATTCCCCAAAATAATGCTAAACCCAGTAAAGCCCAAAACAAAGCAATCACAAGGAAACATACATCCATGACTCGATAAGACCACATTACAACAAATCATGTCAAAACTAGTCGAACCACCAATCGGGTTCGTCACTACTAAAGGTCTATCGACTATCTCGGGTTTGTCAAACAATACCCGAACAGAAACATCTTAAATAGAAAGCATACCTTTTATAACGACACCCTTTCCCTTCTGCGCCGCACTTGGAGCATTCGACGAAGAAGGAACAGTGTTGATAGCATACGCTTTCACATTCTGCTTCTCCCTAGGAGGTTGTGGGCAATCATCCTTGTGATGTCCCGCCTGGCCGCAGTTAAAGCACTTCCTTTCCTTAGGCTTCTCTCGACAATCTCTGGCATAGTGGCCCTTCTTGCCACAACTAAAGCATTCGCCATCTTTCTTATTTTTCTTATTCTGACCATCCTTGGTCGGGTTCTGCTTCCTCTTGCCCTGAGAATTCTACTTGCCTTCACCGCCTGCTTGCGGCTTTGGCTCCTCTGCAGATGCCGTAGCAACCTCAGTCTTCGACTTAGGGAAAAGGCTCTCTGACCTTAATGCCTTTCCTACAATAGATTCGAACGTCTCATCGATATGATTTATAAGTCTTTCCCCCAAGTACCCATCCAAGCCAGTTATGAACTTCTCGTTCTTCTTTTCGACTGTATCGATAAGGGACCATCCATATTTCGATAAAGTGTCGAATTCAGCGATATACTCTGAGACTGCTCTACCATTCTTCTTAAGCTCCAAGAACTTCCTGAACAGTTCTGATTTATGAGCAGCTAGAATAAACTTATCATAAAAGCGAGTCTTAAACTGATTCCAAGTAACTTGATCTTCTGGAGTAGCTGTTCTAATGGCATTCCACCAATTCATCGCTCGCTCTTGCAGCTGACGAGACGCTAGCCTTCTCTTCATCGCATCCTCAAGACCCAAGTCGTCGAAGATACGATCACAACTATCCAACCAATCCTGAACATCTGTGGCCGACTCCGTTCCGTGGAACGGCTTCCCACCAAGGTTAGTGTAATCCTTGCACAACTTGGCGAAATCGACCCTAGGCGCCTGCACTATTGGACCACCACCATTTCCGGGAATGGGAACTGCTCCCTGAATATCTCTAAGCATGTCTCTCATGAAGTTAGTGAACATTGTTCTCATGTCAGGAGCATTCCCATGGTTGGTCCCTCTACCAGCACCTTTAGGATATCGGCTCATCGTTAATCTGTAAAAGGGGAAATGATTAACGATCCCATAGTGGTGCTAGTGCAGTACGACTTCATTCTTATACTACCAATAGTATATATATATAGCTTTTGAAAACCAAAGTAATCACAAGTATGCGCTCTCATATACGTACTATCTCTCCCTAGTGTCTTTCCCTAGGTTAACTATGCAACCTAGAGCTCTGATACCAAGTGTGATGGCCCACCCCGCACCAACCGACATTTTCTCCAAAGGTGCGCTGTATACATGTCCAATTAGCACGGAACGGGTCGTCAGAAGGAAAAAGGAAGAAGGGAATGAACATACAAGGAACCTGTAAAATGTCTCACAGCGCATAAAATAAAATATAATAATAACATACTTGACATAAAACAGGTGAGACAGTGCATAAGCTGAAACAACTAACATCATAGCAGCGGAAATCCAAAATACAGCTTATTACAACTTTTAAAATATTGTCTCTAAAGCAAAAGCAAGATAAAGAAGGTACACTACTAATGCCCAAGTAGTGACCACTAACGACACAGGGAGAATATCTATATATCATACGTGGAAGCCTCCTGCTCGCCTCTGAATCAGCTACTCGCGCATCACCAGCTAACCATAACCTGTCTCTAGTCTGCTCGTGTGAGCACCCAGAGTAATAAGAAGAGACATAAAACTCTGGGTCAGACATAAAGCCTGGTATGAGCGATAAGCATCTAAACAGAATAATAACAGGTATAATCCAATCATACCTGAACCTGAACCTGCAACCAAAGAGTTAGCACTACATACTGTACAATACTCTAAGGTGCCCTTTCAAATGGTGTAAAGATAACGGGGGTGGGGGTGTGCATGTCATAGTGATGTCAAACAATCAAGCATTGCAATCATCCTCACATCCCTCACTCAGTGCGTAAAGCATACGATATCCACTACTTTGGTCACCTAATACTTTGGGCCATGACGGAATCCAATCCCGTGTAACTATCACTACAAGCCCACTATCCATCTCTCAGTGGTGGACCAAAGTTATGAATACCGACAACCCCTTTGCACATGTCCCGCAACAAAGCCCAATCATGAAGTGAACTCATTGGTTCCCATCTGGATCCTGAGCTCTAACTTCCAATTGGACTACCTTTGCATCTCAGGTTATTGGTCATCATCGGATCGGTCTTCTCCCTCTTCCTTGGTTCGGTTCGGATTGCTTCATCACCTCGGATCGGATCGAGTTCCTCAAGTCCCTCCATGATGCACTGGATCGAGTCGGGTCGTGCTCTATGCACCAACTCGTGGTATCCACCTGGTGGCAGTTCGGATCATCAACACCTCAACGGGTCGGGTCGGGGTCTCCAAGTCCATCTCCATCCATGGGTTCGGGTCGGAGCTGATGGCGGAGTCGTGGACCATCTTCGGATCGTGCTCCATGCTCCACAGTTCGGATCGTGCAAGCGGATCGGGTGCTCCAGTACGTGGCGCGGTTCGAGTTCGAGCTCCTTCCACCATCAGGTCGTGGTCTCTATAGCCGATCCGATCCGGTTCATATAATGGTGGCCTTCCTTTTTGCCACTCTCTCCTGTGTCAAGCTCCGGTTCGGTTAGGTGATACTTTGCTCAGTCCGCTCCGGTCCGAGCCCATCCACCCGATCCGATCCGAAAGCCTGTACTATTTTCTGTAACTTTTCCAGCAAACATTTTACGCCATTCGACGACGTTTTTGACCATTCCAACTATTCTAATCAATCACAAAGCATAACATACAGTCATAGCAACATGTATAATCAACCACAAACACCAAAACAACAATATGATAGGTTAAAATGGATCAAACATAGCCAAAACCCCATATTTTCCCTTAAGCATGTTTGGGTGAAACTTATGATATGATTAGCAAAACTTAAATAAATTATCCCAAATTCACATCAGAGGTCTAAAACAATATTTCAGAATTTATGAATATTTTTCCAGATTTTTAACATGCATAATTTCGCTAATTTCCACTAATCACCCCTTAATCCCCCAAATTCCGGGATTTGCAAAATTAGTCGAAATTAACCCAAATTCATATCAGAGGCATAAAATGATGTTTTAGAATTTTAGGAATTTTTCTAGATTTTTCTGAGCCATAATCTCGCTAATCTTCGCTAATTACCATAATTAGCCGTAATTAGTGAAAAACAATGCAAATCACTCACCTTAGCCACAAACAAACTTTGGATCTGAAATAATCTCTGATTTGGATCCAATCCCTACGTTTTCCAGCAGTTCTCTCGCTGATTTGGTGAAGATCTTCTTTGATTTGATGTAGTTTTGCTTAATCTTCGATTAGAAAGTGATTAGAGATGATTTGGGATGAAATTAGAAGGTAGAGGCCATTACTAGGGTTTCAAGGAGGAAAGTGGCGGCTCAAAATTGAAATGAAAATGATTCTCTAACTCATTTCAACCTCCCCATAACCCTAATCCCGAAATGGGTTATGGGCCTATCCACTAATCACCCTATTTGGCCCGGTTAAGCAGTTTTTCACCTTCCAAACCTTGTTTCAGCCATATCTCCCAAACGGTAAGTCCGTTTGGCTAATGTAACCACTCTACGGAAAGAGAAACCATCATTTGAATCCAATGGAAGTGGTTTCAGGTCAAAACTCCTTTCCAGTAAAAAGTTATGGCCAAAACAGTACCAACTAGGGGCAAAATGGTCATTTAAAAATCGACAAAAATCATGAACATGGGAAATGACCCCAATAATCGTCTTCCAAAGTTACATGACCATACGACTTCATATGTGAAAGAAATAAATATTCCACGATCCTGTGATGCGTAGAATACGGGTCGTTACATGAGTAAATCTCACTAACTCTACTCAATTTATATGTTTATAAAATGTTTTTAGAATTTATAAATGATGGTTGTTTGTTGTGTGTTGGCAATTTGGTTGAACTGCTAGTTAATTGGTTGAAAATATAACTAACGATATAGATATAAATCATTAATCGAATATTGATTCTGTTACCAGAATATCTCATATTCGTGTTATTCATGTTGATTAACATCTGTGGATGCAGGGAAACAAGTCGGAGGGATCCAACTGGATTCCTCAACATTTATTTTTACTGTTTTTCATATATTGTGATATATGATGTGATTTATAATCATTTGTTGATTATGTGTGTTTGATCATTGTTTTTTGGTACTTTTAAATACCAAACAAAATACTGGAATTTGAAAAGGGAAATTTTAAACTATAATTTGAAATAAAATATTTATATAAAATCAAAGGATTTTATATAAAAAGAAAATTTTCAAAATGTATATTGAAATAAAAATATTCGTATAAAATCAAAGTATTTTATTAAAAGAAATGTATGAAGTGAATATGGGATTTAGGAATTTTATAAAATCAAATGGACTTATTAAAAGGAGATATTTGAAAATTAAATAAAAGACTTCTGTACGAAGTTAACAACAGTCATATGGAAGTTTGAAAGACCGATTTGGGCTAAATACTAAATGAAGGTAATAAGAAGTAAATAAAGAACTTTATGGAGTAAATATAATATTTAGGAAAACAATTAGAATTGAAAGGAAATATTTCAGAAATCAAATTGAATTATAAAAGAAATTATTTGGGAAAATAAATAGAGTTATAAAAGAGAATTGAGAAGATATAAAAGAACAATGAGGAGATGGTTTCAAAGTAGATTTTTGAATAGAAATCTATTTTAATAGATAAATTGAGCAAATAAATTAGCTAAGGGACACGAAGCCATTTCCTGGCCGGTTAGGGCGAGTGGACCGCTCTCAATAAGCACTGAGCCTTACGCAGTGTAGGCCCGAGTGCCCGAGCCCGTCGCACACAAAAGCAGAGTGCATAGGAGCACGTAGAGGCTAGACACGGAGTAAGGCGTAAAGTGCACATAAGAACCCCCCTTTGGTCAAGGGGAGCAGGTGGGATAAGTCCACCAAGGATAGGAGAGGAGGGGGTTCTGGGGAGGAGAGGATCTAGATCCTCCTCCCACGATTCCCTCGACGAATACTTGAAAGAGTTATTAGACGAGACGAAGTCGAGCCCTCAGAGACGAAGTTGAGGCCCCCGAACCCCCTCCTCTCCTATCCTTGGTGGACTTATCCCCCCTGCCCCCCTTGACCAAAGGGGGGATCTTCTGTGCACTTTACGCCTTACTCCATGTCTAGCCTCTACGTGCTCCTATGCCCTCTTCTTTTGTGTGCGACGGGCTCAGGCACTCGGGCCTACACTGCGTAAGGCTCAGTGCTTATTGAGAGCGGTCCACTCGCCCTAACCGGCCAGGAAATGGCTTCGTGTCCCTTAGCTTCGCAGTCATTCAACGAATCCAGAGAGCGGAGTGATCCACTCGCTCGTGCCGACTAGGCAAGGGCTTCACTCCTCAATCCTTATCCTGTAAGCAGGAGAAGAGAGTCTTTATAACCAGAAGAGGCTATTAGCCTGTATAACAATACTACGCTAACTAGGCGGGCAAATTAAGGCTTCGTTCCGAGGATCAAACCCTCCGCTCAGGACTTATGTTTTTACTACCCACCTAGTTAGCTTCTTGCGATCGCCATAGCCTTAGGGCCATGGCGCTCTCCCCTGTTAGTCACATTAACTAACAAGTCACACTTAATCAAAATAGAATCATCAGACTCAGAAGCCACCTAAGGGGAGTTCATTCATTCATTCTGTGTTACTAAGCTTATACGTTTTGCGCAAGCGCAAAGCCGAACTGATGTACCTCCCTATCCCCGGCACCACCCCCGGGCCCAAGAATGAAAGAATTCTATGTTATGTGTGAGTAAACAGTTTCACATATATTCAGCAACCCCATAAGCTAATTGACGGGCTCAATCAAACTCAACAGGTCAGGTTAAACGAACAGGTCAGGTAACAACCGAAACCAAAAACGTCTGATTGGAGATAGGAAAGAAGGCCCTTTTGGGACCAATTTTCAGTCATTCAGGGATATTTTTCCCTAAGAACAACGAGGGGAAAAATACTAAGTGGTTGTAGGAAGATAAGAACCTCCCCTAACGGGATGGGAATTTCCCGAGGGGAAAACTTTCCCTAACACTTTTTTGCATTTTGGCCAAAAGCAAATTTTTTAGGGTAGAAATTCGACCTTTTCGGTCGAATATTTTTCTTTTGACAAATGGAATATGTAAGTCAGAACTTCTATCGAGAAGTAGAGATCGGTTTTTAACACTGATATTTTAAATAGAATGTGAACTCAGCATTTATAAAGGGAATTTTAAATGAGATTTAAGTGTTAGAAATAAAAAGAAGGTTTCATATAAATAAAAGTATAAATAGAAGTTGGAAAATTGGGTATTGTTTTGAAATATGAAATCAAACTAAAGAGATTGTATAAAAGGAATATTTTTCACATTTGGTGTAAATGATGGACTTAAGCAAATATTTTGCAAACAAACACATTTATAAAGGAAAGTGGATTTTTGAAATAAAGATTAAACAGAAATGGAATTTCAAATGGTTAGAGATAGATAACTTGTTGAATAATGATAACAAGTGTTGTGATTTATAAACAATGTTTATAAATAAACTAAAATATAATTATAAGTGAATAATTGAGATTGTAAATTCAATAGTGAATTTGGAAAATGGGAAATTTGGAGTTGTTTTTAAAAAGGAACAATGAAATCCATTTAGATATATGAAATGTAAAAAGGATTAAATAAAATCCGTAAAGATTTGTGATTAGAATTCAACTAAGCCAGATGTTTTAAAAATAAATTATTTGAAGAAATTATATATTGAATAAATCAGGATTTAACAAGGTAATTAGTATTCGGTTGGAAACCGATATTTGATAATCGAATATGAGTTATTCAAAGAGGATTAATCGAATATAAGTTATTCAAAGAGGATTAATCGAATATAAGTTATTCGAAAGAGGATTAATCGAGTATAAGTTATTCGAGAGAGATTATCGAATATAAGTTATTTGAGAGAGATTATCGAATATAAGTTATTCGAAGAAGAGAGTTAATCGAATATAAGCTATCCGAAAAGAAGAGTTGTCGAATATAATTCATTCGAAAGAGAGATTATCGAATATAGTTATTCGAAGAGAGATAACCGAATATAGTTATTCGAAAGGGAGTTATTGGATAGCGATTATTCGAGAGGGAATTGTATGTTAAAATTCGATTATATCGAATTAGGGAAAGTACTATTTACTTTCCGTCTTTAAATCAAGATTTATTTATCAATAAATTATTTATTTGCTTATTTATTCAAATTAAGAAATAAAAGTTATATTTAAGTTATTCTATTTCGGAAGTATGGGATTATAACACCATTGTTATAATCGAATGATTTTGGTAAAAGAAGTGGATTCGTAAATAGAATCCGAGTTACGTAAGGGAGTTGGTTAAAAGATTTAAAAGGGTGAACTTTGTCTATTTCGAGGTCAGAAATGTTGTTCAGTTAAGGTCTGAGAGGTAATTATACCCAAACTTGATTGGCTTCAGTTTTAACTAAGAAATAGGTAAGGTTCGATAATGAAGGTTGGTTAAGTGAATTTAGTTAATGAGTATAATGGTTTGGATTGGCTTAGTGATGTTTTTTTTTAACATCTGTTTAAATCAAATGAAGGGGTTTTGGAATGTTTTTTCCAACAAGAATCAAAAATGTTTTCCAACATAGAAGACAAGAAATGGGAGTAAATATGGAGATGTTTTCAAATGATTTATAAAGTATATTTTCTAAATTTAGAAAATAGGAATTTACAAATATATAGAAATGGGAAATGAATAAATTAATGATAAATTAAATTAAAAGAGATAAGTGTTGATTGATGATTGATCGATCGAATTTCTATCTGTAAATAAGATCGTTGGTTGTACACCTATTTTTCTTTTGTAGTTAAATCTCCGACTATCGAAGTTTTTGACCATTTTTCCATCATCAATACGGAGAGACCGGGATCAGATTCATTATCTTAAAACCACTCTGTATTGATGTTAGCGATGCGATCAAATATGATGAAGATAATTGAAGACGGAGTTATGCAAGGGCTATCCTGTTTACAGAATAGTGCCTTCGGTTTGTCCAGTCCCAGGACAATGTGAATGGACGAATGTCTGACAGAGTATACCTAACGGATCATGTAAGTTGATCTCTTCAAACTTACTTACGTTTGATGGCGGAGGAATTCGTTTCTCTTAGCTTTATACCCGTGGTATTTTTAGGGAAATCAAATTTTCATTTGGCAGGTATGACGATGTAGCATTCAAAGTGAAGGGTGGTCGGGTGTTCCAAAAGATACGTTATGACCTCAAGCCTCATCAACCGGGAAATGACAGAAATTGGGCTGGCAGCATAACTAGGTTGGTCACTCCCATTAGGGTGTATATCACCTATCTAGAGAAAATCCATTTCATTCTTTTATCTATTTTCGATGCTGTCCCTTTTCGGGAAACGGTGGGTAGCTCCCAACCGTTGGTGATATACATTCGATACACTCAAGCGAAATGAGTGGTCGGTCATGTGTGGGCCGGGTTGCAAGACGTTCTTGTTGAACCCAGTGTATTCGCCTCTAGAGATACACTATCGGCAGGTGGTCCCATACCTTGTCATAGTCAGAATCCAATCTCCAATAAGTACCAGCGGTTTTGTTTGTATAGAATATATGTGGAACGTGAGATGCAAGCGTTCTGCTAGATTGTTATTTACTTGTGATTAGACATTATTACAATATCAGAAAAGTATTGATTTCCAAAAGTGTTTGGGTTATCGTAAGGTAAAAACCATCCGTGTTTATGTGTGGATCGGTCTTACGATTATCATTTCTTTTGAAAAGGATTTTGAAAAGATAAACCAAATGGTTTGAGTTTACTCACAACAGTCCCATGATTGACCCAGAGTTTATTTTGTTTTGTTTTCCCTAAACTCTTGGGTGCCCAAATTTGCACGGGCAGTCAAGTAGTTCAGGTTTTCACAGATATACTTGGAGGTGCTTGAAGTAGGAGGCTTCAGGATTATATAACTATTGTTATTTCCGCTGTGTGTAAGTGTTTTCCTCTAAAAAGGTTATTGTATATATATACTATTAGATTGCAAAGTTATGTTATATATTATATTTATTCGTTCTGCTGTGAGATTCGTATTACTCTGATTCTGTTCTGTGGTGATCTTCTTCTTCTATTCTAATTTTTCTATCTTATTTATTCTCACCCTCTAATTTCTTTCTATTAATGATTGGGTATTTTCGATGTCCAAATAGTCAAGATGGGTTTTGTGTTGATTTTCGGAGTCGAAAATCCCAGTTCGTTATAGTGGTATCAGAGCATAAGGTTAAGTTATTACCTTGGCTCTGTGGCGTGACTTAGTAGAGATGGGGTTAGCAATACCCTAGATTGAGTTTGAGTGTATATATACGAGTGAACGTATTTTTTATTTGATATACAAATGGTTTCATATTGTGGAGATTTATTGATTGAGTTGTTTATGGGTTATGATCGATCAGTTTGATCCACTATATTGGTAGGAGGTTATAAACACTCGAATACGATGGGTCGACACGGTATGTTTTGAAAAGAGGGTAAATGAAATAACTTTACCTAAATTATATATTGATATAAAAGAATGATTTATATTTGGATTATTATAGTATATAGGATATATTGGTTGTTATTATAATCGAATGAGATTATATAAAGTGAAATGGTTATATATAACCAATCAGAATTCATATAAGTGAAATATATGAAATCGAAATGAATTAAATCTGAAATCTAAATCAGAATTGAAATTAAAACTCTGAAAATTTGGAGAAGTGTTTGTAAAAGAATTTGGATTAAATACATGAGAATTTTAAAATCCTGGAAGATTTTAAATTGTTTTCCAAATATTATAAAGATATTTTGAAATAATTTCAAAATAGTAATGATCGAGAAATGGGTTTGAAAAGTGATATAGTATTGAACTCACTTCGATAGCTGGGAAATAACTCTGATGATGCTGGCCACAACATCAGTGTTCATTTTCGAGTTGTAAGTGACGGATTACTACCAAAGATTTTGTGTTGAATTGTTTTGAGAAAACAAGTTGTTTTGAATCCTGAAAAGGAATATTTGATTTTTGAAAGAGCTAAACTGTTTAAAAACTCCCAGGAGGGATTGTTTGAACAAAAACAAATTTAAACAGAAATTTGTGAAAATAAGCTGGAATTGAATTGAAACCAATTAATTGGAAATTGAATTGAAATATAAAATATCAAGTAAAATCATATTTTGAATTATGAGATAAGAATCTGAAATGGTATTGGATTGGTGAGTTAGGAGTTTGGAATCGAGAATGGAACTCGAGTTTGAAATGGAATTTGGCTTTGGATAAGCGAATAATTGTGTTGAGATTTGATTGATTGAAATTGATTAGAAATCGACTGGTATAGATGGATATATGATCAACAGGTATTGAGTAGAAGCAAGTGCAAGAATACAATGATATGCCCAACAAAGGTACATGTTTAAATTTCCATATGAGGTTTTATGCGCCGAATCGGAAAACCACTTGGCTTTTGATTTTCTTTTGAAAGGAAAGGGCCTAGAGAGGCGAGTTGGGGTTTGAACTATTAACCGATACAAAGGAGGTGTTGGCGAAATTTTTCGAAAATTTCGGGTGTTAGAAAATTTTCAGAATTTTTGAAAATTTTCGTTAATAGAAATGAATTAATATTTTTATTGAAATTAATTGGTTCAGTTAAACTGAAGTTAAAAGAGTAAAATGAATAATTTTTAACCTAGTTAATATGGCTTGTTTCCTACCTTAGCAATTTCGGGGACGAAATTATTTTAAGGGGGAAAGAATGTAATGTCCCGTATTTTCACGGTATTATAGTTATTTATTTAATTATATAAATAGTGATTTAGAGATTTGAATGGTCATAGAATCAAATAATAGTGGATATTTAATTAAATTAAATAATAGAATAATATAATTAATTTCTGAAATAGTCGGAAATAGTAGAATTCACAATATTGTGTGAATTGGGCAATTCAAAAAATATATATTTCAGTTTGGAATTGAATTTGAATAACGAATATATTATTTAAACAAAGTTTGAACGTAGAATTATAATATAATTATAATCGAGCTCGAAATGGCGCAGCAATTCACTATTTGGCGATTTGAACTTCAGCTGAATATACAAGGTCCGTTTTAAATCGGATTTCTGTGAAACAAGAAACGTTCGGAGCTGGTGAAGTATATTTTTCTAGTGGAAAAGAAAAATCAGGATTTCGTCGTGTAGTTTTTTATTTATGTCCAAATCGAATTTTTGAAAAGTCGCTATGGAATTCCTTTATAATTTATAGCGATTTATTTATATTATAAATGGATTTTTCAATATGAATTGGATATCAACTCAATCGGGATTTTGAATATCGAGTTATGAATCCTGATATGGAGCTGTATGAATTTCTAGTGTGAATATATACAATAATATTTATTTATTAATATTTAATTTAATTATTTTTAAATATATTTATACATTTAAATGGGTTATTTAGAGCTTTAACAAATAGCCAATTTTGCAAACGACCTCCGTTTTCGACGAAACTAATTTTGTTGGATCCGCAATATTAATTTAATGTTAGATTTCAATTTCAGTGATTTTTGAAGTCAGTGTGTGGTTGTACGGATTTTTAACGTGAAATACAGTCAGTATTTTGATGATTAAAAATACGCTGTGTGAGCAAACAGAGTCGGAATTCGACGAAACCAGTTTCGTTGGGTCCGTAATGTCGAACTGAAGATGTATGTCCATTTTCGTGATTTTTGGATATTTTGGGTGACCATAGGGATTTTAGAGGACAAATATTAATAGCGGTAGCTTATTATATTGAAATTTATCGAATAAAAAATATATTAAAACCATCCTATAAATAATCTCAACAAACTAACCCTAAGTCTTATTCATCCCAGGTCAATAGAAAATGCGTCGCTACCTTTTTTCTCTAGAAACCCAAATCGTGGGCTTTTGAAAATAAAATAAAATCATACAAAATTCCTTAAATCATAATTCAAATATCATTGTGCTCGATTTGGAAAGCTCTTCATTTGGACATAAGGAACATAGGTGCGATCAACATTCATGGGTTCGCGTTTTACAGCAGTGAGGCTAGGGTTCGCTATACCTTGGATTTGGGGCATCGGTTGGCAAAATAGAGGTTGAAATCGGGTTTGTGGTTGGATTTGGTATCGATGGGAGAAAATGGGGTGGTTAGGTGCTTGTGGAGTTCGGTGCTGTCCTGTAGGCCTCTCGACGACGGGATTTGCAAAAAATGTGCGTGTTGGATGAAAGATATATGAGAAGAAAGAGGATTAAAAGGAGAGGATCGTAGTGAAATTGGTTTCTGAAATCATGTTGTAGTGAGGAAGCAGTCGAAGAATGAAAACTGGAAATGGCGTGAGCAACTCTTTGAAGTTGCTTGATTTTTACAGAAGGGGAAGAAAGGATATATTGCGGTCACGGGTTCTATAAGGAAGAGTGGGCCGACAACATGGTAAAGCCCAATTTAAAAAATGAATTTAGGTTTAAATTAAATTAAGTAATGTATAAACTTGTTAATATCATAACTTTTCCATACATTATCAGATTAACGAACGGTCAGATCCATTGGGATCGTATGGATGGTGGCTGCGCAATGAAACTGACTGGGAATGAATTCGAGCTCATTACAATTTATAGTAAAATAAATTGTCCATCTGAATCAAGCGATGGTTATTGTTATTAACGATGATCGTCCAAGGTGAGTAAATCTCACTAACTCTACTCAATTTATATTTTTATAAAATGTTTTTAGAATTTATAAATGATGGTTGTTTGCTGTGTGTTGGCTATTTGGTTGAACTGCTAGTTAATTGGTTGAAAATATAGCTAACGATATAGATATAAATCGTTATTCGAATATTGATTCTGTTATCATAATATTTCATATTCGTGTTATTTATGTTGATTAACATCTGTGGATGCAGGGAAACAAGTCGGAGGGATCCAACTGGATTCCTCAACATTTTTTTTACTGTTTTTCATATATTGTGATATATGATGTGATTTATAATCAGTTGTTGATTATGTGTGTTTGATCATTGTTATTTGGTACTTTTAAATACCAAACGAAATACTGGAATGTGAAAAGGGAAATTTCAAACTATAATTTGAAATAAAATATTTATATAAAATCAAAGGATTTTATATAGAAAGGAAATTTTCAAAGTGTATATTAAAATAAAAATATTCGTATAAATCAAAGTATTTTGTAAAAAGAATTATATGAAGTAAATATTGGATTTTGGAATTTTATAAAATCAAATGGACTTATTAAAAGGTGATATTTGAAAATTAAATAAAAGACTTATGTATGAAGTTAACAACAGCCATATGGAAGTTTGAAAGACTGATTTGGTTAAAATACTAAATGAAGGTAATAAGAAATAAATAAAGAACTTTATGGAGTAAATATAATATTTAGGAAAACAATTAGAATTAAAAGGAAATATTTCGGAAATCAAATTGAATTATAAAAGAAATTATTTGGGAAAATAAATAGAATTGTAAAAGAGAATTGAGAAGATATAAAAGAACAACTAGGAGATGGTTTCAAAGTAGATTTTAAAATAGAAATCTGTTTTAACAGATAAATTAAGCAAATAAATTTATAAACGATATTTATAAATTAAAAGAATATTTATCTTTTGATACATGGAATATATGAGTCTGAACTTCTCTCAAGAAGTAAAGATCAGTTTTTAACACTGGTATTTTAAATAGAATGTGAACTCAGCATTTATAAAGGGAATTTTAAATGAGATTTAAGTGTTAGAAATAAAAAGAAGGTTTCATATAAATAAAAGTATAAATAGAAGTTGGAAAATTGGGTATTGTTTTGAAATATGAAATCAAACTAAAGAGATTGTATAAAAGGAATATTTTTCACATTTGGTGTAAATGATGGACTTAAGCAAATATTTTTGCAAATGAACACATTTATAAAGGAAAGTGGATTTTTGAAATAAAAATTAAACAGAAATGGAATTTCAAATGGTTAGAGATAGATAACTTGTTGAATAATGAAAACAAGTGTTGTGATTTATAAACAATGTTTATAAATAAACTAAAATATAATAATCAGTGGATAATTGAGATTGTAAATTCAATAGTGAATTTGGGAAATGGGAAATTTGGAGTTGTTTTTAAAAAGGAACGATGAAATCCATTTAGATATTTGAAATGTAAAAAGGATTAAATAAAATCCGTAAAGATTTATGATTAGAATTCAACTAAGACAGATGTTTTAAAAATAAATTATTTGAAGAAATTATATATTGAATAAATCAGGATTTAACAAGATAATTAGTATTCAGTTGGAAACCGATATTTGATAATCGAATATGGGTTATTCGAAGAGGATTAATTGAATATAAGTTATTCGAAGAGGATTAATCAAATATAAGTTAGTCGAAAGAGGATTAATCGAATATAAGTTATTCGAGAGAGATTATCGAATATAAGTTATTTGAGAGAGATTGTCGAATATAAGTTATTCGAAGAAGAGAGTTAATCGAATATAAGCTATCCAAAAGGAAGAGTTATCGAATATAGTTTATTCGAAAGAGAGATTATCGAATATAGTTATTCGAAGAGAGATAATCGAATATAGTTATTCGAAAGGGAGTTATCGGATAGCGATTATTCAAGAGAGAATTTTAAGTTAAAATTCGATTATATCAAATTAGGGAAAGTACTATTTACTTTCCATCTTTAAATCAAGATTTATTTATTAATAAATTAGTTATTTGTTTATTTATTCAAATTAAGAAATAAAAGTTATATTTAAGTTATTCCATTTTGGAAGTATGGGATTATAACACCATCGTTATAATCGAATGATTTTGGTAAAAGAAGTGGATTCGTAAATAGAATCTGAGTTACGTAAGGAAGTTGGTTAAAAGATTTAAAAGGGTGAACTTTTTCTATTTCGAGGTTAGAAATGTTGTTCAGTTAAGGTCTGAGAGGTAATTATACCTAAACTTGATTGGCTTCAGTTTTAACTAAGAAATAGGTAAGGTTCGATAGTGAAGGTTGGTTAAGTGAATTTAGTTAATGAGTATAATGGTTTGGATTGGCTTAGTGATGTTTTATTTAAACATCCGTTTAAATCAAATGAAGGAGTTTTGGAATGTTTTTTTCCAACAAGAATCAGAAATGTTTTCTAACATAGAAAACAAGAAATGGGAGTAAATATGGAGATGTTTTCAAATGATTTATAAAGTATATTTTCTAAATTTAGAAAATAGGAATTTACAAATATATAGAAATGGGAAATGAATAAATTAATGATAAATTAAATTAAAAGAGATAAGTGTTGATCGATGATTGATCGATCAAATTTCTATCTGGACATAAGATCGTTGGTCTTACACCTATTTTTCTTCGGTAGTTAAATCACCGACTATTGAAGTTTTTGACCATTTTTCCGTCGTCAATACGAGAGACCGGGATCAGATTCATTATCTGAAAACCACTATGTATGGGCGTTAGCAATGCGATCAAATATGATGAAGATAATTGAAGACGGAGTTATGCAAGGGCTATCCTTTTTACAAAATAGTGCCTTCGGTTTGTCCAGTCCCAGGACAACGTGAATGGACGAATGTATGACAGAGTATATCTAACAGATCATGTAAGTTGATCTCTTCAAACATACTTACGTTTGGTGGCGGAGGAATTCGTTTCTCTTAGCTTTATACCCATGGTATTTTTGGGGAAATCAATTTGTCGTTTGGCGGGTATGACGATGTGGCATTCAAAGTGAAGGGTGGTCCGGTGTTCCAAAAGATACGTTATGACCTCAAGCCTCATCAACCGGGAAATGACAGAAATCGGGCAGGCAGCATGGCATGGTGGGTCGCTCCCATTAGGGTGTATATCACTTATCTAGAGAAAATCCATTTCACTCTTTTATCTATTTTAGATGCTGTCCCTTTTCGGGAAACGGTGGGTAGCTCCCAACCGTTGGTGATATACATTCGATACACTCAAGCGAAATGAGTGGTCGGTCATGTGTGGGCCGGGTTGCAAGACGTTCTTGTTGAACCCAGTGTATTCGCCTCTAGAGATACACTATCGGCAGGTGGTCCCATACCTTGTCATAGTCGGAATCCAATCTCCAATAAGTACTAGCGGTTTTGTTTGTATAGTATATATGTGGAACGTGAGATGCGAGCGTTCTGCTAGATTGTTGTTTAATTGTGTTTAGACATTATTATAATATCAGAAAAGTATTGATTTCCAAATGTGTTTGGGTTATCGTAAGGTAAAAAACATCCGTGTTTATGTGTGGATCGGTCTTATGATTATCATTTCTTTTGGAAAGGATTTTGAAAAGTTAAACCAAATGGTTTGAGTTTACTCACACCAGTCTCATGACTGACCCAGAGTTTATTTTGTTTTGTTTTCCCTAAACTCTTGGGTGCCCAAATTTGTATGGCAGTCAAGTAGTTCAGGTTTTTACAGATATACTTGGAGGAGCTTGAAGCAGGAGGCTTCAGGATTATATAGCTATTGTTATTTCCGCTGTGTGTAAGTGTTGTTCTCTAAAAAGGTTATTGTATATATATACTGTTAGATTGCAAAGTTATGTTATATATATTATATTTATTCGTTCCGCTGTGAGATTCGTATTACTCTGATTCTGTTCTGTGGTGATCTTCTTCTATTCTAATTTTTCTATCTTATCTATTCTCACCCTCTAATTTCTTTCTATTAATGATTGGGTATTTCCGATGTCTGAATAGTCAACATGGGTTTTGTGCTAATTTTCGGAGTCGAAAATCCTAGTTCGTTATAAAATTACTCTCATTCTTCTTTTACATTTTGAAACACGAAAATAAATCAAAGTTTTTTTTATGTGTTAACTTTGTTTTATAAAATGATTGTTTTTAATCTCATACACATATTGTTTGTATTTTTGTAATGATGAAAAATCAAAATTGAAAAGAACAAACCAAACACCTCCTCCACTTTTAAAACTCACACCGAAAAGCTAATAAAACCTGAAACATAAAACTCTAGAGGCATTAAACCTGACCATTCTCGACAACCGTTTATTATGTACGGTAGGAAACACAAAGCAGAAACTGATTAAACTAGGGTTGTTACGGTTGGACCGTTCAACCTTCTAACCGCACTTACCGTTCACACTTTTGTCATCTACTGTGGTAACGGGGTGATGGTGATGGTTGTGGATTTTGATAACCGCGGTAAACCATACCAACCGCACATGAATTTTTTTGTAGTATTTCATAAAAAATATATGTTTTTTAATAACTTAAGCTAGAGAAATAAGATATATTTATATATTATTTATGTCTTTATTTATAGACAACATGCACATGGATGGTTTGTTTCATAGATAAATAAACTAATTCTTAAAATTAATGTTAAAACTTGAATTATTTATGAATAACAATGTAAATTTACGGTAATGGTTGTGGTAATGGTTAGATGTTACAGTAACAGTTAGAAGGCGGGTTACATTTGGGTGAGACAAAACAGGGTACATTTATGTATTGTGTACAGTGTTATATGTTTTCTACTCACTGGGACTTGTTGCTCTGGTCCCCCACCTCAAAAAAATCTCAGGTTTATCTTTGAGAAGGCGGGTTTATAGAACTGTTCAAGTTTGGTTTTCTGTTCTTGTCCTCTCATGCTCAGTATTAATGTGGTGATTCACTATTAAGGTAGTTTCCTTAGTCGATACTTGTTATCCTATCTTATTTCCGTTGTGAGTTGTTTTTATTGTAATCTGATTATGCTAATTGTGACGGCCCACCGTACACCACTGGTGCTCAGAACCAAAAATATGCATTGTACAAGCACCGGATGGATGTAAAACAATCGTTAAGAGAAAGAAATAGTAAAAAGGAAGAAAAAGGAGAAAGAGGAAAAGGGACTAGAAGAGAAAGAAGGAAACAGAACATAAATACAACCACATAATCTGATGTATATCTCATAGCGCATTAGATAACATATAATAGTAACAATCACAAATATAATATAGATGAGACAACAATATGTAACATCCCGTATTTTACGTATCGGAAGATCGTAAAATATATTTATCTTATTCTATGAGGGTTGGATCATTCTCATCTTTTAATATGTTGTTTATGGGGATGTGAGATATGTCCATAATTTTTACCGATTTTGTTTGTGACCATTTTGCCCCTGTCAGCCTTGTACAGGGCATAACTTTTGACTCAGGTCAAATCAGAGGGTAAGACCTGTGCCATTGGAAAGGAATTGATGATTGCCTTTCCGTAGAGTGGTTACATTAAGGATTTGGCTTAGCAGTTTGGGAGAAATCGCTATTTTAAGGTTTTTCAGTTGGCTGTTCAGGTTTTGGAGCCTTGATGGAATCCTATAAATAGGGGGTGAGAGTGGAAGGAAAATATTTACTTTTTCCCATTCTCTCATTTGAAGGCATTTGATCTCCTTCTTCCTCCTACACCTTTCCACCATTAAAAATCCAAATCTAAGGGAGGAAATCGAAGATCTACACCATTCAAGGCTAGATCTACATCATTTCAAAGGCAAATTCATCGGATCGAGGGGTTTGATTCGGAGTGCTCGTTGTCTGGATTCTTATTTCTATTGTTTTAGATTGTTTCGGCAAATCGGTGAGTGATTTACATCTCTCACATGAATGCAATGAAGTATATGAGTGTTTGTGCATGTTTCTCATCAAATTGAGATGTTTTACCATAGATTTACACCATTACAAGTTCGTTTTCATATGCATCACCCTATAATCTAATCTAATAAGTTTTACTCGTTAATTTCATGTCATTTTACATGTTTATGTTAGTTAGATCTCTCATTTTGATCATATGTACATTTTAATGGTTTTTGGTGAGATTTACATCATTTTTGTGGTAATCGTCATATTTATTTGGTGAGATTTACATCATTTTTGTGGTAATCGTCATATTTATTTGGTTAGTAATATTATGGTATGTTTGTGATTGTGTTTGGTGATTTTGGTAGTGTCGGTTTCGTCGGATTCGTCGTTTGGCGAAGTTTTGGTCGAAATCGGAGTTGAATTGCAATATGCAGAAATTGGCTTGGCCATAGGTTGAATCAGCCAGGAGTTGACTCGGCCATAGGTTGAATCGGCCAGAAGTCGGACTGAAACGAAGTTAGATCGGACAAGAGTGGATCGGAACGGGTCATATTCGGATCGGGTCATAATCGGATCTGGTCATATTTGGACCAGGTCATATTTGGATCGGGTCGGTCATATAGGTGATTGGATCGGGTCGGTCATGTTGGTTGGATTGGTCGAGTTTGAAGCCAAAAGGGCGCTGGATCGGGTCGGCCTAGTTTAGATCAGGTCGGTCTGAAAGGGGGCGGATCGGTCATGTTTTTAACATCGCTTTTAAACGCTGTGGTTGATAGTGATGATGCTATGGTTGGTTTCCAACAGGGTCATTTTCTGAAAAAGTACGTTTTTCGGGTACGATTTAGATATTGAGAAAAGGTCTGAAAAAATATTTTTCGGGTGCAAACACCCGAATCCTAGCCACAGCGCAGTAGTGCAATTGGCTCGGTGATGATGTGACTTCGAAGTAAATTCAGGTAGGAAGGGTCGAAGAGTAGAATGTGTTCGTTGATCAAGGTGGAACAACGAATGAGGTGGCAACTCAAAGGTTATGAGTTGGTGGTTAATGGTTGCTCGAGAAGGTTTCTTGAGCTATGAAATGCCGTCAAGGTTGGATGACTAAAGATGCGAAGGCCGAGAAGTCGTCGTTGTCGTAAGTTCTAGCAGGCTCAAAGATGGGGTACAATGGGGGCACCCAATAGACTAGAAGGTTGCCGGTAGAGTACCTTGGGTATCGTTGAAAGGCCTAGTTGTCAAGATTGGACATTGTCAAGGTTGGACATATGGAGTTTATGCTAGAACTGGGGTTACCATTAGCCCTTGACATATGGCAAGGTTGGCCGTCATACGATTAACGGTGGTTTCAAAGCAGGATTGGCGATGATAGCCAGAGTCATTCACGGATGATTGGTTGTTCTGTTTATACTATCTCACATAGATTATCCAAAGTCGAGGGAGATGTTCTTTGAGTGCTTAATTGATATTGGTCTAGGCCTCTGGGGAGAGTACTTGGGGAATGCTAAACTCGATTAGGGTTGTATGTGTGAGACTTATATAATCTGGATGTCATGTGTGTTTTCTATGATTAAATGGGTGTTCTGGTTTCCATGGATGAATGGTAGAATTGTTATTGTAAAGGCTATCGCTGTCCGATGTGGGGAAGATAAGGTTGAGTTCTTCTCTGGTGTCGTGGGTAGATTAGTATGTTTATCTATCATTTCTCATACACTTTATTGTTGAAGTTTGTTAGCTGTTTTATCGCTCACTAAGACTGTTGTCTGACTCAAGGTTTTATGTTTCCTCTTATTACCTTGGGTTGTTCATCTAGTTGTGGATGGGCAGACTAAGTAGCAGGTGACAGGTGATGCTTTAGTGAGGACGATGGTGCTGATCGGTGGCGAGCAAGAGGCTCATGTACTAGTTTTACTACTATCTAATAATTAGCTTTTCGCTGTTTGCTTTTCTGAATAATGTAGTGAGGCAATTTTGTATAAACACTATTTCCAAGTTTGTGAATATTACTTTCTGGTTGTATGAAAGTCTTATGTTTCTGCTTCACTATTACTACCTGTTGTATATGTTCTATTATATTTTATCCTTACGCTGTGAGTTTATGACAGGTTCCGCTTGTGTTTACCTACTCTGATGATCGTCCATGACTGCTTTGAACACCTTTCAGCACATTATTTCTTTTGTATAGTGCACGGGTTATGGGCGGTCATCACACAATAACTATATAAACAATATAATCAGGGTATATAGGCTCTGTTGGCCTACTTTGTGAACTAGGCTACACAAAGTTAAAGACTCAAACAATGCAGAGCACCCTGCCAGATAACCGGATCGGAACGGAATTCTCTGGGTAGAAGCAAACCAACACAAAGCAAGGAAAGACAGGATGCAGGCCGGACCGGATCGGAAGAGACAAGGCCGATCCGACCCCCTTTTTTACCAGCCTATCCGATCCGAATCCAGAACTGCAACAACACTCGCTCCCATGTTCCCTTGATATTCGGGGCGTTTATACACACGTTCTACCCATGTTTGCCACTAACCAGATGTGTTGTCATCACCAGAATCCATCCGAACCCGAAAGTAATGGGATGGATGCCACGTGGATCCGAACCGATCCGATTCCAAGAGGATTTTTCTCCTATAAATACACCACCAAGAGGCATTTGGAAGGATCTTTTTGGCATTCTCAGAACTAAAGTATTCTTGCAAACCGAATTTCAGTACCTTAATCCCATTCAAATAATTACTTAGAGCATTTCTCAAAGATTACTGAGTGAATGTATGTATTGATTGAGTGAGAATCTTGTTGTAATTGCATCCATTTCATTAATCCAAGTGATATAAAGTGGACGTAGACTCTTTAACATCGAACCACTATAAATCTTGTGTCTCTATCTTATTTTTAAATTCATTTTATTAGAATTATCGTTAATTTGGGTGTTAGAGCCAATTTTGAATCTAACATTTTGGTGCTTTCACTGAGAAATCTTTGAATTCTTCGCTTTTTGGGATTATCATTCTACTATTTGGACTTTCAAAGTTAAAAGAAGTTAATCCTCCGTTTTTTTGACATCCTTAAGTACTTTTTGGTGAATCATTGAAGAATTGAACACTATGGCCAAAACGAAAGGAAAAGAAGTGCAAGGCGCTGTAGAGAATGTTGCTAGAGAGAATCAACAAGCCATGGTATTGACGAGGTCGCGTGGACAAGATTTTGGTGCAGGCCGCTCCGGTCAGGAAGGTCCGATCCGAGCAGGTGATACCGATTCGAGCCGATCAGAAGACGTTGAAGTCACTCGCTCCCCCCATTCGAACCGGTCAGGTCCTAGTACCTTGCTCCGATCCGATCTGATCCAGAGTGAAGCTGGAACTTCTACTCGACCCCCTCCAATGCTCCGATTCCAGCCATTATGACCAATGATCAGCTTGATCCGTCTGCACCCGTCACCCAAGGAGATTTTTCTCGCTTCCTTGACATGCTCCAGAGTACTAAGGAGGCATTGGAAGCCCATAGGCATGGCAGCCTTCGCATGTAGGAAAACATGATCACTATGAGTAGAGAACTCCAAGAGTTCCGAAGGCAAAAGACACCTTCCCCAACACGTCGTCTTGCTATAGACGATTCATTTTCTTCAAATGAAGGACGTCGTTATGAAAGAAGACCACTAGAGCGACCTCAAAACCTTGATCAGCTGACTTTTGGATCTTTAGGATCCCGTGAAGACAGTGCTCGTGTGTTAGGGCCTGATGATCCAAGCTTGAAAAAGCCTATGTTGTTGCCCATGCGTGGATCCCACGTTCTACCTAGGGATCCTAACATTACTAATCCTACGCAACATCAACTTCTTCAGCCCCTCCCTCCTGAGAATGACCGGGAGCGTAGAGAGCAATGCAGAGCAGTCGCCGCTAGAAACAGAAGGTTATCCCCTAATCAGGAGCCTAGGGTAATCCGAATATTAGACCTAGAGAACCGGTGCAGACATTAACAAATGCCGATATATGGGAGATGGTGCGTCAGATTATGTCCGAAAGTCAACGGTACACTAATGAGGACTGGGGTATTGAGCGAAGTCATACCCCCTTCACAGATGATATATTGGATTTCCAGTTCCCTTGGCGGTTCAACTTGCCTCAGATGGATTGGTATTCAGGAAGAACGGACCCAGGGCTGCATCTGATGAGGTATGCATGGTTCATGAATGCTGCAGCAGCTCCAGATGCTGTAAAATGCAAAGCCTTTCCAATTTATCTTGAAGACGTGGCATTAATGTGGTTCACCCGACTCCCTCCCCGGTCGATATCAAATTTCACAGAATTGAGTGAGCGCTTCATGAACTAGTTTCGACTTCATGCCCGAAAATCCAAGAGTGTCATAGAGTTGTCACAGATTAAATAGGCCTCAGGAGAATCTTTGAAGTCATATTTAAACCGCTTCAACCTGGCCGTCACCGAAGTTAGTGATCCTCATGAGCCCACTATTCTGATGGCCTTGATAGAAGGGGTAGACCCTGACACAGAATTCGGGGATTACTTGTCTGGGAAACCGCCTCCTACTAGAGAATTGTTCTATGAAAAAGCTAATATCCTCTTAAGGCGAGAAGAAGCTCATGAAATAGGAAGAGAAAGTCCGAAGGGGCCTCGAGGGAAGGTGTCCAGAGTAATGTTGCTGTGAAACAATCTGGTGACAGTTCGGGGAAGGTTGAAGTAAACGTTGGCAACCAGAGCCGGAGTAATAGCAACAGGAATGGGAACGACAATAAAAGGAACAAAAACTAAGGGAATAGCTCTAGTAAAAGACCCAGATTCCAGACTTTTGAAAACTATACGCCGTTAAATGATACGTTGGAGAATATTTACTTGGATACATATAACATATTGCAGTACAAAAAACCACCACCTAGAGACTCCACTGAGAAAGAGATCGCAACGGGAAAGTTTTGTTTGTTCCATGGAACCCACGGTCATTCCACCAACGAATGCCGTCATTTGAGAGATATAGTCGAAAGATTGCTGCGGGAAGGGAAGTTAGACGAGTACAAGGTTGTCCCAAGGGACTGGGGGCAAGGGGGACAAGCCCCGGACCAAAACCAGCCTACTTCAAAACCCACAGCCTAGCAGAAAGGTAATGGGATCATTATTAATACCATTGTAGGCCGACCCCACCTAGTTGGTCGTAGTTTCAAAGCAATGGATTAGTATGTCAACGCCGCCAAGCATTTTGAGGTAGGAGAATGCAGTAGCCTCGAAGACATTACTCTAGTAAAACAACAAAAGACGATGTCAGACAACGTCATATTCCGCAGTAGAGATGATTCCGGAGTTCAATCCCCAACTGAAGATCCACTAGTAATTACCATGACAATTGGCCCTTCTTTAGTCCATAAAATGTTAGTGGACAATGGGAGCTCCGTCAATATCCTCTTCAAGAAAGCTTTCGAACAAATGAGACTTGAAGCAAAAGATCTAAAGCCATGCGAAGGATGGATACGTGGCTTCAACGGAGCGTCGACGGCTCTGATGGGCTACGTAGAATTACCAGTGACATTAGGGCAGGAAGATCGCCAAAGAGTGAGGATCCTGCCGTTTATAGTTTTGGATGTGGAGTCGCCCTACAATGCCTTTATAGGCCGACTGGCCCTTGCCGAGTTTAGGGCATGTATTGCACCTTGGTGCTTGCTGCTTAAATTCCCGACTGACGCAATTATTGGGGTGATGAGGGGCGACCAAGCTACGGGACGAGCTTGTTACATGACGGAGTTGAAGATGCTAATGAAGGGTTTGAATATAGAAACTAAGGACGATTCTGCCCCTCCGAAGGAGAACTCAACATAGCAATTAAGGGGTCCAGCCCCAAGAGAGTCGCCCTCAGATGTGCTCGAGGATATAGATCCTAGAGAGGATAGAGAACCCGAGGATATGAAGGCGACTCCTAATGAGATAACAGTAGATATACCTATTGATGAGACAGATTCGACAAAAGTACTAAAGATCAACTCGCAACTAGATCCGGTTCGAGCGAAAGAGTTGGCTGATTTTTTAAGGGCAAATCTGGATATGTTTGCCTGGACTCACGTTGACATGTGTGGGATTTTGCCTGTCATTATGAGCCACTTTTTGTGTATTAATCCAAAGCACCCACCAGTCAAACAGAAAAGACGTATGTTAGGCCCAGAGCGGTCAGCAGCTTTGAAAGAAGTGGTAGAGAAATTAAAAGATAATGGATTCATTAAGGATTCGAAATATCCCGACTGGATATCAAATCCTGTCCTGGTCAAAAATTCAAACGGGAAGTGGGTTACATGTGTCGACTTTTCTGATTTGAACAAGGCCTGCCCGAAGGATAGCTTTCCTCTCCCCAGAATTGATCAGCTAGTAGATTCGACGGCCGGGCATGAGCTTTTATCCTTTATGGACGCCTATTTTGGGTATAATCAAATTCCCATGCACATACCAGATCAAGAGCATACAAGTTTCATCACAAACTTGGGGTTATATTGTTATGTGGTAATGTCATTTGGGTTAAAGAATGCAGGAGCCACGTACCAGCGCTTGGTCAACCACATGTTTTATAATCAAATCAGGAAAACCATGGAGGTTTACGTGGATGACATGCTTTTGAAGTCTAAACAATCTTCCGACCATACAAGGGACTTAGCTGTCATGTTTGATATTCTTCGAAGGTATGGAATGAAGTTAAACTCCCTAAAATGCTCATTTGGGGTCGCATTTGGAAAATTCCTTGGGTTTATCGTGAGTTCTCGAGGAATTGAGATAAATCCTAGCCAAATAGCAGCAATAAGGGATATTGAAGATCCACAAAAGATCAAAGACATTCAAAGCTTGGCCGGAAAAGTTGCTGCATTGAGCAGGTTTATCTCCAAAGCTACAAATAGGTGTGTACCTTCTTTGATCTAATAAAACAAGGAAAGCGAAATTTTGAGTGGACCCCCGATTGTGTGGAGGCGTTCCAGAATCTATTAGACTTATTAGAAAAGCCTCCAATATTATCAAAACCCGTGGAACATGAGGATTTGTTTGTCTACTTAGCGGTATCATCTCACGCCGTCAGTACGGCATTAGTACGTGAAGAGGATAAAGTCCAGAAGCCTGTATACTACATGAGCAAAAAGCTAGCTGCTGCAGAACGTAATTATCCGAAGATAGAAAAGCTTGCTTATAGCCTCCTGATTGCTTCCCGTAAGCTTCGCCATTACTTTCAGGCTCACCCAATAGTTGTATATACCGGTCAACCTTTAAGACAAGTGTTGCAAAAACCCGAAGCATCAGAGCGGTTACTTAAATGGAACATCGAGATGAGTCAATTTGATTTGAATTTTAATCCACGAAGATCAATAAGGGGGCAGGCATTGGCTGACTTTATAGCTGAATTCACATTTCCCGAAGAGGAAACGGTGGGTGACAAGGTAGTTACTTTGGACCAAGAGTTACATCTTAGTCCGTGGAAGCTATATGCGAACAGAGCCAAAAATGATCGAAGATCCGGCGCCAGAGTTGTTTTAATAACTTCTGAAGGACGATCTATTTACTATACATTACGATTAGAGTTTGCTGCTACTAATAACGATTCCGAGTATGAAGCCCTGATTGTCGGGCTGATACTCGCCAAAGAATTGGGAGTGAAGACACTGGATATATATTGCGATTCCAAGATAGTTGTATGCTAGATTTGAGAGGAATTTACTGCTAAAGGACCTCGACTCGTTACTTATCTCATAAAGGTAAAGGAGTTGTTGGGAAGTTTGGAGCATTACAACATAACGCACATTCCAAGAACGGAAAATCGAAAAGCAGATCGACTGGCGAAGCTAGCAAGTTCTGATAATCCTAAAGAAACTGAAATGGTTCCGATAGAGGTTTTGGAATCACCGAGTTTCGACCTAATGGAAGCGGAACTAGCCTTGGAAGTCGACCCAGAGAGAGAATCATGGATGACATCGATCAATAATTTTCTCAAGAATGGAACCCTCCCGTTGAAAAAGAGTGAAAGACGAGCTGTAAGACGCATGGCTGCAAGATACGTTTTACAGGACGACATCTTTTATCGCCAAGGGTTTTCAATGCCCCTATTACAATGTATCGCACATGATGACATTAAACGTGTACTGCAAGAAGTACATGAAGGTGAGTGTGGGGACCACACTAGGGGCCAAACCCTAGCAAAGAAAGTATTACGGTATGGATATTTCTGGCCTACCATGAATAAAGACGCGGCTGATTATTCACGACGCTGCGACAGATGTCAAAGATTTGCCAAAATTCCCATAGCGCCTTCGACTCAGCTCAAGTCGATGGTAAGCCCATGGCCGTTTGCCATGTGGGGGATTGACATTATTGGAGTGTTACCTATTGCCAGAGGAGGAGCTAAGTACGCGATCATCGCCGTGGACTATTTCACGAAATGGGTGGAAGCTGAACCTTTAACAACGATCACGGCAAGAAAGGTGATCAGTTTTGTGGTCAGAAACATCATCTATCGATTTGGGATACCGAAGACCATCATAACTGATAATGGGACAATACAACATCGAATTTAGAAACTTCTGCCAGAAGTACAAGATTGATAAACGGTACACTGCTGTAGCTCACCCGCAGTCAAATGGTCAGGTCGAAGCAATAAACAAGATCATTAAATCTATTCTTAAGAAGCGGTTAGAGCGGGCCAAAGCCAAATGGGTAGATGAGCTACCACTAGCTTTGTGGGCCTACAGGACAACCTTTAAGATGGCCACCGACCATACACCCTATTCACTTTCCTTTGGGTCAGAAGCAGTAATCCCGGTAGAATTGGAAGTCCCTTCTCATCGAGTCGTGTACTATGACCTGATGACAAATAGAACACTCCTCCTAGAGTCTCTTGATATAATTGAAGAAAAAAGAGACGAAGCAGACTTGCGTGCCTCGAGACATCGGCATCAAGTAACACGTTATTATGACCAGAAAGTTCGCTTCAAAACCTTTGAACCAGGAGACCTAGTATTGAAACGAGTCTTCCCGCCTTCAACCCAATTGGGTCCAAAATGGGAAGGGCCATACACCATCCAACAGAAGCTTGATCTAGGAGCATTCAAGCTAACGACCGTGGACGGTGAAGAGATTCCCAAAGCTTGAAACGCTCAGCACTTACGACAATATCTGAGCTAAATATGAAATGTCTTCCTTTTTGTTTTTATAAGCTGTGTAAAAAGGCACGACTTGCCTTAAAAAGTCTGTTTATATGAACAAAGGATTATGAAGTGGATGTAGGCTACGACTTAGCTGAACCACTATAAAAATATCATGTGTCATTTACTTTCCTGCATTATTTATATCTTCGACAATTATTCTATCATGACCATGATCCATTAAATTAAATTTGGAAAATTGGAGATAGCCTATCTGCAGGAATGAACAAAATGATCGCTTGCATGATAAAATGCAAAAGAATGGGAAGATGACATTCTTAACTCTAACTCTCGAGTATAAAGGACGGAAAGACGACGTCCCTTGAGTCGTGAAGGTACACCCCGATAAGAGACCGCCTCAATAATACTCTAACCTGGTTATGAGACAGGAGAGTATAAAGATGCTAAAAAGAATAGGAATCAATGACGAAAGGAATATGGCCCCATTGGAGAATCAGGGGCAATTGGATTTTGAATTTAATCAATCTTGAATAATTCTTACTCAGTTATCCAAGATTGATTGGGCATATATGTGCACACATGTTCCCCTCAACAACGACTTTATTATATAACTGTAATATGACATGTTGTCCATTTGCATTTTTACTTAAGTGTCAAACTAACAACTATCAGACATTGCAGGAAATAAACTATTTTATTTACAAACACGTGAGTTTGTACAGGGAAATCAAGCAAAAGATGTGTGGGCCGCACTCGCTGCAACAATTGCGGAGCAATTGAATATCAAAATAAAACAAAGCACATCATCACTTGGGCTTTGGAGAAGACTTGGATTTTTTGGCAGCCTTATGAGTATTTCTAGCCTCTTTTTCAGCATCAGTCATAAGACGCTTTGGCCTTTTCTTCTCTGTAGTTGAAGTACCAGAATCGGTGGATTTCTTCCCAGGAGACGGAACATTGGAATCAAGAGAAGATTTTTTAGCAAGCTCTTCTGTAATAGACCTAGTTGAAAGCTTAACAACTAACCTTGATCCAGGATCCACCACTGCAAGGGGCTTAAGGCTTTCGAGGTTCAAGTCTTCAACTTTTAGCTGCATGCGTTTGTCTTGTTCGGCTTTCATTTCATCCAAAGTAATGTCATTGGCACTTTTTGAATCCCCAATTATAGCCACATCAGGATCTTCTTCATGCCCCTCATTACCACCGTCGTCTTTTAAGGTATCTATGATCTCGTCATCATGAGAAGTGTCGGCCTTAGACAGTTCAACTCCCCCTTCGAATTCGACGGTGGTAGCCTTATCCTGTCCTCCCTGAACCTTTTTCGCGGATTCTTCTCTAATAGAGGCTCCCCGAGGCTCATCTCTTCTCGGCTGGTCTAGCACCTATAGAATGAGAAGCAACAGTTATCAACTCAGGAGAAAAAAAGGATCCTCGATCGATTGCCCAATGATGTGATGAAAGGTGGAGACCACCTTGAAAAATTGAGGTGAAAAGGTAGAAATACCTTTTGATGGTTTCTCAATTGGGGTGGCTACCATCTCTGACGCTGATTCGGGTATAGGAGATAAAAGAGACGCCTTAGGAATTCCCGGATTCTCAGGATCATATCCCTCAACTTCAGTAGTTTCAGCGGTAGCGGAAGAAGAACCAACCTCAGGGATATTATTTTGTTTGGCCAAGCGTTTCTCCTTCTCCATAGCAGCAGCAATGAGGCGACGCCCCTCGGCCAGGCGTGCTGGTTCGTCATCTCTTAGATACTTCTCCATAAGTTTATCTTCATCAACGAAGTCTACCTTAAGTTCCTCTTTCTCCCATTCTATGATTTGACTCCACACGTGAACTAAGGTAGTCGGATAGTCTTCATTCTAAGAGATGTTTCGGCGACAAATTATGTGTGCAAAGAATTCAATCAATAGTTCGCCAAAACCGTGCACTTCTTCCTGAGCCTCTGATAGCTGTTTACGGGTTTCTTCAGCAGACTTAATGGCGTTATCCACATTCCCCTCAACTAGGGCAGCCCTATTTTCGGCTCCCATTAACTTGGACTCCAAGTCAGCGTTTCGTTTCTCCAGTTCAGCATTTTTTCTCGCTAACTCGGCTTTTTCTTGCTCAAGAGTATTGTAAGTCAATTGCATTTTGACACTGTATGACTTAGCGTCTTCCGCTTGTTTCTTCAATTCCAAACGCTCTTGACTATGACATTCCAGCAAGTCATGATAACGCTTCTGTAATTCTTCAAATTGCTGTTTGAAGTTGTTGGCATCTCGTTGAGCGATGACGAGTTGAGCCTATGTGTCTTCCAGATCTTTCTCCAAATTTTTCAAGGCATTCTCATCCGAATCCGCAACATTTTTCATTGAATCAACGTCCGTAATTAAAGCCCGAATGATTCTGGAGAGATTACGTGAGTATTTGTACATCTCTGAGTATTGCTTCTCAACTGCGTCAATCTTTGCTTTAGCCTCGTCTGCCCACTTTGAAGAAATAGGCTCAAGTGCGGGTAAGAAAGTTAGATTCTCAAAGCAGTGATCTGGGAACTGCTTCTCCAGATATGCCAGCTTAATTTTGGAATCAGCATCCAGTGGTGGAGGCTTGCAGTATGTTAGTTCAACGTGTTTTCCCTTAGCCGGGACGATGACTGCATCACCTTTTCCAGATCGCTTCTCAAAAACTTTGTGTTTGTCTCGCGAATTGGTATGTTTCGGTGGACTTTTTCCCGACTATGTTTGTCTTGAGGAGAAGATCGATCTTTGGATTGCGACGTGTCTTCTCCTTGATGGCTCTAGTAGCCCTTATACCTGTCTGGATCCGATCGGATAGGGGAACGAGAGCGTGAGGTGTGTGGTTGATGAGAATCGTGAGGCCTTCTGTCATCTCTTCCCCGGCTCTCACGACGATCATGCTCGACATCGGAAGGAGGTCTAGACATGCTACGGCGCATTTTTCTGACATCATAGTGAGGCCGAGACATTGTACCTACATAATAATATAAGTGGAATCCAGAGTCAATATACACATAAGACATGAGTGTTGTGACGTGCGGTGATAATGTGTTGTGTGCATCCTAAGTGGTGTTCCCTCCCAACAAACCCGAGTCTGAAGCCAGACTAGCACGAGCGGGCTCTTTGGCCTTCACGGGAGTAGTCTCCTCTGAAGAAGTGAAGGTTAAAGGATTTGTGCCAAAGTCCTCTGAAGTATAGATGGTTTCAGGCAGGGGGAGATTTCCTAAACCCTTAAATGTGGAATCGTCGGTAGTAGGAGCATCTCCTTGGGAAGCATCTGTCGACAGCTCTTTTGGGGATGTTGACTTCTCAGGAGAAATAACATCGTCAGGGACGGTATATCCTTCTCTATGTTTTTCAGCTATGTTGGCTAACTCATCGTCCTGAGTTGAAAATGGAGAAGGCGAAGTCCGAAGAGGTATTGTCGGACCCTTCGAGCCCTCGCCCTTCTCAGGAATAATGTCTACCAGGGGTATGTATACATATGGACCCGTCCCATGACCTATATTATGGGTAATAGATAGTAACCTGTGATGATGGAGATACTCATCCTTAAGAACTTCGTTGATGGTTAGGAACTTTTGATCGCCATTGAGAAGCTGATGCAAACGATCAAAGTACAATTGATCCGATATTTGCTTTGGGTTATCAACTGCGAATAAAAAAGAAAGCAAGTTAATGTGTTGGCATGATCATTTAAAATTGAGATCTAGAAAATCGGTGCTTTACTTGATTTGGTCCATCTCCTGGCGCACCTCGGCTGCTGCCTGATATAAAACCATTCGAGCTTAGAATCGCCAGCCTTGCTGCTAAATGGAGCTGTAATAATTTCCCTTTTTGGGAATGATTCAAAATATGAGAAGGAAGGAGTCTCTTGAGTCCGATGCTTGAAATTATTAAAAAAAGTGGACGTCATCGAAGGTAGGCTCTATACCTAAAACCTCTTTGTATGCTATATACAAGGTGTATAAATAAGCAGAAGAGTTGGGATGTAATTGCATGGGAGCAATCCGCATCTGTCTCAGAAAATCGAGAACAAAAGGCGGAAACGGTGGAATAACCCCAACCATACACATCAATCGGGTAACTACCATAAATCCTTCCGGAGGATTGTGGGGGCGATCTGTTTTCGATGGCACCAGGGTATCTTTTTAGTATTCCATGCTTTAGACATATTCGAACAAGTCTATCGTCATCAATCGTCGATTCAATAGAATCTTTGGGTAACTCCAATGTAATGGCAGACTCAAACTCATCAGGAGCACGATTATCTCCTATCCCTCCTTCCTCTTCATTGCCAAGAGAAACTTCACTATCAGAAGGTATTTCACTATTGTGTGCTTCTACTTCATGATCTGGGCCCTCATCGTCCCATTCATGGTCTGAGGGAGAGGACATGTCATCAAGAGTAAATTTCTCAGAAGTTTCCGCAACTTCTCTCTTCTCTGCTAACCTAGATGAACGTCTCTCTACCATGATCGCTAAACTACTGAAGAAGCAATAACATAAGTTAGAGTAAGATAGCCCGTATCCCCCCGTGTACGTGTGTGAACTAAAGTGTGTGCTATGTGTGCAAAGGATGCAAAGTAAACACATGAGAGCGTAATGCAAAGGTTCGATAAAGAAGTAATGTTTGGAATAGTTCTTGATGTTCGTAAGGCGCTATCCTAACTGTTCTTTAAGTTGAAGGTTGTGTCAAGTATTGATTTGGCCAGTTGAACAAATTCTTGTGCATTAAGTAGAACTGCTTCAGTTCGGTTCGGATGTAAGTGTTGAGATCGGATCGGAGGGGAGCCATTTTTGGTCTGAAGCAAACGTTAACAACCAGCCAGCAAAACCGGATCGGTACAGAGGTAGGCATTCAGAGCGGTCTAGATTGACTTGAGTATCCATGCCTCTATTCCTCTTTGTTTCTTACTCCGACCCGATCCGGTCATAGGAACCTCTTCCCCTTCCCTTCACTCTAACCTTTCTCCACCCGAACCGATCCCAGCTCCTCCTCTCCTCTTCTTCTTCTCCATCTTCTATCCCACTCAACCAACACCGAACCCAACTTCGTGTCAAAAACCCCAATTGAAGCCAAGCACTTATGTGCTGAAACATTCAATAATAGATGCTAATTCCCTCCAATACTGCCTCAAGATGGTGATGACGCCATTAACGACGATGGCAGAAGGGGGAAGAGGTCACGGCGTCGGAGTTAAGCAAACACCATGCCCAAATCGTTCAAATTGACCACAAATCCTAACAAAAAGCTACTATTACGAAGTAAATCGAGATTATAAACCTACCTATGTGTTTGATTCGAAAATTAAAACGAGAATTCTGGAGTTTTTTTAGAGTTAGGGTTTTTCATGCAAAACTAAAAGGACGACAAGAATAAAAAGAAGAAAGAAAGAAGGAGTAGGGGTAACGAGTTTATATAGATCTAATACGGCCCTTTGTATTCCCCGTCTTTCACCCCGTTCGGACCGGAGTGTAAGCCCACGAATACATTCTGGCCCATTAATCCAATGTTAAGCAAGGTGAAAAAGAAAGTCGTTCGGGTCGGAGTCCGAATCCGAAGGGAATTATACACATTAACTTGGCATGCAAATTGAATTCGATGAAAAATAAAGAAAAAACTTACCTGGAAGAGTCACTGGACATCAGTCAAAGTTCCTAAAGCTTGTCAAAAAGGAAGGAGAAAATTTGTGAACCTTTTGGTGTATTTATAGGTTGCAAGAGACACGACTTTATGACAATACATCCCTACAAACGAATGGAGATGACTATCTAACGATTCAAATTCAGAGATCAATGAACAGGCAATGTAAAAGCACGCTCCATCTTCAATAGAAGCGTCCCTTTGAGAGGGCAAAATGTTAGCCTACTTTGTGAACTAGGCTACACAAAGTTAAAGACTCAAATAATGAAGAGCACCCTGCCAGATAACTGGGTCGGAACGGAATTCTCTAGGTAGAAGCAAACCAACACAAAGCAAGGAAAGACAAGATGCAGGCTGGACCGGATCGGAAGGGACAAGGCCGATCCGACCCCCCTTTTTTACCAGCCTATCCGATCCGAATCCAGAACTGCAACAACACTCGCTCCCATGTTCCCTTGATATTCGGGGTGGTTATACACACGTTCTACCCATGTTTGCCACTAACCAGATGTGTTGTCATCACCAGAATCCATCCGAACCCGAAAGTGATGGGATGGATGCCACATGGATTCGAACCGATCCGATTCCAAGAGGATTTTTCACCTATAAATACACCACCAAGAGGCATTTGGAAGGATCTTTTTGGCATTCTCAGAACTCAAGTATTCTTGCAAACCGAATTTCAGTACCTTAATCCCATTCAAATCATTACTTAGAGCATTTCTCAAAGATTATTGAGTGAATGTATGTATTGATTGAGTGAGAATCTTGTTGTAATTGCATTCATATCATTAATCCAAGTGATATAAAGTGGACGTAGGCTCTTTAACGCCGAACCACTATAAATCTTGTGTCTCTATCTAATTTTTGATTTCATTTTATTAGAATTATCGTTAATTTGGGTGTTAGAGCCAATTTTGGATCTAACAGGCTCATACAGTTATACGGAGCAATAATAGAGTTTATACAAATGAAAAACTCAACTGATACACTGTCTTTAAAAGAACACATAACCTTGTCAAGGTTCCACAGTGTGACACAATGAAATAAATAGATATAATGCAAGTATAAATAGGTAAACTATCGCCTCCTACTAATCCACCTGCATAGCTCCGGATAATCTGAACCTGTCACCTGGTCTAATCATCAGCATCATCGATGAGCACTCAATTTAATTAGAAGCAAATAAAACCTTGGGGTAGACAAAAATTTGGCGTGAGAAATAAACAAATCTCAACATACTATAAAACTCGCAATAATTAACATGGCACAAAGGTATGGAGAATCATACATGTCCTGCCTTTACATCCACAGAGTTAGCATATATCAGTCGATATATGCTATACTGTGATCAACATCATATAAAAATGGTGTGTTAGATGTCTAAGTACAGAGTGGTAATAAATAAGTAAACAACCATAACATCTACCAGCCATCCTCACGTTCACTCACTCAGTGCGTAAAGTATATAATACTCGATGCTTTGGTCACAAAATCCATCGAGGCCATAGCCAACTGTCTTGGTCTCCCACTAACTCTCTACGTGAACAACTTCCCTGGCTTATAGCAAATAGCCCTACATAGTCCATACTTTCCTGGCTCTGGAGTCCGGGCGAATCGGTCCACATTGCCCTGGCTCTGATTCGTCTACATGCCCCCTCTCTCAAAGGTGTACCAAAATCATGCATATTGGTAACTCCTTTGCACACATTTTTCACAGCAGAATCCATCTCTAGATTATCCATAAGACTCCTCACTAAAGTCGATCGACAAGTGGGCTATCCTCATTAAATTGCACTGCCACGATACCTCATCGACTGCTCTTTAAGTCATAACAAGAACGTGTCATTCCATCCTCATATAATGCTTAACTCAATACGACTTAATGTCATATTTTCTTCATCCCATAGAAAAGCAATCCATCACAGCAGCCTTGCTGTCTGTTCTGAAATCATCGTCATCGAATGATGCATCAATAGAAGCATCACATTCTCGCTTCAAGCTAAAGCCACCGGACAAAGAGCCATCATATTTATATCGCTATCGAATGAACCATCATATCATGCTCATCGCAATCACATCACTGTCTATGTCAAATTGGCCAAATGGCCAATAACAATGGTAATCGTTATCGACCACTCATTAGTAATCGATAACGACTACCTGAATCATGTATTTAACCAAAATTAAATAAATATGCATCCAAGGAAAATGTCTGGCATTCTTCATGAAATCCATCTTGTCGCCAAGAAGAAATTCTGCCATGCAAAACTCCTTTCCTAAGGCAACCATCACATCACTTTTCCCCGGATCAGCCAACCCCCAATCAGCCCAACATTGGATCAATCTAACTCTGGTTTTACTATGTCGAACTAGATCCGGATCGGCATAGCCAATCCTAGCTTGGTCTCCATATTGACATAGATCCAGATCAATCCAGGCATGATTACTTGGCCGAACTAGCTCCGGATCGACAATGCCGATCTGGACTTGGTCGAACTGGAATGCACTCCATCCATATACTTCTTTGCTCCATCCAAGTCTTCAGATCTGATGTCGAGCTCCATTTCTGATCCATTATTGAAGCTATTCATGCACTCTGAAACTCCATCGGGAATATATTTTGGCCATTCGAGTCTACCATCCTTGTGCGTACAACCAAGATATACCAACATGTGCATTTTATCGATAAGCACCTAAACTCTAACGAACTAAATATCCTAATACTAAGTCGTCTACGATGATCTTTTAAGATAAACTAAGTAAAAAAGTCAACCATGCAACCAACAGTCACACAAATCCTAGAATAGCATACAAAATCCAAAATGACCATAATAGGTCAAATAGAACTATCTATAACAATCAAGGTATAATATACATCTAAATGGCCTAGGTATAGCGACAGTGCCAAATTGATGTATAATGGCGCATAATAGTGCACAAATAGGTTAAGTGTGATGTCCATGTCAAATCTTGTTAAATCACCACTAGTCTCTTTTATTGACTAATTACTAGGTCATTTATCTTAGATGTTTCATTTTATAACTAGAAATCACACATAATAATCGATAATGTTATACGCTACAACTACAGCATAGCGAGAGATAAAATCACTAACCTCAACCAAATTAGTGCAAAATTGCTCCATGGTGTAGAACTCGTCAATATGAGTCTGCTCGAAACCGCGTCCGAATCTAATAACATGCATGAAAGATATAAGCATCACAATAATAACATGTATAATGTAATTAAAATTTAATTATCCAATGCAAATTACCTTCACTGGTCATTTTTCGGATCGTCCCCCCTTTCGGTTTGATATAGTCGAGCCGGGGTTGTGCCTTCTTTCCGATTGGAGATACTTGAACCGAGCTTGAGCCTTTTTCTTCCCCGAATCACATTTCAACCAAACACCCAAACCCATCACCTTCTTCTTGCCGCTGCCACCACCTCACGCCTCCGATCTATACCAAACCTCCATCATCTGAAGTGCCTCCCTCCCGGCTGCCTTCGCCAAAAATCTCACCGTTTGATCATGCTCTGTTCATCAGAAAAGGCTAAATACCTAAATCATTAAAACACATATTTCTCCCTCATACGAACTTAGATTGACCTCAAGTCAATATCTTTGTTTTTCAATCCTCTACAACTTTCCTTTTGGTGCCAAAAGATAATTCTCGATGATGAAGTTGCAGCAAGCAAAAGAAACAAACAGATCTTAGCTGGTTTTTGGCAATTTCCGGCCAACTCCGGCGTCTGTCTGATGAACACCAAACACCGTAAAGTTCTTGTCGTCGATACAATCAAATTTCATGTTGGGGGTTTTGACTAAAAGTCGATGGAGGAATGTGAGCTTGGGATCTAAAGTGAAGAGAAGGAGTTTCTTATATAGCCTCCTTTAAAACACTATTCACCAACCCCATAATCTCCCAAACCCCAAACATGTCGAGCCTTATACTTTTTGTTAACGTAACGAACCATACAAACTCAATGGAACTAACCCTGAAATCTAACTCATTGTATGTGGAAGCTAGATTTTAAAGCTCGAACACAATGTACAGAAATTGACACACGTTTGATTTATGCCTTGTCGAACATAAATCTCTTCCCTATGAAACTTAACAGCATGCAACAACTCACTACGACAATTCCAAAAATACAAATTACGTTGCAATCCGACACTATGCTCTCAGAACAATAATATACGTGCATATCGAAATCATTATGACGATCAATAGGTCCAAACTCGAAACGTACTGATACGTATCCTTATTCCTCACGTAACAAACAATTCGGACTCAATGGAACTGGTCCCAAGTCCTAATTCGATTGTTTGTGAAAATTCTCATTTTGGATCCATTAATCAAATAATTAACAATTAATATTTAAATAAAATATTTAAATATTCAATCATCAAAATACAAGAAGTTACACTCATGCTCATTATTTGCAGAAACCATATTTATGCCATTCGTACTTGGATGGGTTTGAATTTCAATTTTTGTAGAAATTTGGGCTTAGAAAAGTGTGGTTGTTATAAAGATTATACCCTACCTTTTTTTAAAGATCTACATAGGTAGATGATATCTGATTTGACTGTAGATTTGAATTATACATGTCAGTAATTGAGCATTTGATTGGAAATTCTCAGATCTGAAATCTGCAGTTCTTGGACTAACACTTTTCTGATTAGGGCGAGGAATCATAGAAGGATTAACCCTAGGAGGAGGAGTATATTTAGGAAGATTAACGCTAGGAGCATAATTCTACATCTTTATAAACTGAAGTCTTTTTTGATTTCTGACTATATAAAAACCATCGTCATTGTTTAAACCGAAATAAGTCCAAACACCAAAGGTGTGAAATTACACTACACCAAATGGTAAGATTAGGGAAAATAGAGCCGCATAAAATAAAAGTAAGTAAAAGACACAATAATTTTATTGTTGTTCAATCTAAAATAGATCTACGTCCACTTTGGAGGCGAATTCATTATCATGGAGGCATTTACAAAGTGCAATTTTCCATATATTTCATTTATATCACTCATTCTCTCTCAAAATGATCTTCTACTTTCTATTATCTTTCTACTTTAGATCTCACTTGAATTCGGGAAGGAACGAATTAGATCTCGTGATTAGATGATCTTCCTTACTTCCATCATGAAATTAGTGATAGATACGAGCTTTAAAGAGTAACGGCGATTGGAGATCACTTGGATTGAACTTGAGTGAGAATTAATGGTTTTTGGAGAAGATGAGATCCATTTGATGTTGGAGGAAGATGGAGTGAGCTTTGGAATCCATTAATGGAGCTCGGGAAGCTTGAGAATGGTGGAAAACCGAAAATGACAGCCTTTCAGGGTGGTAAAAATCGGTCCCTTGAATGGTGGTGAAATTGAGTATTTATAAGTGAAGTTTGTATCAGGTAGCAATTCTGTAATTATGGTTTACAAGGTAGGGGTCGAGCGTACACGTATTTACGAAACTACTACTGGACAGATGGAGCCAGCTGTCATGATTTGAATGACTGACCCCTCTCTACCATGTACGAGCGACCTCATATTACGCTGCATGCGCGACCTTGCTATATGATGCACGACCAGGCTTTCATGAATGTGCAGATGTGACCGAGCCTGCTAAAACAATTTCTCTACTATGCAGATCAGAGCGAGCGTACCCTGCATGTATATGTGACCGACCGTACTGAAAGCAACATAGGAACCAATGTGCGAGCGACATGTCTACCACATGGTACTGTTGTGCAATGAGCGATCTGTATTATGATGTGTGACCTAGTTTGTTGTTCTGTTGACCGACCACTTGTTATTATATTCCTTTGTATATAATTCAGTTCACAGAAATGTATACTCTAATCCCTACATGATTGTAATTGCCAGTCCACATTGCGTCCTATGTTCCACTTCATGATCCCTTCTTTACATATCCATGATTCACGGTTTGCAGCGAGTATCAATGCTCAATATAAAAGCTCCACAATGAATATATGTATTGCTCGATCATTCAAACATGGCTTGCTCGACCTACTAGTATATTGACACGAAGAAGCTTCTTGATTGCATGGCGCTCGATCCCACGCATAAGTGCTCGATCACACTACAAGCTCTGCTCGACCACTCAGTTATATCATATACATGTGACATGCATGTAGATTTTCCTGGTCCGTATATGTGACTGTCATTACGTTTGCATGTCCATGCTCTTGTCCACGTGGCTTTATAAGTTTGAATGTTGAGCGTGTTAACCCTTTCTTGAGTGATACCACATTACTATAATACGACTGAACCATGTATATTACACATAATTCATTTTGCTAATTCACACAGTCTTTATGTTCTTCTGTTACGCACTATATATTAGAGCATGACATTTTCTTTTCAGTTTAGTGCCTTCCATGTGTATGAATATTCCTCAAATATAGGGGTAGTGGCAAAATTCTAACCATATGGACTTTAGCTGCTCGACCGACCAGCCTGGAGTGCACAATCTATGATAATACAATCGACCAGGTGTCGCACCATTCCATTGTCTCATATTTACATGGCAGTCTATAATGTTCAATGTTATCGAACCAGGCACACAAATTGTAACGTCACATATTTTTAGCAGATAGATATTTAATACATTTTATTATATTAAATGTTAAATATGAATTTATAATATATAGTTGATATCGATTAGCTTGAAACCTTTAAATAATGAATTATAATTTCATCTTCGTTTATATTTGAAGTGATATTATTATACATATACGATAATAATAATTTATTTATTTATTTATAAATTGGACTATTTTGGAATTAAATCAATATTATATCGATATTATATAAGCGTTATAAATAACCATTTTTCAAACAGCCTCCGTTTTCAACGAAACGAACTTTACTGGAATGCGTATACTTAATTATTATTAAATTTCCAATTTGGAGCCAATTTGAGTTGTTTTGTCGGTAGACGCAATTTAAAGGGTGAACCGATAAATTAAAATATCGACGTTATGCAAACGAAATCCGTTTTCAATGAAATTAATTTCATTGAAACCGGAATGTCGAGACGTAGCGGTGTATTTATTTTCGTTAAGTTTGAAGTCGGTATTTGGCGGTGCGTATTTTTAACGGCCAGTGGTTAACGGTTAGGAGTAATATAAACTAACCATGATAAAGTAAACGTTAGCACCAAGTAAAAAAACAATGTCAACGCCTACCCTAAACTCTCTGCATGTATTTTCAAATCTTTGCTCGCCCACATCAATTTCATTTCAGCTGCACCCTATCCTATACCGACAGTCTATATTTAGGCTAAGACCAACCCCAACGCGAGGTTGGTCAATGGGTAACTGACCCCCAACGCGGGGTCAGTTGCCCACTTGGGGATTGCTTTGGTTGGACCGTTTAGCCGACATATTTAAAGCCGGCTAAGCTTAGCCGGCTTTAAATAAGCCGGTTAAGGTGCAAAATTTCTCACCTTAACCGGCTTATTTAAAGCCGGTTAAGGGGGCTGGAATTAATTCCTCTCCCCCCTTAGCCGACTTTAAATAAGCCGGCTAAGGTCCAACGGCTATTTCACTAGCCGTTGCTCCCTTCCCACTCCTCTCTCTCCTGTACCCTTTCATCTTTAAATACAACCTATTTTTTACTTTCAAAACACACAAAATTCTCTCTTTTTACTCAACCATCAAAGTAGTATAATTTACAACATCCAATTGCAATGTCGAAGAAAACAAACAGCAAGAATAATAAAGGAAAAGCGACGATGCTGACCCAAAGCTTTCTGAAACCGTTTGATTATGTTCATGATCAGCAAGAGTTTCCAACGCAAAATTTGTACCAGCGCAACGAACATTTTAGTTCAGGTACAATGCAAAACACTTCAAATTGTTATCTTCCACAGCAAAATCCTAACCTGTACCAGTCACAGCAAAATTCTAATCATTTTCAAAACACTCAAGTTTCCACCTATGGTCGTAACCTCTCTGTTCAACAATCTTATATCAGTCAACCCTATTCTTCCCCTAACAGCCAACATCAATCGACATTTCCGAATACCTCTCCCAATCTGTCCAGGAATTTAAACATGTTATTCAGGGATAATGGTCTTGAAAACGACGAAATGGGAAATGATAGCAATGAGATTTTTGAATCTGCTGGGATTCGGCCTCCTGCGAAGAAAATGGTAAAATGGTCACCTGATGAACAAGCAGAACTAACATTTTGCTGGGTTCAGTTTTCCAAAGCTACGTGAAAGGCACAAGCCAAACTGAAAGCTCATTTTGGAATTCGGTTTGTAAATTATTCAACGGTCGAAGTCCACATAATCCTGCACGCTCGGTCGACTCGCTAAAGCAGTCATGGAAGAGAATCAATGCTAGCTGCCAACTTTGGAATGGGATAATGAGTGGGTTGGCGAGTAGACAGCAAAGTGGAGCAAACGACATGGACATGGTAATAAATTATAACAAGTTTGTTTTGTTTTATGTGTTTTTAGATTATTTCCTTTATGTTACGTAATGTTACGCAGCTTAGCGAAGCAAATGCTGTGTATATGGCCAAATAAAAAAAACCAACCGTTTAATTTGCAAAAATGCTATGACATACTATGTCGGGAAGATAAATGGAGCAACGTGCGACATGAACATACCACACAATGATTTATGCCGTTGAGACCAACCGAAGATGTAAGCCCTGGAAGCACAAATCCATCTGAAGACTCACCTTTTGCAACAAGTTCAGGTGGACGACCCCCTGGCAGGTATAAAGCGAACAAGAAACTGACGAAAGATTACAGTCAGTATTACGAGCAACTCGATGGACGTATGGCAGTTGCAGAGGAATCGAATAGGGAGTATATGGAAGCGAAGGAAGCAGCTAAGAGAGAGAGGGGAGGAAAGGCAAAGAAGACACGAAGAGATGCAACAAACAAGAATCAATGAATTGGAGTTACGAAAAGCGGAGCTTGCTCGGTAACAAAATGCAGATGATTTCGCTCTTATGAGTGTCAAGCTAGATGATCTAAATCCGATACAGAGGAGGTACATGGAAAAAGGTCTTGAAGAGTACCAGAGACGTAACGTAGATTAGTCCGTTTCCTTTTCAGAGTATGTTGCAGTTTCATTTTAGTACCGGTTGCAGACCTTGTTGTACTTTAAGTATTTCAGTTATGTTCTTGTATTTTATGGATGTTATTTAGATGTATTAAATATTCTTAGAGCAAAGCATACAACCATTAATTTAAAATGAATTATTAAACTACCGGACGTACTGGCATACAAATGTAGATAATAAAGACATGAATCGAAACATTAAGCAGTTAATTAACTATTGGTTTCCTGCATACTCCCAGTAGTGCTCAACTAGCTCTTCTCGTAATTCTTGATGAGCTTGTGGATCTTGGACTTCTTCAAGTCGTTGCAAGTATTCTGCAAACGTATTTGGGTCTTTATACGGTTTTTTCTTAAATTCAACTGCAATGTCCGGGTAGTTACGAAGCTGGAGTTCATATACTCCTCGTTCCTCCTCAACAATCATATTATGAAAAATAATGCAACAGTACATAATGTCGGCTATAACTGCTTTATCATGGTAGTGAACTTCGTTTCGAAGTATATGAAATCTACCTTGTATTACACCAAAAGCTCGTTCAATATCTTTTCTAAGACTCTCTTGCTGTTTCGTGAATAAGGCTTCTTTTGCATTGTTCGGTTTTCTGTATGCTTGCACCAGCGTCTTCCATTTTGGATAAATTCCATCCACGAGATAATAACCAACAGAATGTTCTTAGTCACCGATTTTGTAGTTGTAAGGAGGTGAAAGGTCATTATATAAATCGTTAAATAAATAAGATTGTCGTAGAACATTAATATCGTTCAGAGAACCAGGAACACCAAAAAAAGCATGCCATATGTAAAGGTCAAATGAAGCAACAGCTTCTAACACCATTGTAGCTTTTTTCATATGGCCTTTATATTGGCCTTGCAGTGCTACTGGACAGTTTTCCATGTCCAGTGCATACAATCCAAGCTACCCATCATACCTGGAAAACCGCGTTGATCTCCCATTGCTAATAACCTCGCAGTGTCATGAGGCGTTGGAGATCGAAAATACTCTTCGCCGAACTCTCGTACGACGGTTTTACAAAATTGTTTCATACATTCTACTGCAGTTGACTCCCCAATTCTAATTTTGTCGTCGAGAGAGTCAGTAGAACTTGCATAACAAATCATACGTAGTGTAGCAGTAACCTTTTGAAGTGGTGAGATGCCAAGTTCGTTGATTGCATTTCTTTTATGTGTGAAATATACGTTGTTTGCAGACACTTTACTTAGTACTCGAGCAAACACCGTTTTTGACATACGAAATCTTCGACGGAAATATACCTCTCCGTATACTGGGTTTGCGACGAAGTAGTCCTTGACTAGTTGATTGTGACCAGAGGGGTAGTCGCGTCCATATCGCACTTCTTTTCTACCGACGGCGCTTCCACCTTGGGTTGAAGCTGAGCTTTCAGCAATATCACGTTTTATTGCGTATCTTGTTTCTTCTTGAAATGCCTGTTGTTGTTTGTTACGGCGGTCAATATACTCATCAGATGTTGAAGAGGATGAAGAGCTTGAAGAACAGCACCATAACCTTTTTAACGCACTCATCGGTTTAGTAGTTACTGTAAAATAGTTTGTGCTTGACTGAAATAAGGGCACATCTATGTATAGCAATAAAATTGTGTCCCATGCTTTGATTCACTATTCACTATTTCCTCCTTAATTAAAGTTTCCGTCCTTCAGTGTTATTTGTTACTTTACGTAACATGCTGTCCATGTATTTAGGGTTAAATCCTTTTACTTTATGTCACGTAGGACCTTTAGTTCTTTAGCCATTCAATTGATACCATAGCCAATTAAGCTTACCAACTACTGTCTTGTAGCGCATTATTATATCTGCTGGAATAATGTGAATCACATGAGAGGTCGCATCGCTTTTACAGGCTTTAATTGATTCGGGAGACATAACTTTTTTCATCACTGTAACACATTTGAATTTTAGTGCTCTACTAGTCATCCTGTGAAAGCGCAGTTGTCTGCCAATAATGTGTCCATCTTGTTCACAAATAGGTATATAAATATGCCATATTTTCATCCTATAAACAACCAACACTTCATACCGTATTAAAGTTTATCTTTTTACCCTCAACTCGTATCTGATTCAGCAATGGCAAACTGGGATATTGATGATGAAGAGATGAAAAAATGCTACGGTGCGTTTGAACTGTCACGGCAAGGCCTACGTAGTAAGAAGGGCAAGGAAAAAGTTGTTCAAGATAATGAGGATACTTCCGTTCCGTCGAAGACGAAAAAAAATTCGCACACTGCTCGTTTACGCGCAGCTGTTGCAAATCAAAGGCCTGGTAGACAGATATTATACGAAGGACGAGTTGTCGAGCCCCTACACCCCATTGGGCCCACAGTACCGGGTGGAGAGTACCCAATTTGTCGTTGTGGAGACGAATCGGTCATGGTCGTAGCTAAAATGGAACAAAATGCTGGTCGTCGTTTTTTTGGTTGCGCGGGATTCGAGGACCACCGGTATTACCCGAACGAAGTCCAAAGTTGTAATTTTATGCAGTGGCTTGACCCGCAAATGTGCGACCGAGGACTGCAATACGCCTTGGAAGCGCAAGCGGAAATAAGACGCTTGAGTAAGATAGTTGCTGAGGCAACTAGACTTGCGTTTGTCAGAAATTCGTAGTGTCTTTGCTTACAAACTAAGTTCCTGTTTATTGTTGTTGTACTTTGAAATTGTTGGTTGTTTGTTTTCGTATTTGCTTATTTTCTAGGTTCCAGTTCTATGTTGTTTATTAAGTGTTTCTAGTTCGGATGAATGAAGTACTTTTAAATTGGTTTATGTTTGAATCATCCTATAATCAATTTAACCAGTGTTTCCAGTTCGATTGACCGAATTACCTTGAGATACGAGCTTGTTTGCCACTACTTATTTTAATAAGTGGTTTTATAGGTGTACAATAGCTTTTACTTTATACAAATGAGTTAAATATACGGGGACGTCCCCACCCACATGCCAATTGAACGAATAAGTTAATAAAGTTGGGTCGAGAACAGTATGCTTTCAAATCAATATCAGCTAGTTTAGACTCATATACAGTCATGTCATCTTTTTCTGAGCAATTTTGGATCACCCTTTACTCCTTTGGCCTTTGCAATATTGGGGTCGTCCTCGTTATTCGTAAACAATTTATAATTCTATTCTTTAGTTATTTTATTTTCTTGATGAAATCGTCGTTAAATACCTGTCAAACAACTCACACCTCATCTACCTCATACACCTTTATCTCCAAATATCATTTGCTGATCCCACATCTATGTCATCTTCTACAGATTCCGATGAACGGACATACAAACATATTAAAGACCAGGATTTTGCAGACGAACTTGAATGGCTAACCGAACCAACACCTTGGGAACCACGAAGGAACGAACTGGCTAATGCACAGCGTCGACATGATGCTCAACTACCACATGTGCACCTTTCGTGCGAGCAGTCCGTCGCTCAGCCACGACAAGTTCCGTATGTACAAAGTTCTTACGAACAGGAAGTTGATTCTCGTCCAGTTTGTTGCTACTGCGGCTATGCTATTCAAGTTGTGGTTCGAGTAACTGGCAACAATATAGGTAGGCGCATTCAGCAATGTCCACTCTTTCCGAGTGGCTGCACTTACGCGGAATGGATAGATGAACCTTTCCCACCAAGGGCAATAACATATGCTAACGACCAGGAGCAAGCAATCAAAAGACTCGAAAATGAAATGGAGCAGTTGCGGTTTAACCGTGGTAATTAGGCGTCTTCCAGCATCTGTTGTTGTGTTTTTATAATTTGTTGTACCTTCGGTTTTTTAGTATTTCTACTCCTGTATTGTAACCGTAATCGTTGTCAGAAACCTTGTATTTGTTTTGTATCAAATATCCCGTTGTTATCTTGAATTAGTTTAAATGGTTCCGTATAACAACACAACGTACGCATGAGAACGAACAAACACATAACATATAACGCACAAACATGCATGAGAACGAACAAATACATTGCATATAACGCACAAGTACGCAAACTACGTAATACAACACAACAGGTACAAGCATATCACACAGACAAGGTAAAACAAGTACAAAACATACATGCATATCATAAGTTACTACAAAAGACACCTCCATATGCAAAAGATACAAGCGACTACATCTTGAATGCTTAATGTACAAGCGACAGCTGATCCTCATCCAGATCTGCAGGCTCCATCTCCACATCTTCATCCTTGTCATCATGTGTGTCGAACCTCTGTCTGTGTCTGTAACGCTCCTCCTCGGCGGTCGTAAGCTCGTTAAGACGGGTTGTCACCTCAGCCAACTCATCTAAACTCCGACGGTGCTCAGCGTACATAACATCTCGTAGTCCCAGCGTCATCTGATAAAGATCATGGTATGTAAATACAGAAGGATCGGGATACTCCGTCACTTCTGGCCGTGGTATATCAACATATCTATCAACCCCGGTAGTAGTGGGAATGCCTACAGTCCAACCGTACTCTGGCATCTGTGGAGGCGGTGGAGCCTGTTAAACCTGGGTTGCCTGTGAAACATCACAAATGATAGGGGGCACAAGCCCACTACGCAGTGCAGAAGGTCCAACCAAGTCAACTGAGGCAGCATGCACAAAACTACCTCCATGCGGGGTGGGGGGGGGGGGAGTAATACTGTCGCCAAAATGAAATATAATCCCTGCCATCAAGAATAAAATCACTAGCTGGCCAACACTCGTCTACATGCTCCTGTAAAGCCTCATCAGTATAGACTCTGGGAGTAGAGGTATGTGGGTGTGGATCATCGGGAACACCGTTCACATCATATATCTGTCTCCAACAACGCTCCCCTAAATACCAGAAGAAGCCTAAACTCCGAGGGCAGGAAGCTAGTGGAAAGCGTCTGGACGAAAGAAAAAGAGCATGATGCAAGGGGGGGTCTCGAAGAAACTATGAATCCTCAAAGGGATGCCAAATAACAGCACCACGAGTCGTCCACAATTCAATCTGATTGCGAGCTACTGCAAATACATGTCGTGCCTGTCCTCCAGGCACCTGGGCTCGGTTAGTGACGGTCCACGCTCGAACTCTGGGGTAGTAACTGGCTAATGACGGATCTACAGTAGGAAATGCCAAGTTGTGGAAGTACTCAAAGTACCAGTACTATAAAATCTCCCAAAACCCAGTAATCGAAGTAACCTTCGGACTAACGACACACTGAAGATCCAAAGACCTATACAAGTACGCTAAAATAGGTGTCCCCCAATCGTACACCGTCGGACTAGCATCGAACGAAAACTCTGTGACTACAGCCACATATCCACACGGCAGTGTGCTCGAAGCATTTGTGAAAAACAAATTTCCCATCATATACAGAAAAAATAAACGTGCAATCTCCAAATGGTGAACTCTAGGTTGCATACTCAATAAATTCTGGATTGCACTTTTAATGTACGAGCATCTAATATGGAAAGTACCTGTGACACCTTCTTCTACATCAAGATGTGGAAATAAATCACTCAAACGCACGTAGTCCTGAAACACTTCATCATACGGCAAGGTGGCGCCTTGGCCTATGGCAATACCAGTAAGCATCGTAAAGTCAAGTGGAGTGATCCCCATCTCCCCAAAAATAAAGTGGAATGTATGTGTTGTTTTCCACCAACAAGCCGCTAAAGCACCACATAACTGAACATCATTATTCAAAAGATGTTCGACACCTATTTAAAGATAAGTTAGTAAGTAACAATGCAAATAATAAACACGCGAGTATGTATGTAGATACGACAAGAAAACGTACTCAAAAAATCATCAAAACCGATAGTACGCAGAAACCCGTGAATAGTACCCTCCGTGTCGTACTCACGAATCAGTCTGTACATACGAACTACACCAGACCAAGACCCCCGCGTTCGCTCTCTTCGAGCCTAACAGTATGTACTAGATTTAAATTTTTTTTATCAACACTACGAACGTAAGTATTTAATAACTAAAACATACCGATGCGTCAACTAAAGTGCTGGCGTGCTGCTCAGTGCCGCTTAACTCACGAAAATCAGCCAATTGTTTATCCGGTCTCAAATTTGGGTCCCTGTGCGACACTAAAACCGGCTCCTCCCTTCGTCTAGCACCCCATCTTCTTCTAACTGTCGCCGCTTCACGGACACCCGTACCCCCATTCGATATGTTCTCTTCTACTGGCGCGTGCTCCTCAGCCGGATCCACAACGCCGCTGCGGCTCCCACTGCCTCGAAATGCTCGAATAATACGTCGCATTTTTTTTCCTGTGCTGGGAGGAAGGAGTGAGGAGATGGGAGAGTGGGGGGAGGCTAGGGCCGGCGTTTTGTATGCCGGACCTATATGGGGCACTTAGCCGGCTTTTATAAAGCCGGCTAAGTGTGTGGTGTGGATGGCCATCCACACCACTACACGGATTGCAATCCTATAGCGTAGGATTGCAATCCGTGTGATTGCCTTAGCCGGCTTTAAAAAAGCCGGCTAAGGCAATCCAACCATTTAATGCGTTGGGGTCAGTTGCAAAGTAATTGACCCCAAAGTGATGCTCCCCAACTGACAGCGTTGGGGATACTCTAAGGATGGGATAATTCATGCAGCTACCCACTCGTATAGAAATCACCCTACCACTCTATACTGATATGTACACATTAATTTCTTATATCCTATGTTTATGACGTGCTACACCTAAAACACACTACTATGTTCCTTTTCAACCCAACCTACATAAATGCATATATATTTTTATGTGCCTTCAACCCAAAGTTTTCTAAATACCCAAGATACTCCTCTGCACCAGCCTATGAAGGTAAAAGCTTCAGCTACCACATCAATGAAAATCAATCTAGTTGGAATTGAAAATAAGCTGCAAACCCATAGGCTGCCTACTTTACTTTGTACAAATGAACCTAATGCCTTGTTGCTTCAAATCAATGCAGAGTTAGATGAAAAGAAAACACACCAACTCTTTCTCCATTCACGTACACACGTTGTAGTCTTGTTCCTTCTTTTCAACAGTGATCTAGCGCTACTTTCTTCTCAACATCTCACCTAAAATAGCTACCACCTAACGATCTCTACTGGAAATGAAATGAAAGCTCGAGCTCTTCTCCATACCCCTTCTGCGTCCCTATTCTCCATATAAAAACATGGCTACTGGGCATATGACAATAAGTTGATCTTATCTTCTTCATTTACATATATAAATACCGGCCACATTCTCAATTCCTACAACCAAACCCAGTACAACTCTCACGTGATCTCATTTCTTCTTTTCAGAGGATTAAATGAAGTGCCCCGTTAACATATAAAACCGTGAGCTACAAAGAATAAAAACCATTCAAATGAAACGTATAAATCTAAATGTCTGTACATGAGAGACTGCATGTAGTCCATTATCAGCCTCGTACAAGTCTTGGAGGAGATCGATCCATTGTTGGTTGCATTTCTCTTTACAGCAGAACTCGGGTTAGTGGGTTTTGTTGTGGCAAGAACTGTTTGACGTGGAGTTACAGTTCGAAGTGGGTTATGAGTTGAAGAGGAGTTCGAAGGCAAGTTCATGGGAATTGGTGTTAATGGTTTTCGCACCCTATTGTGGATAGCCGAGAGCATGCGGGGGAAGAAAGCGGTCATTTTGGTGGGGACAAGGCATGTTTACCGTGGTCAGTCGAGGTGCAGTTGGGCATCAAAGTGGAGCGCGGTCTCTTTTGGAAGTGGAGTTGGCTGTTTCGAAGTGAAGGGGGAGTATTATGTTTTGGGTAGTCAGTGCAATGAAGTGGTGGTTTGGAATTTGAGTTTTGGACATGGCAAAGGGAAATATGGTACGATGGACATTGTTCGAAAATGAGGAAAGATGGTGTCTGGGTAGTGATGACGCGGGTCCAGTAAGTGATGGGGAAACCAATGTCACGCGTTTTGTATAGGGGATGGGTGGCGTTTTGGGGGTGTCAATAATGAACGAGATGGCTCATGAGCGGGAGGTAAGGCGCAACGTCAATGGGTCAGTTTTCTCGAGATGGATGGAAGAAACAGTAATCTGTTGATGGCTGTTGTACAACACTGGGTTGATGGGCTATTATAATTACAACGAAGGGAAGGGGTCGGTAGGAGGTGAAAATGGGAATGGTGTTGCTTGCATTCGGTTCAGTGGAGCAGCAGGAGAAAAGCTCCGATGCAGAAGAAGATAAGCCTCATGAATTTTATATGGCGTGAGTTTTAAATGGTGATGGGCCACGTGGAATTGGTTTACAACCCGTTTTGTTTAGAGGGATGACATTGGGCAAAAGGTAGCACGTTGAAATGGGAAAACATTGGTGATGTTAGGCTGGACAACTAGCATGGTGCGGAACTGAATAAAGTGAAGGTGCGAGCGTTGTGTGATCGGTCTATATTCGCCTTAAATTTCACAAAGTAATTAAACTATAATAAGAAAAGTTAATTGGTTAAATTTAAAATCGTAAACAAATATTATTTATTGTTTACTCGAACATAAACAGAATGAGGCAATACAAAGACAGAGAAACCAGATCGGTGAGCACTTTACGGTGGAGCTGGTTCAGTCGGAGTCGGTGACTGCTGGATTTTAATTAGATTAAATGTCCGTTTGATTTGATTACAAGGAATCGTTTTAACGTTAGATGTGAATCAAGGTGAGTTCAACTCACTCAGTTTTATCCCTCTTATATTTTATATAAGTCGGGTTTAATTATTTATGTGCTATGGTTGCTAGTTGTTTGATGATTGCTGAATATATTTACATGTGTTAAGTGAACTGATTAAATTAAACGTTTTTTAAAATTAATTTAAACCACTCGTTATTCTTAACGAATTTTTTCCAAAGGAGGTAACCTACCTCGTTGGTTACATTTATAATGATATATACGTATTAAACTGAACATGGATGTTGGATTGCTGTTATTATTGAATTGTTGAATGCTATATTGGTTATTTGGAATAGATGATTTTATGTGAATTTACATATTTGGATGCAGGGAGAAGCAGGTTGGAGGGATCCAACTGGATTTCTCAAATTTATTGTTTATTTTCATATGATAATTATATGAACTGTTTAACCAGTCTGATTAGATGGTTGCTTTGATCATTGATTATTGAATATAAATTCAATGTTGTTTGTGGTTAACCAATGGGAACATATTGGTTGGGTAATTGGCAGCAGATGGCCTAAAAATAAATCGTTTTATGAAATGTTGATGTATCGTCAGATTAATCAACAGAAGCGAAGTTCTAAAAGTCATTTTATAACTAAAGAGGATTTTGAAATCTACTATTAAAGTTTATAATAAAGGAATTAATATTTATTAATTATTGTTTAAGTTTATAAGAAATTACCAAATGATTTTTGTAAAGAAAATTCATATGTTAATGAGATTTAAAAGCGGTTAAGCAGAAATTTACCTAGGAGTTAAGACCGGTGTTTGTTGTTTTAAGGAATAATTAAGTTGGGATTATATTGGAAATAGATTATTATTTATTTAAATAATAACGCCAGTAAGTGGAATTAATTAAATTAATTATATTATTAATTAATTTAAATGGAAAGGAGAATTGGAAATGGTTAACCAATTAATCATGTTTGTGTTGACTGAGTCAACTGAATCGAATATTAAACTAATGGGAATAGTTAATGGTGAATAAAACCTTTTTATAAATGTTGATATTTGGTTATTATTGATTTAATAATAATAGGGTGGTAAATCTTGGGATTTAAATGTATTAATGGAGATTTATTAAAATATAAGTCCTGTTATAACTAAATGAAGTTTAAAAGCAAATTACATTAATAGGAATACAAGTTTAAATTCAAGCTATAATTGAATTCTTATTTAAATTCTATTTGATTGGATTTATAAAATCCAAGTTGAACAGAGGTGTTATAAAACCCAAGTTCGAATTAAAATGATATGGAGAGTTAAGATGCGATCTACATTCGCGATATTAAATAGGAAAGGAGGTTTAATCGAGATATAACCAAATGGATTTGAAATAAAGTTATTTGAAGTTCAATAAGGAATTTTATTTATTATAGAATTAAGATGTGTATATAATGTTTCAAAGGTCGAAAGGTTAATAGAGGTGATTAAATAAGGGTTACTTAATACTTTAATTAAGTAAAAGGTGAAGTTTGAAATAAGATTTCCAAGAGAGGATATGATATTGAAACCATGTTTGGAACGAGATATAAATGAAATATATGCAGTAATTAGTGAAGTGGGATTTTTGTTGATAAAGTTTATCTTTCTGAAGATAAGAATGTTGTTAATCCAAGGTTTGAGAGGTAAATAAAATACCCCAACTTGAACGACTTCATGATTATTCAAGAATGATATTATTTTAGGAATGAGAGTAGTCGAGAGAAATAAAATTTGGAATTTCGATGAATGGTATTATAAAACAAAGTTTGGAATGTTTAATGATTGAATAAGATGATTTTGAATATAATAGTATTTTTGGAGCAAGAAATAAAAAGCTTTGTTTCAAATAAGTTTTAAAGGGTTTGATTAACGATGGAAAAATAAATAAAAAATCCATGTGATGTAAGGTACTGAATAAGTGAACTCATTTTATTTTTATGGTTGAATGTTTGTTTATTTGATAGTTAAATAACCGACTATCAAATCTGGCCAATTATCGATGGTTGGTCCGAAAAGACCAGGATCGAATTTATATTCGAAAACCATTCCGATCAGCAAATACGTAATCGTGGAAGAGATCAGATGATGATCGAGATGGATCATTTGAAGACCATATATCTTCATGAAACGGAAGTATTGCTTATAATCTCTGGGTAGCTCCTAGAGATAAACTGTGATTCTGTCGTGGTCGGAGTCTAAGGATTGCAAGGACTGCTCGCTACTAATCTATAGGGTGATTCCTAGGATGTGGTAGGAGGGTGCCTTTAGTTTTCAAATCCTAGTACAATGTGTATAGATGATGTGACGTCCAAAGTGAATGGTGGCCAGATGTTCAAAAAGGAAGTTATAACCTCAAGCCTCACAACCGAGAAATGACAAAAATCGGGCAGGCAGCATGGCTATGTGGGTCGCACCCATTAAGGTGTATTGTCACCATCTAGAGAATATTCATATTTGTTACTTCTTTTCATTTTCATATCTCCCGGGAATGGTTCTGTTGGTACCAACCATAGGTGGCAATATATTCGATACACTCAAGCGAAATGAGTGGACCGGGTTGCAAGACATTCTTGTTTAACCCAGTGTATTCCTCTCTAGAGGTACACTATCGGCAGATGGTTCCATACCTTGTCATAGTCGGAATCCAATCTCCAATAAGAGCCCGTGGTTTTGTTTGTATACTATATATGTGGAGCGTGAGATGCAAGCGTTCTGCTAGATTATATTTATTTGTATTTAGACACTATTATAATATCAGAAGAATATACGATTTCAAAATGTTTTGGGTTATCGTAAGGTAAAAACTGTCTGTATTTATGTGTGGATTTGGTCTTATGATTATCCTTTTCTTTCGAAAAGATTTTGAACTTTAAAATCAAGTTAGACGATCCCCTTAAACTTAGTATGTTTTCTCGCTCTGGTTCACCAGACTCACCCGGTGTTTGTAATGCTCAGGTTAGACCGGGTTGTACAGGTTCAGGTTATTGGACATTGCGAAGTTCAGAAGACGTGCTGGAGAAGTTCAAACGTACTGTTATTTATCAGCTGTGTGTTATATATGAGGGCAGATTATTATAACTGTCCAGGCTTGTTGACTGTAAGTTGTACTCTGATAGTAAGTATTTTTCATGTTTTCAATAAAAGATTTATTCCTATATTATATTTATTCCACTGCGATGTGAGACTCTAATTCTGATGTGTTTCTTCTTCTTATTTCGGCTATTCTAATATTTCTTTCTTTCTTATCTCACCCTCTAATTTCTTTCTTATAACGCTCCGGTGTTTTCGATGCTTGAACGTGTTTTTTTGTGTCGATTTCCGGGGTCGAAAATCCCGCTGGTCATTACAGTGGTATCAGAGCAATGGTTTAGGAATAACCTTGGCTCTGTGGCGTAACTCGATAGAGATGGGGTTAGTAATACCCTATATTGAGTTGAGTATATATATACAAGGGAGCGTATTTGTATATTTTATAAAAATATTTTCTATTGTGTTATTTGTTTGGTTTAATTTTGAATTGACAATGGACATGATATTGTCTTGTAAAGAGGGTTAAATGAAATAATTTTGCCCAAACTATATTTTTATATAGAAAAGGAATAATGTTATAAAATTAGTATGATATTGGTTTGCTTGGTTGATTTAAATAGAATTTAAATTGAATTATAAAGTTTGAATAACTTAGTATAACAAGGGGTAATTTCAATACGAAATTAGTAAATGAGAATTTTAATTTTTAAATTATGATGAATCAGAAATTGGATTCTGAAATGGAAGTAAACTAATGGAAGAAATTCAATTAGTTAATTGAATATGGAAATAGAGCTTAACTCGGTTAAGTGGAGTTAAAGATATTGGAATCAACAAAATAGATTTGGAGTTTGTAAATTAAATCTAAATTGTTTGATTTGGTTAAGTGGATTATCCATTGTTGTTTTGTTATCTGCTAAATGGAATATTTAATATGACTTAACTTAGTTAAGTGGTGCAAATGAATATAGTAATGAAAATATATCGGATAGACTAGGGACTTGAAATCGAATGAATAATAATACAAGTTAACCAAATATTAACCGATTGATTTTAAAGTATATTAGATCCCAGTAAAGATCAATATTGAATATTAACCGAATTGAGCAAACCCAATTGAATTTAAATCAAATAATTTGGTTAAGTTGATTCTTAATTACTTGGACGATCAGATTTGGGTAGAATCTATTAATAGTTTTATGGATTAAAAGAAAGAAGGAATTTCAGTATAAAAAATTTGGATGGAAACTAAAAGATTTAATCTGGTATTTGTTGTTGGCATTGTAGTACAGATTACCAGAGAGTTATGGGAGTTGATTTTGTTACAGATTGAAGTACAAGTTAGAAGATGAAAGGCTGTTAATTGATATGCTTCGAAATTGGAATTGAGTTGCACGACAAAGAGGTAAACCTTAATATTATTGGTTGGAGATTGATTTTATACCCCTTAGTTGGGTAGCCATTTGGCTTTGGTTTTCTTTTGGATATTGGAGGCCCGAAACGGCAGTTGTAGTTATACCGATCGAACCACGCAGAAGAGGTGCTGGCAAATTTTTCGAAAATTTGTATAAATTAGAAAATTTTGACGATAATTCTAAATATTTGTTTTGAAAACAATTGGGTTTAGAACATTTTTCTAACTTAGTAATTTCGGGGACGAAATTCTTTTAAGGGGGAAGGAATGTAACGTCCCGTATTTTTAACGGTTAGATATTTAATATATTTTATTATATTAAATGTTAAATATGAATTTGTAATGTATAGTTGATATCGTTTAGCTTGAAACCTTTAAATAATGAATTATAATTTCATGTTCGTTTATATTTGGAGTGATATTATTATATATATATGATAGTAATAATTTATTTATTTATAAATTGGATTGTTTTGGAATTAAATCGATATTATATAAGCGTTATAAATAACCATTTTTAAACAACCTCCGTTTTCAAAGAAACGAACTTTACTGGAATGCGTATGGTTAATTATTATTAAATTTCCAGTTTGGAGCCAATTTTAGTTGTTTTGTTGGTAGATGCAATTTAAAGGGTGAACCGATAAATTAAAATATCGACGTTGTGCAAATGGAATCTGTTTTAAACGAAATTAATTTCATTGAAATCGGAATGTCGAGACGTAGCGGTGTATTTATTTTCGTTAAGTTTGAAATCGGTGTTTGGCGGTTCATATATTTAAAGGTCAGTGGTTAACGGTTAGGAGTGATATAAACTAACCATGATAAAGTAAACGTTAGCGCCAAGTAAAAAAACAATGTCAATGCCTACCCTAACCTCTCTGCATATATTTTCAAATCTTTGCTCGCCCACATCAATTTCATTTCAGCTGCACCCTATCCTATACCGACAGTCTATATTTATGATCCCAATGAGTTACCTTCTTTTCCCCCTCTCTTTTCTTTTATACTACACTGACGCTCAACGGATAGACTAAGGATGGGATAATTCATGCAGCTACCCACTCATATAGAAATTACCCTGCCACTCTATACTGATCTGTACACATTAATTTCTTATATCCTATGCTTATGACATACCTACACCTAAAACACACTACGATGTTCCTTTTCAACCCAACCTACATAAATGTATATATATTTTTATGTGCCATCAACCCAAAGTTTTCTACCAACCCCAGATACTCCTCTGCACCAGCCTATGAAGGTAAAAGCTTAAGCTACCCCATCGATGAAAATCAATCCAGCTAGAATTGAAAATAAGCTGCAAACCCATAGGCTGCCTACTTTACTTTGTACAAATGAACCTATTGCCTTGTTGCTTCAAATCAATGCAGAACTAGATGAAAAGAAAACACACCAACTCTTTCTCCATTCACGTACACACGTTGCAGTCTTGTTCCTTCTTTTCAACAGTGATCTAGTTGTACTTTCTTCTCAACATCTCACCTAAAATATCTACCACCTACCAATCTCTACTGGAGATGAAATGAAAGCTCGAGCTCTTCTCCATACCCATTCTGCGTCCCTGTTCTCCATCTAAAAACATGGCTACTGGGCATAGAACAATAAGTTGATCTTATCTTCTTCATTTACGTGTATAAATACCGGCCTCATTCTCATTTCCTGCAACCAAACCCAATACACCTCTTGCATGATCTCATTTCTTCGCTTTAGAGGGTTAAATGAAGTGCCCCATTAACATATAAAACCGTGAGCTACAAAGAATAAAACCATTCAAATGAAACATATAAATCTAAATGTTTGTGCATGGGAGACCGCCTGTAGTCCATTATCAGCCTCATACAAGTCTTGAAGGAGATCGATCCATTGCTGGTTGCATTTCTCTTTACATCAGAACTCGGGTTAGTGGGTTTTGTTGTGGAAAGAACTATTTGACGTGGAGTTACAGTTCGAAGTGGGTTATGAGTTGAAGAGGAGTTTGAAGGCATGTTCATGGGAATTGGTGTTAATGGTTTTCGCACCCTACTGTGGATAGCCGGGAGCATGCGGGGGAAGAAGGCGGTCATTTTGGTGGGGACAAGGCGTGTTTACGGTGGTCAGTCGAGGTGTAGTTGGGCATTAAAGTGGAGCGCAGTCTCTTTTGGAAGTGGGGTTGGCTGTTTAGAAGTGAAGGGGAGTATTATGTTTTGGGTAGTCGGTGCAATGAAGTGGTGGTTTGGACTTTGAGTTTTGGACGTGGCAAGGAGAAATATGGTGCGGTGGACATTGGTTCAAAAATGAGGAAAGATGGTGTCTGGGTAGTGATGACACGGGTACAGTAAGTGATAGGGGAAACAGTTTCATGCGTTTTGTATAGGGGATGGATGGAGTTTTGGGGGTGCCAACAGTGAACGAGATGGCTCATGAGGAGGAGGTAAGGCGCAGCGTCAATGGGTCAGTTTTCTTGAGATGGATGGAAGAAATAGTAATCGATTGAGGGCTGTTGTACAACACTGGGCCGATACAACGAAGGGAAGGGGTTAGTAAGAGGTGAAAATGGGAATGGTGTTGCTTGCATTTGGTTCAGTGGAGCAGCAGGAGAAAAGCTCCGATGTAGAAGAATATAATCCTCATGAATTTTATATGGCGTGAGTTTTAAATGGTGATGGGCCACATGGAATTGGGTTACAGCTCGTTTTGTTTCGAGGGGTGACATTAGGCAAAAGGTAGCATGTTGAAATGGGTAAACATTGGTAATGCTAGGCTGGACATCTAGCATGGTGCGGAACTGAATAAAGTGAAGGTGCAAGCATTATGGGATCGGTCTATATTCTCCTTAAATTACACAAAGTAATTAATCTATAACTAGAAAAGTTAATTGGTTAAATTTAAAATCATAAACTAATATTATTTATTGCTTACTCGAACATAAACAGAAAGAGACAATACAAAGACAGAGAAACCAGATCGATGAGCACTTCGCTGTGGAGCTGGTTCAGTCGAAGTCGATGACCGCTGGATTTTAATCAGATTAAACGTCCATTTAATTTGATTAAAAGGAATCATTTTAACGTTAGATGTGAATCAAGGTGAGTTCAACTCACTCAGTTTTATCCCACTTATATTTTATATAAGTCGGGTTTAATTATTTGTGAGCTATGGTTGCTAGTTGTTTGTTGATTGTTTAATATATTTACATGTGTTAAGTGAACTGATTAAATTAAACGTTTGTTTAATTTAATTTAAACCAATCGTTATTTTTAACGATTTTTTTCCAAAGGAGGTAACCTACCTCGTCGGTTACGTTTATAATGATATAAACGTATTAAACTGAACATGGATGTTGGATTGCTGTCATTATTGAATTGTTGAATGCTATATCAGTTATTTGGAATAGATGATTTTATGTGAATTAACGTATTTGGATGCAGGGAGAAACAGGTTGGAGGGATCCAACTGGATTTCTCAAATTTATGGTTTATTTTCATATCATAATCATATGAACTGTTTAACCAGTCTGATTAGATGGTTGTTTTGATCATTGATTGTTGAATACAAATTCAACGTTGTTTGTGGTTAACCAATGGGAACATATTGGTTAGGTAACTGGCAGCAGATGGCCTAAAAATAAATCGTTTTATGAAATGTTGATTTATCGTCAGATTAATCAACAGAAGTGAAGTTATAAAAGTCATTTTATAACTAAAGAGGATTTTGAAATCTACTATTAAAGTTTATAAAAAAGGAATTAATATTTATTAATTATTGTTTAAGTTTATAAGAAATTACCAAATGATTTTTGTAAAGAAAATTCATACGTTAATGAGATTTAAAAGCGGTTAAGCAGAAATTTACCTAGGAGTTAAGACCGGTGTTTGTTGTTTTAAGGAATAATTAAGTTGGGATTATATTGGAAATAGATTATTATTTATTTAAATAATAACGCCAGTAAGTGGAATTAATTAAATTAATTATATTATTAATTAATTTAAATGGAAAGGAGAATTGGAAATGGTTAACCAATTAATCATGTTTGTGTTGACTGAGTCAACTGAATCGAATATTAAACTAATGGGAATAGTTAATGGTGAATAAAACCTTTTTATAAATGTTGATATTTGGTTATTATTGATTTAATAATAATAGGGTGGTAAATCTTGGGATTTAAATGTATTAATGGAGATTTATTAAAATATAAGTCCTGGTATAACTAAATGAAGTTTAAAAGCAAATTACTTTAATAGGAATACAAGTTTAAATTCAAGCTATATTTGAATTCTTATTTAAATTCTATTTGATTGGATTTATAAAATCCAAGTTGAACAGAGGTGTTATAAAACCCAAGTTCGAATTAAAATGATATGGAGAGTTAAGATGCGATCTACATTCGCGATATTAAATAGGAAAGGAGGTTTAATCGAGATATAACCAAATGGATTTGAAATAAAGTTATTTGAAGTTCAATAAGGAATTCTATTTATAATAGAATTAAGATGTGTATATAATGTTTCAAAGGTCGAAAGGTTAATAGAGGTGATTAAATAAGGGTTACTTAATACTTTAATTAAGTAAAAAGGTGAAGTTTGAAATAAGATTTCCAAGAGAGGATACGATATTGAAACCATGTTTGGAACGAGATATAAATGAAATATATGCAGTAATTAGTGAAGTGGGATTTTTGTTGATAAAGTTTATCTTTCTGAAGATAAGAATGTTGTTAATCCAAGGTTTGAGACGTAAATAAAATACCCCAACTTGAACGACTTCATGATTATTCAAGAATGATATTATTTTAGGAATGAGAGTAGTCGAGAGAAATAAAATTTGGAATTTCGATGAATGGTATTATAAAACAAAGTTTGAAATGTTTAATGATTGAATAAGATGATTTTGAATATAATAGTATTTTTGGAGCAAGAAATAAAAAGCTTTGTTTCAATTAAGTTTTAAAGGGTTCGATTAACGATGGAAAAATAAATAAAAAAGCCATGTGATGTAAGGTACTGAATAAGTGAACTCATTTTATTTTTATGGTTGAATGTTTGTTTATTTGATAGTTAAATAACCAACTATCAAATCTGGCCAATTATCGATGGTTGGTCCGAAAAGACCGGGATCGAATTTATATTCGAAAACCATTCCGACCAGCAATACGTTATCGTGGAAGAGATCAGACGATGATCGAGATGGAGCATTTGAAGACCATAGATCTTCATGAAACGGAAGTATTGCTTATAATCTCTGGGTAGCTCCTAGAGATAAACTGTGATTTTGTCGTGGTTGGAGTCTATGGATTGCAAGGACTACTTGCTACTAATCTATAGGGTGATTCCTAGGTTGTGGTAGGAGGGTGCCTTCGGTTGTCCAATCTCAGGACATTGTGTATGGACAATGTGACGTTCAAAGTGAATGGTGGCCAGATGTTCAAAAAGGAAGTTATAACCTCAAGCCTCACAACCGGGAAATGACAAAAATCGGGCAGGTAGCATGGCTTTGTGGGTCGCACCCATTAGGGTGTATTATCCCATCTAGAGAATATTCATATTTGTTATTTCTTTTCATTTCTGTATCTCCCGGGAAGGTAGCAATATATTCAATACACTCAAGCGAAATGAGGTCGGTCATGTGTGGGCAGGGCTGCAAGACGTTCTTGTTAAACGCAGTGTATTCCTCTCTAGAGATATACTATCGGCAGGTGGTTCCATACCTTGTCATAGTCGAAATCCAATCTCCAATAAGAGCCCGCGGTTTTGTTTGTATACTATATATGTGGAGCATGAGATGCAAGCGTTCTGCTATATTCTATTTATTTGTATTTAGACACTATTATAATATCAGAAGAATATATGATTTCAAAATGTTTTGGGTTATCGTAAGGTAAAAACTGTCTGTATTTATGTGTGGATTTGGTCTTACGATTATCCTTTTCTTTCGAAAAGATTTTGAACTTTAAAATCAAGTTGGATGATCCCCTTAAACTTAGTGTGTTTTCTCACTCTGGTTCACCAGACTGACCCGATGTTTGTAATGCTCGGGTTAGACTGGGTTGTACAGGTTTAGGTTATTAGACATTGCGAAGTTCAGAAGACGTGCTGGAGGAGTTTAGACGTGCTAGAGTAGTTCAGACGTACTATTATTTATTCCGCTATGTGTTGTATATGAGGACAAATTATTATAACTGTCCAGGCATGTTGACTGTAAGTTGTACTCTGATAGTAAGTATTTTTCAAGTTTTCAATAAAAGATTTATTCCTATATTATATTTATTCCACTGCGATGTGAGACTCTGATTTTGATGTGTTTCTCCTTCTTATTTCTTCTATTTCTAATATTTCTTTCTTTCTTATCTCAGCCTCTAATTTCTTTCTTATAACGCTCCGGTGTTTTCAATGCTTGAATGATCGACATGGAGTTTTTTTTGTGTCGATTTTTGGGTTCAAAAATCCCGCTGGCCGTTACACAAATGATTCACGCGTACACATTTTGTCCCAAAGTAAGAATGATCAATATATGTAATTCACGGTCCAGGCAACGTTATGATGATACGTGGCGATCCGTGCATGGTGCTTGAGCTGCAGTGTTCGATCCATGGTGTTCGACCCAGGGTGCTCGACCCAGGGTGCTTGACCGTGATCGGATGGTGCTGCTCTAGATGAGTCTATTAGCTTGCACGACCGATCCTTTAACAAAGAAGTGAACGACCACATAAAGCTCGACCGGTTCCTGTGATGTGCGACTACTTGCGCTCGATCAGGCTAAAGCTCGTACACTTCGAGATGTGTCTGAACCATTATTTTCAGAATCGTGTTTCACGATGGGGTTAATAGTCATCAATATCAGGAGGTTCTTCTTTGAAAGAAGAAGAGAAGTAGAAATGAATTGAGGAAGAGGGATCCTCAATCCAAATGGGATTGAAAGTCATTGAAGTTTCTTTGTATGTGGTCTTACCTATGAATGGATCAGGCATTTATGTTACATATAACTTTATTGGCTTTATTTAAATTACTTACGAAATCCCAAATTTAAAGTATTTTAATATACATATATAAGTTATATATGTATATACATAGTTAACAAAAACCACACCAAATTTTTTTGCTTAGGTATATCGATATATAAATCTTATATATAAGTTTATGTACATAAACAATAATAACAATGTTAATTTGTAAATTGATTATAACCATTTATGTGCATAAACAACATTTTATTCATATATATATATATATATATATATATATATATATATATAGGAATCAAATAAATCAGAATCATATATATATATGTATGTATACAAACTAAATCCCATAATTATAAAATTTATATAAATCTTAGAATAAAGAGGATAAAATTGAGGTTAGTGAAGGAGAAGAGAAATCTAACCATATATTCTGGATTTAGCAATGGCGGCAGGATAGTGGAGGCACAAGAATGAAATGAATAATAGGGTTTGGGAGAGGCTAGGAGGGTCATATGTATAGTTGCAAGTGTTAACAAAGACAATAAGATCTATTAAATTAAATTCAGGCAGTCCGTATATGCAAATTTGTATTAAAACCCTCATAAAAACAAGCTCTCACCACCCCTCAACAAGCAGAGTGGTTGACTGTTATGCTAGGAGCGGTCGACCCTTTGGGTCGTGATTCATCCGTGAGATTAATTCTCTTGGTTAGTGGCCTAATTTATGAAATGTTTATTTATTACATTGATTTCTTTCCTTTGTTTTCTTATCCTTGTCCCCCATTGTATATAAATATATACATACAAATTCAAATTCACTTGTAATATTCTTTTCACATTAATCCTCAATTAATATATTCTAGATTTATATATTTATTTATTTATTTGAAATTCAAACCTTTTGTGTTAACATTTACGCATAACTTGTTTTATTGATATCTTTTATGTACGGACTCTGTTCAGTAAATAAAAAATGAAAATGGATTAGAATCTCGCTACGAACGGAACTACAATACTTTCGTGATCCAATTTCTAGTTACTCAAAATTCTTATTTTCATCCCAACAATATTTTATTAATTTTTATTGTTTATATTTAATTTACTTATCTATGTCTATTTAGGATATATTTTATGGGGTGTTACATGTACCATAGGTCTGCCTATTCTATAGGAAGTATTAAGTGACTAGAGGATTATATAATAAGGTCGTCTAGTAGTAACACGGGGGTCCATCTGAGGAAAGTCTTAAATAATGGTTAGTTGTCTACTATCATGTAAGTAATTGTTTATTATCTCTCGCGTTATGCGTGTCTATACACGCATGATGGAAGCCTTAAGTTAATAGACTAGAAGCTAGCGCCTTCTAATTTATAATAGCATGTTAATAAACCATCTAGCAAGGTATTAAGTGATCAATGGACCCGCTTCAAGCCTTAAGTGATCGTAGGAGTCAACCTTATATATTATATTGTGAGTGAGGCCATAAGTGGCTATATAACCTGACTCTTTTGTTAGTAGGGTATTAAATGGTCAGAAATCCCGCCTTTTAGTTTTGGTATCAGTTTGAATGGTTTTTTAAAGGTTTTATTTATACGTAAAAGTTCAATCTTGGTATATTATAATAATTTGTCTTGATAATGCTACGTTGGGTATAATAGTTAATCATTGTGTGTAATATTTTCAAGGTTATGCTAGAATCACGAACGGTGGTAGATGTATAATTTGAGTAAATCCAAACAGGATGCATTTGTGTATTGTGGACATTGTTATGCATTTTCTACTCATTAGGACTTGTTGTTCCGACCCCCCCTACACATACAATTCTCAAGTTTATCTTGGGGAAGACAGGCCTTTGGAAGTGTTCAAATTTGGCTTTCCATTCTCTTCTCTCATGATCAGTATGGATATGATGATTCTCTATTTAGGTAGTTGCCTTAGCCGATACTTGTTATTCTATCTTGTTTCCGTTATGAGTTAGTTTTTTTATAATCTGATTATGCTCATGGTCATTATTTACAGGTATCATATTTACACGATTCGTGCTTGGATGGGTTTGAATTTTCGATTTTTGTCCAAATTTGGAATCAGAAAAGTGCGATTTATTACAAAAAATGTATCCTACCTTTTTTAAGAGGACCCACATATATTGAAGATATCTATTTTGACTGCAGATTTGAATTTTACATGCCAAAATTTATAGGATTTAATTGGAAATTTTCAGATCTGAAGTATGCATATCTTTGACCAACACTTTTTTTATTAGGATGAGGAATCAAGGGAGGATTAACCCCAGAGGGAGGAACAGATTTAACAAGATAACCCTAGGAGCAATAGCATATTTTTGCATGTATACAATTTGAATTATTTTTCGATTTCTGCAGTTTGAAATACATTATCATCAATATCAAGATGGTTTTCAGAAGACGTGGAAAGTTATTGAGGAAGAAGGATCCTCAATCAAGACAGAATTGGAAGCCATCAAAGTTCCTTTATATGTAGTCTTACCTATGAATGAGTCAGAGAATTATGTTATGTACAACTTTATTGGCTTTGTTTAACTTGCTTACGAAATCCCAAATTTAAAGTATTTTAAGAATATATCGGTCACATATACAACAAAAACCAAAACAAAAATATATGTTTAAGTATATAGATATATAGGTCTTATATATAAATTTATATACATAAATAATAATTACAAAGTTAATTTGTAAATTGACTAAATCATTTATATGCATAAACAATAAATTTATCATACACTACGTTACATTTTTTATATTTTTAACTTCAAATAACTCTGTAGATCTCTGTAATTTTTTTTTTAAATCTTCTTTAATTATTCTTATTATTTACTCATATGTTAATATATTTTAACCAATTACATAATTTCAAATTTATCATATTTAAAAGAAATAACTTAAATAATATTTGTTGATTCAACTAAAATAATTAAAATATGTCTGTTTCGACATGAATACTTGCTCATATAATAAAATCTATAAAATTGTTGTTTTACTTTGAAGAGATATAAATCTCATGACACATAACATTTATAAATAGCAACAACAATTTATAATATGCTTATTTTGCTGGATTCATCATCATATGTTGTACTATAAAGTTCCAATTTTAACATTAAAATTTAAATACTGTATTTTATGATATTATCCTATGCAATATACGGGTACATACTAGTTATCTATGAATGCAAGAAAGTACAGTGTGCTATGAGAATATATAATGTCACATCTTATTAGTAAAATGATACATTTAAAGTTAATAATGAAATTAATCAAATATTTCTTCTAAATTGCATGATTGTGTAGTTTAATATAATTTTATATTCAGTCACCATCTAACAAAGCACAAGCCAATTGTTAACTTCACCAAGACGAGTATCTATTAGTGAGGATTATACATATATGAAAATTATAATCCTCTCATCATTTTACTTGACGATGCTTATAAAACATCGAATGAAGGACAAGCGCCATTGTCCACGTAGTTAAGACACTTTACATGTTATGAGATGTCGTAGTTCGAACCTCGTTTTGTGGAATTTAACCTGCTTTCCATCTTTAGCAACTTTCTATCTTTATTGAACTTGAAAAACGACGTAAATACTTGAAAAATTCTTAATTAAGGTACTTGAGCTTGGTGAGAGGAGTTGAGATTATCTAAGCTAGAAACGAATCGTATGAACATGATACATCTGAGAGTCAACATGCAATAACTCAACTTTTCAATTTTCACCGCTTCCTAGTCGATCAGTTTCAACTTCAAATGCATTGAACACATCTGATTCGTCTGAAGTTGAAACTAGTTCAACCTTTTATTTTCGAGCGCACGCGAGCGACTGAGTTGTTAATCAATGACTCCATCCGTTTATCTTGACAAAGAAACGCATACCAATTTTTGTTTACTGAAGCTTGATTTGTCAGAACATATGTTAAAAGCTGTATTTTATAAGATGGTGTATGGATGGCGAAGGGAATTGAAGAAAGATAGAGCGAAGAACATAAGAGATGAATGAATCACTGAAGGATAGATTACTTCTCATTTGTTCTTTACTTTTTGAAACACGAAAATATAAAAATTGTTTTCTTTTCTATCCATCAACTTCGTTTTATAAAATATTCATTTTTAACGTCATACATGCATTGTTCATGTTTTTGAAATGACGAAAAATCAAAATTGAAAAGAGCAAACCAAACACCTCCTCGACTATTAAAATTCACACCGAAAAGCTAATCAAACCGAAGCATAAAACTCCATGGTATTAAACCCAGTGTTTTAAAGACTCAACCCAACCTTGATTCGACCACGGTTAACCTCCAACATTGAAGCGCTACGGCTTTGAAAATAAAATAACATTCCGCGTGCATGATCTACGGTTTAACCTCAAAACTTAGGAAAAAAACCTCCATGCCAACTTCCTTGAACCTCGTGGTTCTTCAAAGTTGAGAAAAACTATATATTGATTTTTTTTTAATTTTTCACATAATCAATTTAACTAACAACAAATGTGCATTATTATTGTAAATTTTTTGAATCGCAGTTGAACTTAACCGCTTTCATATTCACAAATAAAAAAATTTACACTTTTAAACAAACGAACCAATATAAAATTAATTAAAGTAGCATTTTCACGAATTGCTAATTAATCGCTTTAAAGTAAAATGTATTTACTATAAGTACTTATTTTTTTTACCTTAATTGAAATAATTTTATATCTAAACTGAAATAAAAAATTAAAAATCAATCAGTATGATTCTCACGGTCTAACCAGTTCAACAATCAAAACCTTTAACCTTTCATCAACACTGTTCAGCTCACAGTTCCGTCTTCGAAACTATGATTAAAAGTGACCATTCTCCGTTTATTATATACGGTAAGAAACACAGTGCAGAAACTAATTAAACTTGGTCATTTCCAGAGAAATGACGTGGCTGAATTTAACTTAAACTCGTGTTCATTGGTTTTAGGAACCTCTAACATATAAGTAACGTCAAATGTACGCAAGTGACGATAACGTTCTGTAAACGCTATTTCACTATGGAGATGTTATATTAACATCGGATTCTTAAGAGATATATTCGTATGCGTATTCCTAAGAAGTTATGTATTATATAACCATAAAATAAATCATTTTATATATGCTCAACCTAGGCACATACTAAACTTCGTTACTTTGGTTATTGCATGCTCAGTATATAATATTACAACCGTACGTACTCATCAGAAGTTTGTCAATACCGTCATTGAAGCCGTGAAGAGAAAAGATTGTAAGATTATCTTTAAGTTATTTAGTTTTGAACTTTGTCCTTACAAAAATGTACATATATATCATAAAAATAATCAGTTTAAAAGACTCTTTTAAGTTTAAAAGACTTTTAACTTGAAACAAAGCATGTTTATTTCTTGTTTTCGGAGAGTGATAAACAGTTTATTTTTCTTTTGCTATCCACTTAGTCATTGTTTCATATTTGCTGTTGTCTCTTTCATCGTTCATAGACATTTCTTGTTATTTGTAGTTAAGGTTGAAAATGAAAAATGCAAACTGAATCAAACAATCCATTAATTTCTCACGTCAAGAAAGAAATTCGTATCTGGATTGTTTTTTGTTATCAAAATTTATCAATTTAAAGCTAGTATCATCAGTATATTTAAGACAACCGTATATCATGACTAAGGGTACGTCAAGAAAGTGCTCGCGTCCGACGCCAACACTTTTCCATCCGTTCAGAAAGAACGCTAGGGAAACGAAAGAAATCGAGTCGTTGGCATCGGACGCGTCTGACGCAAAGTAATATTAATGTTTAATCCGGTTAATTAACAAAAGTAAATTTGGTCTAATTGGTACATGCACATGCTTTGCTCTAGATAGACTATTTGTTAATGCTTATTGTCATTTTATTTTTGTAGAGTATTAACGCTTAATGCTGTTATAATGTATTTGCATCAATTATATTGTTATTTAAAATGGTTTCAACACATTCGCTAACTAGATTTAACAGTCCAATTAAAAATCAGTATTTAAGTAGTTCATAATAATTAATTTAACAACTAAATACTCCGTTCCAGTACAACGCTCAAATACCTCGTTCGTAGCTAAAAACACATTCCCCGTTCGCTATAGTATTACGCTCAAATACTCCGCTCAAATGGCCCGCTCAATTAATACCTTGTTTCCGTTCGCCAAGAACGCACCCTAAGCCATATACTGAAAAAAAAAAAAAAAAAAAAAAAAAAAAACCTAGACAGAGATCAATAGTCAGGACTTTTGATGCTACCTTCAAGAAACTTAAAAGACTAATTCTATTTATCCCCGCTGATTTGTTGAGTAAACCCATGAAGTTTTGAAAAAATGTTAAAAGCCAACATTTTGCTAGGTTCATCCGTATCATATTTAATAAAACTCAGTTTTACCCTCCTTTGTAAAGACGCTACGAGGTTTCCTATGTAACCTCGTAGATTTTCTACGAAGTTTTCTATGTAACCTAGTAAAGTCTCTACGAGATTACTTAGGGAATCTCATAGGGTAGGTCATAAAATAAAATAAAAAAATAAGGCAAAACAAATCAGTTTTTCTGCAATTGAATTAGCCCACCTAAAATTGCAGATTTCAGTGCTTTAAATTATTAGCCAGAGTTATTTTTGGACGGCATTCTTACAGGGTACTAATTTACTTATACCAAGGAAAATGTTGATATCAATAGCATCCTCCTCCTAATATAATAGGAAGGAATTAAGTATTGGATCCAACAAACCCTAGTCTCTCTACATTCAAATTTCACTCTTATCGGATCACTCAAAAGTCAAAACCTCAGCTCTCACCCACATGATCTCGCTCCACTCCACTAACACAGCTTCTATATAAAGATACAGAATCCCTTCAACAAAAAATCACAATCCTGCTTCATCAAAACAAGTTAAAAAATGAGCAAGCAGTGGACAATACTGGTGTCTATAGTGATACTTCTGAATGCACTGATACAAGTATCAGAAGCGCAAGTTCCTCGTAACAGGACATTACCAGTAAAAAGATTAGTGCTTCACTACTACAAAGTGAACAAAACATGCACGTATGCAGAACAATTCATCCTTCATCAAGTCACTTTAGCTTGGAGAAAAGACCCTTCCATTGCTCCTGCTCTCCTTCGCCTCCTTTACTCCGATTGCTTTGTCACTGTAAGCAACTAAAGTGCAATTTCTAGGCTTTCTTTCTTTCAGCTGAAACTTAAAATTTGTAAATGTGTGATATAATAACATTCTGATGTTTAATTTGGTTATATTACAGGGTTGTGATGCATCGATTCTACTTAACGGAGAAGGAACGGAGAGGGAAGCACCACAAAATGCAGGGCTTAGAGCGTTCGATGTTATCGATAGAATCAAGCGGGTTCTTGAAATAAGATGTCCGGGTGTTGTCTCCTGTGCTGACATTCTAAATCTTGCCACCAGAGATGCTGTTGGACTTGTATGTACTGTTTTACTTTTAATTACTCAGCAAATTGTGTTCTTTATTGTTTCCTTTTCCTTTTCCTTAGGAAGGAATATTTTGTACACGTTATAATAGTGACACTATTGTGCAATTTATGTAGGCTGGTGCACCTAAATACCCGGTATTTACAGGAAGGCGCGATGGACTGAGATCTAACGTGAAACTTGTCGACCTGCCTACTCCTTCGATCACATGGAATCAAGCACTTGCTTATTTCAAAACTAAAGGATTAGATGTTCTTGACCTTGGAACTCTTCTAGGTAACGCGCGCGCGCACACAGATAAAGCTTCATTCTTTTCATACTTAAACAGCCTTCCCTAGTTGCTGCTTGAGTATTTTCTAAGAGTAATAGTTAAGGGATGGTGATTGTACTTTCCACTGTAGAAAGTGCAGGGTATCATCTATAAGTTCGCCTCGAAGGTGAAAAGGTGGGAGTAGTATCTCTACAATTGCTCATTTTGTAACATGATCATTTAAATGTGCAGGGGCACATACAATGGGTGTAACGCATTGTCGCTACATAACGGACCGCCTATACAACTTCAATGACACAGCCCAACCCGATGAATCGATGGACCCACAGCTGTTGGTTAGCCTAAGGGAGAAGTGCCCGTTGCAAACTAACGGAACGGTATGGGACAATACGGTGTTTTTGAACCCGAACTCGGGGAGCAACTACACGTTCATGAGCTCGTATTATACGAATGCACTCAGGAACCGTGGAATACTTGGGATCGATAACCAATTTGTTACTACGATGGATGGAATAAGAATTGCAGATGAGTTCGGAAACGGGTTCGAGGATTTCAGGAGGTATTTTGCGCTGGCCATGAGTAGGATGGGGAACCTTGGAGTACTCACTGGCAGAGATGGGGAGATAAGGAAGAACTGCAGTAGGACCAATTCTGGTGTTGTTCTTAATTAAGTGGAGGATTTTAGTGTTTACTTCCTTTTTGTTTATTTGCAGTGAGAATAATTCCGTTGTGGTAGCTTACATCTGCGTTGTATTCTCTGATGGATTGGTAATTTATTATAGGAGTTTTCCTTATGTTACTATGTGTTTTAAATATGAGTGAGTACAACTGAGAGAAGTGGATGTTGAGAAAAACATGGATATGTTGTGAAAATCAAATGGGCATTATGAGAAACTACATTGTTTGAGGGTGGAGCAGAACACTCCTTTTCATATTAACTACTAGCTGCTACAACTATACAGTATTTAATGTTTTGAGGGTTTAATCAATCGAACCATTTAAACAGTGGAATTTTGCTTTAAAATTTACATGTTTAATCACAACTTATAATGCAAAAATGTTAAAATGAAAATGTTACGCAAGCGAGCTCTGCATGATATTTAAGATTGGCGGCCGAAATTGTGTATTGTTGTAGTGTGCAAGTACATACCTTGCACTATATTTGTGCAGGAGTACGGTCGGAACAAAGCCACCTTGCACGTATATGAACTGGCACGCAACTCCCATATAACAAAAGGAATCCTTTATATTACGTGCATATCAACTCATATTTGTACACAATTCCTTCAATATATTCCATGATGTGGGACTATTAATTCTAACCCGTCATTCCTCCTTAACAACATGCGAGACAATCCTAACAGTCTCCTCTTTGACTCGCATCCTACGAGTATTTTTTGAGAGCACTGCCTTGCCTGTATGGCCCAGTCCGTAACCTTCGGCTCTGATACCATTGTTATGTAACGACGGTCGGAACAAAGCCCCCTACCTTGAACGCATATGAGCTGGCACGCAACTCCCATATAACAAAAAGAATCCCTTAGGTTACGTGCATACCAGCTCATATTTGTACACAATTCCTTCAGTATATTCCATGATATGTGACTATTAATTCTAACCCGTCATTCCTCCTTAACAACATGCGAGGCAATCCTAACAGTTTAATGATGATAGATTTGAATAAGCCATGAAATTTGTTGCTTAGATTTTAAAATGATAATTTTTGCAATAACTTTCTTTTTCCGAAAGCAATACAAGCAATGTTTTCATAACCGGACCGTGAGTCAAACCGTAAAGACTAAGGGTCCAAGGTTTGGAAGATCTGACCGGTCGAACCGTCAAGAACCGCACATGCTTTTTAATAGTGAAAATATGAATAATTAAATTTTTTGTGTACTCAAGCAGATGAATAATAAAGTTTGAAAGTTATATATTTGTTCACTAACATTAATATAGTGCATGATATAATAAATAGCCAGAACACAAACAAATATACATGTTTTTTAGAACGAAATGGTAAAGTTTACGATTTAGATGTTGGAGTAGTTATGATTTTTGAAATATTTTAGTCTTTATTTTCAAAACAATACAAAAGATGAAATGATCAGAGAGAACTGCACAATAAGAAGTAGGGAAAATAAAAAACCATGGTTTAGCCCTGTAAAATTGAAGGTTGGACCATGGATTTGAAGGTCCGACCAGAGTTCATACATGGATGAGGTCTGATTGAGTTCCGCGCCGTGATGGTCCAAGGTTCAGGTTTATTCGAGGTCGAATCGCAGCAGGGTCGGGTTATGAAAACACTGAATACAAGTAATGAAAATGAAAGAGAAAGTAAGAAGAAAATAGAAAAACCGAGATTCAACTTAATAAAACTGACGGTTTGACCACTGATTCGAAGGTCTACTTAAGTTTATGCATGATTGAATTCTGAACCATAGTGGTTTACAATCCAGGATTATTCGACCTTGTATCATGGTTGGGTCGAAATCATAATTCACTTTATAGATATTTTGAAGATAATTTAGCTATTCAAAATTCTACTGGATAACATTTTATCGGGTTTAAATGTATATGTTGTTTAGATAAGTTTGTTACTCCTTTTTTATGTTTAGCGATTATAAATTATTTTCATTTATATCCTTATTATTCTTTTGAATAAAAATGGTAGCAATTCATTTAACTTTAGTGGTCTTGGAAAAGAAAAAGAGCGTAAATTCTTCTTCTTCTTTTTTTTTTTTTGAAAGACGGCATAAAATTTTATTACTAATGAGATAAATACAGTTTACAATAACATCGAAACTATAACTACAAAGGTATACATATCTCCATTTGGACCCTCACCATACATTAATGACTCACATAACTAAAACCAGAGTTTATAACTAATTTCCTTGCCTTGCAGTACTAAAACAACACATCACTTCATCTTTCCTTGCAGATGCAGAGTGCATTAAACTTCAAAAGCCACATGTACTTCACGAATGTAACCATCAAGTGAGAGTAGGATCATATATTGGATTTTTCCGCGTATGCCGTCTTGAAGTTTTCAGTTTACTACCGAGAGGCATCACATCCTCTGGGCCGTAATCAATCCCTTCATCAGGATCATCATCAGCCCAGAACTTTCCTTTCAGTTTTTTATCTTTGTATTTAGATGATGGAAGCGAGCTTGTGGGCATCGGAGTGGGTAGCAGAGCAGAGTTAACAACAAGGAAAGTTAGACTTGATCCTGTTACATTTGGTGGTGGTAGCTGAAAGTTTGAGGGAGGTTTCAAGTTATCATAAGGGGAAGATTGCGAGGGTGAAGAACATATAATTGTTGAGGTGTAGGATTTAGTGACAATAGGAGTTGATCAAGAAGTGATTGAATTAACAGCATTGGTACTCATTGAACCACAAGAAGCAGCAAAAATCGACATACCTGAATTACCATTAGCAGATTCGCTACCAATGTACGGGGACAACTGCTTCACACCAGACTTAGTTGCACTTGACATAACTGAAGTTTCATTCGATGAAGAACTGACTAATGAAGGTGAACTGTTGTTGTAGGTAGAAGAACATGACATTGTGCCAGCAATAGAAGAAACATATGCAAGTAAACCAGTGCAAGAAGTAGAGGTTGCTGAACTCAAACATGTAGAATATAAACTAGAAGTGTAACCTGTTGTCTCTTGAGAATTATTCAAATAATCATTATTCTCATCAAATAAGTTTCCAATAACATTATCCTCCTCATCGCTAACATTTGAAGACGTACCCACATTGACATCCTTAATAACAGTGATATCTTCCTCATGGTTAACACTCATATTTGGTTCTGAATAATCTTTGTTAACCACATCCCGAACAACACCATCACTATCACAAATATGTGAACCATTAATTTCATTAACATCACCCGCGTTATTGTCTAAATTAGCAAAAGAATTCGCATCTATCTTTCCTACCGCAGCAGTACTGGTGCCATTTGTCCTATTATTACCTATATCCTTCATCTTCCAATACTTCTTCTTCTTGGTATGAACATTTTTCCATTTATCATAATTAGCATAAGCATAGTAATTTCTATTAGGCTTAGCAAAGTTCACATGCTCTTCATCATTAAAATCCTTCAAATCAGCATTCACCTGCTTGGTGTTCTCATCATTATTGTTTGCATTTAACTCACAGTTTTTGGAATCATGGCCAAAAATATTACAATAAGTACAGATCTTAAGTTTCCAATCGTAGCCACTTATCATAGATGGACATACATCACCCAAGCCATCTACTTCAATTGTTTCAAGTGATTGATATTCAGGGGACACTTCCACTAAGGCTTTTGCATATTTAAACCTATCCATACTTTCGGTACTAGTATCATAGCAAATCAGCCTACCAACATGATTAACTAACCAATTTATACCAATCAGAGTCCAAAGAATCATCGGGATACGGTATAGATGGATCCATATAGGATCTTTCTTAATTTGTAATTGGGCACTGCCTATAGAGGGATCCCAAACTGAAATTATAAACATCCTACCACGAATAAAAATAGGATCAGGTCGGAGAATATTCTCACGATCAGTATCATTGGAGAATTTGAAATAAAAATGTTGTCCATTCGACTTAATATCAACTTCCCCCAATAATTTCCAATGCCTATGTAAGTAATTAGATACTGCAGGGAATGATAATGTACCATCTAGAAAAAAACCAATCAAAAAGTTGCTCCAGTAGTTAAGGCCTTCCTTCTTGACAAGATCTGGAATTGATTTCCTTTTACCATCTCTTGCGATATCAAAATGGATATGTTTATATGATCCTGCGTTGCGCAGTGTAGATCTTAATAGGGAAGCATAATCCGATTTAACGAACGAAGGAAAAGAAACCCTTGAAGGATTCTCAGGATTAATAACTGGAGAAGCATCTGACGAGGAGGAGGGATTTTCTAGAGATGGAGGTGGGTCAGGGGGTTTAGAGGGAGGAGGGCGAGATGGAAGAGGTGGAAAGGCTGTGTCGAAGGCAAAAGAGGAAGGAGGGGAAGAAGCTGAAGATTGCACCGACGCCATTAACAAGGGTTGTGAAGGATTATTCCGATGGACAATTCTCCTCCCACATATGGCATATAGTAAAAATTCCTCTTTTCTTAGTACATGAAACCTATAATGAACCATTCCAAATGCTCATTCCACATCTTTTCTTAAACTTTCTTGCTGTTTGGTGAAATCTGCTTCTTTTCATAGTTGGATCATTGTAGGTTTGCACAAGAGTTTTCCACTTCGGATAAATTCCATCTATCAGAAAATAATGCACAGAATAATCTTTTGTCACATATTTTGTAATTGCATTGAGGTTCTACATCATTGCATAAGCCGTTAAATAAATATGGCTATCGTTGAATGTTAATATCATTCATTGAACCTGGTGCTCTAGAAAAGCATATTATATGTACAAATTGAACGATGATAACAGCTTCCAGTACAAGAGTTGCCTTTTTTATGCCCTGAACATGGACTTGCAATGCAACCCAATGGGTTTTCCACCTTCAAGCATATAATTAAAGCTTCCTAACATACTTAAAATTCCACAATGAGCTTTATCTATTGACAATCGGTCAATATCTCAAGATGTTGGGGATCAAATATATTCTTTTCCAAATTGCAGAATAATAGTTTAGAAAAATTCTTTTAGATTGTCATTGAGTCCACAATTTGTACTTTGTCATCTAGCAAGTCATCGGATCTTCGGTATGATATCATGCGAAGTGCAGTCGTACGTTTTGCAGTGAGGAAATTCTTAATTCGTTGATCTCATTTACTCTGCATGTGAGAAAAATGTTAAATTCGGTTAATCTGTCGACAAACCGATTAAAGATGATCGTTGACATACAAAATCTTTGTCTGAAATCAACATCCCAATCCATAGGGTCTTTCAAAAAATAATCCATTATTAGTATATTGTGACCTATAGCATAATTTTTCTCATACTGCAGTCCCTTTTTTCCAAAAACACTACCCCGTCGGTTGAACGGGTGCTTTTAGCATTTTCACGGGCCGTTAAATCCATCACTTCACTAATTACTATTATTCATTGATCTGTACAGTATTCAATGGAATCGTTTGAAGATGATGACAATGAAGATGAGATTGAGAAGCACCGTAGCCATTTAATGTTACTAATTTATTATTAGTGGAAGAATGATGATGAAGAGTTTAGTACTATATCAGTGGTGTATTTGATTTAAAGCCTTTCTATGTATTTACAAGCTCAATTCATTCAATCATTAATCATTTTGGATTTCAGTAACTATGTTGATGATAATGTTCCTAATGCACGTTATAGTCATGTTGATGAAAAAGAGTGATAACATCTTCATATAGTCAAACCAGACATTGTAGCCACGTTGCACTGTTTTCCATGAATGTCAACCTTGTTGATGTAGATAAAGAGCTATAAGGTATGGTCACATCAACTACTGTAGGCATGTTGCACTGCTTTCCATGGATGCATGTACTTTAGAATCGCCCAAAAAACAGTAATAGACGTTGATCTCACCCTAACAATGCATTAATTATCCAAGATCAATAAGAACAATCTAGAATATGAGTTCCTCAATCATATTTGATTGGACGATCAAATGACAACTCCACAACGATTGCTACATGTATAGACGACAATGTGCACAGTGGATTTTAAAAGATTAGGTTACCCATCATGAAGATAATAAAATGTTGAGAAATCTTCAAATTGTTTTCTTCCCTATCGGGATGTAGCAGTTTGGAGTTTGATTGCCTAATGTAAACGACTCCAGATTGCACTCTCGAAGACAATCCATTATGTAAGTCAAAATCAGGAGGTGTGTCAGATAAAAGGTGAGAGAGCTAGTATTTCACATCGTATGGTAATGTCTCTCCTTGTCCAATCACTAATCCAGTAAGTCTGGAAAGGTCCAAAGTGTTCAAACCAGACTCTTCAAAACTAAAATGAAATGTATGAATGATTATCCACTAACATGCGGCTAGCACACTAGTCAGCAAAACTTTTAAATTAAAAGAATTTCAACACCTATTAAATAATTTTATGGTTACTAAAAGTATTAGAATGTCTGAAATAATTTAATGATAACCAAGTAAATACGTACCAAAGAAATCAACAAGTTCTACATCCACAAGAAATGCGTGAATAAAGTCATGGGTATAATACTTCGAATTATTCTATAAAGATGGAAAACAGTACATTAAGAGTACGTGGTGATCACGACGAGCCTGATTATATATGGGTCACAATTTTAGTTTTTAATCTAAAAAGTATAACTGAAAGTGTAATTTAAAAGTAGATAACTTGTAGAATTTTCGACGGATGTGTTGATATGTTCTTCACTATTGGGCAGTATATGAAAATTACTTGATGCTTTACCAAGTCCCAAATTTTGATCGATATGCGGATCCAAAACAACGTCTTATGAATATCTCGCTTGTTTTCAGTTAACTACATCTCGTATACTGACTATTGGAGCACTGTTCTCTTATTCAATGGGATATTTTCATCGTCAGCACTCTTCTCATTTTTTAGTCTTTTTTACTTAGTTTTTTTTTTGAAGGATTGGCTTTTGAATAGGGAAGGCTAGATTAAGGAGAGGAGGAAGAGGAAGATAGAGCAAGGGTGAGCAAAGAAGAAAAAGTGGTAACTGGCACCACTTGGGTCAGTAGCCGCCTAAAATTTGCCTGGCTAAGGAGACTGTGTGGATTGCAATCCACGCCATCTCATGGATTGATATTCACATTGTCCCGTGGATTACAGTCCATAACTTTACTCCTAACTATTAAAAAAAGGAATAGGCTTTGTGTTTTTCCTTATTAGGGGTGGGTTAGGGGTCAACCTGATTTTAACTCACCTGTCCTAACCCACCCCACTTGAAACGTTTCATGAACGACTATGCTTAGCAAATTCCTAAAACCCCATGCAAGAGCAGATTTCATTTAATTGCCAATGCTTGTTTACTCATTTAATATTATTAAGATATAAATCAATATATTTAGAACCGCCGACATGAGTGGTTATGGATCGAAAACGTGCCTATATGAGTTATTTTGGAATATCATGATAATATCAATGAAATATCAAATACAACTATAACATGTGATAAATGGCGCCGGATTATGTTGGTGTTATAATAATATTAAGCTTTAAACACTTTCAAATTATCAGTAAAGACTAATTTACATATGACAATATATCTACAAAAACATAGTATTACATATATAATGTTTGCACCAAAAATGATTCAAATGCCCAAGAATTATATACAGAGTGAGTTATGCAGTTAAAGTGCTTAGCGGCTCTACAGCGGTGGAGATACAAAAAGTTGGTAGTGGGGATAAAGTGGGAAATAAACAGATATAGTGGATAAGCAAAAAGTTTCATTAAATGTAAAATAAAATATTATAAATTGACTGATTATCATTTCCACATTTTATATGTAATAACCCAAAAATTTAGTTACTGGAATTTACATATTTAATGAATTTTAGATATTTAAATGATTGGCCTTTTGGAATTTATTAATTTGAATTTCAATTGATTGGCTGTTTAAAATATTTGAATTGACGATAAAATATTAACTGAATGGATTCAACAATCTCCTTTGGCTTCATTTAGTTAAATAATATCGATTTTGAATTCATTGTGTAACTTTGAAAAAAAACAACAAATAATAATAAAATAAATTGGTAATAATACAGTTGAGTTTTATGGCATACTATTAAAATAATTTATTAGATTTTTCTATAATTTTTTATTTGGACAAATTTGTCGTTTGATGAATTTTCAGTAAACGACAGTGTTTTTGTGATTACACAGAATTAAAAAACCAGTATGTGTTATTATATTCTTAAAATAATTTCGTATTTCTTAGTATAATCATATATTTGTTTTGGCACTCACGCGTCGTACATGAACCAATTTTTGTCCCGCGAAATGCTGGAATTTGAACTATAAAACCTAAACCTAGAAACTTAGAAAATTCAATTCAATGACTTTTGTGACAACCGTGGGTCCCGAGCCCCAGACCATTAAAAAAGCAACACCACGCACTACCCCGATGTGCTAAAAGATCTTTATGTCGGCTTTTCGAGAGGGTGTTATAGACTACTCCCCTTAAAAAGCCCAACATCCTCGTTTGCTCGTATCACTCACCACCCAGGCATTGTGCATGTAACCCGCATCAGTACCACATCACTGACATCCGCAACATCACATGCACAATTTCGGTTGGGTATTGGCTCTGATACCAAATGCGACAACCCGGGACTCAAACCCTCGACCTTCTAGAAAGAAACACTATAGAAGAAGCCAAAGAAATAAAACTGGCTTCTACCTTTAAAAATTAAAATCAAATAAACCAACCATTGAAAAATTGCAAAACAAGCTTTTTTGAGCTGATATGGAGTTGTTGTTCGAATCCATGTGGCTATTTTTGGGTTGCTGTCGTGTTTGCTGAGCATGACGGTTAATGTTGCAAGAAAGTTTTAGCTAAGGTCTAGGATTGTATCTATTTTAGGAAGTGAAACTTAATCGATGGTGACGTTAAACTTGGGTGATCGAGGGGACAATATAGGGTGATTTTGGAGGGTTTTCGTTCATCTATGGGCGTCGCAACTTGGAAGGTTGCATAAAGGTGGCTCAGGTTGAATTCATGTAGGCCTGATCGAGCTCAAGTTGAGGGTGATGTACGTGTAGCACATGCAGAACGGAGTTAGACGGAAGTGGTTATGGTTGTTTTTTTAGATGGTGGCGTGCATAGTGGAGGAGAGAAGTTGTTAGTTTAGGTGGGTTTTGTTTCAGGCCTGAGTGGGATTTTGAATTTCAATTTGGGGAAGAAGAGTTTTGCGAGGGTGAGTTAATTAATCAAATATTTAATTTGCTTAATTGTATTAAATAGAATCATTAGCTTATTAATTTTAACTAGAATCAAACCGCTTTGGCGATAGCGGGAATCTAGGTGAGTTAATACACACCCAAATTACTTATATAAATATCTGTGATGTTATAAATTATTGATGGATGTCTTCTTAAAACTTTGTACTATTATAAAAATGTTTGTTTAATTTTAGTTTACTGTTTTACAATGGATGTCATAAGTAACCATTTTGTTGTAAGGGATTATATAAAAACGAAATTAGAGTGTACGTATCGAATTAGGTCGTGACAGAGCACTTTGAAATATAATCACTTATTCTGGTTGATAAGGAATTATGTACTCTTTTTTATATGCATAGGTTATTTAAATTCATGTCTTTATTTATATTTACATCATGTTCGCATTCATTTGCTTGTACTAAATTATTTCCCTTAGTTACTTATGCATATTCCTTTGTTGCTTATATTGTCGATGATTGAAGTAAAATAAACATCTTGTTTAACTTAAACTTGAGTTCTCGTAGAAATGATAAAATTACCATTTTAATTAATGATACTTGTATTTATAAATGGTTCGAGTTAATAATAATGAAATTTAGTCATTTATTTAGACTAATAATAATTAAGTTTAGTTACACATATAATAAATGGATTGAAATTTGAGCATGCATTTTAATCTAAGAGCAACTCCAACAAAACAGTGGATTTGCAAAATCCTGAAATTTACACCCAGAATCATTGCCAACAAGGTTTGGAAACACACGAAGGTGTGGACTTCGGAGGCATATGTTTCAGAATCTGCAAACTCTTCCAGCGCTTGTTGAACAAACGCCTGAAATTGTTAATTCACAAGATTTTTGATTCAAGACAACGACGAAATGCAGATTAAATCAAAGAGTTAGTTTATATATATATATATATATTTGTATGTGTGTTTAGTTGTGTTAGATCAATGTTAAAATCTATCATCATTATATAACACATATGCACATATTTTGATATATATATATATATATATATATATATATATATATATATATAAAAACAAATAGCTAGAAAAATAGCCATGACTGGACAAAGTATATTGAACCAGTCGACTGGTGACTGTTGAACCATTCGACTGGTCAAGCATATTTTTCCTAGTAATGGCTAGTTTCTACAAATTTTAAATATATACGATTTTCAGTATTTTTAACCAGTTGAGTGGTGATTTACAGACCAGTTGACTGATTCGAAACAATAACCAATTTTATGAAAGGTTGCCATTCTTCATAAAGGAGTTTCTATTCATTTTTGAACAGAAATGGGCGTATCTCTTCCATTAATCTCTTCATGAGGGATCACTACCTTTTAACTATTATATATACACTACAAACTCAGTCTTCTAATCAAAAGTTTTTTTTCCGATTCTAATCTATTTTCTGATCAACATTTCTATACTCTTGCATTCTAAAAAGCTTTCATACATTCAAGTTACTTGTTGAATCATTGGAATTATTTCGTATCTCTTGATTCAATAAGCAATATACTTCCTTTACTCTTCACATATACGACATATAATTGAGGATAAGATTATAAGAAGGGTGTACTCAATCATTGGCTATTCAGTGTTTCAAGAACACAAGCAGAAGTCGAACTCTTGTAAATTGTAAAAGTCCTGTATCGGTGCTCAAGCGGAAAAATCCTTGTTGGGGCTCAGATTGTTGTGAATCTGTTCCTCTGGCTGAAGAGAGGGTGTTGATAGTGAATTTCAGAAGGAGATTGGGACTGGACGTAGGACGGGAAGTCCGAACCAGTATAAAATTCTTGGTGTCACTTCACTTACTGTTTTTACTTATTTGTGATATTCTATATTGTTTATTTTTACTTGCATAACTATTGTATTATAAAATTTAGTATATCATAGTCAATTCCGCTATATTCCATATATAAAGATCTTACACTAAGTCACATGATTTTTCATTTGGAATCAGAGCCGACCATCATTTAACCTTACAACCGTTATTTGATACTTATCTAATATTGATAATAATACTAGTACTAGCACAAACAATAGATTCACAGAAGGCCAATCTACTGCATGACCACCCTTTTTCAATGGCATGAATTATAGTTATTGGGCTACACTTATGAGAATATATATGCAAGCTAATGGTTTTGATTCTTGGAATATTACACAAAAAGAACATGCACAACCCACTACACCTTATACTAAGTGGCCCGCAAATAAAAAAGCAGAGGCTACTGCCAATGCTAAAGCTATGAATATGCTACATTGTGCCTTGGATAGAAACGGGTTTAATCTGATTTGTATGTGCAAAACTGCATATGAAATTTGGCGAACTATCAAAATAACTCACAAAGGAACTAGCAAGGTTAAACAAAACAAGATATCCATACTTAAAAACCAATTTCAAAATTTTAGGATGAATGAAAATGAGTCTGTAAATGACATGTATTCACGGTTTCAAAATATTTATCATTCTCTATTTGTTTAGGAGAAAAATACTCTGATTTTGACATTATTTCAAAGATATTAAACTCTTTAACGGATGAACGGGGAAGAAAGGTTTTAGCCATCGAAGAGGCTAACGATCTTTCAGCCATGAAACCCGAAGAGTTAATTGGTAATCTTATGTCGTATGAAGTAAATTTGCAGGCAAAAAAGACTCATGCTCAAGGCAAGAAAAATCTAGATTTTCATGCTAAACAGGGTGAGTTGGATTCAAACAAAGAAGACATTGCCTTCGTAGCTAAATTTTTTAGAAAATTTCTAAAATATGAGAAAAGCCAAAATAAGAATGTGAAGAAGAATTCTGCAAAAGAACTTGTTCCAGCCAAAAATTGTTTCAAAACCAGACATTTTCAAATGAATTGTCCAGAACTAAAGAAGAATAACAACAAAAAAGAGAAATCAAAGAAGCAAGCGTTTTTAGTCACTTGAGATAATTCAGAGTCATCATCTTCAAAAAGTGACAGTGATAGTGACAATCAACAAACAAATGTATGCTTCATGGCAAAAACTACCGAGGTTAGTGATTTTACTTATGAAGAATTGATTGAAATTAACACAGAAATTCTAGAATCTAGAAGTACTTTAAAAGAAAATATAAACAAGCAAAGAAAGATAAATAAAAGGCGGAATTTGAAAGATATTTATTAAAAGATGGAAAAAGATTTTGGAGGATGCAATCAGAAAATTACAAGAATCTCTATCTAATGCAAATTCTCAAATTTCTTTATTGAGTCAAGAAATTAAAACTCAGATAAAAAAGAATGATTTGCTTGCTTTTGAAAATCATGATTTAAATTCAAAAATTAAAATTATCGAGTTAGGTAATTCTAATCTTAAATTAAGATTAGATGATATTTCGAAGAATGTGAATAATTTTAAAAATGGAAGAGAAAACCTGTCTAGAATCTTAGAAAATTCTCAGCCTTCTCATAGTAAAAAAGGATTGGGATTTATTCAAGAAATCAATACTAAGAAAAGTTCTAGCAAACTAGTTAATACTAAGAAGAATACTAGATCTATCAAGCCTTCACTTTCTAGTATAAAGAAAATAGATCCTATTTCAAAGAAAAAATCATCTAAAAATATTTATATTTGGATACCAAAAACAAACAATGTGTTAATTAGGAACAAGTATATTAAAGATTTTTTAGATACTGTTCATAATAATATTAATTATATTTTCAAAAGGGACTCTGAACCCTCTTGGGTTTGGTTTCCTAACTCTTAGGACCCTAATGGAGGAAGTGGGTACCAATAAAATTTGAATTATTTATTGCAAGTCCCACTTGACATAAACAGAGGAAAATCAATACTCGACAGTGGTTGCTCAAAACATACGATAGGAGACAAAGAGATGTTAACCAATATTATCTATTCAAAAGGAGGAACTATCACTTTTGGAGATAATTCCAAAGGATATATCATCGGCAAAGGCAATGTGAGCAATTACGGTATATCTAATTTACCTCTTATTTCTGATGTATTATTAGCTAAGAACTTGAAACATAATTTGTTGAGTATTAGTCAATTATGTGATAAAGGTTTTAAAATATCCTTTTTCAAAAATAAATGTAGCATATTAGATTCTAATCAAAATCTTATTTTCGAGGGAAATAGAGATAAAAATATTTATATTTCGAATATGTCAGTTAATAATAATCCAAGTATGCGTCTATTAGCCAAAGGTAATGATCCTTAGTTATGGCACGAACACTTTTTTCATATTGGTTTTAAAACTATAAACAAGATTTCTAATAATGAATTAGTAAGAGGTTTACCTAAAATAAAATTCAAAACAAAAAATTTATGTGATTCTTGTCAACTTGGAAAACTAACAAAATCTTCCTTTAAATCTAAAAAGGATATATCAACACTACAACCACTTGAATTACTACATATGGATATATTCGGGCCAACTCAAGTTCAGTCCATAAACCATAGTAGATATGTGTTTGTAATAGTTGATGATTTTTCAAGATATACTTGGACTATGTTTCTAAAAAATAAAAGCGACACACTTAACCTCTTTGAAACATTTGTCAAACAAATTCAAAATTTTACTGATTTAAAAATTAAAATATACGAAGTGATCATGGAGGAGAATTTGAAAATGAGAAATTTGATTTATTTTGTCAAAAGAAATGTATTTTTCATAATTTCTCATTTCCTAGAACTCCACAACAAAATGGAGTAGTAGAACGTAAAAATCGAACTTTACAGGAATGTGCCAGAATGTTATTAAATGGAAGCACACTGCCAAAACGATTTTGAGCTGAAGCAATGCAACGACTTGTTATGTTTTGAATCGTGTTTCCATTCGACCTCTTACTAAAAATACCCAAATGAACTTTTTACTGGAAGAACACCAAATATTTCATATTTTAAAGTGTTTGGTTCAAAATGCTTTATTTTAAATACAAAAGATCAGCTAGGAAAATTTGATTCAAAATCCGATGAAGAAATATTTCTAGGATATTCTGAATGAAGCAAAGCTTATCGTATATACAATAAGATAGAAGAATCACTTCATGTTTCGTTTGATGAAAATTTTATTCAAAATTCTTTTAATTCAGACATTGTGAAAAATAATTCTTCTCAAGGCGATGATTTTATAATTTATAGAGAAGATGAAAACATTGTTCATAATAACATAGATAACAATGTTACAAAAACTCAAGATAATATCAATAATAATAACCAAAATATTCAAATGAAGTTAGATCTCCACCAAGAATATTACGAGATCATACGACTCAAAATATTATTGGAGAAATAACTTCAAATGTAAGAACAAGAAACCAGCTTAATTTAGTAAGTAATGTTGCTTTCTTATCAAATATTGAACCCAAAAACCCAAAAGAAGTATCAACAAATGAAAACTGGATAATTGTTATGCAAGAAGAATTAAATCAGTTTAGACGCAATGAAGTCTGGGAATTAGTTCCACGACCAAGTGATCAAACTGTCATTGGTACTAAATGGGTTTACAAAAATAAAGCATACGAATTAGGTGATATTACTAGAAACAAAGTTGGGCTTGTTGTACAAGGTTATAATCAAGAAGAAGGAGTAGATTATGCAGAAACATTTGCTTCACTCGCCCGACTAGAAACAATTCGAATTTTATTAGCATATGCATTTTTTCATAACTTTAAACTATATCAAATGGATCTTAAAAGTGATTTCTTAAATGATTATATTAAAGAAAGAATGTATGTTGAACAACCTCCACTATTTTCTCATGAAAAATTTCATGATCATGTTTTCAAATTGAAAAAGGCATTATATAGGTTAAAACAAGCACCTCATGCTTGGTATGAATGCCTTAAAAATTATTTAATAGATTCAGGATTCCAAATTGGAAAGGTTGACCAAACACTTTTTTTTATAAAGGGAGCTAATAAAAATATTTTAATAGTTCAAATATATGTCGATGAAATTATTTTTGGTTCAACAAATGAAAAATTATGTCAGGAATTTTCAAATACAATGACCAGCGAGTTCGAAATGTCGCATATGGGAGAACTATCTTATTTTCTGGATTTATAAATCAAGCAATTATCAAATGGAATTTTCATAAATCAAGAAAAATAATGTGCTAATCTAATAAAACGTTTTGGAATGGAAAATACTTCAAGTAAACCTACACAGATGAGTACAACGACACATTTAGATAAATATGAAAATGGTAAAAGTGCCGACCTTCTATATTTGACTGCTAGTAGACCGGATATTATGATGAGTGTTTGTTTATGTTCCTGTTTTCAAGCTAATCCAGAAGAATCATATTTGAGGGCAGTAAAACGTATATTACGTTATCTTAGCAGTACCAAAGATTTTGGAGTTTTCTATCCGAAAGATTGTTCCTTCAAGCTAGTCTCATACAGTGACGTTGATTATGGAGGATCACAGATAGATCATAAAATACAAGTGGAACTTGTCACTTTATTGGAAAATCACTTATTTCTTAGTTCAACAAGAAACAAAATTGCGTTTCACTGTCAACATGTGAAGATGAGTACATATCTGTGACATTAGCCAGTGCTCAAGTAATATATATGCAGCAAACACTAAAAGATTTTAATGTCAATCTAAATAACTCAACAATTTATTGCGACAAAACAAGTGCAATAAATTTATCCAAAAATCCGGTAAACCGTTCGAGAACAAAACATATTGATATACGACATCATTTCTTGAGAGACAATATTGAAAAGCAAATTAACTTAGAATTTGTAAACTCGGTAAATCAAATTGCTAATATATTTACTAAACCCCTATTAGAGAATACTTTCATTAAACTCTGAAGAGAGCTAAGGATTGTCTCATATAAAGATCCATGAATATCTATTCTCTACTACTCTCGATTATTGCTTCCTCATGATATTTATTCTTTTCAATCTATGACAAAGGGGGAGAAATATGTTACCATTATATGCAAATATGTTATAATTATATATAATCATTTTGTAACCAACATTTTGTTATAAGAAATGGTAAGTTTTATAACTAACAAAATGTTGCAAATAAGCTTCTTAGTCGGGAGGAGATGAATATATACAAGCATACATTCAGGGGGAGCAACTCATTACCTGAACAAAAATGCAAGGTGTTGTCATCAATCAGAAACGGGGGAGAATGTTGATTCACAAGATTTTTGATTCAAGACAACGACGAAATGGAGATCAAATCAAAGAGTTAGTTTATATATACATATATATATATATATATATATATATATATATGTGTGTGTGTATGTGTGTGTGTGTGTGTGTGTTTGTTTGTTTGTTTAGTTGCGTTAGATCAATGTTAAAATCTATCCTCATTGTATAACACATATGTACATATTTTTATAATATATATAAATAAATGGCTAGAAAAATAGCCATGACTGGAAAAAATATACTGAACCAGTCGACTGGTGACTGTTGAACCAGTCGACTGATCAAGCATATTTTGCCCAGTAACGACTAGTTTCTACAAATTTTAAAGTATACGATTTTCAGTATTATTAACTAGTTGACTGGTGATTTACAAACCAGTTGACTGATTCGAAACAACGACCATTTTTATGAAAGGTTGTCATTCTTCATGATGGGGTTTCTCTTCATTTCTGAAAAGAAATGGGTGCATCTCTTCGATTAATCTCTTCATGAGGGATCACTACCTTTTAACTATTATATATACACTACAAACTCAGTTTTCTAATCAAAATTTTCTTTCAGATTCTAATCTATTTTCTGATCCACGTTTCTATACTCTTGCATTCTAAAAAGCTTTCACATATTCAAGTTACTTGTTGAATCATTGGAATTATTTCATATCTCTTTATTCAATAAGTAATATACTTCCTTCAATCTTCACATATACGATATATAATTGAGGTTAAGATTATAGGAAGGGTGTACTCAATCATTGGCTATTCAGTGTTTCAAGAACACAAGCAGAAGTCAAACTCTTGTAAATTGTAAAAGTTCGGTGTCGGTGCTCAGGTGGGAAAATCATTGTCGGGGCTCGGATTGTTGTGAACCTGTTCCTCCGGGTGAAGAGAGGGTGTTGATAGTGAATTCTAAAAGGAGTCTAGGACTGGATATAGGACGGGAAGTTTGAACCAGTATAAAATTTGTGGTGTCAATTTACTTACCCTTTTTGCTTATTTGTGATATTCTATATTGTTTAGTCATACTTGCATAACTATTGTATTATACAAGTTAGTATATCATAGTCAATTCCGCTATACTTCATATATAAAGATCCTACACTACGTCATATGACTTTGCAGAAATCAGGTGTCTGTTTAATAGACGCCTAAAGTAAAGCGTCTATTGAACAGGCACTTGGATCGAGGTGTCTGTTAAACATACGCCTAGATTCAAACCAAATTGTTTTCTAGGCGTTTGTTCAATAGACGCTTGGATATCAATAATTTTAACTCACTACTTAATTAGTTAGTGCTTTTATTTCTAACTGAATTGTAGTATTTCTATAAAAAATGAGTACATAATATGGATTTTGTTTACTTGATGTTATCGTCGAGAAATTATTAGTTGTATGTTATTATGAATCTACGAAGTTATTGTGTTAACAATATTGACGAAGCAATTGAGAAACAAAGCTCTAATTATAAAAAATCATTTAATAGTTACAGTACAAGATTAAAAACACTTAAACAACGAAAGCAACAACAGAAAATGATACATAGTTTCATTGACTTCCGACAAAGTTCCATAAATGGTCTATAAGATCATTTTGGAGTCTTCGATGTATGTGAGTTACGGTATGACATTTGGCTTTCTATATGAAACTCAATCTCTATTTCGCTTCCAATCATATTTTCATGCCAAACATCAGGCGGTGATGTAGCTATATTGTAATTGAAATCATCTTCCATGCCTCTTTCATCCTTTATAATCATGTTATGTAAAATAACACAAGTGCACATCATCCTAGTCATTTTAACTAGTGACCAAAGTCTGCATGGATTACTGACTATGGCAAATTTGGATTGAAGAATGCCAAACGCTATTTTAACATCCTTTCTTTGCCCTTCTTGCATTGCTGCAAACCTTGTTTATTTAGTGTTTTGTGGGTTTGGAATTGTCTTGACAATGGTACTCCATCTTGGGTATATATCGTCGCCTAGAAAGTATCCATGCTCGTACTTGTTACCCTCTAAAATAAAAGTACAAGGAGTTGATCTACCGCTTGCCAAATCATTAAACAATTTTGAAAGTTAAACTACATTTAAATTATTGTTCGAACCCGGCATTTCGAAAAATGCATGCTATATCTGTGACGGCCCGCCCCGCACCAGCCGGCATTTCCTCCGAAAGTGCGTTGTACACATGCCCAACTAGCACGGAACGGTCGCCAAAGAAAGGAAAGAAGAGAATGAACTAATCGAAAACCTGTAGAATGTCTCACAACGCATGGAACAAAATATAATAATAATATACTTGACATAAAACAGGCGAGACAGTGCATAAGCTGAAAACTAAACCAACATAACAGCGGATATCCGAGTACAACTTATGATCCAACATCATTATTACAACTTTAAAACTGTCTCTAAAGCAAAAGAAAGCTAAAGTAGAAGATGCACTACTAATGCCCAAACAGTGATCTTCAACAACACAGGGAGAATATCTATATGTATCATATGTGGAAGCCTCTTGCTCGTCTCCGGATCAGCTACTCGTGCATACCTAGCTAACCTGTCTCTAGTCTGCTCGTGAGAGCACCCAGAGTAATAAGAAGAGACATAAAACTCTGGGTCAGAAAATAAGTCTGGTATGAGCGATAAGCAGCAAACAGAATAATAATAGGTATACTAAACCATACCTGAACCTGGACCTACAACCAAAGAGTTAGCACTAAATACCGTACAATACTCTAAGGTGCCACTAACATATGGTGTAAAGAATACGGGGGTGGGGGTGTGCATGTCATAATGATGGCAAACAAATCAAACATAGCAATCATCTTCGCATCTCTCACTCAGTGCGTAAAGCATACGATGTCCACCACTGTCAATCACTAGACCCATCGAAGTAGTGACGGAGTTCGACTTGTACAACTACTGCTACTACCAAGCTTACCCCATGGAGTCATGACCAAACCTTTACAAATGACCCCACTTCATTGGTCTATAGCTCTTTAGTCATACCTAGGCTACTGTGGCCCTGAATCCGTTCACGTACTCCCTACACATAGTGATCCAAAGTTACATACATCGACAACCCCTTAGCACACGTCCCGCAGCAAAGCCCAACTCATGAAGTTCCCTCCTTGGTTCCCATCTGGATCCTGAGGTACAACTCCTCATTTGGACTTCCTTTGCATCTCGGGTTTAGGTTTACTTAGTGTTCGATCCTCCGGTTCGGTTCGGTTCGCCCCCTCCTGCTTGGTTCGGTTCGAATGCTCCTTTCTAGTTCAGTTCGGGTGCTCGGATGCTCTTATTTGGTTCGGGTCGGATGCCCCTATCCGGTTCGGATCGGATGCCCCTATTTGGTTCGGATCGGATGCCCCTATCCAGTTCGGATCGGATGCCCCTATCCGGTTGCTCCTATCCGAATGCTCCTATCCGGATGCTCCTATCCGAATGCTCCTATCTGAATGCTCCTATCCGGTTTGCTGCAAGTTTTTCCAGCAAGCTATTTTCGCCAACGACGGCGTTTTCAACCATTCTAACTTTTCTATGCAATCACAAAACATACCATATAGTCATAGCAATATGTATAATCATCCACAAACACTAAAACAACAATATGACATGTTTATATGGACCAAACATACCCAAAAACCCATGTTTTCCCTTAAGCATGTTTAGGCAAGACTAATCATAGAATTAACAAAACTTAACCAAATCAGCCCAAATTTCTAACAGAGGTATAAAACAATATTTTTGAATTTATAAATATTTTTCCAGAATTTATTAATTTATAAATTCGCTAATCTTCACTAATTACCCTTAATTAACCGTTATTAGTACAAAACTATGCAAATCACTCACCTTGGCCACAAATAAAATACCAAATCTGAAATGAATCTTTGTTTGGCGCTGTTCCCAATGCAACTCAGCAGCTCTAACCTTGCTTTGGTGCTATTCCTCTTTAATTTGATGTAGTTTAAGCCAAAACTTGATTAAGAGGTGATTAGAGGTGTATTTAGAGGTTGGAGGCCATTGTAAGGGTTTCTAAGAGGTAAGTGGCGGCTAGAAAACTAAAATAGAATGAAAACCTAACTCATTTCAGCCTCCCCAAAACCCTAATCCCGAAATGGGTTATGGGCCCATTCACTAATCACCCTATTCGGCCCGGTTAAGCAGTTTTTCACCTTCCAAACCTTATTTCAGCCATATCTCCCAAACGCTAAGTCCGTTTTTCACGTGTGACCACTCTACGGAATTGTAAACCATCATCCGGGGCCAATGGAAGTGGTTTCAGGTCAAAACTCCTTTCCAATTAAAAGTTATGGCCAAAACAAGATCAGTTGGGGGCAAAACGGTCATTTAAAAATCGGCAAAAATTATGAACATGGGAAATGACCCCAATAGTCGTATCCCAAAGTTACATGACCATACGACTTCGTATGTGAAAGAAATAAATATTCTACGATCGTTCGATGCATTGAATGCGGGTCGTTACACTCTCCCCCCCTTAAGAAATTTCGTCCCCGAAATTCCTTACCCCAAAACATACAAAGGACCTCGCATGCCTACCAGCCACATACAACAATCAAACATGCAAAACAAAACAAACAAGCCTATCCTAGCAAGCGGAAAGACTAAATCGAAGTTAAAATCTTACCAGGCGAAGAGTTCTGGATACGTCTTCCTAATGCTCTCCTCTGTCTCCCAAGTACAGTTATTCTCATTCTTGCCCCACTGGACTTTGACTAGATTCACCGCTTTCCTTCGAAGTTGCTTCGTATCGTTCCCAACAATACGCATAGGCTTGCGGTTCCCAACCGCCTCGGGTTCAACTTCGATATCATCCAACTGATCAGGTGAAATAGTCACATCTAGGTCGTGCATGAACTTCCTTAACTGGGAAACATGAAATACGTTGTGAACTCCTGCAATCTTTTCTGGTAATTTAACTTTGTATGCCAAATTCCGAATTTGCTCAAGAACTGGGAATGGACCAACAAATCTTGGTGCCAACTTGCCTCTCCTGCCAAATCATATCACGCTCTTCAACAGAGAAATCTTGATAAACACCAAGTCGCCAATGGAGAACTTTAATTCTGTTCTCCTTTTATCAGCATAACTTTTCTGCCTATCTTGGGCAGCCTTCATTCGCTGTTGAATTATCTTAATCTTAGCTGAAGTTTCTCTTATCACATTTGGTCCAAGCACAAACTTCTCACCAGTTTCTACCTAACATGATGGTGAGTTGCACGATCTTCTGTACAAAGCTTCAAATGGAGCCATACCAATACTGGATTGATAACTGTTATTATATGCAAACTCTACTAGATGCAAATGGTCATCCTATGATCCACCAAAATCCAATATGCAAGCTCTCAAAAGATCTTCTAACACTCGATTCACCCTCTCTGTCTGTCCGTCGGTTTGAGGATGATACGCGGTACTGAGATGTAATTCTGATCCTAACGCCTCTTGTAAGCTCTTCCAAAATCCACTAGTGAACAACGGATCTCGGTCACTCACAATGCCTTTGGGTATTCCATGAAATCTCACTACCCACTTTACATATAGTTCAGCCAACTTAGCTGCTGTCCTATTCGACTTGATGGGTATAAATCTTGCACTCTTAGTCAATCGGTCCACAATCACCCAAATGCTATCATGGCCCGACCTAGTCCTTGGTAACCCATCAATGAAATCCATTGAGACTTGTTCTCATTTCCATTCTGGAATTTCTAATGGTTGCAATAAACCACTAGGCTTCTTTTGTTCAACTTTAACTAGCTGGCAATTCATGCATTTGGATATAAACTTTCCAACGTCTATTTTCATCCCTTCCCAGTAGTAGGTCTGTTTCATGTCTCGATACATTTTATTACCACTGGGATGTATGGTCAATTTTGAGTGATGACATTCTCTTAACACTTCATCTCTCAATCCATTGACATTGGGTACAACATAACTAACCTTCCATTCTTTCCAATCCATCCCTCTCGATCAAGCCCATACTTGTTCATCTCCTCGTCGATTCCCATCTCTAACTTTGAGATGATTTCCAATAGGTTAAGATCGTCCCTCTGACTAGAGCCGATCCGCTCAACCAAAGTGGGTCTGATCGTCAAACTTGCTAACATTTCTGGATCCAATTCGCACTTTGGTCTGAAATCATACCCAGCGATGTACTCCGGTTGCTTCCACTCAAGAAACATAGCCACTAGACTGGCATGTCTCCTACTCAATGCATTAGCTACCGCATTCCCCTTTCCGGGTGTATATGCGATATCGAAATCATAGGAAGCCAAGAACTCTAACCATCTTTGCTGTCGGAGATTCAGATCTTTCTGAGAGAAGAGATACTTTAATGACTTATGATCAGTAAACAACTCGAATTTTTCTCCCAATAGATAATGTCTCCACATCTTCAGTGCGAACACGATCGTTGCCAATTCCAAATCATGGGTAGGGTATCTTTTCTCATGCGGTTTCAGTTGCCGACTTGCATAAGCTACAACCCTACCTCCTTGTATCAATACAGCACCTAGTCCGGTACCACATACATCCGTATATACTGTCATCTCTTCATTCCCCTTAGGAATGACTAACACTGGTGCACATGTCAATTTTTCCTTTAGACTCTTGAATGCATTCTCGCACTTTTCGTCCCAGACGAAAGCTTCATTCTTCTTGGTCAACTGAGTCAACGGTGCTACTATCTTGGAGAAGTCTTGGATAAACTTACGAAAATATCCGACTAAACCCAAGAAACTTCTTATGTCCGTTGCATTCTTGGGCGTAGACCAATCTTGTACCGTAGCCACCTTCGCAGGATCCACGGCAATACCATTCTCTTAAACAACATGGCCCAAGAATCTCACTTCCCTCCTCCAGAAGTGACACTTAGAAAACTTTGCTTTCAATTGGTGTTTTCTCAACACCTCCATCACTATCCTCAAATGTTCCTTGTGTTCTTCCTCTGTCCTCGAGTAGACCAAAATATCATCCACAAACACAAGGACAAACTTATTCAACTGATCTCTGAATACCCTATTCATAAGATCCACAAAATATGTTGGGGCATTGGTCAGCCCGAATGGCATGACCAACCACTCATAAAATCCAGATGGCGTCTGAAATGTCGTTTAGGTATACTCTCAGCTTCCACTCTAAGCTGATGAAAACCTGTTGTGAGATCCAACTGAGAGAATACTCTCGTGCCACTCAACTGATCAAACAAATCATCTATCCACGGTAGAGGATACTTGTTCTTCCTCGTCACTTTATTCAGCTCGCGGTAGTCTACACACAAATGAAGGGAACCATCCGCCTTGGTAGCAAACACAACTGGTGCTCCCCATTCAGAAACACTCCTTCTGATAAATCCCTTCTTCAAAAGATCGCTGACTTGCACCCCGAGCTCTCGCTGCTCCCTTGGTGCCATATGACGAAGTGGCATCACTATAGGTCTGGCATCTTTCACTAAATCAATACGGAACTCAATCTCTCGGTGTGGTGGAAGCCTGGTCACTTCTTCGAAAACGTCCGAATACTAGCCAACCACGGGCAAACCTGACAACTCACTATGCGGGATGTCTAGGGAATTTAGATAACTAGCCATTACCCCATCACTAGGTAGACCACCAAACACTACCCTCTGCCCATCATCCGCTCTAGCTGTCACCAAAAAGCCCTCACAGTCTACCACCACCCCGTATCTTTGGAGCCAATCGACTCCCAAAATAATGCCAAACCCAGTAAATCCCAAAACAAAGCAATCACAAACAAACATGCATCCATGACTCGATAAGAGCACATTACGACAAATCATGTTAAGGTTAGTCGAACCACCAATCGAGTTCGTCACTACTAAAGGTCTATCGACAATCTCGGGCTCCAATCCCAACCTATCTACCAGGTCACTAGATATGAAGGAACTGGAAGCTCCGGTATCAAACAAAACTCTAACAGGAACATCATAAACATAAAGCATACCTTGAATAATGACATTCTTTCCCTTCTCCGCCGCAGTTGGGGCATTCGACGAAGAAGGAATAGCATTAAGGGCATATGCTTTCACCATCTGCTTCTCTTTAGGGGGTTGCGGACACTTGTCCTTGTGATGTCCCACTTTGCCACAGTTGAAGCACTTCCTATCCGCTGGCTTGGCCCAACATTCTTTGGCATAATGGCCCTTCTTACCACAGCTGAAGCACTCAACATCCTTCTTATTCTTTTTCTTCTGGCCATCCTTAGTCTGATTCTACTTTCTCTTATTCTGATAACCATTCTTGCCTCCATCGCTTGCTTGCGGCTTCGGCTCCTCTGCAGATGCAACCTCAATCTTCGACTTAGGGTAAAGACTCTCTGACCTCAATGCTTTCCCCATAATTAATTCAAACGTCTCATCGATGTGGTTAATAAGCCTTTCCCCCAAGTATCCATCCAAGCCAGTTATGAACTTCTCGTTCTTCTTCTCGGCAGTATCTATTAAGGATAACCCATATTTCGACAAAGTGTCGAATTCGGCAATATACTCCAAGACAGCTCTGCCATTCTGCTTGAGTTCCGAGAATTTCTTAAACAACACCGACTTCTGAGCAGCTGGAATGAACTTATCACTAAAGCGAGCCTTAAACTAATCCCAAATAATCTGATCCTCGGGGGTAGCTGCCTTTATAGCATTCCACCAATTCATTGCCCGTCCTTGCAGCTGACGGGATGCTAGCCTTCTCTTCATCGCACCCTCGACACCCAAATCTTCGAAGATACGCTCGCAGCTATCCAACCAATCCTGAACATCTGTAGCCGACTCCGTTCCGTGGAACGGCTTCCCCACCAAGACTAGTATAATCCTTGTTCGGCTTGGCGAAATCGGCCCTAGACGCCTGCACTATTGGACCACCACATTACCATTATTGGGAGCTGCCCTCTGTACATCCCTCAGCATCTCTCTCATGAGGTCAGTAAACATTGTCCTCATGTCAGCAGCATTCCCATTATTGGCTCCTCTACCGGCACCTCTTACGTATCGGCTCATCGTTCAATCTGTAAAGAGAAAACGATTAACCATCTCCATAGTAGTGCTAGTGCAGTGTGACTTCATCCTTAGCTATACTAATAATATTTATATATATAGCTTTGAAAACCAAAATAATCAAAAATACGCGCTCTCATATACGTATACTATCTCTCCCGGATAACTTGCCTAGGTTAACTATGCAACCTAGAGCTCTGATACCAAGTGTGACGGCCCGCCCCGCACCAGCCGGCATTTCCTCCGAAAGTGCGTTGTACACATGCCCAACTAGCACGGAACGGTCGCCAAAGAAAGGAAAGAAGAGAATGAGCTAATCGAAAACCTGTAGAATGTCTCACAGCGCATGGAACAAAATATAATAATAATATACATGACATAAAACAGGCGAGACAGTGCATAAGCTGAAAACTAAACCAACATAGCAGCGGATATCCAAGTAAAGCTTATGATCCAACATCATTATTACAACTTTAAAACTGTCTCTAAAGCAAAAGAAAGCTAAAGTAGAAGATGCACTACTAATGCCCAAGCAGTGATCTTCAACAACACTGAGAGAATATCTATATGTATCATACGTGGAAGCCTCCTGCTCGTCTCCGGATCAGCTACTCATGCATACCCACCTAACCTGTCTCTTGTCTGCTCGTGAGAGCACCCAGAGTAATAAGAAGAGACATAAAACTCTGGGTCAGACATTAAGTCTGGTATGAGCGATAAGCAACAAACAGAATAATAATAGGTATACTAAACCATACCTGAACCTGGACCTGCAACCAAAGAGTTAGCACTACATACCGTACAATACTCTAAGGTGCCACTAACATATGGTGTAAAGAATACGGGGGTGAGGGTGTGCATGTCATAATGATGGCAAACAAATCAAGCATAACAACCATCCTCAAATCTCTCACTCAGTGCGTAAAGCATACGATGTCCACCACTGTCAATCACTAGACCCATCGAAGTAGTGACGGAGTTCGACTTGTACAACTACTACTACTACCAAGCTTACCCCATGGAGTCATGACCAAACCTTTACAAATGACCCCACTTCATTGGTCTATAGCTCTTTAGTCATACCTAGGCCACTGTGGCCCTGAATCCGTTCACGTACTCCCTACACATAGTGATCCAAAGTTACAGACATCGACAACCCCTTAGCACACGTCCCGCAACAAAGCCCAACTCATGAAGTTCCCTCCTTGGTTCCCATCTGGATCCTGAGGTACAACTCCTCATTTGGACTTTCTTTGCATCTCGGGTTTAGGTCTACTTGGTGTTCGATCCTCCGGTTCGGTTCGGTTCGCCCCCTCCTGCTTGGTTCGGTTCGAATGCTCCTTTCTAGTTCAGTTCGGGTGCTCGGATGCTCTTATTTGGTTCGGGTCGGATGCCCCTATCAGGTTCGGATCGGATGCCCCTATCCGGTTGCCCCTATCCGGTTGCTCCTATCCGGATGCTCCTATCCGAATGCTCCTATCCGAATGCTCCTGTCCGAATGCTCCTATCCGGTTTGCTGCAAGTTTTTCCAGCAAGCTATTTTCGCCAAAGGACGGCGTTTTCAACCATTCTAACTTTTATATGCAATCACAAAACATACCATACAGTCATAGCAACATGTATAATCATCCACAAACACTAAAACAACAATATGACATGTTTATATGGATCAAACATACCCAAAAACCCATGTTTTCCCTTAAGCATGTTTAGGCAAGACTAATCATAGAATTAACAAAACTTAACCAAATCAGCCCAAATTTCTAATAGAGGTATAAAACAATATTTTTGAATTTATAAATATTTTTCCATAATTTATTAATGTATAAATTCGCTAATCTTCACTAATTACCCTTAATTAATCGTAATTAGTGCAAAACTATGCAAATCACTCACCTTGGCCACAAATAAAATACCAAATCTGAAATGAATCTCTATTTGGCATTGTTCCCAATGCAACTCAGCAGCTCTAACCTTGCTTTGGTGTTATTCCTCTTTAATTTGATGTAGTTTAAGCCAAAACTTGATTAAGAGGTGATTAGAGGTGTATTTAGAGGTTGGAGGCCATTTTTAGGGTTTCTAAGAGGTAAGTGGCAGCTAGAAAACTGAAATAGAATGAAAACCTAACTCATTTCAGCCTCCCCATAACCCTACTCCCGAAATGGGTTATGGGCCTATTCACTAATCACCTTATTCGGCCCGGTTAAGCAGTTTTTCACCTTCCAAACCTTATTTCAGCCATATCTCCCAAGCGCTAAGTCCATTTTTCACATGTGACCACTCTACGGAATAGTAAACCATCATCCGGAGCCAATGGAAGTGGTTTTAGGTCAAAAATCCTTTCCAATCAAAAGTTATGGCCAAAACAAGATCAACTGGGGGCAAAACGGTCATTTAAAAATCGACAGAAATCATGAACATGGGAAATGACCCCAGTAGTCATCTACCAAAGTTACATGACCATACGACTTCGTATGTGAAAGAAATAAATATTCTACGATCCTTCGATGCGTAGAATGCGGGTCGTTACAATATCCATGACTCATATGACGCTATAGCTTCAAGGATAATAGTTGACATACAGGACTTACCCTTATAAGCTCCGGCATATGCCTTTGGACAATTCTTGCACTCCTAATGCAAGCAGTCTAAACAACCTAACATTCTAGGCCATCTTCTACTATCATGCATATTCATTAACATTGCTATATCACCCTAGTTTAGTCTATGTAAGTACTGATCGTCGTAAATGTCTATGATAGATTGGAAAAATCGATTCAAGCACTATAACAATGGGCTTTCTCCCACTTTTAAGTTTCCATCTTGAGCGTCAGCCAGACCTCCATATGCTAGCATACGTAGTGCAGCTGTTCTGACGGTCCGCCCCGCACCAGCCGACATTTCAATGAAAGTGCGTTGTGCCAATGTCCAACCAGCAAGGGACGGTCGTCAAAGAAAGGAAAGAAGGGAATTTGAACTAACAAGGAACGTGTAGAATGTCTCACAGCGCATGGAATAAAATATAATAATAACATACTTGACATAAAACAGGTGAGATAGTGCATGAGCTGAAAACTAAACCATCATAGCAGCGGAAAATCCAAAATACAGCTTATTTTCCACATCATCATTATTACAACTTTTAAAACTGTCTCCAAAGCAAAATAAGAAATGTACACTACTAATGCCCAAAGTAGTGACCAGCAGCGACACAGGGAGAATATATATATATATATATATATATATATATATATATATATATATATATATCATAAGTCGAAGCCTCCTGCTCGTCTCCGGCACAGCTACCCGTGCATAATTACCTGACATGTCTCTAGTCTGCCCGTTTAAGAGCACCCAGAGTAATAAGAAGAGACATAAAACTCTGGGTCAGACAAAAGTCTGGTATGAGCGGTAAGCAGCAAAACAAAACAATAACATGTATACTAAACCATACCTGAACCTGGACCTGCAACCAAAGAGTTAGCACAACAAGATGCACAATACTCTAAGGTGTCACTAACATATGGTGTAAAGATACGGGGGTGGGGTGTGCATGTCATAGTGATGTTAAATAATCAAACATAGCAACCATCCTCTCATCTCTCACTCAGTGCGTAAAGTATACGATATCCACAGCTTTGATCACCAAAATCCTTGCTACGATCAATCTACGCCATGGAGTCATAGCGACTCCACTGCACTGATCCACAACCACTAGTCCTTGCTATGTCCACTCTGCCCCATGAAGTCATGAAGACTTCACTGCACTGGATCATAACCATGCTACGATCACTCTGCCCCATGGAGTAATAACTAACCCACTGCACTAATTCGTAGCTTAACATCCATCTTGGTAGTGAATCAAAGTTATGGACGTCGATAACCCCTTAGCACACGTCCTACAGCAAAGCCCAACTCATGAAGTTAACTCGTTGGTTCCCATCTAGATCCTAAGTTCTACTTCCTATTTGGACTACCTTTGCATCTCGGGTTTTGGTCTCCTCCGGATCGGTTCGGAAACAAGCTTCTATTCAGATCGGTTCTCTTCTCCTCGTTCAGTCTGTGGTCATCAACTCTGTTCGGGTCGGGTCGTGGATCCCTCTCCAGGTCGGGTCAGTTCGTGATCCCGACTCCAAAGCATCGGGTCGGTTTGAGTGTGCAAGCATGGTTCGTGGTCCACCAGGCGGTTCGGATCGTGCTCAACCATCGGGTCGGGTCGGTTTCCCCATCCAGGTCGGTTCGTGATAGTCCACTCTGGGTCGGGTCGGTTTCCCCATCCAGGTCGGTTCGTGACAATCCACTCCGGGTCGGGTCGAGCTCCTCAATTCGTGGCAGTCCAATTGTGGTGCATCGGTTCGGTCGCGTGCTCAAATTCATGATGCAGCAGTTCTGGGAGGCGGTTCGTGAGAAGGGGGTTCCCCACGAGCGGGTCGGGTCGCCCTCCACTGATCCGATTCGGTTCCTGATCCATTTTCGGCAACTTTTCCAGCGACTGTTTTATGCCATACGACGGCGTTTTCGACCATTCTAACTTTGCTAAGAAATCACAAAACATTCCAAACAGTCATAGCAACATGTAGAATTAACCACAAACACAAAAACAACAATTTGATATGTCAAAACGGATCAAACATACCCAAAACCCATATTTTCCCCTTAAGCATGTTTAAGCAAATCTAATGATATGATTAGCAAAACTTAACCAAATTAACCCAAATTTCTATCAGGGCCCTAAAATAATATTTTAGAATTTTACAAATTTTTCTAGAATTTAATTACGTATAATTTTGTTAATTAACACTAATCACCCCTAATCAACCGTAATTAGTGAGAAACTATGCAAATCACTCACCTTAGCCACAAATAAATCTTAGATCTGAACTATTCTATGATTTGGTTTGAATACTAAGACAACACAACAGCTCTTCTTCCAATCTGATGCTATTTCTCCTTGATTTGGCGTAGATTGGCTTAATCTTCAATTAGAAGGCGATTAGGAGCGATTTGGGATGAAATTAGAAGGTGGAGGCCACGGCTAGGGTTAGAGAAACATTTTAGGCGGCTGAAAAATGAAACAAAAATCATTTTCCTACTGTTCCCAGCATCCCCATAACCCTAATCCCGAAATGGGTTATGGGCCCTCTTGCTAATCACCCTAATTAGGCCCGGTTAAGCTGTTTTTCACCTTGTAAACCTTGTTTCAGCCATATCTCCCAAACGATGAGTCCGTTTGGCTAATGTGACCACTCTACGGAAAGGTAAACCATCATCCGAATCTAATGGAAGGGGTTTCAGGTCAAAACTCCTTCAATCAAAAGTTATGGCCGAAACAAGATCAGCTAGGGGCAAAACGGTCATTTAAAAATCGACAAAAATCATGAACATGGGAAATGACCCCAATAGTCGTCTTCCAAAGTTACATGGCTATATGACTTCGCATGAGAAAGAAATATTCTACGATCCCCTGATGCGTAGAATGCGGGTCGTTACATTCTCCCCCCCCCCCCCCCTTAAGAAATTTCACCCCCAAAATTCCTTAACTAAGAAACAAGTAAAGGATCCTGCATGCCTACCAACCATTCACAACAATCAAACATAGAGAATAACAAACAAGCCTATCCTAGCATGCGGAAAACTAAATTGCAATTTAAATCTTACCAGGCAAAGGGTTCTGGATACGTCTTCCTAATGCTCTCCTCTGTCTCCCAAGTACAATCATTCTCATTCTCGCCCCCACCGAATTTTGACTAGATCCACCGCTTCCCTTCGAAGTTGCTTCGTATCGTGCTCGACAATACGAATCGGCTTGCGGTTCCCAACCGCCTCGGTTTCTACTTCAATATCATCCAACTGATCTGGTGAAATAGTCATATCGGGGTCGTGCACGAATTTCCTTAACTGGGAAACATGAAATATGTTATGAACTCCTGCCATCTTCTCTGGTAATTCAACTTTATATGCTAAATTCCCAACTTGCTCGAGGATTGGGAATGGACCAACAAATCTTGGTGCTAACTTGCCTCTCCTACCATATCATATCACGCTCTTTAACGGAGAAATCTTGACAAACACCAAGTCGCCAATAGATAAATTTAAATCTCTTCTCCTCTTATCAGCATAACTCTTCTGCCTACCTTGGGCAGCCTTCATTCGTTGTCAGATAACCCTGATCTTATCTGAGGTGTCTCTTATCACATCTGGCACAAGCGCAAATTTCTCACCGGTTTGCAACCAACATAACGGTGAGTTGCACGGTCTTCCGTACAAAGCTTCATATGGAGCCATACCAATATTGGACTGATAACTATTATTATATGCAAACTCTACTAGATGCAAACAGTAATCCCATAATCCACCAAAATCCAATATGCAAGCTCTCAAGAGATCTTCTAATATATGATTTACAATCTCTGTTTGACCATCAGTTTGAGGATGATACGTGGTACTGAGATATAATTCTGACCCTAGAGCTTCTTGTAAGCTCTTCCAAAACCGACTAGTAAACAACGGGTCTCGGTAACTCACAATGCTTTTAGGTACTCCATGAAATCTCACTACCCACTTCATATAGTTCCGCTAACTTAGCTGTCGTTCTATTCGACTTGATAGGTATAAACCTTGCACTATTGGTCAATCGGTCCACAATCACCCAAATGCTATCATGGCCCGATCTAGTTCTTGGTAACCCATCAATGAAATCCATTGAGACTTGTTCCCATTTCCATTCTGGAATTTTAATGGTTGTAACAAACCACTAGACTTCTTTTTCTCAGCTTTAACTAGCTGGCAATTCATGCATTTGGATATAAACTTCCCAACTTCTCTTTTCATCCCTTCCCAGTAGTAGGTCTGCCTCACATCTCGATACATTTTGTTACCACCGGGATGTATGGTCAGTTTCGAGTGATGACATTCTCTAAGCACTTCATCTCTCAATCCATTGACATTGGGCACAACTAGTCTTCCATTCTTTCTAAGCCACCCATCTCGATCAAGCCCATACTTGTTCATCTCCTCGTCGATACCCATCTCTAACTTGGAGATGGTTTCCAATAGGTTAGGATCGTCTCTCTGACTGGAACCAATCCGCTCAATCAAAGTGGGTCTGAACGTCAAACTTGCTAATACTTTTGGATCCAATTTGCACTTTGGTCTAAAATCGTACCCTGCGATATACTCCTGTTGCTTCCATTCTAGAAACATAGCCCCTAAATTGGCATGTCTCCTACTCAATGCATCAGCTACCGCAGTACCCTTTCCTGGTGTATACGCAATATCGAAATCGTAGGAAGCCAAGAATTCTAACCATCTTTGCTGTCAGAGATTTAGATCCTTCTGAGAGAAAAGATACTTTAACGATTTATGATCGGTAAACAACTCGAATCTTTCTCCCAAGAGATAATGTCTCCACATCTTCAATGCGAACACAATCGCTGTCAATTCCAAATCATGGGTATGATATCTTTTCTCATGCGGTTTCAATTGCCGACTTGCATAAGCTACAACCCTACCTCCTTGCATCAATACAGCACCTAGTCCAGTACCACATGCATCTGTATATACCATCATCTCTTCATTCCCTTTAGGAATGACTAACATTGGTGCACATGTCAGCTTTTCCTTTAGACTCTTGAATGCATTCTCGCACTTTTCGTCCAAAACAAAAGTTTGATTTTTCTTGGTCAACTGAGTCAACGGTGCTGCTATCTTGGAGAAGTCTTGGATAAACTTACGATAATATCCAGCTAACCCCAAGAAACTTCTTATGTCTGTTGCATTCTTGGGCGTAGACCAATCTTGTACCGTAGACACCTTCACAGGGTCCACGGCAATACCACTCTTTGAAACAACATGGCCCAAGAATCTCACTTCCCTCTTCCAGAAGTGACATTTATAAAACTTTGCTTTCAATTGGTGTTTTCTCAACACCTCCATCACTATCCTCAGATGTTCCTTGTGTTCTTCCTCTGTCCTCGAATAAACCAAGATATCGTCTACGAACACAAGAACAAACTTATTCAATTGATCTCGGAATACTCTATTCATAAGATCCACAAAATATGCTGGGGCATTGGTCAGCCCGAATGGCATGACCAACCACTCATAAAATCCAGATGGCGTCCGAAATGTCGTTTTAGCTATACTCTCAGCTTCCACTCTAAGCTGATGAAAACCTGTCGCGAGATCCAACTGAGAGAATACTCTCGCGCCACTCAACTGATCAAACAAATCATCTACCCGCGGTAGAGGATACTTATTCTTCCTCGTCACCTTATTCAACTCGCGGTAGTCCACACACAATCGAAGGGAACCATCTGCCTTGGTAGCAAACACAACTAGTGCTCCACACTCGGAAACACTTCTTCTGATAAATACCTTCTTCAACAGATCGCTTACTTTCACCCCGAGCTCTTGCTGCTCCCTTGGTGCCATACGACGAAGTGACATTACTATAGGTCTGGAATCTTTCACTAAATCAATACGGAACTCAATCTCTCGGTGTGGTGGAAGTCCGGTCACTTCCTTGAAGACGTACGGATACTGGCCAGCCACGGGCACATCTGACAACTCATCATGTGGGATGTCGAGGGAATTTAGAAAACTAGTACCCCATCATTAGGTAGACCACCAAACACTACCCTCCGCCCATCATCCGCTCTAGCTGTCACCAAAAAGCCCTCACAGTCTACCACCACCCCGTATCTTTGGAGCCAATCGACTCACAAAATAATGCCAAACCCAGTAAAGCCCAAAACAAAGCAATCACAAACAAACATGCATCCATGACTCGATAAGACCACATTACGACAAATCATGCTAAGGCTAGTTGAACCACCAATCGGGTTCGTCACCGCTAAAGGTCTATCGACTATCTCGGGTTCCATTCCCAACCTATCTACTAGGTCACTAGATATGAAGGAATGGGAAGCTCCGGTATCAAACAATACTAAAACAAGAACATCATAAAAAGAAAGCATACCTTAAATGACGACATTCTTTCCTTTCTTCGCCGTAGTTGGGGCATTCGACGAAGAAGGAACAACATTGAGAGCATATGGTTTCACAATTTGCTTCTCTTTAGGTGGTTGCAGACACTTATCCTTATGATGTCCCACTTGGCCACAGTTGAAGCACTTCCTGTCCGCTGGCTTTGCTCGACATTCTTTAACATAATGTCCCTTCTTGCCACAACTAAAGCACCCAACATCTTTCTTATTCTTCTTCTTCTAGCCATCTTTGGTCTGATTCTGCTTTCTCTTATTCTGAGAGCCATTCTTGCCTCCACCGCTTGCTTGCGGTTTTGGCTCCTCTACAGATGCAACCTCAGTCTTCGACTTAGGTTATAGACTCTCTGATCTCAAAGCTTTCCCCACAATCGATTCAAACATCTCATCGATATGGCTAATATGCCTTTACCCCAAGTACTGATCTAAGCCTAGTATGAACTTCTCATTCTTCTTCTCGGGAGTGTCGATAAGAGATAATCCATACTTCGATAAAGTATCGAACTCAGCAATATACTCCAAGACTGCCCTACCATTCTGCTTAAGCTCCAAGAACTTCCTAAACAATTCTGATTTCTGAGCAGCTGGGATAAACTTTTCGCTGAATGGGGCCTTAAATTGATCCCATGTAACTTGATCCTCTGGAGTAGCTGCCTTAATAGCATTCCCCCAATTCATCGCCCGTCCTTGCAGCTGGCGGGATGATAGCTTTCTCTTCGTCGCATCCTCGATACCCAAGTCTTCGAAGATACACTCATAGCTATCCAACCAATCCTGAATTTCTGTAGTCGATTCCGTTCCGTGGAACGGCTTTCCTCCAAGACTAGTGTAATCCTTGCATAGCTTGGCGAAATCGGCCCTAGGCGCCTGCACCGCTGCACCACCATCATTTGCGGCATTGGGAACTGCTCCTTGCGCATTACTAAGCATCTCTCTCATGAAGTCAGTGAACATCGTCCTCATATCAGGAGCTCTGATACCAAATGTGACGGCCCGCCACGCACCAACCGACATTTCAATGAAAGTGCGTTGTGCCAATGTACAACCAGCACGAGACGGTCGTCAAAGAAAGGAAAGAAGGGAATTTGAACTGACAAGGAACTTGTAGAATGTCTCACAGCGCATGGAATAAAATATAATAATAACATACTTGACATAAAACAGGTGAGACAGTGCATAAGCTGAAAACTAAACCATCATAGCAACGGAAAATCCAAAATAGAGCTTATGTTCCACATCATCATTATTACAACTTTTAAAACTATCTCCAAAGCAAAATAAGAAAGGTACACTACTAATGCCCAAAGTAGTGACCAGCAGCGACACAGGGAGAATATCTATATATATATATATATCATACATGGAAGCCTCCTTCTCGTCTCCGGCACAGCTACCCATGCATAATTACTTGACCTGTCTCCAGTCTGCCCGTTTAAGAGCACCCAGAGTAATAAGAAGAGACATAAAACTCTGGGTCAGACAAAAGTCTGGTATAAGCGATAAGCAGCAAAACAGAACAATAACAGGTATACTAAATCATACCGGAACCTGGACCTGCAACCAAAGTGTTAGCACAACAAGATGCACAATACTCTAAGGTGACACTAACATATGGTGTAATGATACGGGGGTGGGTGTGTGCATGTCATAGTGATGTCAAACAATCAAACATAGCAACCATCCTCACATCTCTCACTCAGTGCGTAAAGTATACAATATCCACCGCTTTCATCACCTAAATCCTTGCTATGATCACTCTGCCCCATGGAGTCATAGCGACTCCACTGCACTGATCTGCAGCCACTAGTCCTTGCTATGTCCACTCTGCCCCATGAATTCATGACGACTTCACTGCACTGGCTCATAGCCATGCTACGATCACTCTGCCCATGGAGTAATAACTACCCCACTGCACTGATTCGTAGCTTAACATCCGTCTTGGTGGTGAATCAAAGTTATGCACGTCGATTACCCCTTAGCACACGTCCCGAGCAAAGCCCAACTCATGAAGTTAACTCGTTGGTTCCCGTCTGGATCCTGAGTTCTACTTCCCATCTGGACTACCTTTGCATCTAGGGTTTTGGTCTCCTTCGGATCGGTTCGGAAACAAGCTTCTATTCGGATCGGTTCTCTTCTCCTCGTTTAGTCCGTGGTCATCAACTCCATTCGGGTCGGGTCGTGGATCCCTCTCTAGGTCGGGTCAGTTTGTGATCCTGACTCCAGAGCATCGAGTCGGTTTGAGTGTGCAAGCATGGTTCGTGGTCCACCAGGCGATTCAGATCGTGCTCAACCATTGGGTCGGGTTGGTTTCCCCATCCAGGTCGGTTCGTGATAGTCCACTCCTGGTCGGGTTGGTTTCCCATCCAGGTTGGTTCGTGACAGTCCACTCCAGGCCGGGTCGAGCTCCTCAATTCGTGGCAGTCCACTTGTGGTGCATCGGTTTGGTCGCGTGCTCAAATTTATGATGCAACAGTTCTGGGAGGCGGTTCGTGAGAAGGGGGTTCCCCACGAGCGGGTCGGGTCGCCCTCCACCGATCTGATCCGGTTCCTGATCCATTTCCTGCAACTTGCCCAACGACTGTTTTACGCTATACGACGGCGTTTTCGACCATTCTAACTTTCGCTAAGCAATAACAAAACATTCCGAATAGTCATAGCAACATGTAGAATTGACCACAAACACCAAAACAGCAATTTGAGATGTCAAAACGGATCAAACATACCCAAAACCCATATTTTCCCCTTAAGCATGTTTAAGCAAATCTAATGATAGGATTAGCAAAACTTAACGAAATTAACCCAAATTTCTATCAGGGCCCTAAAATAATATTTTAAAATTTTACAAATTTTTCCAGAATTAATTACGTATAATTTTGTTAATTAACACTAATCACCCCTAATCAACCGTAATTAGTGACAAACTATGCAAATCACTCACCTTAGCCACAAATAAATCTTAGATCTGAACTATCCTCTGATTTTGTTCAAATACCAAGACAACACAACAGCTCTTCTTTCCAATCTGATGCTATTTCTCCTTGATTTGGCGTAGATTGGCTTAAGCTTCAATTAGAAGGCGATTAGGAGCGATTTGGAATTAAATTAGAAGGTGGAGGCCATGGCTAGGGTTAGAGAAATGTTTTAGGGGGCTAAAAAATGAAATAAAAATCGTTTTCCTATTGTCGTCTTTTGAATTCTAGTATGGCCCAACGTATGAGATGCATTATGTTTGTAGATAAAGTATGAGTCTTGTTGTTGGATACACTGTAGGATTCGAAGAAACGAAGGTTGTCTCATGCGGAATCTCCTCCTGAAATCTTCATCTATGTACATTTGATTTGCAACAAAATAGTCTTTCATAAGTCTTTCGTTATGCCACGAACGGCGTCAGTTTTTATATCGACGACCTTTAATAGAACCACCAGGTTTGCTACTAGATTCTCCTTCAACTTGAAGTGTAGCTATTAGCTGCTTTTGTCGGTGAAAATGATCCTCTATCATAATACCAAATTCTTCGTCATTGTCATCAAACAACTTATGCTCTTCAATGGACATTTTGAAGTTTTAGAGTTGATAAGATACTTAATATAATGAAATAGGTTTGAGTAATGAATGTTTTAAGTCTTCTCACTATTATTATAGTTTTTGTTGCAACAAACGAGGCAATGTGGAGTTGATATGTTACTGTAGCCATGTTGCTTTCTTGGATACCACACTCGCATGGGTACAAGGGAGGCCAAGTAGCTATAGTGTAGTGTCAGCTTCAAGGCCACTATAGCCATGTTGCTTTATTGGAGTGTGCTACTTTCTTGGATACCGCACTCGCATAGGTACAAAGGAGGCCAAGTGGTTGTAGTGTCATCTTCAAGGCCACTGTAGCCATGTTGCTTTGTTGCTTTCTCGGAGTGTGGTACTATCTTTGACACCATGCTCGCATGGGTACAAAGGAGGTCAGGTGGCTTCAGTATAATGTCAGCTTCAAGGCCACTGTAGCCATGTTTCTTTGTTTCTTTCTTGGAGTGTGGTGCTTTATTGGACACCACACTCGCATGGGTACAAAGGAGGCCAAGTGGTCGCAGTGTAATGCCAACTTCAAGGCCACTGTAGCCATGTTGCTTTGTTTCTTTCTTGGAGACCATTTTGCATTGACTATATATTACATACGCACCAATTTACAATTGGATACACTAGCTTATTCAGTTGTATACCTAGGCCAAAAATGAGTGGAAGAGATATCGATGACGAAACTATGGTTAACATGTATACTGAAAGCGAATAGAATGTGAATGTGCAAATTGTCCCAAAGACCCAATTTCAAGTGGTGGAAGAAGAAGTGGAGGTTAAACATCTATTGTATGCGTTGTTAGCTCCTTTTTCTTATTAAAGTAGGTTGTGTTGTCACCTTTATATGATTAAGTTTAGGTGACAGATTGTGTTGCATCTTCCATTTTATACAAACTTGTGTTTTATCGTCCATTTTATATGATTAAGGTCGTCAGCTATTTCTAGAAAATTATAATTTAACCCAAAATAGCTCGTAATGTCGAGGTAGTTCGTAGTTTTACATTTCGAACTTTAAATGAATGTAAAAGATCCAATATAAGTCCAAATCCTTTGAAACAAGAATCGTTCGGATCTGCGGGATTATAATTTTCTAATGGAAGAGAAAAATCAAGTTTTCCTACTGTATATTTTGAGTTACGTCCAAATCAAATTTTAAGAAAATTGTTCCCACGGGCAGTCTAGTAGTTTTAGTTTGCAAATATTTTAAGAAAATAATTTCCACCTAAACTCTGGGTGCCTATATTTTCCACATGGACAGTCTAGTAATTTTAATTTACAGATATTTTATAGAGAAGGTGCTAGATTATAAACTAAAAATGAGCTTGTAATGTCGAGGTAGTTCGTAGTTTTTCATTTTGAACTTTAAATGAATGTACAGGATCCAATATAAGTCGGAATCCATTGAAACAAGAATCGTTCGGATCTGTGGGATTATAATTTTCTAATGGAAGAGAAAATTCAAGTTTTTCTATTGTAGATTTTGAGTTATGTCCAAATAGAATTTTAAGAAAATCGTTATGGAATCATTTATAAATTGTAACATTTATTTATTTTAAATTACATTTAGTTATAAATTCAAGATTCGGGTCGTTCGATAATATTAATTAAGGAGTTGAAAAATTGGGTCATCCCATGTCGTTAACAATACAAATGGAGTAAAACAATTCAGGTCTTCCTCGGTTTGTTAATCATGCACAGGCTTTGGAAATTGTAGCTTAAAAAGAGCAAAGTGACAACAGTAAAGCGCTAGGCCTAATAATGTAGGCCAGTACGTAAAGCAAAGTGGTTACAGTAAAACGCGAGGCCTAATAGTGTAGGCCGGTATGTAAAGCAAAGTAGCTACATTATAACATCATTGTAAATGTCAGTCAAAGTAGCTACAGTATAAAGTGGGAACAGTGACCGGTCATATCTGTGTTAGAGCAATTTGGCTGTAGATGTAAATTATCTGCAGGTATTAGCAATATCATAACTGGTTTTATTCACTACATACAATGCGGCTATATATGTATAAGGGTTTCGCTCACAATTCTTCACTCAAACAAGTTTTTTTGTTCTTCACAACTTAGGATACCAAAAGCTATGCCTTCATGGCCCTCGTTTATGGATTCTGACTGGGGGCCAACTCAACCTCTACTAGATAGTCCAAGAACCTATGCTGACTGGCTTATCGAATACCAAGAGCAACACTATGAGGATGTGCGTTGTGAGTACGTAGATCTGAGCCAACTTAAACTTTAGGAACCTATTGATACTCCTACTGTACATGATGATCATCAGGTTTTAACACCTCAACCTCCAACTCAAGAAGCGAGAGAACAATTCTCGTTTGTTCAACCTCTATATGAACAAGTGGTACGAGAAACTTTAGTTACTCAACCTCCAAACAATCAAGAGGTTGACTTATAACTCGTTTTTGCCACTGTGGGTACGTGGTGAAGGTATGGTAAGGGCGGACGGAAAAAATATTGGTCGTAGGATCCAGTTATGCTCATTATGGATGAACGACTATAGTTGCTATGAATGGATTGATGACCGTTTATGTCCAAGGGGTATTTCTTATGCCAATGAGTTAAAACAAGAGATAAGGCATCTTAGAACTATTTTATAATCCCTTTAGGTTGAGCGTAACATGTAGTTTGCTTGCTTAATTATTTTTCTAGTTAACATATGTTTTATTCTCAGTTTTAGTACCTATTTCCTATGTATGCTTTGATGTTTTAGTTGTTATGTTCTATTAGGTCGTGTTTGTAATCATATGTCCGTTGGATCATGAATCTTAGTAATTATTGTGTTATCAGCATTGACGAAGCAGTTAAGAAACAAAGATCTAATTAAACAAAAACGATTATAGGTTATAATGCAAGATTAGAAATACTTAAACAACGAAAGCAACACAAGCGAAGGATACATAGTTTCACTGAGGTCCAACAAAAATAAAGAGGAGGACGCCTACTAACTTACTTAAACAAAAGTACTTAATATAAATAAAAGGAGGATAACCCCCATTAACAATACAAATACGATAAACAAAACGATACAACCAAAGTAAGTGCATAACATATAAATAATTATAGCTTAATCAGATCCAAAGTGTGTTAGCCAACTGTATTGAACTTCATAAGCTTCATGACTAATGAACTCTGTTCCGTATTCAAAAAGGTATTGTGAATCGAAAGTGGAACGATTTGCTTTAAATATATGATCATCTTAAACTGGCTCGATATTCTCGTGGTATCGAAGACAAGCTTGCCAAAAACCTCAATGAGATTTATGAACATCTGTAGTAGACCCTCTCGAGGGGTGTTCGAGATAGTTGTTGTAAGTTTCTTGGATCAAATGCCAAAGCATTTCATGGTTTAATCTACCCCATTTTGCAGTATAATGTTGTGTCTTCCATCAGTCTCGATATAAACTTCCACAAGTACATGTAACTCAGCTATAAACCATTTACAGTTTGACATTTTAGTTTGTTGAGAAGTTTGTAAAAGCTTAAACTAGAATAATTGGAAACAAATGGCCGAGCGGGGTTAATATATGTTGAAGGACCAGGCGTTTGTTCAACAAACGCCTAGTGCTCAGGCGTTTGTTGAACAAACGTCTGCCCACTTGTAGACGCGGGCGGTTGTTCAACACACGCCCGACAAATTCAAATTCTTTAGACGTTTTCTCAGCAAATGCCTGGTTTCGCCTGGTCATAAAACTTTTGGCAAATCCTTCGTTCCAACAATTCGGGGTGTGGAAAATCGAAAATCCGCACCTTGAACTGTTGGAGATTCTCTAAGATAATGGAATTTAATTATATATTTGCAGACTAAGTTTAACATCCCTGCCTCTTCATGAGTTCATAAATACCTTCAATGGGGAATAAATTTAGCATCCCCATGCCGCCTAATTTCTAGAAACTTTTTTAACGTCATTTTCTCTTGTTTTTTCGTCGTTCTCACCTCCTCTAACCTAGCTTTCTTCGCTGCTGTTGGTATCACTTCCATCGTACCATCTCCAAGCCCATCCCATCCCCTTGCCGCCTCCTATATTGCTTTGCGCCTCCAACCCATGCCTCTTAAATCTAAGCTCCTGTGCTTCCACAAGTGATTTGAGTATCCCTCTTCTTTTGTGCCTCTCTAACTTCAACTGAGTCTAGCTTTCATACTCCTTCTGCCTCTACAGCTCGATTTGGGGTTTCGTTGATTTTTACCTACCTTTGTAGTCAGCTTGAGAATTGGACTGGGTTCTCTCCTGTTTGTCTTGCGGCTTGGCTTCGTTTCTTGGTGCATTTGTCATTTTGAATATGCTTGTGTTTCTTTGGGTTTTGGTTGCTTATAAAGGTATAGTTTGTTATCGTGGTACCACAATTTTTCTATACATGCCATTGTCTTATGCCATTTGATCCCATGTTCCTCCACCTTACCGTGTTGTAGTCGTTGACTAAGGTTACTTTGTAGCTTTCCTAAAGTTGATCATCCGTAGCTCTGCTGGAGTTGTGTTGGTAGTTGTTTCCTACAAATGGTGTAATTTTGTGTGTTATTTGCTTGCATTAGCCTGGGAAGTGAGTTTTGGACTACCTAGGCAGCCGTTAGTGAAGTTTAGTCTGAATGCAATGTTGTGTGTAGTCTGCAGCAGTTGTAATAGTTTTGCTTGTTTTAAGGCTTTAGTTTTTTTATTTGTGCTGGTTTAGATTCGCAACCTACATGGTGTCAGTCAAGCTTATTCTAAGACTGAATTAGTTGTGGCTTAAGCTTTGTAATATGTATGTAGGAGGTAGGCAAACTGCCACTCCTGCATCTTTTTCTACTTATTATTTGTTGTAACGAAAAGTCTTATAAATCACTGTAAAAACCAGTCGGCTATGCCAAAAAATAATATTTATTTGGTTAATGTAATTTGAAATTGATTAATTGTTTAAAGCAATGATTAATTCAAATTTTGATAATCATTTTAACTAATGATTAATTTAAAAGTTATTAATCATTTTATTTGGTGATGTTTGATGTGGATAATCAATTTAATGATTGATGCCTTAGTTCCAATCTCTTGTTTTAACTTCTTAGATTCAGGTTTGCCTAAATTGTTTTCATTGAGTTGGTTTTAAAATGAAATTGAATTAATTTAATAAATATAAATAAAAATAATTTAATTAATTGAACAAAAATTAATAAATAATAATTAACTAATTTATAAAAGCTTTTAAAGTTAATTAATTTGATAAAGGCTTGCGAATAATCAAATTATTGATTGTAAAATATCATAAATATGATTGATTATCTTAAATGATAATTAATGATTTTTCAAAATATATAAACAAAATTTATATCTTGTTTATTTTCCTTTAGGAAAAATAAAATGGATTTTAAAGTTAAAAATAGATCTTTATAAATTGTCTTTTGGGATGATTAACATTTACTTTAAGTTTATTATAATATTTAGAATTGATTTATTATCCTTTTTTGGATAAACATTATTGTCTAAATCTTATAAGCAATTGTTTTTAAATGGAAGTGTCCTTCTTAAGTGGAAAAGGTTTGAAATTCAATCTAAGTGTAAAGTGTTTTGGGTTTATCAAAATGATTTTTTAAATAACATTGGTTTTTACCCTTTTTTAAACACGCTTAGAATTATTATTTACTCCTTAATACTAATATTTTAAAAAGTATGGTTAAAAGCATTTTTATTTAAATAATTTAAAATGTGAAAACCAAATGGAAGTTAGAGTTTGGAAGGTTTAAAATATTTCGATACAGATATAAAAAGAGAAATTCATAAATGATATTTCTTACATAGGAACTATTTTGTTGCACTCTTACTCTTAGACGCTGGAGTGTAAAACGTATTCCCATCTCATTGATTAAAGATAACATCGGAGCGATGCCTAGAGCTAACACTACCTTCACGTGCTTGGCTTTATTTTTAATGGAAGATAGTGCGTTTGAAATCTTCGAATAATGGTAAGGGATATGATATAAATTCCATATATAATCATTTTGAATATTCTTGATAGTTGATTTAACTACTATTGGTCTATGTTTCTTGAGTTGTACCATCAAATTAAAATGATTTTTTGCTCTTTTAGCTTTTTTTCCATTGATAGAAGTGAGCAAATCTGGAAAGCGAAAGAGGAACAAGATAAGTGGCATTGCTTCCATTGGGGTATTTTCACATCTACTCTTGATTTGGTTTGGTTGTTTCGCATAATGATGTGAAATATTCAGATACTCAAAAAGGTTAGCAGGGTCTGACTTGGAGTTCCAATGGGGTATCACATAGTATATAACCCTTTTAAATATATCTCTATAGATATACTTTTAGGTCAAGTATGTAATGACCCAAATTTATTAAAAAATATTTAAATTTTATTTAAATATTTGAAACGGTTTATTTTAAGAATTAACGACTTGGAATTATTTAAAATTAAGGTTTGAATGTACAATTTATAATGTAATTAAAAACGAGCTCGCAGCGACGTGGTAGTTCTTAATATTATGTTTTGAACTTTAAATGAATGTATAAGATCTAATAGAAGTCGGAATTCGTTGAAAGAAGAAACATTAGAATCTATTGAACTATAGTTTACTAATGAATGAGAAAATTTGAGTTTTCATCTTATAAATTGCAAATTATGTCCAAATCAAATTTTCAGAAAGTCATTATGGAATTGTTAATAAAACATAATGATTTATTAAATAAAATAAAGGGATTTTATTATAAACTGAATATTGATTTAGGTTGAAAATGAAGTATCGAGTTTAAAATCCAGTATAGTTTATTTTGAAACTATATTTAATTTTGTTTGGGAAAATTAGATAACTATAATTTGTTTTTCAAAGAATTTCAATATTTTCAAATTAAATTATATATTATTGATTTAATGGAATATGGGAAAATAGCCATTTTGCAAACGATCTCAAATTTTGACGAAACCAACTTTATCAGATTTGTAATAATAAATTATTGTAAGATTCCAAATTTTAGATCAATAGGAGTTAGTATGTGGTTGTGCAAGATATAAACATTCAATGTATATACGTATGCATAATAGTCAATAATTTAAGCCTAAACTAGTGCTATTTGAACAAGCAAACTCAGATTTCGATAAAACAAGTTTCATTAGGACTGTAATGACAAACCATAGTGGCATATCAATTTTCACAGCGAACATAGTTCATATGTGCCCATGCGAATTTTTAAACTACGAATGGAGGTAGCGATTGAATAAAAATTAATAAAACAATACAAAGCTTCACCTATAAGCTAACTAACCCTATACCCTACCCTATAAATACCCTACAAGATGCCGTAACTGAAACACCCCACCTCCGTTAATGTCACTCAAAAAGGAATGCATTAACTTCAATGAAGCGTTATAGGTAAGAGATGCAGATAAATTACAAGACAGACAAATAAAGCAGCGGAAAATAAAGTCATTTTATAAGCAATGTTGTTTAGTCAAGCTTTTACAACAATTGACTCAATCATACTTAAAAGTATTACATAAACTTCTGTTTGATTCAAAAACTTCCAAGTATATAAGAAGCATAAAACATAGCAAAGTGGCATAAGTACCCAAATTAAACTGTAGTCACAGCCATAGCCAAAGATAAGAGGTTCCAAGCCATACATCACAAAATCTCCGAGCTTATAAAAAGAAACGGTCCAAACTAAGCTGAGCTATTCTGTAACAACCCGCAAATTCTGAACCAATTTAAAAGTTTTATTTTAGAAAATTTTAATGAATTTTGAGGATATAATATAATTTATTTAAATAATAATGGCTAGAATTTATTTTAATCGAAGTTAAAACGAATAAATTTAATTTTAAATATAAATGGAGTTAGAAATGGCGCGGTAGTTTAAAATTTTGATTTTGAACTTTAACTGAATGTACATAATTCAAAATAAATCAGAATTGAGTGAAACCAGAAATATTTAAATCTGTTTAACCATATCTTTCTAACGAATCTGAAAAATTGAAATTTCATAGCGAAAATCAAAAGTTATGGCCAATTCAATATTTAGAAAGGTCGTTGTAGAATTTATATTTAGTATATATGGCCCGAAGGGCTACTTTTCACATATGAAGGAATTTGGACTCGAAACCACTTCCATTGAGTCTGGAATGATGTTTCTGCATTTAAAAAGTATAAACACTTATATATTTTGAGTTTCGGAATTTATTTGTTTAAAAATGTATTTTTAATATTAAATATATTGGCCATAAAAATAGTCATTTTTCAAATGACCTCCGTGTGACGGCCTAGAATTTCGCTCGATCCGAATCAGTCGTTAAACCGATCTAGACCGTTCGAAACCCCTGATCATTTTGAGAACAGGACAAAACAGAAGAACATTTCATTGCTATTACAACAATTCCATCAGATACAAGAATATACAGAGTACAATGAATAAATTACATTCGATAAATATCAGAGATTACAATAAATTACATAGCAGCGGAAAATAATACAAAGCACAACTGAAGGTGATATACGGATACAGAGCTTTCCAGATATCATTCCAGCTGTAAACCAGGATCCTATGAATATAAATCTGCAAAACCAAAACTACTAGCTGCACGTGTCGAAAATAAGGGCACCCAGAGTTTAGGTTAAAACAATAAACTCCAGGTCAGTCATGTGACTGGTGTGAGAACTAAAACAGTTATATAAAACTTTACTTTATAAGAGAGTAATTCAAGGGACCACGCCGTATAACACGGAACGAGTTTCCTCCCAAGAATACCAGTGCATAGAAAAGACAACGCAATGCTTTTTCGAAAAATGAAGATATTATAAGACCCAAGTCCCATCACACAATGCAACGCAAGCCGGAGGATAGGGTTTTACCTTATAACAGCCAAACATGCTTGGTATGTTTAAAAACAAATCATTTGATACTATAGTAAGTGTATAGTGTCAAAATAATTTCAATCATAAATATCAATCATAGACGGCATAGCATCCCATGCTACTATGTCGCCATACTAGGCTCTATAACTAAAGCCGAAATATCTCGTATTGGAAATTGGATTTCCGTCATGAGTCGAGGCAAGGGGCAAGCTCCTCTCCGCTTCGAGACACTCTAGCAAATGCTCAGGACTACGCACTCTGGGCAGCCACTTGGATCGGTTGGGCCGGTCCTCTCTTACGTTTGAGGATTATTTATTCCTGAACACACGTTTCCCGGTCCTTACAGACCTATAATCGAGGCGCCTCATTCCAATAACCACAAAGGTGAAAAGTATATAAATGTTAGGGCTGGTAAGTCATTGACACCACCAAAGCTAGAAAGAAACGTCGTGTTCTCCCAACGGTCCATATCCCGTTTTTAACTCATACCGAGGTGTGAGGCTCGCGAATTCACGTTATACACAAAGCTGCCACGTAGGCTGTGCTTTGATCATCAACCACAAGACTTTGCTTTTCAACAGAAGCCTTGATCCATGCAACTCAGCATGCCACACAGGCAATTCATGCCATGCGATTGATATCTATTGATATATAACCTCTAAGCTCGTACGTCTCAGAGAAGGGCGTTAAGCAAGAGAATAAATTCTCCGCCGCCAAACAGATATATATTTAACAGAAATCAATCAACACAGAATAAAATCCAATGTCAGACACACAATCCATTTACAAGTTCGTTCTGGGTCTGAACGAAACCGGAGGCACTTTCCTCGCATATCCATCGATCTCCAAGTACATCTGGACGATCACTAACTGATTCCCTCATCTTGGGTGTACAGCCCAATCAAGATCATCAGTAATCACCCAAACGATGTGAAGATTTCCGGTCTTCAACCACCATCTTCATCTTCGACATATCGTCGAATCGGTTATTCAGAATGTGTATAACCCGGCCTTTCCGAACAACCCGTGTATATTAAAACAAATGTTACACAAACACAACATACGCCTCATTCCAATTCAGCAGCCACTAACCGTAAATTTCATATTCTTAGGGAAAGGTTCCCATTAATTTTATCCAAGATAAATTCTTTAAAATTTATCCTTTAATCTTCCTTTGGATGTCATTTCAAACCAAATTATGGTTTCCCAAACTAGTCGAGATTAGCGAACTGCACCGAAGTAATTATTTATTATATTTCCCAATCCCAACCTATTCATCCCATGAAGCAAAAACGGGTAATACTCCATATCTAATACTATGGTGTTATCGGTAATATTAATTACCATTTCACGTTCAAATCTAATTAAAGGTTTGACTATCGTTTTGGAGCAAAACTGGTGATACTCCATTCTCGCTCAATTTCTAAATTTGATAATTTAAATTATCAATTCCCCATTTCAATCTAATTGCAGATTCATTAAAACTCCTTTTACTGGGTTAAAGAACTAGTGTCATTTAAAACACAGTTCACGACAAACCCATATTACATTCTATTTATTATCGGGTTAAAAAACAAGTGTTATTTAAAACACTGTTCACGATAAACCCACAAATCAATTCTATTTAAAACTCGTTTCAAATCCAATTTATTTATTTAAAAATAAACGGGTTTAATTTTAGTTCAAAACTAGTTCATTTCGATAAAAATCTATTTTTATCTTTTCAAATATGGAGTTTTTCATCCCAATTTTTCCCAAATCATTTCTTATGATTTTTCACAAATTATTACTATTTTTAATCATTTTATTAAGGCCTGTACAGTCGATTTCCATCAACGGCCATCGAACTGCCCTTACAGCGACCTTTTTCAAATTTGATTTGGATGTATCTCCAAATCCAACCGTTAGATTTCGAATTTCTAATATTCGTTAGAAAGCTCTTTTCGATACGAACCCAACGGTTCCGATTTTAGGAGAATCCGACGGTCGGATCTCCCGTAATGTCCGTTTGAAATAAATGGTCGAAATTCACGAACTGCCGCGGCGCGTTCTATTCAGGCCATTATATTATATATATAATATATATTTCGTCGATTTCTATTTAAAACGAATTTTATAAATAGTTTTGAATTCGTTTCAAAAACAATTTCAACCTTTATTTTAAATTCAAATCAAAATTGAATTTTCTATTATAAATCCTTTTTACTTTCATTTCTATTTGATTTCAATTCAAATCGATTTTAATTCGATTCGAATTCATTTCGTTTTCTATTCAATTCGAATTCATTTCGTTTTCTATTCAATTCAAATTCAATTCGTTTTCTATTCAATTCAAATCAAATTGGTTTTCTATTCAATTCAAATTCAATTCGTTTTCTATTCAATTGAATTCAATTCGTTTTCTATTCAATTCAAATCAAATTGGTTTTCTATTCAATTAAAATTCAATTCGTTTTCTATTCAATTGAGTTCAATTCGTTTTCTATTCAATTCGAATTCAAATCGTTATATATTCAATTGAAATCAAATTTGTTATATATTCAATTGAAATCAAATTCGTTATATATTCACTTGAAATCAAATTCGTTATATATTCAATTGAAATCAAATTTAAAAACGAATATAATCGATATAAATATCGTTCGCGTCAAAATAGCGCATCTCTAATCAACACGGCTTTATATATTTCAATAATCCCGTTATTCTATTCAACAAATGAATATTTATTCTTGTCAACACATGACTAATCTCAACGAATGAGTACTGTCCACGTATGACTATTTTTGTTATTTAATATATTCTATGAGAATTAAGGTATATATCGTTTGATATTAAATCAGACTCCAACCGTAAATTAGTAAGAGAACGATTCCCTGAATATTAACCACGAAGGCCGAAACCAACATCAGATCAATACCCAGGAGACCACTCATCTTATCTATTTTTCCAGTTGATTTCTAATTCTATATATGATAAAGATGTAAATTTTATTGTTAAAATATTTCGTTCAACACATGACTAATCTCAACGGATGAGTACTGTCAACACATGAACCTTTATTTTATAATATTCTTTATCTTCTAAATTGGAATGAGGCCCAATCAATTACCATATAAAGTTAATTATATGGATTCCATACAACACATGTATTAATAGCAACGATAAATAATCAACCATCATCCAAAGTGCACAACACTGTATAAGCATCAAATGTAGATATCTAACGCTTATAACAGCCTGTCAATCAATCGATCGACATACAACCAATTATTGGGATTAGTGTATATCGTATTTTATCCCAATACCCGTGTGGGGTTTCAAACAATCAAACACAGATTTTATTTGTGCAGTTGGGCGATGTGTAAAATTTATCGACCCAATCAATATCAGTCAAATCAGTGTATATAAACAAATCGGTCGATTTGTTTATGAATATTTATTTATTCACATTCACGTTAAAAATTATATTTTTAACGATAAAACATTTTATTTTAACACATGAATTTTTATTCAGTTCATTTATCAAATAAAATGATATCTTTATTTTTCTAACTTGTTTTAGAAAATTTCGACGGCATAACGGCACGATACTAGAAACGGGACGAGGCCTAGCCTTATCCCCGGTCTAGTGAAGGCCCACGCCATTCACACATCAATCAAATCCATTCTATTTCACCAAACAGTTCAATTCAAACCAAATAATCTAACCAACTACACCAAACAATTAAACAAACAAGCCATCCATGGTCTGTGGATGACGGGTGTCGGGTGCTACTAAACACCGTCTGCATGCTAGTATATATATATATATAACTAGAAAATGAAATTTTGAGTGAGAAGTTCTCACCGAAAGCTATCCCAACTCCACGACACTTCACAAGTAGAAATCTTCTTCGTTCTCGCCTTTTTGTCACCTTCATTACCCGTAGCCACTACATATATAAAAATCACATTTTTATATTGCTATTCAATATATAAAAATCGAATTTTTACTTCGCTATTCAATATATAAAAATCGAATTTTTACTTTGCTATTCAATATATAAAAATCGAATTTTTCTTCGCTATTCAATATATAAAAATCGAATTTTTACTTCGCTATTCAATATATAAAAATCGAATTTTTACTTCGCTATTCAATATATAAAAATCGAATTTTTACTTCGCTATCCAATATATAAAAATCGAATTTTTACTTCGCTATTCAATATATAAAAATCGAATTTTTACTTCGCTATTCAATATATAAAAATCGAATTTTTACTTCGCTATTCAATATATAAAAATCGAATTTTTATTTTGCTATTCAATATATAAAAATCAAAGCTTTCTTGGTTTAAAAATCTATTCTTTCTTTGTTTAAAAATATTCAAAAAAAAACCGAAATTAAACTCAAGGCAAATTCATATAGGAAAATCAGTTTTTTACCTATGCTAATTTTAATTAAAACTGAAAATAAAATTAGATTAGTAATTAAAACTTACTTTGATCAGAGGAGGGGGTGCAACAGTCGGCTTCGGGGGTAGGGGGGAGCAGGAAGCGGGCGGAGGTCAGGCGAGGGGGGGCTGATGCGGCGGCTTAGGGTTTAGAGGGGCGGCGGGGTGTTCGACGAGGGTGCGATGGAGGTTGAACGCGAGATGGGGGAAGGAGGAGAGGAGGAGGTCGGGGAAGAAGAAGAGGGGGCGGCGGCGGCTCATCGACGGTGGGGGGCTCGGCGCTACCGCGCTGCGGCTTTTTTTCTTCTTCTGAAAATGATTCCAACGGGGGGGGGGGGGGGCAGAAGTTAAAGGGGGAGGGAGAGAGGAGGATATTTTTTTTATTTAATTATTTAATTCAAAAAGTTGACTTTTACATACGACCTCTAAACGAGGCCCACCGCCTGTCGTCCGTAGCGTATTACCCCCATCCCGAACACAATGGGATATGTATCGCAAGCTAATTCGATCGTTTCGATCAGTTTTCGTCAAAATCAAAATATAACTCTATATAATGAATTTGAACGCGCATTTCAATTTACTGGGGTCACATACTAACTCGAAAAATTCCAGAAAAATATTTTCTAGCTTCGTATTGACGATACAGTCCTAACAAAACTAATTTCATCGAATTCTGAGACCGTTTGAAAAATGGCCATTTTCCAGTCGATTAAAATCAACTGAAACTGGTCAAACGCGTTTTCCTTTGCCACGCTCACATATTGATTCGAAAAATTATGAAATTTGGAATCTAGCAATAACTTGACATCACGGACCCAACAAAAGTGGTTTCGTCGAAATCCGAGGTCGTTTGCAAAATGTCTATTTTTAAGGGCCTGAATTCCATAGCGACTATTCAGAATTTTCAACTGGACATATCTTTTGATTCCCGCTATGAAATCTCAATTTTTCGGATTCGTTGGAAAGATATTATCAAATAGATCCTGTTGTTTTTGGTTTCACTAAAATCTGGATTGTTTTGCACCCGGTACATTCAATTGAAGTTTGAAATCGAATTATCGAACTACCGCGCCATTTTCAATTCCTTTTATAATTATAAATAATTATTTATATCCTAACGACGACGTATATAATATATACGTTCGAATTATATTCAAAATAAATTTTCTCGTCGATATCATTTAAAATAATCTATTTTAAATGTTCAGAATTCGCTAAAATCGCCAAAATAAAAATTTTAAACTGGCCCAGATTTTCGGGTTGTTACAATCTCCCCCACTTAAAACTTTTCGTCCCCGAAAAGGAACGAAGTCGAAAGTTGTTTAACTAATCAACTCAACTTTCAGTATTTTGATTACGGCTTAAGTTCTTCAACTTTTCAGTTTCTAAAAACTTTTCAAATTTTTCAAAAATTTGGCTAACACCCTAAATTTTCGAAAAATTTCTCCATAACCTCCCCTGCACCGGGAGCCACGGGAAAATCCCGAAATTGCCATATAGGCTTTCTGATCTCAAAAAGAAAAAGAAAAAGCCAAGCGGCTCATAAAATCATCATCAACCAAACAAAACAGTAAATTATAGTAAACATGTACCTATTTGTTGGGCAAACAAATTTTATTCTCTGCTCTAGCCTCCTTGCTATGACCTGTTCAATGTAAGTATATGTATATGCAAGCAAATGCGACTAATTTTCAATATAATTCAAAGTTTGGTTCAATTAGGCATAATGGTTCAAAAATTATCAAACAACTAAACAACCAACACAAACATCAATCAATTAGTGGATTAACGTTTCAAATTCATAATTTGATATATATACAGGAAATCATGTTTTTGATGCCAATTCACAACAATGTATTCTAGCTATATTAGTTTTGGTTCCCACACTAGTCTAATGGAAACATATAGAAATCAAACCTTCGAAACACGAACATAAGTTCTGATGATGATCGATCAATCATCAGAACCATCTCCGGGTGTCTAGAATGTGATTCTATATCTATCCAGTATATTAAAACTTCGAATATACGTTCATGACGCGTATACGCGAAATCTTTATATATTGGATTGTCCAAATTCCAAATAAATAAATATTCAAATACGTATAAAACGATTTAAATTTTTAAAACAAGGTTGTTTTCATTTGAAAAATATACTCTTCACACTCGTTCTAGGATACTACTGATCCTATCTCTAACGATTCATTCTAATTGGATATTACTAATCCAATATCTGATGAATTCTTTCGTGTGGTTCTAATGTGTCTTGTTCTCGAGCTCTGTAAACCAAAGCTCTGATACCAAATGTGACGGCCTGGAATTTCTCTTGATCCGAATCAGTCGTTAAACCGATCTAGACCGTTCGAAACCCCTGATCGTTTTGAGAACAGGACAAATCAGAACACAAACAGAAGAACATTTCATTGCTATTACAACAATTCCATCAGATACAAGAATATACAGAGTACAGTGAATAAATTACATTCGATAAATATCAGAGATTACAATAAATTACATAGCAGCGGAAAATAATACAAAGCACAACTGAAGGTGATATACGGATACAGAGCTTTCCGGATATCATTCCAGCTGTAAACCAGGATCCTGTGAATATAAATCTGCAAAACCAAAACTACCAGTTGCCCGTGTCGAAAATAAGGGCACCCAGAGTTTAGGTTAAAACAATAAACTCCAGGCCAGTCATGTGACTGGTGTGAGAACTAAAACAGTTATATAAAACTTTACTTTATAAGAGAGTAATTCAAGGGACCACGCCGTATAACACGGAACGGGTTTCCTCCCAAGAATACCAGTGCATAGAAAAGACAACGCAATGCTTTTTCGAAAAATGAAGATATTATAAGACCCAGGTCCCATCACACAATGCAACGCAAGCCGGAGGATAGGGTTTTACCTTATAACAGCCAAACATGCTTGGTACGTTTAAAAACAAATCATTTGATACTATAGTAAGTGTATAGTGTCAAAACAATTTCAATCATAAATATCAATCATAGACGGCATAACATCCCATGCTACTATGTCGCCATACTAGGCTCTACAATTAAAGCCGAAATATCTCGTATTGGAAATTGGATTGCCATCATGAGTCGAGGCAAGGGGCAAGCTCCTCTCTGCTTCGAGACACTCTAGCAAATGCTCAGGACTACGCACTCTGGGCAGCCACTTGGATCAGTTGGGCCGGTCCTCTCTTACGTTTGAGGATTATTTATTCCTGAACACACGTTTCCCGGTCCTTACAGACCTATAATCGAGGCGCCTCATTCCGACAACCACAAAGGTGAAATGTATGTAAATGTCAGGGCTGGTAAGTCACTGACACCACCAAAGCTAGAAAGAAACGTCGTGTTCTCCCAACGGTCCATATCCCGTTTTTAACTCATACCGAGGTGTGAGGCTCGCGAATTCACGTTATACACAAAGCTGCCACGTAGGCCGTGCTTTGATCATCAACCACAAGACTTTGCTTTTCAACAGAAGCCTTGATCCATGCAAATCAGCATGCCACACAGGCAATTCATGCCATGCGATTGGTATCTATCGATATATAACCTCTATGCTCGTACGTCTCAGAGAAGGGCGTTAAGCAAGAGAATAAATTCTCCGCCGCCAAACAGATATATATTTAACAGAAATCAATCAACACAGAATAAAATCCAATGTCAGATACACAATCCATTTACAAGTTCGTTCTAGGTCTAAATGAAACCGGAGGCACTTTCCTCGCATATCCATCGATCTCCAAGTACGTCTGGACGATCACTACCTGATTCCCTCATCTTGGGTGTACAGCCCAATCAAGATCATCAGTAATCACCCAAACGATGTGAAGACTTCCGGTCTTCAACCGCCTTCTTCATCTTCGACATATCGTCGAATCGGTTATTCAGAATGGGTATAACCCGGCCTTTCCGAACAACCCGCGTATATTAAAACAAACGTTACACAAACACAACATACGCCTCATTCCAATTCAGCAGCCACTAACCGCAAATTTCATATTCTTAGGGAAAGGTTCCCATTAATTTTATCCAAGATAAATTCTTTAAAATTTATCCTTTAATCTTCCTTTGGATGTCATTTCAAACCAAATTATGGTTTCCCAAACTAGTCAAGATTAGCGAACCGCACCGAAGTAATTATTTATTTTATTTCCCAATCCCAACCTATTCATCCCATGAAGCAAAAACGGGTAATACTCCATATCTAATACTATGGTGTTATCGGTAAAATTAATTACCATTTCACGTTCAAATCTAATTAAAGATTTGACTATCGTTTTGGAGCAAAACTGGTGATACTCCATTCTCGCTCAATTTCTAAATTTGATAATTTATATTATCAATTCCCCAATTCAATCTAATTGCAGATTCATTAAAACTCCTTTTACTGGGTTAAAGAACTAGTGTCATTTAAAACACAGTTCACGACAAACCCACATTACATTATATTTATTATCGGGTTAAAGAACAAGTGTTATTTAAAACACTGTTCACGATAAACCCACAAATCAATTCTATTTAAAACTCGTTTCAAATCCAATTTATTTATTTAAAAATAAACGGGTTTAATTTTAGTTCAAAACTAGTTCATTTCGATAAAAATCTATTTTTATCTTTTCAAATATGGAGTTTTTCATCCCAATTTTTCCCAAATCATTTCTTATGATTTTTCACAAATTATTACTATTTTTAATAATTTTATTAAGGCCCGTACATTCGATTTCCATCAACGGCCATCGAACTGCACTTACAGCGACCCTTTTCAAATTTGATTTGGACATATCTCCAAATCCAACCGTTAGATTTCGAATTTCTAATATTCGTTAGAAAGCTCTTTTTGATACGAACCCAATTGTTCCGGTTTTAGGAGAATCCGACGGTCGGATCTCCCGTAATGTCTGTTTGAAATAAATGGTCGAAATTCACGAACTGCCGCGGCGCGGCGCGTTCTATTCTGGCCATTATATTATATATATAATATATATTTCGTCGATTTCTATTTAAAACGAATTTTATAAATAGTTTTGAATTCGTTTCAAAAACAATTTCAACCTTTATTTCAAATTCAAATCAAAATTGAATTTTCTATTATAAATCCTTTTTACTTTCATTTCTATTTGATTTCAATTCAAATCGATTTTAATTCGATTCGAATTCATTTCGTTTTCTATTCAATTCGAATTCATTTCGTTTTCTATTCAATTCAAATTCAATTCGTTTTCTATTCAATTCAAATTCAATTCGTTTTCTATTCAATTCAAATCAAATTGGTTTTCTATTCAATTCAAATTCAATTCGTTTTCTATTCAATTGAATTCAATTCGTTTTCTATTCAATTCAAATCAAATTGGTTTTCTATTCAATTCAAATTCAATTCGTTTTCTATTCAATTGAGTTCAATTCGTTTTCTATTCAATTCGAATTCAAATCGTTATATATTCAATTGAAATCAAATTTGTTATATATTCAATTGAAATCAAATTCGTTATATATTCACTTGAAATCAAATTCGTTATATATTCAATTGAAATCAAATTTAAAAACGAATATAATCGATATAAATATCGTTCGCGTCAAAATAGCGCATCTCTAATCAACACGGCTTTATATATTTCAATAATCCCGTTATTCTATTCAACAAATGAATATTTATTCTTGTCAACACATGACTAATCTCAACGAAAGAGTACTGTCCACGTATGACTATTTTTGTTATTTAATATATTCTATGAGAATTAAGGTATCTATCGTTTGATATTAAATCAGACTCCAACCGTAAATTAGTAAGAGAACGATTCCCTGAATATTAACCCCGAAGGCCGAAACCAACATCAGATCAATACCCAGGAGACCACTCATCTTATCTATTTTCCAGTTGATTTCTAATTCTATATATGATAAAGATGTAAATTTTATTGTTAAAATATTAGTTCAACACATGACTAATCTCAACGGATGAGTACTGTCAACACATAAACCTTTATTTTATAATATTCTTTATCTTCTAAATTGGAATGAGGTCCAATCAATTACCATATAAAGTTAATTATATGGATTCCATACAACACATGTATTAATAGCAACGATAAATAATCAAACATCATCCAAAGTGCACAACACTGTATAAGCATCAAATGTAGATATCTAACGCTTATAACAGCCTATCAATCAATCGATTGACATACAACCAATTATTGGGATTAGTGTATGTCGTATTTTATCCCAATACCCGTGTGGGGTTTCAAACAATCAAACACAGATTTTATTTGTGCAGTTAGGCGATGTGTAAAATTTATCGACCCAATCAATATCAGTCAAATCAGTGTATATAAACAAATCGGCCGATTTGTTTATGAATATTTATTTATTCACATTCACGTTAAAAATTATATTTTTAACGATAAAACATTTTATTTTAACACATGAATTTTTATTCAGTTCATTTATCAAATAAAATGATATCTTTATTTTCTAACTTGTTTTAGAAAATTTTGGCGGCATAACGGCACGATACTAGAAACGGGACGAGGCCTAGCCTTATCCCCGGTCTAGTGAAGGCCCACGCCATTCACACATCAATCAAATCCATTCTATTTCACCAAACAGTTCAATTCAAACCAAATAATCTAACCAACTACACAACCAAACAATTAAACAAACAAGCCATCCATGGTCTGTGGATGACGGGTGTCGGGTGCTACTAAACACCGTCTGCATCCTAGTATATATATATATATATATATATATATATATATATATATAACTAGAAAAAGAAATTTTGAGTGAGAAGTTCTCACCGAAAGCTATCCCAACTCCATGACACTTCACAAGTAGAAATCTTCTTCGTTCTCGCCTTTTTGTCACCTTCGTTACCCGTAGCCACTACATATATAAAAATCACATTTTTATATTGCTATTCAATATATAAAAATCGAATTTTTACTTTGCTGTTCAATATATAAAAATCGAATTTTTACTTCGCTATTCAATATATAAAAATCGAATTTTTACTTCGCTATTCAATATATAAAAATCGATTTTTTACTTCGCTATTCAATATATAAAAATCGAATTTTTACTTCACTATTCAATATATAAAAATCGAATTTTTACTTCGCTATTCAATATATAAAAATCGAATTTTTACTTCGCTATTCAATATATAAAAATCGAATTTTTACTTCGCTATTCAATATATAAAAATCGAATTTTTACTTCGCTATTCAATATATAAAAATCAAAGCTTTCTTGGTTTAAAAATCTATTCTTTCTTTGTTTAAAAATATTCAAAAAAAAAAACCGAAATTAAACTCAAGGCAAATTCATATAAGAAAATCAGTTTTTTACCTATGCTAATTTTAATTAAAACTGAAAATAAAATTAGATTAGTAATTAAAACTTACTTTGATCGGAGGAGGGGGTGCAACAGTCGGCTTCGGGGGTAGGGGGGAGTTGGAAGCGGGCGGAGGTCAGGCGAGGGGGGGGGCTGATGCGGCGGCTTAGGGTTTAGAGGGGCGGCGGGGTGTTCGACGAGGGTGCGATGGAGGTTGAACGCGAGATGGGGGAAGGAGGAGAGGAGGAGGTCGGGGAAGAAGAAGAGGAGGCGGCGGCGGCTCATCGACGGTGGGGGGCTCGGCGCTGCCGCGCTGCAGTTTTTTTTATATTTCTTCTGTAAATGATTCCAGCGGGGGAAGGGGGGGGCAGAAGTTAAAGGGAGAGGGAGAGAGGAGGATATTTTTTTTTTATTTTATTATTTAATTCAAAAAACTGACTTTTACATTCGACCTCTAAACGAGGCCCACCGCCTGTCGTCCATAGCGTATTACCCCTATCCCGAACACAATGGGATATGTCGCAAGCTGATTCGATCGTTTCGATCAGTTTTCGTCAAAATCAAAATATAACTCTATATATTGAATTTGAACATGCATTTTAATTTACTGGGGTCACATACTAACTCGAAAAATTCCAGAAAAATATTTTCTAGCTTCGTATTGACGATACGGTCCTAACAAAACTAATTTTATCGAATTCTGAGACCGTTTGAAAAATGGCCATTTTCCAGTCGATTAAAATCAACTGAAACTGGTCAAACGCGTTTTCCTTTGCCACGCTCACATATTGATTCGAAAAATTATGAAATTTGGAATCTAGCAATAACTTGACATCACGGACCCAACAAAAGTGGTTTCGTCGAAATCCGAGGTCGTTTGCAAAATGTCTATTTTTAAGGGCCTGAATTCCATAGCGACTATTCAGAATTTTCAACTGGACATATCTTTTGATTCTCGCTATGAAATCTCAATTTTTTGGATTCGTTGGAAAGATATTATCAAATAGATCATGTTATTTTTGGTTTCACTAAAATCCGGATTGTTTTGCACCCGGTACATTCAATTGAAGTTTGAAATCGAATTATCGAACTACCGCGCCATTTTCAATTACTTTTATAATTATAAATAATTATTTATATCCTAACGATGACGTATATAATATATACGTTCGAATTATATTCAAAATAAATTTTCTCGTCGATATCATTTAAAATAATCTATTTTAAATGTTCAGAATTCGCTAAAATCGCCAAAATAAAATTTTTAAATTGGCCCAGATTTTCGGGTTGTTACACTCCGTTTTCGACGAAACCACTTTTGTTGGAACCGGAATGTCAAATTATAGCTCGGTTTCAATTTTTAGAACTTTTCGAGTTAATATGTGAGCGTGGCAAAAGAAAATGTGTTTTGACTATTTTAGTTATATTTAAACGCCTTAAAATAGCCATTTTTCAAACAGTCTCAAAATTCGACGAAAATAATTTTGTTGGATTCGTATCGTCATAAGAAAGCTAAAAATATTTTTTTTAGAATTTTCTGAGGTCGTATGTGGCCCCGGCATATTTATATGTATGATCAATATTTAATTAATTAATTTTTAATGGAATTTTAAATAAAATTTCTACAGATTTCGGAATTGGACCCCGAGACCCGTCCCATTGCGTTCAGAAGGCCTCAAAACGTTAAGATCGACAGTAAGCAAGCCCAATTCGGAGACAGCCCGCATTTTCACCTTTATAACACATTTTTAATAGTAAAATAATAAAAAAATCCGAAAATAAAACCCTAACCCTAATTTATTTCAGCCGCCGCTATGTCGGTTTGAAGGCCAGAAAGCTCCGAAATTAAAACGTTAATTTCTCTCAATCCGTTCAGTGAAAATCAACAAATAATATACCGAATCGAAGAGATTTTCGAGAGCTTTAATCTCATACGGTGATGATCATCTCTGGAGCTTTGTGGTGTTCGATTTTTGGGCGCGAAGTGGCCGGTTTTGGACTGGGTTTGTGGGCCACAGGGGGGCGCGAGTGGGGGCCCAAGGCAGGCGAAGGTGGAGGAGGACCGGGGCTACGACGTGGTGGTGTTCGATAGGCGGTCGGTGGCTCGGATTTGCGTGCGCAGAGGGGATGACGATGGTGTATGGGTGCGGCAAATATATGAGCGACGAGAAGAAGAAAGGTCCTTTTTATTTATTTATTATTATTTTATTAATTTAATATTTAATTTATGCAGTCTTTAAAAATCAATAACTCTCTCATACGAGGTCCGATTGACGAACCGTAAGTTGCGTTGGACTCGTCTTTCCGAGAGCTTCGCGATGGCGCAGACCAGAACTGATTCTGATACAGTCAAATTTTCAGTAAAAATCTAGGTGAGAATTCTGAATTTATTATTTAATTAATTATAAATTATTTTTCTTGCGTTAAAAATAATTGTATAATGTTGTAAATTCAGATCTGAAATGTTCTGTCATTGATGAATGGTTGATTGTTGTTGGTGGTTTGATTTGTTGTTCATGATAGGTTGGATCTTCATTGAATTGAATGTATTGTTGAATGTATTTGTGGTTAGAGAATTAGATCTAAAATTAGATCTAAATCATATTGTATTCAGATTTAAATCGTAATATAGTTGCTTTAATTTATTTAAAGTATTAAATTATTTATTCTATCATTTTAATGAACAGTGAAATTTGAACGACGAATAATATATTATTTTTATTTGTTTATTTACAATAGAATATGAACAGAAAATATATAAATCAAAAGAGATTACATTTTTATTGTAATTAGAAATAAATCAAAAAGATTACATTTTTAATGTAATTAGAATTAAATCAAAAAGATTACATTTTTTAATGTAATTAAAATTGAAATAAAATGATTACATTTTTTTCAATGTAATTAAAATTGAAGTAAAATGATTATATTTTCAATATAATTAAAATTGAAATGAAAATAACATTTTGATTAAAACTTAAGTATTGAAATAAAAATAACATTTTTGTTAAAGCATAAGCATTGAAATAAGAGATCACATTTTTGGCCAAAACTTTATTAGTGAACATTTTTGGTCAAGACTTTATTGTTGAATTGAAAATTTCACTTTTATCAAAACTTGATTATTGAATTGAAAATATCATTTTTTTTATCAATATTTGATTTCTGAAATGAAAGTAACAATTTTGTTTACATTTTATATGTAAATAAGAAATTAATTTTAGAAGTTACATAGAAATGAATTATTATTTTTATTTGTGTTTTCAACACAAATATAACTCAACAAAAGAATCATCTTTTTATTTGTGTTTACTAACACAAATAAAATTTAGAATATGAATTATTTATTTATTTGCATTTTGCAATGCAAATATTACATAGAAATAAAGTACATCTTTTATATGCATTTTACAATGCAAATATTACAATGAAATAAAGTTCATTTTTATATGCATTTTACAACGCAAATATTACATAGAAACAAAGTACATCTTTTATATGCATTTTACAATGCAAATATTACATAGAAATAAAGTTCATTTTTATATGCATTTTACAATGCAAATATTACATAGAAATAAAGTACAACTTTTATATGCATTTTACAATGCAAATATTACATAGAAATAAAGTTCATTTTTATATGCATTTTACAATGCAAATATTACATAGAAATAAAGTACATCTTTTATATGCATTTTACAATGCAAATATTACATAGAAATAAAGTTCATCTTTTTATATGCATTTTACAATGCAAATATTACATAGAAATAAAGTTCATCTTTTTATATGCATTTTTCAATACAAATACAACATAGAAATTAAGTTCTTCTTTTTATTTGTATTATCCATACGAATATGACATAGAAATAAAGTCCATCTTTTTATATACATGCTACAACACAAATATATACTTAGAATCTGTTGCACAAATAAAATTCACTTTTATTTGTCACTTGAAACTTAGAATTTGTTGCACAAATAAAATCCACTTTTATTTGACATTAGGATACATAGGAAAATAATTACATATAAAATATTCTTTTATATGTTATTAGAATGTATAGAAAAGTATAAACAAATAAAAGGATTCTTTTATTTGTTATTAGAACACATAGAAAGGTGTAAAACAATGAAATACCCTTTTTTATTTTATCCTAGAACTGAAATTTTGAGTTCACTCTTTTATTTGCATTCACTAATGCAAACATACATTGAAAATAAAATCTACCCTTTTATTTGCATCCACCAATACAAATACATGTTGAAACCAAAATTTATTCTTTTATTTACATTCACAAACGTAAAAATACATTGAAAATGAAATTAGTTCTTTTATTTGCACTCATTAAGGAAAATATATTTTGAAAGGAAAGATTGTTCTTTTATTTGGAATCACTAATGAAAATATGCATTGAAAATAAAGTTTATTCTTTTATTTGCATCCTCTAATGCAAATATACATTAAAATATAAATTGTTCTTTTATTTGCATTCCCGAATGCAAATATAATATGAAAATAGAGTTTGCCCTTTTATTTGCATTCACAAATGCAAATATATTCTAAATATAAAATTTGTTCTTTTATTTGCATTCTTCAGTGCAAATTTACATTGGAAATAAAATTACTTCTTTTATTTGCATTCACAAATGCAAATATATATTGAAAATAAAAATTTGCTCTTTTTACATTCACAAATGTAAATATACTTTAAAAATCAAGTTTGTGCTTTTATTTGCATTCCACAATGCAATATAACATCTAAAATAAAAGTTACATTTTATTTGCAAAAATAAACATGAAATAAACATCTTTGTTAAACTTAATTTAGTTAAAATGAAACGAACATTGTTGCCAAACTTGATTAGTTAAAATAAAATAATTACTTTTGTCAATTTATACTAGTGGAGACAAAATATGCATTTTTGTCAAATTGATTAGTTAAAATGAAATATACACCTTAGTCAATTTATTCTAGTTAATAACAAAATATTCACTTTTAACAATTCACATTTGTTGAAAAACAACTATTCACTTTAGTCAATTTATACTAGTTAAAACAAATATTCACTTTTGTCAATTCACACTAATTAAGACCAATTATTTACTTATGTCAATTTACATTTGTTGAAACCAATTATTTGTTTTCATGATTATATATTGTGAATAACACTTCCATTCACAAGTTACCCGACTTGTGTATGTAATTGGGACGATAATTTTCACACATCGCCCAAGTGCACAACTTAGTTTATCGTTTGTTTGTTGGTTGAAACCCCACACGTGTGTTGGGATGAAAATTTACATACACTAATCCCAATATTTAGTTGTATGTTGATCGTTAGATTGACAGGCTGCGATGAGTGTTATTGTTTCATTTTAACGCTTACACAGTGGAAATTACACTATGGATGTAGATGGATGATTTGATGATTATACTGATGTGTGTGAAATCCATGTAATCCAAATTATATGGTAAATGTTTGAGACGCAGTTAGATTCAGGTGTTCTTTTAAATAAGAATATTTTTACATTTGAAATTCTCTTTTTATATAAAGGATATATTTTCATAAAAGAGATAATATTGTTAATTAACTATATGTTAAAACCAAGAATATTTGTAAACGAAAGATTTGTAATATAAAGAATACTTTTCATTTAGAATCTTTTATATAAAGAATATTTTTAATGATTAATTTAAAATATGTTTCTAAAAGATTATTAGGATTTGCAATTATATTCTGTGATATGAAATAAATTGAGATGTGAAGTGGATTTATCGTGGACGATGTTTTAAATGACATTTGTCCTTTAATCCAATTTACATTGAAATTATTATTTGGAATTTATAAATCTACTTTATAGATTTGAAATAAGTGATCTTGTAATAATGATTTTTGATATCAAATCAAAGTTGGAGTTTTAATAAATCTTTTAAGGAAGATTTAAGATTTTATTTTCAGAGTTTATCTTTGATAAAATTAACGAGAATCTTTTAAATTGAATATCTTGTTAAAAGAATACTCTGAGTTGGAATGTGGCGTAATGTGTGTTTTTCCAATATTTTCTTTTTAATCACAAAATACGCGAGTTATTCAGAAAGACCGGGTTTAACCCATTCTGGATAATCATCACGACGATCAAGAGTCGAAGATGAAGATGGTGATTGAAGACCGAAGGTTTTCACATCGTTGGGATTATGATGACTGGTATCTTGAATTGGGGATTGGCCTTCCAAGGCAAGGTATTTAGTAATGATCGTCCAAGCGCATTTGGAGATCGACGGACACGTTGTTTCACTCAGACCCAGAGCGGACTTGTAAATGGATTGCGTGTCTGACATTGTATTCATTTCTACTGTATTTGTTGAACGCTATTGATTATATATTTCTGTTTGGTGTTGAAGAATTTATTCTTTACTTATCACCCTTCTCTAAGACGTATGAGCTTAGAGGTTATATATATATATTGGTAGATGATCAATAATATGGTAGGGTCTGACAATGTGGCATGCTAAGATGCAAATGATCAAGGCTTTGTTGAAAAGCAGGCCTTGTGGTTGATGATCAAAGCACAGTCTCTTTAGGCATAGCTTTGTGTATATCGTGACTTCGCGAGCCTCACACACTGGTTGAGTCTAAAACGGGAGAAGGGAACGCAGGGAGTGCACACGTTTCTTTCTAGCTAGAAGTGGTGTCAGTGCTTAAACTGGCAGACATTTGCTTATGTGGTTGTTGGAATTTTGCGAGGCCTCGGTTTTTTCTTATCGGTCGCCCTCAGCTGATTTGTAGATCCAATAGGATCGGGGAGCATGTGTTCAGGCATAACTAATCCACTAAAGTATTTGTAGACCGGCCCTGCTTTATCCAAGGGTTCGCCAGCGTCCGAATCCTGAGGCATTGCTAGAGTGTCGCGAATCGGTCTGGACCTCCTCCCTAGCCCTGACACATGATGGAAACCCAATTTCCAATACGCCCTTGCGGTTTTGATTGTATAACTAGTATGGCGACATAGTAGATGGTATCTATGCCGTCTAGGATTGATATTATATTTGAAATGTTTTAATATATATATATATATATATACACTAATAATAATATCGTATTTTGCATATTTAGCATCTTTTGACCATTATAAGGTAAAACCCTATCCTCCGGTTTGCGTTGCATTGTGTGATGGGACCTGGGTCTTATAATGGTTTCATTTTTCTAAAAAGCATTGCGTTATTTGACGATTTACTTTATTTATGCACTGGCAATCCAATGGAGTAAACCCATTCCACGTTAGCGGCGTGGTCCTGTGATTAGCCTACTTATTAGATAAGTTAAGTATAGAATTCTCACACCAGTCCCACGACTGACCTGCAGTTTGTTTCACTTTGCAAACTCGGGTGCCCTCTTTCCACACGGGCAGTCGAGTAGCTTTTTGCAGATATAGTTAAGCAGGATCCTGGATTGAAGCCTGAAGCTGTGTCCAGAATATTGATGGCCTTCCGCTGAGATTAGTTCCGCTGCAATATATTTAATTTCTTGTAAATATACCTTCCGCTGTATTATTTATCGATGTACTCTGATATATTTTGTACTCTGATATATTCTGTACTCTGATATATTCTGTACTCTGATGTAACATTTATTGTTGATGTTATAAAAGTCTGTGTTGTTGTTCTGATGTTTTGTATGCCCAAAGTTAACGTACGCGGGTTTCAAACGGTCTTGAATCGATCTTGCGATCAATTGGGGTCGGGCGAAATCGGGGTCGTTACAGCTGGTAATAGAGCTCTGGTTAGCTCAAATCTTTGGGGTACAACTCATTAGAACTGAACAGAAGACTCATCAGAGGTTGAATTAGTAATATCCAATAAGAATACTCATTAGAGATAGGATCAGAAGTATCCTAGAATGAGAATACTCGTTAGAGATGGGGTTAGCAATGCCCTAGAATGAGTCAGAGTGGAAAATTTATAATTAACGTACTTGTTATTATATATATAATTCGATTTTAGAAAATATGATTTTGGATATATAAAAGTTATATATTTTTGAAAAATTTAATCAACTAATTGATTGATGATTGTGTTGTGTGAACATTAATTCAACTATTTAAATGATTAAACAATTAAAGAATGAAAATTAAATTAGTTAAATAAACAACTTTAGCTTCATTTCCTTTTCGAGGATGAAAAGATTTAAAGGGGGGAAGATTGTAACAACCCGCAAATTCTGAACCAATTTAAAAATTTTATTTTAGAAATTTTTTATGAATTTTCAGGATATAATATAATTTATTTAAATAATAATGGCTAGAATTTATTTTAATCGAAGTTTAAACGAATAAATTTAATTTTAAATATAAATGGAGCTAGAAATGGCGCGGTAGTTTAAAATTTTGATTTTGAACTTTAACTGAATGTACAAAATTCAAAATAAATCAGAATTGAGTGAAACCAGAAATGTTTAAATCTTTTTAACCATATCTTTCTAACGAATCTAAAAAATTGAAATTTCATAGCGAAAATCAAAAGTTATGGCCAATTCAATATTTAAAAAGGTCGATGTAGAATTTATATTTAGTATATATGGCCCGAAGGGCTACTTTTCGCATATGAAGGAAATTGAACTCGAAACCACTTCCATTGAGTCCGGAATGATGTTTCTGCATTTAAAAAGTATAAACACTTATATATTTTGAGTTTCGGAATTTATTTGTTTAAAAATGTATTTTTAATATTAAATATATTGGCCTTAAAAATAGTCATTTTTCAAACGACCTCCATTTTCGACGAAACCACTTTTGTTGGAACCGGAATGTCAAATTATAGCTAGGTTTCAATTTTTAGAATTTTTCGAGTTAATATGTGAGCGTGGCAAAAGAAAATGTGTTTTGACTATTTCAGTTAAATTTAAACGCCTTAAAAATAGCCATTTTTCAAACAGTCTCAGAATTCAACGAAAATAATTTTGTTGGATTCGTATCGTCATAAGAAAGCTAAAAATATATTTTTTAGAATTTTCTGAAGTCGTATGTGGCCCCGGCATTTTATATGTACGGTCAATATTTAATTAATTAATTTTTAATGGAATTTTAAATAAAATTTATACAGATTTCAGAATTGGACCCCGAGACCCAACCCATTGCGTTCAGAAGGCCTCAAAACATTAAAATCGACAGTAAGCAAGCCCAATTCGGAGACAGCCCGCATTTTCACCTTTATAACACATTTTTAATAATAAAATAATAAAAAAATCCGAAAATAAAACCCTAACCCTAATTTTTTTCAGCCGCCGCCATGTCGGTTTGAAGGCCAGAAAGCTCTGAAATTAAAACGTTAATTTCTCTCAATCCGTTCAGTGAAAATCAACAAATAATATACCGAATCGAAGAGATTTTCGAGAGCTTTAATCTCATACGGTGATGATCATCTCTGGAGCTTTGTGGTGTTCGATTTTTGGGCGCGAAGTGGCCGGTTTTGGACTGGGTTTGTGGGCCATAGGGGGGCGCGAGTGGGGGCCCAAGGCAGGCGAAGGTGGAGAAGGACCGGGCTACGACGTGGTGGTGTTCGATCGGCGGTCGGTGGCTCGGATTTGCGTGCGCAGGGGGGATGACGATGGTGTATGGGTGCGGCAAATACGTGAGCGACGAGAAGAAGAAAGGTCCTTTTTATTTATTTATTATTATTTTATTAATTTAATATTTAATTTATGCAATCTTTAAAAATCAATAACTCTCTCATACGAGGTCCGATTGACGAACCGTAAGTTGCGTTGGACTCGTCTTTCCGAGAGCTTCGCGATGGCGCAGACCAGAACTGATTCTGAGACAGTCAAATTTTCAGCAAAAATCTAGGTGAGAATTCTGAATTTATTATTTAATTAATTATAAATTATTTTTCTTGCGTTAAAAATAATTGTATAATGATGTAAATTCAGATCTGAAATGTTCTGTGATTGATGAATGGTTGATTGTTGTTGGTGGTTTGTTTTGTTGTTCATGATAGGTTGGATCTTCATTGAATTGAATGTATTGTTGAATATATTTGTGGTTAGAGAATTAGATCTAAAATTAGATCTAAATCATATTGTATTCAGATTTAAATCGTAATATAGTTGCTCTAATTTATTTAAAGTATTAAATTATTTATTCTATCATTTTAACGAACAGTTAAATTTGAATGACGAATAATATATTATTTTTATTTGTTTATTTACAATAGAATATGAACAGAAAATATATAAATCAAAAGAGATTACATTTTTATTGTAATTAGAAATAAATCAAAAAGAAAACATTTTTAATGTAATTAGAAATAAATCAAAAAGATTACATTTTTCAATGTAATTAAAATTGAAATAAAATGATTACATTTTTTTCAATGTAATTAAAATTGAAGTAAAATGATTATATTTTCAATATAATTAAAATTGAAATGAAAATAACATTTTGATTAAAACTTAAGTATTGAAATAAAAATAACATTTTTGTTAAAGCATAAGCATTGAAATAAGAGATCACATTTTTGGCCAAAACTTTATTAGTGAACATTTTTGGTCAAGACTTTATTGTTGAATCGAAAATTTCACTTTTATCAAAACTTGATTATTGAATTGAAAATATCATTTTTTTTTTACCAAAACTTGATTTCTGAAATGATAGTAACAATTTTGTTTACATTTTATATGTAAATAAGAAATTAATTTCAGAAGTTACATAGAAATGAATTATTATTTTTATTTGTGTTTTCAACACAAATATAACTCAACAAAAGAATCATCTTTTTTATTTGTGTTTACTAACACAAATAAAACTTAGAATATGAATTATTTATTTATTTGCATTTTACAATGCAAATATTACATAGAAATAAAGTACATCTTTTATATGCATTTTACAATGCAAATATTACATAGAAATAAAGTTCATTTTTATATGCATTTTACAATGCAAATATTACATAGAAATAAAGTACATCTTTTATATGCATTTTACAATGCAAATATTACATAGAAATAAAGTTCATTTTTATATGCATTTTACAATGCAAATATTACATAGAAATAAAGTACATCTTTTATATGCATTTTACAATGAAAATATTACATAGAAATAAAGTTCATCTTTTTATATGCATTTTACAATGCAAATATTACATAGAAATAAAGTTCATCTTTTTATATGCATTTTTCAATACAAATATAAGATAGAAATTAAGTTCATCTTTTTATTTGTATTATCCATACGAATATGACATAGAAATAAAGTCCATCTTTTTATATACATGCTACAACACAAATATATACTTAGAATCTGTTGCACAAATAAAATTCACTTTTATTTGTCACTTGAAACTTAGAATTTGTTGCACAAATAAAATCCACTTTTATTTGACATTAGGATACATAGGAAAATATTTACATATAAAATATTCTTTTATATGTTATTAGAATGTATAGAAAAGTATAAACAAATAAAAGGATTCTTTTATTTGTTATTAGAACACATAGAAAGGTGTAAAACAATGAAATACCCTTTTTTATGTTATCCTAGAACTGAAATTTTGAGTTCACTCTTTTATTTGCATTCACTAATGCAAACATACATTGAAAATAAAATCTACCCTTTTATTTGCATCCACCAATACAAATACATGTTGAAACCAAAATTTATTCTTTTATTTACATTCACAAATGTAAAAATACATTGAAAATGAAATTAGTTCTTTTATTTGCACTCATTAAGGCAAATATATTTTGAAAGGAAAGATTGTTCTTTTATTTGGAATCACTAATGAAAATATGCATTGAAAATAAAGTTTATTCTTTTATTTGCATCCTCTAATGCAAATATACATTAAAATATAAATTGTTCTTTTATTTGCATTCCCGAATGCAAATATAATTTGAAAATGGAGTTTGCCCTTTTATTTGCATTCACAAATGCAAATATATTCTGAAAATAAAATTTGTTCTTTTATTTGCATTCTTCAGTGCAAATTTACATTGAAAATAAAATTATTTCTTTTATTTGCATTCACAAATGCAAATATATATTGAAAATAAAAATTTGCTCTTTTTACATTCACAAATGTAAATATACTTTAAAAATCAAGTTTGTGCTTTTATTTGCATTCCACAATGCAATATAACATCTAAAATAAGTTACATTTTATTTGCAAACATAAACATGAAATAAACATCTTTGTTAAACTTAATTTAGTTAAAATGAAATGAATATTGTTGCCAAACTTGATTAGTCAAAATAAAATAATTACTTTTGTCAATTTATACTAGTGGAGACAAAATATGCATTTTTGTCAAATTGATTAGTTAAAATGAAATATACACCTTAGTCAATTTATTCTAGTTAATAACAAAATATTCACTTTTAACAATTCACATTTGTTGAAAAACAACAATTCACTTTAGTCAATTTATACTAGTTAAAACAAATATTCACTTTTGTCAATTCACACTAGTTAAGACCAATTATTTACTTATGTCAATTTACATTTGTTGAAACCAATTATTTGTTTTCATGATTATATATTGTGAATTACACTTCCATTCACAAGTTAACCGACTTGTGTATGTGATTGGGACGATAATTTTCACACATCGCCCAAGTGCACAACTTAGTTTATCATTGGTTTGTTGGTTGAAACCCTACACGGGTGTTGGGATGAAAATTTACATACACTAATCCCAATATTTAGTTGTATGTTGATCGTTAGATCGACAGGCTGCGATGAGCGTTATTGTTTCATTTTAACGCTTACACAGTGGAAATTACACTCTGGATGTAGATGGATGATTTGATGATTATACTGATGTGTGTGAAATCCATGTAATCCAAATTATATGGTAAATGTTTGAGATGCAGTTTGATTCATGTGTTCTTTTAAATAAGAATATTTTTACATTTGAAATTCTCTTTTTATATAAAGGATATATTTTCATAAAAGAGATAATATTGTTAATCAACTATATGTTAAAACCAAGAATATTTGTAAACGAAAGATTTGTAATATAAAGAATACTTTTCATTTAGAATCTTTTATATAAAGAATATTTTTAATGATTAATTTAAAATATGCTTCTAAAAGATTATTAGGATTTGCAATTATATTCTGTGATATGAAAAAATTGAGATGTGAAGTGGATTTATCGTGGAATGTGGCGTAATGTGTGTTTTTCCAATATTTTCTTTTTAATCACAAAATACGCGAGTTATTCAGAAAGACCGGGTTTAACCCATTCTAGATAATCATCACGACGATCAAGAGTCGAAGATGAAGACGGTGATTGAAGACCGAAGGTTTTCACATCGTTGGGATGATGATGACTGGTATCTTGAATTGGGGATTGGCCTTCCAAGGCAAGGTATTTAGTAATGATCGTCCAAGCGCATTTGGAGATCGACGGACACGTTGTTTCGCTCAGAACTAGAGCGGACTTGTAAATGGATTGCGTGTCTGACATTGTATTCATTTCTACTGTATTTGTTGAACGCTACTGATTTTATATTTCTGTTTGGTGGTGAAGAATTTATTCTTTACTTATCACCCTTCTCTAAGACGTATGAGCTTAGAGGTTATATATATATTGGTAGATGATCAATAATATGGTAGGGTCTGACAATGTGGCATGCTAAGATGCAAATGATCAAGGCTTTGTTGAAAAGCAGGCCTTGTGGTTGATGATCAAAGCACAGTCTCTTTAGGCATAGCTTTGTGTATATCGTGACTTCGCGAGCCTCACACACCGGTTGAGTCTAAAACGGGAGAAGGGAACGCAGGGAGTGCACACGTTTCTTTCTAACTAGAAGTGATGTCAGTGCTTAAACTGGCTGACATTTGCTTATGTGGTTGTTGGAATTTTGCGAGGCCTCGGTTTATTCTTATCGGTCGCCCTCGGCTGATTTGTAGATCCAATAGGATCGGGGAGCGTGTGTTCAGGCATAACTAATCCACTAAAGTATTTGTGGACCGGCCTTGCTGTATCCAAGGGTTCGCCAGCGTCCGAATCCTGAGGCATTGCTAGAGTGTCTCGAATCGGTCAGGAGCTCCTCCCTAGCCTTGACTCATGATGGAAACCCAATTTCCAATACGCCCTTGCGGTTTTGATTGTATAACTAGTATGGCGACATAGTAGATGGTATCTATGCCGTCTAGGATTGATATTATATTTGAAATGTTTTAAATATATATTTACACACTAATAATAATATCGTATTTTGCGTATTTAGCATCTTTTGACCATTATAAGGTAAAACCCTATCCTCCGGTTTGCGTTGCATTGTGTGATGGGATATGGGTCTTATAATGGTTTCATTTTTCAAAAAAGCATTGCGTTATTTGACGATTTACTTTATTTATGCACTGGCAATCCAATGGAGTAAACCCGTTCCGCGTTAGCGGCATGGTCCTGTGATTAGCCTACTTATTAGATAAGTTAAGTATAGAATTCTCACACCAGTCCCACGACTGACCTGTAGTTTGTTTCACTTTGCAAACTCGGGTGCCCTCTTTCCACACCGGCAGTCGAGTAGCTTTTTGCAGATATAGTTAAGCAGGATCCTGGATTGAAGCCTGAAGCTGTGTCCAGAATATTGATGGCCTTCCGCTGAGATTAGTTCCGCTGCAGTATATTTAATTTCTTGTAAATATACCTTCCGTTGTATTATTTATCGATGTACTCTGATATATTCTGTACTCTGATATATTCTGTACTTTGATGTAACATTTATTGTTGATGTTATAAAAGTCTGTGTTGTTGTTCTGATGTTTTGTATGCCCAAAGTTAACGTACACGGGTTTCGAACGGTCTTGAATCGATCTTGCGATCGAATGGGGTCGGGCGAAATCGGGGTCGTTACATATTCCCTCCCTGACTACCTTGGGGGGGGGGGGAACGGAAGAAAAGAAGACGAAAGAAAATAGGTCAGACATAAGTTTGGTAAGTCTAGTGGTTTTTCAGCATGTAAACAAGATATAGGATCATGACATGAATAAACTGAAAATAGGACAATACCATAAAACAAGGTAACTTAAGACAAGATAAGCCAAGATAAACTGAATGCGCTTCTACTCTTTCTTTGCTTTGCTACTACCCTGTTATTCTATTTTCTATATCTCTGCACCGCCTAACTAGTGTCCTAACTGGTAACCTGTATAAAATGATAATATTACAACGTGATCCCAATCCCCGCAATTGTGGTAGCCTTCAGGTGTACATCTAGTAGGAGGATCTAACCTCAATCATCCTAATTGCCACGAAGATGTTAGATGTACCCTTATTACCCTATCGATCGGCTCCCTATTTGTATTAATGTTCCATGTGTCTGTGTCAGTCGGCCCTCTCCTTCATGTAGATACCCTATGCTGGTCCCACCATAAGGTGTATCAATCCTTATGATAGCAACCCGACATGATTCAAGATGCACAGTGTATAACTACTGGTACCCAGTGCCTGCTTTTTTCCCACTCCGGAGTATGTGCATGCCCGTAAACCGTCGGAACCTACACCGACGTACCCTCTGCCGCTATTTTGACCGCTTATAATCAGCCCAGTAATCGCGCCCCACCCTGCATATTTCAGGGTACCATGATACATCTATATGGGTTACTGCTGAAATGGATCCTCATTATTAGGGTTTCCTACTGGTTAAGTTTGTGGGCCTATATATACAAATATTACCCACCTACATGAGATGTACTTAACCCTCCCACCGATTCAAGCATGTTTATTTAACGGTTAAGTTTGTGGGCCTATACATACTAATATTATCCACCTACACGAGATGTACTTAACCCTCCCACCGATTCAAGCATGTTTATTTAACAGTTAAGTTTGTGGGCCTATATATACTAATATTACCCACCTACATACTTAACCCTCCCACTGATCAAGTCAATACGTATTATTGGTTAAGCTTGCCTTAACCCTATCCGCTTCGTTCATGTAATATTGGTTAAGTGTAGTCCATTCATGTTAACTTAACCCACGCACACATCATGTTGTATTGGTTTAATTGTTTTCTATTAACTTAACCCCACTCGTTCATCATGTTATGTTGGTTAAGTGTTGCTCTCTTGTGTTACTTAACCCTATCATACATCATGTTATATATATTGGTTAAGTGTTGCCTTCTTGTGTTACTTAACCCTACCATACATCATGTTATATATTGGTTAAATATTGCTTTCTTGTGTTACTTAACCCTACCATACATCATGTTATATCGGTTAAGTGTTGCCTTAGTTAACTTAACCTTACCGTTTGTTTAATTAACATGTACTGGTTAAGTGTTGCCTTAGTTAACTTAACCCTACCATTTGTTTAATTAACATGTTGTACTGGTTAAGTGTTGCCTTAGTTAACTTAACCCTACCATTTGTTTAATTAACATGTTGTACTGGTTAAGTCTTTCCTTAGTTAACTTAACCCTACCATTCTTAACTGTCTTGTTCATTAGCATTAATTGATTTATTAATGCACCAATCCCTCACATTAGATCTGTGTTGTTGCGGTTACTGGATGTGTCGGGCGGTTCCGGGCAGTTTTACACCACAACTCAATCTAACCTCGGGTTTTCTTGGGCATGATGCACTAACCTCTCACATTAGATAGGTGTTGTTGCAGTTACTGGATGTGCCGGGCTGTTCCGGGCAGTTTTACACCACAACTCAATCTAACCTCGGGTTAGGCATGTTCATCCTTTATTTAATTTACATATTTGTCGTTTATGTCAAGTTTATATGTAAATTATCCACAAGTGTTGTCATATCACATTTACTATTTAAATTATGTTCAAAATTAATGGTATACAAATTATACCATTTCATGCTATTAATCATTTACATGATTATGAGCCAATCTATACCTTTAGCATGTAATTTAATATTTTTCCCCAACGTTTCCCCCGTTATTCGTTCGCATAATTTACATAGAACGTTAGGATCACAAATTAGCCTAACTCATAAACAAAAGGGAAAAGAAAGGAACATGTAGCATTCCAACGGCATAAAACAATATGAATCTAACTAAGCATTTGTAATACAAATTTTTCATGAACAATATAAACTTAATCAAGCATATCAATGTGAACTTGTACTTGAGTTAGATCCAATTAACATAGATCTTAAGTACATGAACAGGAATTTACATAGATCTTAAACATATGTATTAACTTGGATCTAAACATGTAAGCATGTAGATCTAAACATATAAGCATATATGAACATGACTTAGTTTATGAACATATACATAATATAACATAAAAGCATTACCAAATCAATATACATTATGATAGGTTCAATTGTACAAATCACAATAGTCTCATAGGCATAGTTAATTTCAGATTTGTCATAAGGATAAACATGAATCAAAATCACAATTAGGCACAGTTCTAGATTCAATTTATTTCAAGTCATGACTTTTATATATTTAAATCTGAAATATAACTGAACTTACAGAAAAAGAACAGTACTTGTATTCTAGAATCTGATTTCTGAATTTGTTAAGCTATTCTTTTGATGTAGACTATTGATATTCTTCTAATTGATTTCTAGTAGAAGAAGATATTCTAGTTTTAAGAAGATGGAGGCTACGACTGTTCAGAAAGAGACAGCATGACGGCTTCATAGAATGTGTTTATGTGTTTTACGTTTAGGGTTTGAGTTGATTATATAGAAGTCTAGGATTAATTCTAGCCTTCAGATCAGTCTAGGAGTAATCAGAGCCATCCAAACCAAAGAGATGTGTCACTCAGCCAATCAAAGTACGACGCATAAGCCCTAATACATCAGAATTCGTCACCGAGCCAATCAGAGAAGGACACATCAGCTCAGAACTACAGAAATCGTCCAAGAACTGGATCTCGGAAGGGGTCTACCCCCTTAAGGGTGGTCGACACCTATGTCTACCCCCCTTAAGGGGGTCGACACCTATGTCGACCCCCCTTAAGAGGGGTCGACACCATTTGAGCGGGATCTTTCCCGCTCACTCATTTTTGACTTATTTTGGTTCTGGAGAAGATTTTTGTGTATATATATACTTCCTTGCGCATATATAAACTTCTACGGCTTATAATTTTTTCATACGTTGTCCGATTTATGCAAACTCGGACTCTATCCCAAGCAGAATTCCGAGACGAACGCAATGGCATAACCTGTTTCCCTTACTTCCCACTTTTAAAATTAAGTATTCTTTAATTCGTTATTTTAACATTCACATAAAATACGGGGTGTTACATTCTCCCCTCCTTTAAAGGATTTCGTCCCTGAAATCTCTAAGTTAAGGAGAATGTATCCTAACATCCAACATCCATTTACTCAACTACCAATCACAGGCATCCATTGTCCTTAAAAAGATTTCTAATGCTTTCATGATCATATGCATAGTGTGTGTACATACCCTTATCTAATGCAAAATTAGGCGGTCTACTGATTCAGTTGACCTCCTTAATGCGAATTATGTCAGTGCTATGAGTCCATCATGTATGCAATTATTCCTAATCGTACTTTCTAACTTCGACATGAATGCTCAATCATTCATACAAATGCAACATCCATATGATAACACATCAAGTTTCAATCCATATAAATACACATATATGCATATGCAATATGAAAGTGACTGAGCAGATCTAGTACCTAGTGTGTGTGTATATGCATCCACGAGCAACCACTTGCAACCACTTGCAACCATCAATCATAACATGTTTCAAATACATGTTTACATCCATTGGTTTCTACCTAAGGATCGAGGATGGGACCGAGGGGATATACTTAAAAGATAAAGACTAGCAAATAAACTTTACAGAAAAAGAGAGATCAAGGATATACCCTCAAAAAGGGTATGATGTGCGTATCTAGTCTTCAGTCTTCGAAGTCGCATCTTCTTGAGCTTCTCCATATTGCTCTGACTGTCTTAACTTCACGATTGCGTAGCTTCTTAATTTTTGTTTCCAGAATATGCATTGGAACTCGTTTCACTGTCACCTCTCGTTCCACCTTTTCTTCTTCTAGTATACTTGGCACTACTACTTCTGCCGTGTCATGCTAACGTTTCCTCAAAAGGTCTTCTAAAATCCTATTCACCCTTTCTGTCAGAGGATGATAAGCGGTGCTCAAACATAACTGCGTACTCATGGCTTCTTGCAAGCTTATTTATTAAGGTGACTAGAGGTCTCTTCTCTACTTAATTTATCCATTACGTCAGCTATCTGAGAGTCTTTTCTTTGTGAAGTCCCTATTTAATTCAAAAGCGTAGGTCTTACTCCTAACGATGCCGACTACTAACTTAACCAAATGTTTTAAAATCAAGGTTTGATATGTATTCTGAACTTTTCCTTTTCACATAAAGAGGACTTGAAGTCAACCTTTTTCTTCTTAAGGCTTCCGCTACGACCTTACCCTTACATCAAAATGGTGCCTAGTCCCGTGCCGCATGCATCCGTGTATACCGTAAGCCTTTTACTACCGTAAGGTGAAAGTCAAAACTGGGGCCGTTGTAAGAGCCCTCTTCGATCGTTGGAAAGCGACATCAAAATCAATGTCCCGAGTAAAGGTTAGATTCTTCCTCGTGAATCCAGTAAGTGGGTCTAATACCTTCGCAAAGTCCTTAATGAACTTCCTATATTAGCCCGCTGGTCCAAGAAAACCTCTTACTTCCTTTGCTTTTCTAGGAACCTTCCAATCTTGGATTGCCACTACCTTTGCAGGATCCACCGCTATCCCTTCCTTAGAGACCATGTGTCCTAAGAACCTCACTTCTTTCCTCCAAAAATGGCATTTGGAGGACTTAACCTTAAGCTGATGTGCTTGGAGGGTATTCAAGACTTCCCTTAGATACAAAGCATTTTCTTCCCCACTCTTATAGAAAACCAAAATATCATCTATGCACAAGCAAAGTGAACCATCTGCTTTTCCCTTGGAGTCATGTGTCGTACAAGTAATGCAACTGGCTTTGCATTGTCAACTAAATATATGCGGAAGTCTTTCTCGCGTTTAAGGGGACAAACCCCTAACTTAATCAAAAACGTCTGCGTACTCATGGACTATTCTAACAGATCGCAAATCGTCGATAGATGCATCCAGTGATTCTAGGTAGCTAAGCCAAACTGATCCCTTAGGATCGCACGAAATCTCGAGGGTATTCCTGAGGCAAGTCAAAAATCTAACTACCCTCCTTTCACAATTTCTAGCTAACCAATCCATGCCTAGAATCAACCCATAGCCCATGAAACCAAAAATGTAAGCATAACACTTAAACTTAATACTTAGTATAGCTATTCTCAAATCCTTACCAACCAAAGATAAATGAGTCGAATCACCAATTGGATTTGAGACAATAATGGGATCCTCTACCCTACTAGTACTAAGGTGCAGAGACTCAACTATGGAAGCAGATAGAAAAGAATGTGAAGAGCCAGAGTCAAACAAAGTTCGAAAAAAAGAAAATCAAACTTTCAACAAAAACGTTTCTAACTCTCTCCTGTCCTGGTGCCATGAGAGCATGAACCTGTCCTCCGGAAGTAGGTCCTGTCCTCTGCCCTTGCCCTTGTCGTTTGGGTAATCCTTGATAAGATGCCCTGCTTCACCACTTGTCTTCTTCTTCCTACAATTAAATAACCTGCTATACCACAGAAAAGACACTCCCTCTTGTTGCAGGATCTATTATTTCTTCCACACTCCTTATATTCCAATCCCTTGTTTGTAATTCTTCCACTTTGGCCTCTTTCTTTTCACCTTTCTCCTTCTGCATGGATTAAGCTATATCAACCAGCTTCTTATCCTTGGGCTTGTGCTTCTTGGCCCAAACTCCCTTATTCTCATCCTTACTATCCTTGTGTAGCTTATTGACAAGTTTCTCGAAACTACCTCCATCGTACGACAACCTACAAAGCTTGAAAGAAGATTAGCCGCAGGTGAAGCTACTGCGGCTACAGATGGAGGTTGGGCACTACTTCGCCCTCGACATGTCGTATGCCTACGAGACTATGGCGGAAAAAAAGGAAGAGGAGATTCAAATAGAGAACTTAAAGATAGTGCATATGGCTTTGGGGAATATGCCTTTAAAACAAAACTTTTCCTCAGAAAATGCTTCTTTTAAAACCGTCTTGAAAATAATTTTTCAAATCTTTTATCTGATCCGGTAACCTTCATCTTTGATACCAAGTGAAACACCGCACCTCCATTAATGTCACTCACAAAGGGAATGCATTAACTTCAGTGAAGCTTTATAGGTGAGAGATGCAGATAAATTACAAGATCGACAAATAAAGCAGCGGAAAATAAAGTCATTTTATAAGCAATGTAGTTCAGTCAAGCTTTTACAACAATTGACTCAATCATACTTAAAAGTATTACATAAAACTTCTGTCTTGATTCAAAAACTTCCAAGTATATAAGAAGCATAAAACATAGCAAAGTAGAATAAGTCCCCAAATTAAAGTGCAATCACAGCCATAGCCAAAGATAAGAGGTTCCAAGCCATACATCATAGAATCTCCGAGCTTGGAAAGAGAAACGGTCCAATCTAAGCTGAGCTATTCTCTCCTTGACTACCTGGGGGGAGGGGGGAAACAGAAGAAAAGAAGACGAAAGAAAACAGGTCAGGCATAAGTCTGGTAAGTCCAGTGATTTTTCAGCATGTAAACAGGATAAAGGATCATGACATGAATAAACTGAAAATAGGACAATACCATAAAACAAGGTAACTTAAGACAAGATAAGGCAAGGTAAACTGAATGCGCTTCTACTCTTTCTCTGCTTTGCTACTACCCTGTTATTCTGTTTTCTATATCTCTGCACCGCCTAACTAGTGTCCCAACTAGTAACCTGTATAAAATGATAATATTATAACGTGATCCCAATCCCCGCAATTGTGGTAGCCTTCAGGTGTACATCTAGTAGGACGATCTTACCTCAATCATCCTAATTGCCACGAAGATGTTAGATGTACCCTTACTACCCTATCGATCGGCTCCCTACTTGTATTAATGTTCCATGTGTCTGTGTCAATCTGCCCTCTCTTGCGTGTAGATACCCTGTGTTTCTCCCATCATAAGGTGTATCAATCCTTATGATAGCAACCCGACACGATTCAAGATGCACAGTGTATAACTACTGGTAACTAGTGCCTGCTTTTTTCCCACTTCGAAGTACGTGCACGCCCGTAAACCGTCGGAACCTACACTGAGGTACCCCCTGCAGCTATTTTGACCGCTTATAATCAGCCTAGTAATCGCGCCCCACCCTGCCTAGTTCAGGGTACCATGATACATCTATGCGGGTTACTACTGAAATGAGTCCTCGTTACTAGGGTTTCCTACTGGTTAAGTTTGTGGGCCTATATATACAAATATTACCCACCTACACGAGATGTACTTAATCCTCCCACCGATTCAAGCATGTTTATTTAACGGTTTAGTTTGTGGGCCTATATATACTAATATTACCCACCTACACGAGATGTACTTAACCCTCCCACCGATTCAAGCATGTTTGTTTAACAGTTAAGTTTGTGGGCCTATATATACTAATATTACCCACCAACACGAGATGTACTTAACCCTCCCACTGATCAAGTCAATACGTATTATTGGTTAAGCTTGCCTTAACCCTATCCGCTTCGTTCATGTAATATTGGTTAAGTGTTGTCCATTCATGTTAACTTAACCCACCCACACATCATGTTGTATTGGTTTAGTGTTTTCTATTAACTTAACCCCACTCGTTCATCATGTTATGTTGGTTAAGTGTTGCCCTCTTGTGTTACTTAACCCTATCATACATCATGTTATATATATTGGTTAAGTGTTGCCTTCTTGTGTTACTTAACCCTACCATACATCATGTTATATATTGGTTAAATGTTGCCTTCTTGTGTTACTTAACCCTACCATACATCATGTTATATCAGTTAAGTGTTGCCTTAGTTAACTTAACCCTACCATTCGTTTAATTAACATGTTGTAACAACCCTAATTTTAATAACATGTTAAAACCATAAATCAAGACAGAATTAATTTTTAAAATAGGAATCAAGGGAAATGGGTTGCGCCATTGCGCTCATCTCGAAATTCTGCTTGGAAATGAGTCCGAGTTTTCGAAAATCGGAGTCTGTATGAGGGAGATACGACCCTCCGAAGTTTCAGAAATTTTTAGAATTAAAAATAGCTCGAAAATTCGTATTCAAAACCCAGAACAGGCTAGGCGGGAAATTTCCCGCCCAAGACCAGGTCGACCTGGGGGTCGACCATAGTGTCGACCTCGGGGTCGACCTGGCTCCCGAACCCATTTTCAGAACCTGATGCATTCTGATGTATTTAGACTCGTTTCGTGACCAGATTCATCTGCCTAATCCTATATAAACAACCTCCTAGCCTCATTCTCTTTACACCATTCTTCTCTAACCTTATGCTGCACAAACTCTTGATGAACATGGCTTCTTCTTCTTCCTCTAAATTAAATTAAATTAAATTAAAACGCGAAGACTATTTATTGAAGACTACGGCTAGGAATTTCATATTGGGTGATTTGCTTCCGCAATCAAAGCAAGATTCAACGATTCAACAATTCAACGACAAATTTCTAGACTTGACTTCTACATCTAAATTTCTTAAACCACGATCTGTAAGTTCAAGTTATTTTTTAGATAAAAACTATAAACTTATTATGGACACGTTATAAATTGGAATTGATCTATGTATGATTCATATCTATTCTTGTTCATCTTGGATCTTGACTTTTGGGAATATTGCTATGAAATCAGTTTGGACCTATTCATATTGTAAATCAGACTCTTTCATGTCCATAACATTATTATGCTTATGACGTTGAAACTATTGTTAATTGCCTAAGAATATGACTGTGAACATAAGACTATGCCTATGCCTATGACTGTGAACATAAGACTATGCCTATGACTATGAACATAAGACTATTGCCTATGACTACGACAAGGACAATTGTGGCTAATCACCTATGATTCATGACCATGAGGTTATTTCCTAGGATTATGACTATGAAATTGGATCTAAGCTTGATTTTTATTCAGACCTATTTTCTTTATTTATCCTTGGATCTTGGTTTTGGGGATTTTCTATTTAAGTTAGACCTATCCATGTTCTTGAAACTATATTATTATTCAAACCTTTTCATGTTCATAATGTTATCTGATCTATATGCCTGCGATGTTTAGTCAATTTATTCAGTTATGTCATGCCTTGGAAATAAATTGATAATAGAACAATGTTTTTTATGTTATATGTGGAATTGAATGATATTGATCTATGTCTGTGGTTCTATTTTATTATCATGTTGAATTGGGAATTAATGAATAAGTCTATTCATATGTATATGAACTTGGAGTATAACCTGTTATGACAAGTTGTGTAGTTTATCATGTTATGCAAGTTTTAGGTTGTAAAATCATCTCACATATGTGACCAAATGTTAGATCTACATGTTTATTTTTATATGTTAAACCTATGTCATATTTCAAGTTCACACTTATTCATATGTTCGTGATTGATTTGCAAGTTCACATATATGTAAGTTGATTTAGTCTATGTTGCAAATTCACATATATGTATGTTGATTTAGTCTACGCTGCAAGTTCACATCTATGATATTCATGTTGATTATTTTGCAAGTACACACCTATGGTGTTCATATTGACTATGCCGAAAATGCCAAGTTTACACCTATGTCATGTTTATGTTAATGAATTCTTTATGCAAATTTTGTGTACGTTAAATTAGGCTAAGTTTTTAGCCTAATATTATATGTCAAAAATCATGCAGACGAAAATTAGGCTAAGATTGTTAGCCTAATATTTAGACGGGGTAACGTTGGAAAAAATTGGTAATTATAGGAAACTTGGCATGAAACACGCCATGAAACTTGACACGAAACTTGAACATGGGCATGACACTAGAATGAACTTGAAAATGGCCAACTCGAGGTTGAGTTGAGTTTGCAGTGTAATTCTGCCCGGAACCGCCCGGCAAATCCAGTTACTGCAAACAATAGGATCCAATGTGGGTAGTTGGTCATATCGCACTTGAAAACCCGAGGTCAGACTAAGTTGTGGTGTAAATCTGCCCGGAACTGCCTAGCATATCCAGTGACCCCAACAGCAGGTCTGACGTGAGAGGTTGGGGTGCATTAATGAATTAATGCCACATGATAGGGTTAAGTCATGAACATGAAAGACAACACTTAACCAACTTGACACCTGATTCGTAGGGTTAAGTCATGAACTTAAATGACAACACTTAACCAACCTGACATGCTAGACTGATAAGGGTTAAGTCACGAATTTAAATGACGACACTTAACCTATGGGGCGGAAACCCTAGTTACGCGGTCCGTTTCAGCAGTAACCCACTAGATGTATCACGGTACCCTGGAACTAGGCAGGGTGGGGCACGATTACTGGGCTGATTGTAAGAGACCAGAACGACGGATGAGTTGGTGCGCCAGTGTAGGTTCAGGCGGACTATGGTCGTGCACGTAGTCCAGAGTTGAAAAAGTAGGCATTGGGCATCAGTAGGTTTACCTGTGCATGCTTGATTCGTGTCGGTGGTTGGAATCATAGGGCTTGATACACCCTACGGTGGACCTAGCACAGGTGACTACATTCGTGATAGGGCCGTATGACACAAACACATGACGAGCTAGAACTTGTAGGGAGTCGATCGATTGGTGGATCGTTCCATTGGGCCTAGAAATGGGTTATTCATGATATTGGGCCATGGGATCACTTCATGGTTAACATTTGACATGGGTTGGGATACTAGTACAGTTGGTGTAACAAACCTTGAACATACGATGCTATACTTGATTTATTAGGTTATCTTAGTCTATCTTGCCCATCTTGACAGCATCCTTATGTTTACTTTCAGTTTATACATGTCATGTTACCTTTACCTGTTTTTATGCTGAAAGTCACTAGGACTTACCAGTCTTTATGAATGACCCGTTTTCTTTTGCCTTTTTTTTCTTTCGTTTCCCCCAAGGTTCTCAGGGAGGAAACTCTAGCACTTAGCTTGGATTTCGCTTGCTTTTGGTTCAGCTCATGTATGGTTTGATCTTGAGCTATGCTATGGCTGCATTTCTGCTACCTTTGGGGAATTAAGCTACTTTTGTTGTTTTAAGATTATGCTTCTTTATTTATGAAAGACAAGATTTGTTGTAATGGAAAATAATGACCTTGGCTATTTGGTACTTTGGATGTTAAAGGTTTTGACTCTTTTTGAAAGTAATGAAATTTAGCTTTTGAATCTTCCGCTGTTTTATTTATGTTCTGTCTTGTAATAATTCTGTGATTGTTTACCTCGATAACGCTCCTCCAAAACTAGTGCATTCCCTTTGTGAGTGACCCTAGCGGAGATGGGGTGTTACATTTGGTATCAGAGCAGAAGGTTACCAGACTGGGCAAAAGTTTTTAGAAAACCTTCTAAAACTATTTTCAAAATCGTTTACAAAGAAGCATTTTTTTTCAAGAAAATTCTTGTTTTATTTAAAGGCTATTCCCCAAAAGCCATCAGCACTATCCTTTGTTTCCTCATTTGAATCTCTTCTTTTTCATTTCAGCATGTCTGGGAATCTTAACTTTCCAGAGGGCGTGCGAATACCTGGCTGGTTCAGGAGGTACTTAGAGGCTAGGGCCAACGATGCAGGCCCAGCAGATATTCCTCCTCTAGCTGCAGCGATTCCTCCTCCTCCCCCTCCTCGTGCAATTGCTTTCTCAAAGATCTGTAATGATTTTAGGGCCATGAGTGGAAATGATTTCAAGGGAACTGAATCATTCGTAGAAGCGAGGAACTGGCTCAAAGAAACTGAGGATCTGTTCGTTATCTTCGAGGTGGACGATAGGAAGAAGGTACAGTTGGCGGTATGGTTGCTCAAAGACGAAACTTCCTATTGGTGGGAAATCACTAACGCTGAGAGGCCGGTTGAAACATGGATGGATTTCAGAATAAGGTTCGAGATGAAATTCCTCTCGCAAGCTGAACGAAGGCTACAGCTGGAAATTTTTTTATCTCTTTAGCAAGGAAGTATGACGGTCAAGGAGTACGTCAATCAATTCAATCAGCTGGCTCAGTTTGGACTGGACTTAGTAAATACCCCTCATAAGAAGGCTCTCCGTTTTGTCAAAGGATTGAATGAGCCACTTCACAGCTTGGCTATGACCCACGTACCTATAGGGGCTACTTACGAAAAGCTAGTAGACATGGCGCTCTTAAATGAAGAAGACAAGAATGGCAAGAAGGAGGTCAAGGCAAATGAGCCTCCAAACAAGAAGGTAGGCTCCGAGAAAGGAGACAAGAACAAAGACAACAACAACAATGATAACAAGACACGTGAGAAAAGAAAATGCCACTTCTGTGGTATTGAGGGGCATATAGTCCAGGATTGTAGAAAGAAGAAGATCAAGATGGGAGCATGCTTTCAGTGTGGTGATACTGGACATATCAGCAAGAACTGCCCTAAGAAGCAAGGGCAAGGCCCGCAGGCAGGACCTTCTGGGGGTACATCTTTAACTTCTTCTCCTAGATGCTTTGTTTTATCTTGCTTATCTTCTCAATCCTATCTTGAGAACATTAGGTAGAACCCTGTTGGATGTAAACATGTGATTGAAACATGTTATGGTTGATGTTTGCAAATGGTTGCAAGTGGTCGCAAGTGGTTGCTCGTGGTTGCATAACACACATTAGGCACTAGATCGGCTCAGACACATTTTCATATTGCATATGCAGGAGTGTTTATACTTGTTTATGGATGAAATTGAATGTGTTATCATATGAATGTTGCATATGGATGGATGTTTGTGCACACATATAGTGTTTATGTGACTAGGACTATTTGCATACATGTTGGATTCATGGCACTAAACACATTTTTTCATTAAGAAGATCAATCAGGCCTGATCATTGGCATTAGATAAGAAACATTTACACACACTTTCTGCATATGTTCATATAGCATTAGAAATCTTTTAAGGACAATGGTTGCTTGTGGATGATGGTTGAGTAGATGGTTGATTGGATGATAGGATGCATTCTTCCTAACTTGAAGATTTCGAGGACGAAATCCTTTAAGGAGGGGAGAATGTAACAACCCGAATTTTAATAACATGTTAAAACCATAAATAAAGGCAGAATTAATTTTTAAAACAATAATAAAGGGAAACAGGTTGCGCCATTGCGTTCATTTCGAAATTCTGCTTGGAAACAAGTCTGAGTTTTCGAAAATCGGAGTGCGTATGAGGGAGATATGACCCTCCGAAGTTTCAGAAAATTTCAGAATAAAAAACAGCTCGAAAATTCGAATTCAAATTCAAAACCCAGAATAGGCTGGGCGGGAAATTTCCCGCCCAGGACCAGGTCGACCTGGGGGTCGACCATAGTGTCGACCTCCCAGGGACCAGGTCGACCATAGTGTCGACCTGGCTCCCGAACCCATTTTCTGAACCTGATGCATTCTGATGTATATAGACTCATTTCGTGACCAGATTCATCTGCCTAATCCTATATAAACAACCTCCTAGCCTCATTCTTTTTACACCATTCTTCTCTAACCTTATGCTGCACAAACTCTTGATGAACATGGCTTCTTCTTCTTCCTCTAAATTAAATTAAATTAAAATAAAACGCGAAGACTATTTCTTAAAGACTACGGCTAGGAATTTTATATTGGGGGATTTTCTTCTGCAATCAAAGCAAGATTCAACGATTCAACAATTCAACGACAAATTTCTAGACTTGACTTCTGCATCTAAACTTCTTAGACCACGATCTGTAAGTTCAAGTTACTTTTAGATAAAAACTATAAACTTAATATGGACATGTTATAAATTGGAATTGATCTATGTATGATTCATATCTATTCTTGTTCATCTTGGATCTTGACTTTTGGAATATTGCTATGAAATCAGTTTGGACCTATTCATATTGTAAATCAGACTCTTTCATGTCCATAACATTATTATGCCTATGACGTTGAAACTATTGTTAATGGCCTAAGACTATGACTGTGAACATAAGACTATACCTATGACTGTGAACATAAGACTATGCCTATGCCTATGACTGTGAACATAACACTATTGCCTATGACAAGGACAATTATGGCTAATCACCTATGATTCATGACCATGAGGTTATTGCCTAGGATTATTACTATGAAATTGGATCTAAGCTTGATTTTTATTCAGACCTATTTTCTTTATTTATCCTTGGATCTTGATTTTGGGGATTTTTCTAATTAAGTTAGATCTATCCATGTTCTTGAACCTAGATTATTATTCAAACCTTTTCATGTTAATAATGTTATCAGATCTATATGCCTGCGATGTTAAGTCAATTTATTCAGTTATGTCATGCCTTGGAAATAAATTGATAATAGAACAATGTTTATTATGTTATATGTGGAATTGAATGATATTGATCTATGTCTGTGGTTCTATTTTATTATCATGTTGAATTGGGAATTAATGAATAAGTCTATTCATATGTATATGAACTTGGAGTATAACCTGTTATGACAAGTTGTGTAGTTTATCATGTTATGCAAGTTTTAGGTTGTAAAATCATCTTACATATGTGACCAAATGTTAGATCTACATGTTTATGTGTATATGTTAAACCTATATCATATTTCAAGTTCACACTTATTCATATGTTCGTGATTGATTTGCAAGTTCACATATATGTAAGTTGATTTAGTCTATGTTGCAAATTCACATATATGTATGTTAATATAGTCTACGTTGCAAGTTCACATCTATGATATTCATGTTGATTATTTTGCAAGTACACACCTATGGTGTTCATATGGACTATGCCGAAAATGCCAAGTTTACACCTATGTCATGTTTATGTTAATGAATTTCTTTATGCAAATTTTGTGTACGTTAAATTAGGCTAAGTTTTTAGCCTAATATTATATGTCAAAAATCATGCGGACGAAAATTAGGCTAAGATTGTTAGCCTAATATTTAGACGGGGTAACGTTGGGAAAAATTGGTAATTATAGGAAACTTAGCATGAAACTCGCCATGAAACTTGACACGAAACTTGACACGAAACTTGAACATGGGCATGACACTAGAATGAACTTGAAAATGGCCAACTCGTGGTTGGGTTGAGTTTGCAGTGTAATTCTGCCCGGAACCGCCCGACAAATCCAGTTACTGCAAACAATAGGATCCAATGTGGGTAGTTGGTCATATCGCACTTGAAAACCCGAGGTTAGACTAAGTTGTGGGGTAAATCTGCCCGGAACCGCCCGATATATCCAGTGACCACAACAACAGGTCTGATGTGAGAGGTTGGGGTGCATTAATGAACTAATGCCACATGATAGGGTTAAGTCATGAACATGAAAGACAACACTTAACCAACTTAACACCTGATTCGTAGGGTTAAGTCATGAACTTGAATGATGACACTTAACCAACCTGACATGCTAGGCTGATAAGGGTTAAGTCACGAATTTAAATGATGACACTTAACCTATGGGACGGAAACCCTAGTTACGCGGTCCGTTTCAGCAGTAACCCACTAGATGTATCACGATACCCTGGAACTAGGCGGGGTGGGGCACGATTACTGGGTTGATTATAAGCGACTAGAACGACGGCTGAGTTGGTGCGCCGGTGTAGGTTCAGGCGGACTATGGTCGTGCACGTAGTCCGGAGTTGAAAAAGCAGGCATTGGGCATCAATAGGTTTACCTGTGCGTGCTTGATTCGTGTCGGTGGTTGGCACCATAGGGCTTGATACACCCTATGGTGGACCTAACACAGGTAACTACATTCGTGATAGGGGCCGTATGACACAGACACATGACGAGCTAGAACTTGTAGGGAGCCGATCGATTAGTGGATCGTTCCATTGGGCCTAGAAATGGGTCATTCATGATATTGGGCCTAGAAATGGGTCATTCATGATATTGGGCCAAGGGATCACTTCATGGTTAACATTTGACATGGGTTGGGATACTAGTACAGTTGGTGTAACAAACCTTGAACATGCGATGCTATACTTGATTTATTAGGTTATCTTAGTCTATCTTGCCCCTCTTGACAGCATCCTTATGTTTACTTTCAGTTTATACATGTCATGTTACCTTTACCTATTTTTATGCTGAAAGTCACTAGGACTTACCATTCTTTATGACTGACCCGTTTTCTTTCGCCTCTTTTTCTTTCGTTTCCCCCAAGGTTCTCTGGGAGGAAACTCTAGCACTTAGCTTGGATTTCGCTTGCTTTTGGTTCAGCTCATGTATGGTTTGATCTTGAGCTATGCTATGGCTGCATTTCTGATACCTTTGGGGAATTAAGCTACTTTTGTTGTTTTAAGATTATGCTTCTTTATTTATGCAAGACAGGATTTGTTGTAATGGAAAATAATGACCTTGGCTATTTGGTACTTTGGATGTAAAAGGTTTTGATTCTTTTTGAAAGTAATGAAATTTAGCTTTTGAATCTTCCGCTGTTTTATTTATGTTCTGTCTTATAATAATTCTGTGATTCTTTACCTCGATAACGCTCCTCCAAAACTAGTGCATTCCCTTTGTGAGTGACCCTAGCGGAGGTGCGGAGTTACACATGTTGTACTGGTTAAGTGTTGCCTTAGTTAACTTAACCCTACCATTTGTTTAATTAACATGTTGCACTGGTTAAGTGTTGACTTAGTTAAATTAACCCTACCGTTCTTAACATGTCTTGTTCATTAGCATTAATTGATTTATTAATGCACCAATCTCTCACATTAGATCTGTGTTGTTGCGGTTACTGGATGTGTCGGGAGGTTCCGGGCAGTTTTACACCACAACTCAATCTAACCTTGGGTTTTTCTTGGGCATGATGCACTAACCTCTCACATTAGATAGGTGTTGTTGCATTATTGGATGTGCAGGGTGGTTCTGGGCAGTTTTACACCACAACTCAATCTAACCTCAGGTTAGGCATGTTCATCCTTTATTTAGTTTACATATTCGTCATTTATGTCAAGTTTATATGTAAATTATCCACAAGTGTTGTCATGTCACATTTACTATTTAAATTATGTTCAAAATTAATGGTATACAAATTATACCATTTCATGCTATTAATCATTTACATGATTATGAGCCAATCTATACCATTAGCATGTAATTTAATGTTTTTCCCCAACGTTTCCCCTGTTATTCGTTTGCATAATTTACATAGAACGTTAGGCTCGCAAATTAGCCTAACTCATAAACAAAAGGGAAAAGAAAGGAACATGTAGCATTCCAACAACACAAAATAATATGAATCTAACAAAGCATGTGTAATACAAATTTTTCATGAACAATATAAACTTAATCAAGCATATCAATGTGAACTTGTACTTGAGTTAGATCCAATTAACATAGATCTTAAGCATATGAATAGGAATTTACATAGATCTTAAACATATATATTAACTTGGATCTAAACATGTAAGCATATAGATCTAAACATATATGAACATGACTTAGTTTATGAACATGTGCATAACATAACATAAAAGCAGGTTTAATTGTACAAATCACAATAGTCTCATAGGTATAGTTAATTTCAGATTTGTCATAAGGATAAACATGAATCAGAATCACAATTAGGCACAGTTCTAGATTCGATTTATTTCAAGTCATGACTTTTATATATTTAAATCTGAAATATAACTGAACTTACAAAAAATAAACAGTTCTTGTATTCTGGAATCTGATTTCTGAATTTGTTAAGCTATTCCTTTGATGTAGACTATTGATGTTCTTCTAATTGATTTCTAGTTGAAGAAGAAATTCTAGTTTTAAGAAGATGGAGGCTACGCTAGTGCAGAAAGAGACAGCATGACGTCTTCATAGAATGTGTTTATGTGTTTTAGGTTTAGGGTTTGAGTTGATTATATAGAAGTCTAGGATTAATTCTAGCCTTTCGATCAGTCTAGGAGTAATCAGAGCAATCCAAACCAAAGAGATGTGTCACTCAGCCAATCACAGTACGACACATAAGCCCTAATACATTAGAATTCGTCACTGGGCCAATCAAAGAGGGCCACATCTGCTTAGAACTACAGAAATCGTCATAGGAACTGGATCTCGGAAGGAGTCTACCCCCCTTAAGGGGGATCGACACCTATGTCTACCCCTTAAGGGGGATCGACACCTATGTTTACCCCTCTTAAGGGGGGTCGACACCTATGTCGACCCCCCTTAAGAGGGGTCGACACCATTTGAGCGGGACCTTTCCCGCTCACTCATCTGTGACTTATTATGGTTCTGGAGATGATTTTGTGTGTGTGTGTGTGTGTATATATATATATACTTCCTTGCACGTATATAAACTTCTACGACTTACAACTTCTTCATACGTTGTCCGATTTACGCAAACTCGGACTCTATCCCAAGCAGAATTCTGAGACGAACACAATGGCGTAACCTATTTCCCTTAATTCCCACTTTTAAAATTAAGTATTCTTTCATTTGTTATTTTAACATTCGTAGAAAATACGGGGTGTTACACTAACCTGAAAAAATTAGGTCAGCCCCGAAAACAATAACATTTTGCGAATGAGTCCATTTCCTCCTTTTATTTTATATCTTCCAAATGAGTCAGAATTAGAGGAAGTATCCAACATGAAAGTTGTAGATCATGTTGAGCGGAGCCTACTTCTAATATTTGGTGGCCAATGGACAACTGAGATAGGCGAAATCTCACCACGACCATGCACTGTTCACTTTCGTGTTTCATTATTTTGCATGCAAATGGTGGACTCTCAGCCTGGGGCGTCTAAAGGAAAGTTGGAGAGGGGAGAGAGGTCTACAACTTTGATATTGGGAGTTTAGCCTGAAATGGCCTATATAGAGCGTGGCGTCGAGATAATCGTGGGCGTACAGTTTTTGGTAGCAGCGATCGTATTTTCATCGATTGGAGGAGATAGAGGCATTTCAAGCGAAATCATCAACTAAAGTAATGTCGAGCATGGGGAGGCGAACTTGCTGATCAAATTTCATGGCTGATGGTGGCCTAAGGAGTTGGAAACCATGGTCGAACTGATTCCAGTCCATGTAGCCTTTTGGGCGAACTACGACATTAGGAGGTGGGGCTCGACTGACGAAGGGGTGCCGTGGAAGGGGGAATTTACCATGGTGAGGGGCGGCGATGCTTCGGCAGCCCCAGGTGACAGCGGTAGGCTTTGGTTGGTGATGAACGATGGTTGAAGAAGATGAATAGTGAAAGTTGATTATTTAATAAATTTAATTAATGTATTCTAAGCTCAAACAATTATATCTTGCTTGTATAAACTCAGAATATAATGAAACAAGATCCATTGAAATCATGAGGAAGAATACTCCATTTTGGACGAGATTGGAGCTAGTTGGAATTTTGGGTTAAATTAAGCCCACTTTAATTTAATTCAAAGCGATCATTAGTGAAACGATAAAAAACAACTGTGAGAATTCTTTTTAACTTGAATAGTTATTATAATCGTCAACTGATTATATATTGATTGCTTATGGTTACTTCGTGGATGATGATGTTTATTACAGTTTATATTTATTGTTTATTTACATATAAGCGTTAATAGTTATAACGCTTATATTATAACTGTTGTTTGATGACTGTTGTGTTTGTTATTATAATTGTTCGCATAAATTGACACAACGAATATGAAATAATTTGGGTGTTGATAGAGTCTCGTTTCATTTGAATATTTAATGAACAATTTATTCATTTAAATGAAATAAGATGAGAAAATAGAAATTGGGTTTTTATATACAAAATGGTTTTGAAATGAAGTTAAGATGATTTCAAGCAATTATTAAAAAGGTTGACATGGATTTGAAACAGTTTTGAATTCGAAATGGCTTATTCTTATCAAAAATAGATTTTGAATAGTAAATTCAAAAGTGATTTCGAGTTAGATATATAAACGAAATTTTTAACTCGAAATGATTATTCCATTGATCTTATTTAGTTTTATAACAGATTTTAGGAAAGTTTCGATTTCAAATCATTTTATATTTTTAAAAACATTATTATATTAATATTATAATAATTTAGAATATTCAATTTTGATTTATAATTGAATTCGAAGTTAGAATCGTTTTTAAACGAGCTTATAAACATTTTATGAAATACTTTGAATCAGACAATTTTTATTTTAAATCGAATTTGCCTAAAACAAAAAGGCTTGTTTTCTATTGATGATAACTTTCAAATGAAAGAAGAAATTTGAAATTCAACTTATAGATTTCAATTTATGTTTATATCTATTTTTGAAAAGGTAGTTGTAAGCGCAGTTCGATGACCGTAATTGGAAATCAATCGAAATAGCCATGTAAAAATTATTAAAAATATGGAAAAATTATACAAAATCATAATAAGTGATTTGAGAAAGAAATATGAAGTTTCAAACTATATTTCGATTTATGTATTTTCAACTTAACTTGCTGAATACAGTAAAATGACATTTTGGGAATTTAAATTAAATGAACTAAAGATTTCCAAATATTAATTTATTGGACTTGAAAGATGAGTTTTGAGAAATATTTTAGTTAAGATTAATTGGAATATGGATTCAAATAGAAATGATATTTGGATATTTGGTATTTATTACCATTGTGTAGACGTTTACTATTTGGGGAATTTGGAAGATGTTTATATCATTGTTCCACTTATAATATTTGTTGATTACGAGAATTGGTTTTGAATATAAGTGGATATAACTTTTGTTTAAATCTTATATTTAATATCATTTAGTTTGGGGCTTGTCGTGAATAGTGTCTTTAACAGCACCGTTTTTTAACCAGTTAAAGATGAAGTTTATGGAACAAATCTTTTAATTAAGATTAATGGAGTTCTCCAAAATAAAGTTTTTCAATCAATGAATTTAATTGGAATTGAATGGAAATCGATTTAATGCTAATTGAGATGGGTCTCCGTGAATGAAGACCTTTACTATTTAATTAATTTAAAAGGCTTTGTCGTTATTCCGCTTGTAGTATTAGTCCGATACGGGAATTCATATCAATTTAAGCTAATATGATTTGCATGAAGATTTAATTTAAAATGAAAGTATGATTTTGGTTTTATCGTGAACGATGTTTTATATAACATTTGTTCTTTAACCCATTTAAAGGAGAAGATGATTTCTTAAGATTACATGAACGAAATCTTTATTTAAATTAAATACAAAGAATTAAAGAAAGAAGTTGAAACTTGATGGTTTGTCATTGAGTTGGGTGATCTTATAGGTGTTTGATTTGATGTTGGTTTAGGCCTTCGAGGCCATCCACTTGATAGATTATTCTCTTGGCATTGTACAATCCATAACAAATTCTGGTTAATGAATGGTTTCCCTAATGATACAATTAAGAAATTGTAAGTACGGTTTGGGGTTAGACATATGAATCAAAGAAAGATAAAGTAATAAACCCTAATCGATGATCAATAAATGGGTTGCGTTTGGGATAAAAGTGTTTTCCCGCAAAGATAATTAAAATCTTTAATCGTATTTTAAATAAATGAAGGTAATCAAACTACCAAAATACAAGAGGTATTAGATATGGTGTACCACCAGTTTTGCTCAATGGGATGAATAGGATCGAAATGGGATAGTGATTTGAGAAATTACCTTTTAGCAAGATTCAATTATCTTGATAAGGCGTGGAAACTCGATTTGAGTTAAGTCCGTGAAATAAATTTTTATAATCGTTTGAAATGATCTCGTAGGAAAGATTTAAATAAGAGTTTATAGAATGAAGTTTTTTGATAAGATTTAAATGGGTATAGCTAATGTAAAGAATGATTTGAGAAAGAATATTCCAAAGTGGAATGAGACTCATGGTATTTTAATTTGTCAATTGATTGTGAAGATGTGCTAGTTATTTTGAAAAGACCAGGTTTCAACCGATTCTGAATAACTATAGGACGAGTATTAAAGATACTGAAGATGGTGATTAACGATCGGGGACCTTCACATCGTTTGGAATTATTGTTGATATCTCCATTGGGAGGTACACTTAAGACGAGGTAATAAGTGGAAATGGTCTGATGTACTTGTTGATCGTCCGGATTTGCAAGGGTATCTCTCCTTTATTGGACGAGGAATAAGGTTCCTTCAGTTTCATTCACCACCCAAAACGGACTTATATGGATGTGTGTCTGACATTGTATCTTGTAGTGTGTAATGTTTTTTGTTAAACATATTTCTGATGGTGGCGAAGAATTTATTCTCTTAGCTTAACACCCTTCTTTGAGACGTACGAGTTCAAAGGTAATACGGTTAGCGATTATTGATTATATGATATGAGATTACAATGTGGCATGTTAAGTGATGAGACACTAATGATCAAAACTTTTTGTTCAAAAGCGGAGCTTTGTGTAAAACGTGACTTTAGGACCTTATAACCAGTAATGAGCTGAAACAAGATGAAGTAACACAGAGATAAGGACTAACGTTTCCTATGTGATGCCATGGTATGGATTTCAGGTAATTTACTTAGTGTATGATGGAATGAGGTGGCTCGTATAAAGGCCGACAAAGAGCAGGGGACGTTATGTTCAGGGGAAACCCAAACTACACTTGGTATAGTTGGGTCGGCTCTACCGATATAGAAATAGCAATATGTTTTTCCTAGGACATCGCGCTAGAGGTGTCCCGAATCACGGCAATGAAGATCCTTTTCCTTGGTCATTGATGAAACCTAACTTCTAATATGAACCTTTATGGTTTTATTTGTACCATATGTATGTAGATGTAATATATGGTACCTATGTCTGCTAAGATTTATACATTTACCTTCAAAAGTGATTTTCACATTATACGCTAGTAATAATAAAAGAGACTTTCACATACCAAGCATATTTTGTTATCTTAAGTTGCTCCTAATGGTTTGTTTTTGCATTATGTGGTGGGATGCGAATCTTATGATAGCTTCAATTTCAAAAAGCATTGCGAGTTGTTATGATTGGTATTCATATGGAGAAAACATGTTCTGTGTTATACGGCGTGGTCCTGTGATTTACCCAACTTTAAAATAAAGTGTAAATAAATGTTTTAGTCCGCACACCAGTCCCATGACTGATTCAGAGTTTATTTTTCTTCCACCTAGACTCTGGGTTCCCATATTTTCCACATGGGTAGTCTAGTAGTTTTTGTTTGCAGATATTTTGTAGAGAAGGTGCAAGATTGAAGCTAGAGCTTTGTGTAGAGCATTTTATTTCTTCCGCTGAGAGTTTATGTTTTCCTTGTATACATGTCATACTATGATATTTTTATTTCCGCTGTGCATGTACTTATTTTTGTAATCTGATATAAGTTGAACTCTAAAGTAAAAGTTATTGCAATGTTAATGAAATATTAAGTTCTTATTAGTTGTAACCCCAAGCGATATGTCTTGTTGATCGGTTTAAGAAGGACGTTCCATCGATTTGAACTTAGCATTAACGCGGGTCGTCACACGTGGTATTAGATCTTTGGTTTATACAAAGCTTTGGGGTACGATTCGTTTGAACAGAAGGAAAAGGCACATCAGATGTTGGATTAGTAATATCCTAGAAGAGTTACTCATTAGTGGTAGGGTTAGTAATGCACTAGAATAAGTTTGAATAGTATTATATAAAGAAGATAACGAATTTGCGTAAATAATAAAAATGAATTTGGTTAAAAAAGACTATACTTTTAAAAAGAGGGTTTAAAAAGTAAATTTGGTTAACCTACTTGATTATCTTATAATAAGAATTTTAGTATTTTAATTGACATTGAGGTTGGACTATCGAGTATAAGAAGATTTTGAATATACGCTTGGCCGATGTATATAAAAAGTCTCAAATATAACGAATATATATAAAATCACATTCTAGTCGCTGAGGGATGATTCTGGTGATTGTTGCAACATCATTAACGTTTATTTTCGAGTTTCGAAAGTGGGATGACTATATGATTCCAATTGAAATGTCTAGATATACTTAAGCTCATTTAGATAAGTGTTTGAAAATGGTTTGAATAACCAAGATAAAGGAAAGAATATCCTTAAACTAAGAACTTGGTTAAAATTTAATGTTTGTAATTTGGAAAATGAATAAGATGATTTGAACTTTAAATTTGATGGGTACAAGTTAAATAGATTTAGAAGATAAAAGTGAAACAAATGGATTAAAAATTTAACTTAAGTGAAGTTAAATAAAATTGGGATGATACAACCAATGTAAGAATGGAAAATAAATTTAGCTAAGTCAAATATAATGTCAATGATGAATTGAATTAGAAAAAAAATGGTTGGAATTGGACATATCTATTGAACAAGTTATCGAAAGGAAGATGAGATGAGGAATAAACTTGAATGTTGGACACAAAGGTACATATTTACAATATTGATTGGGTTTGATGATTTTCTGAGCCAATTGGCAAGCCGCTTGGCAAGCTGCTTGGCTTATGGATTTTCTTTTTGATTTGTGAGGGCCTAGAGAGGCAAATTGTAGTTGTACCGGTTGAGCCATACAAAGAAGGTTATTTTCAAAATTTAAGGCGTCAGCAAAATTTGAGAACTGGGAAATTTCTTAGAAAATAAAAAGTTGAAGAACTTGAGTTACTTAGAATGAAGCCTTTGTTGGTTAAGTAAAACGACCTTCGGTTCCGCCTTTGATTTCGAGGACGAAATATTTTTAAGTGGGGGGATTGTAACGACCCAGTTTTTATTAAGGAATATTTAATTTTTATTTGAATATTTAAAACGACTTATTTTAAGTATTAACGACTTGGAATATATTTAAAATTAAGTTTTGAACGTATAATGTATAATATAATTAAAAACGAGCTCGCAGAGTTCATGATATTGCGTTTTGAACTTTAAAAGAATGTATAGGATCTAATATAAGTCAGAATTCATTGAAACAAGAAACGTTAGAATTTATTGAACTATAGTTTACTGATGCAAGAGAAAAACAGAGTTTTCATCTTATAGATTGTGAGTTGTGTTCAAATCAAATTTTTATAAAGTTGTAATGGAATCATTTATAAACCAAAACAGTTTATAAAATAAAGGGATTTTAATAAACTGAATATGGATTTAGCTTGAAAATGATGCATCAAGTTTAAAATCCAATATAGTCTATTTTGACATTGTATGAAATTCTGTTTGGAATATATGATAATTATAATTTGTTTTTAAAAGAATTTCAATATTTTGAAATTAAATTATGTATTGATTTAATGGAATATGGGAAAATAGCCATTTTGCAAATGATTTTAGATTTCAACGAAACCAATTTTATCGGATCTGTAATGATAAATTATTGTAAAACTCCAAATTTTGGATCAATTGGAGTTAGTATATGGTCGTGCGAGATATAAACGTTCAATACGTATGTATAACTAATCAATAATTTAAGCCCAAACTAGCACTGTTTAAGCAAACAAACTCGGATTTTGATGAAACAAGTTTCATTAGGACCGTGATGACAGGCCATAGCTGCATATCAATTTTCACAGTGAACAGAGTTCGTATGTGCCCATGGAAAATTTTAAACGACTAATGGAGGTAGCGATTGAATAAAAATTAATAAAATAATATGAAGCTTCACCTATATGCTAACCTACCCTAAACCCTACCCTATAAATACCTACAAGATGCTCTAACCCTCGGTCAGCCCTCAAAACATCAACATTTTGCAAATGAGTCCATCTCCTCATTTTAATTTATATCATACAAACGAGTGAAAATTAGAGGAAGTGTCCAACATGAAAGTTGTAGATCATGTTGAGGGGAACTTACTGCTAATATTTGGTGGCCAACAAGACACCCAAGATGGGCGAAATCTCACTACGATCGTGAACTATTCAATTTCCTGTTTCATCGTTTTGCGTGCAAACGATGTACAAATAGACGGGGGGTCTGAAGGAAAGTTTTAGAGGGGAGAGAGGTCTACTACTTTGATGTTGGGAGTTTGGCCTGTAATGGCCTATAGTGAGTGTGTTATCGAGATAATCATAGGTGAACAGTTTTTAGTAGCAGCGATCGTCTTTTCATCGATTGGATGAGACAGAGGATTTTTCAGGCAAAGTCATCAACTGAAGAAATGTCGAGCATGGGGAGGCTCATGTACTGACCAAATGTCATGGCTGCCTGAAGCATTGGCAATCGCGATCGAACTGATTTTGGTATGTGGGGGCCTTTTTGACGAACGACGACACTAGCAGGTGGGGCCCAGGCGGTGAAGGGGAGTCGTGGAAGAGGAAGACGATGGCGTAGGCGGCGGCGCTCCAGCGGTCGTAGGCGACGGCGGCGTGCTTTGGTTGGTGATGCACGATGGGTGAAGAAGATGAATAGTGAAGGTTGATTATTTAATATTTAATTAATGTATTCTTAGTTTGAACAATTATATCTTACTCGTATGAACTTAAAATCTCACGAAACCAAATCCATTGGAATCATGGAGAAGAATACCCCGTTATGGAACTGATTTGGATGAAATTGGAGCTAGTTGGAATTTTGGGTTAAATTAAACCCATATTTAATTTATTTCAAAAGTGATCGTTATTTAAACGATCAAAAATCACTGTAAGAACTCTTTTTAACTTAATAGTTATTACAATCGTCAACTGATTATATATTAATAGCTTGTGGTTACTATGGTTGTTTTATGGATGATGGATGTTTATTACAGTTTATATTTACTGTTTACCTGCATATAATCATTAACAATTATAACTTTTATATTATAACTGTGTTTGATAGTTGATAACTATTGTGGTTCTTATTATAATTGTTCACACAAATTGACACCACGAATATGAAATAATTTGGGTATTGGTTGAGTCTCGTTTCATTGGAAAATTAAATGAACTATATGTTCATTTACATGAAATAAGACGTGAAAATGGAAATTAGGTTTTTATATCCACAATGATTTGGAAATGAAATTAAATGATTTCAAACAACTATTGCAAAGGTTGAAATGGATTTGAAGGAGTTTTGAATTAGAAATGACTTGTTCTAATTAAACATAAATTTTGAATAGTAAATTCAAAAGTCAATTCGAATTAGATATATAAACGACGTTTCTAAATCGAAATGATTGTTCGACTGATCTTATTTATTTTTATAATGGATTTCAGTAAAGTTCGGATTTTAAAATATTTTATGTTTTGAAAAATATTATTATTTTAATATTATAATAACATAGAATATTCAATTTTGATTTTATAATCGAACTTGAAGTTTGATACGTTTTTAAACGAATATGTTTGAACTAAAGTGGACAAATTTTATTTTAAATAATAATATGGTTTGAATAGAACGTAACCCACAACGACAGTCGCAAATTTCAACCGTGAACTTCAACGAGCATGACTAATGCAATTTAAATCGGATTTGCCTGAAATGAAAAATGCTATTTTTTTATTGATGATAACTTTCTAATGACAGAATAAATTTTGAATTTTAACCTATAGATTTCATGTTATGTTTAAATATATTTTTAAAAAGGTAGTTGTAAACGCAGTTCGATGACCTAATTTGAAATCGACCGAAGTAGCCATATAAATATTATCAAAAATATGGAAAAATTATGATAAATCATAATAAGTGATTTTGAAGTGATTTGAGAAAGAAATATGAAGTTTCGAACTATTTTCCAATTTTTGTGCTTTCATCCTAACTTGCTGAATACAGTAAAACAACGTTTTGAAAATTCAAGTAAAATGAAATAACGAATTCAAAATATTAGTTTATTGGATTAGAAAGATGAGTTTTGAGAAATATTTTAATTAAGATTAATTGGAATATGGATTTGGATAGAAATGATCTTAGGATATTTGGAATTGATTACGGTTGTGTAGACGTTTACTATTTGGGGATTTTGGAAGATGTTTATATCGTTATTCCACTTATAGTATTCGTTGATTACGAGAAGTGGGGTTGAATATAAATGGATATAAATTTTTTTTTTTGAATCTTATATTTAATATCAATTAGTTTGGGGTTTGTCTGAACGGTGTCTTCAACAACACTGTTCTTTAACCCAGTTAAAGATGAAGTTTATGGAAAACATCTATTAGAGTAGACGGATATGCAGCGTGGTGTTGCACAGTCGATTAGATATCATAGAAAATAAACATATCCGATCAACAAGCTTGATTGGTAGCCAAAATAATAGGTTCGCGGTTAAAGTATCATCCCATAAGTTCAAGTAGCATAAAACAGACACAAATATGATCATAAAAAAGAGGAAAACATAGCAAACCTTCAACAGCATGCACATCAGAAGTTCCTCCCATCAATCCAGCTAGCGTTTGTGCTTCCTTGTCCTTCCTTCTGATGGGATTCTTCACGAATGGTGAGCTTGAAGGGTGCAAAATGAGCCATACCTCAGTAAGTACAAAAAAATGTGACATGTCTGCATAGCCCTCCGAAAAAACTCCTAGATTTGCCAAAAATAGCAGCATTACATTCTTTCCAAATGCACCAACAATAAATAGATATGAAGTTGTCTACGAGAGGATTAAGAGGGTTGTATTGCCAATGATCAAGAAGGAAGTGATCTCAGGGATGAAACCTAGAAGGTGAGAACTTGTTGCTGCAAAAATGGGATAGGAGAAATCACAGTCCAGAAAAAGGTAATGAGCAGTTTCGTTCTCAAGCGAACATAGTGCGCAAGTAGGGATAATAGGGACATGGAAACGAAAAAATCTATCTTGGGTGATGACGCGCGCTCTGATGAGGCACCATTTAAAGAAGAGAATGCATGGAGGTAACCTACATTTCTAGAGTCTAGAGAAGGAGAAGAGACGACCATGATGATTCAGGATCTGTTAGCAAGATGACATAGAGAAACCCTTATTTGGTGATAATAGCCAGTAGTAAGTATCAGCAGCTTCATCAAAGTGGAGAGAAAGAACGATGTTGCAGACTTAGAAGAATTCAGAAAGAATGGGGAGGCTGAAGAGAGAGTTGGGGAATAAATGGGAAGGGCCATAAGAGGAAGATTGGAGGACAGCCAAGTCATAAGAGGTGCTAAGGGGAAACAGGAAGGAGAGAGAGAGAGTGAGAGAGGGAGAGGACGTCATGACATATGTCAATCCAAAATAGGCAATTTCTGCCATTACCCAACCTGACATGGAATAGGTTTTTAAGTCTTGGGAGGGTGGATAGAACACCAGACCAGAAAGGAGAGAGATGGGAATGAGGTAAGAAGTGAAGGACAAGGTTAGGGTTGGACTGATAGTGCATAGATAGGATCCAGTCTTTCCATATGAAATTTCTAGTGGTGAGAGTCTTCCAAAGCCACTTTAAGAGAAGAGCCAAGTTAAAGGAACTTAGGTCAATTATACCCAATCCTCCCTGATCTCAGTGGAGACAAACAGATTGCCAATTTAGTAAATGTTTAAGTTTATTGCCATTCCACAAGAAGAAGTTTCAGGCGGAATCAATTCGGTCAATGAGCCAACATGAAATTTTACGGAATGACAAACAGTATGTGGGGATGGCAGAGAAGACGGATTTTACCAACACAGGCGGAAAGCAACGGAAAGGGAGTTGGCTTTCCAAGTAGAAAGTCTGGTTTCAATCTTATCAATGAGGGGGAGCCAATCTGATTCTTTAGTTTGGTAGGACGGAGGGGGATACCAAGGTAGGTGATGGTGAAATGAGAGAGGTTGCAGTTAAGGAAACTGGAGATATTCGGGCCAAGTTGGTCAGAGTTACCAAGCATAATGATCGAGCTCTTTTGGAAGTTAATGGATAAGCTAGAGACAAGTTCAAAAGTGTAACGTCCTGGATTTTTAAGCAATTTTATAATAACATTTAAATTTATTTTAAATGTTAAGTTCGATATATAAATGGATTTCTTATTAAATTTATAGATTTAATATCAAATATATTTAATTATCGTAATAGTAATTATTGAATTCACAGTTAAAAACATGAATCTAAACAATTCAGTCAATTAATATAAATTATATGTTGGATTAAAACTATAATAATAATAATAATTTATTATCAATGAAATTAATTGTTCAAAATCAATTTATATTTTAGATCGAATTTAATTTAAATCGTTAATTTAAGCTGTTACCTCTTCTATACCGTCAAATTGAATTCCAGAATCAGTTCAGTGGAGTTCAAAATAATGATATAATTTGAGTGCGTCGCTCGTTACGGTTGAATACCGGTTCAGGACTTCGAATTAAGAGACCGCGAGATATTTAGTTATTTAATTTGAAAAAATCATATCAAAATAAAAACACATCATTTTAGTCACCCTAAGATTTTAACAAAGCCGACCTAATGTTTCAAATTACGTGGCTTCCTTTCTCGAGCTGTAGGAATTGCCTACTTTCTTCCCAGCAAGGGAAAAGCAATATTTTGATGGCGTTGTACATTTTGTTCCCCTTCATGGCTATATAACTGAGACAACGCCTTCGTTATTCCCATTCTCCAAAATTAATAGAGCAATTTCATTTTCCCTTTCTATTTCTTTCTCCAGTCACGAACAATTTTAATTCCTCCGTATAAAAGAATATCGAATTCAATACAAGATGAGATGTGGCATTGCGAAGGGATGTGTGACGTCTGTACAGCAAGTTAGGGTTCACCCTCTCGCGAGTTATGGAGGTGGAATTGGGGATGCACAGAGAGTGGCATCGGTTCATCGACGATTGGAGTGGGATTAGGTTATCTCGATGATTGCTGGAGTATAGCGATGGGAAGTCGCAATTTCAGAAAGTTTGATTGCTAGAGTTTGGTGAGCTTTCGGTTGGAATTGGGTCGCACCGATGCTGAAAGAGATTGAGGTGATTTTGTGATGCTCATCGTGTGAAGGAGGGGTATTGAGTCAAATGATGGGGGAGACGGAGTTCAATCATGGGGCAACTATAATGAGGACGAGTATACAGGGAGCCGATTATTTTAAGTGACAATGTAGTTAGGCTAGGAGATGTTGATGAGGTCGTTGGGTTGTTTCAAGACATAAAGGAGTTAGGGAAATGTGTAGCAGTGACCGTGGGTTTGGGACTGTAGCCGTAGAGAAGGTGAAGCAGCAAACACATTTGATAGGGGGAGTTAGCATGAGCCTGGGAAGTCCAAGAAGTCGCTGTCGAGAGAAAGAAATTCTGTTTTGGGGTGTTGCTGTGATTGTAGAGAAGGAAGTGAGTATGAATTGTTTAGGATAATTCGAGAATGGACTTCGTAGTTGATCGAAAAATTTGCGAGGTGATAAGGTATATGTTTTTAAGAAATTTAATGTACATTGAAAATTTATTTATTTATTTTAGTAGTTAGTTAAATTAGTAATAGCTTAATTCGTTGAATGAAAATAAATAATCATTTAATTATTAACTTAATTCTTGGAAAAATAGATTCATTCAAGTTGATTCATAGTTGCGACGTCACGGAATTAAACTGGATATTCTACAAAGAAAGATGAAGGTGAGTAAATCTCACTCAGAAGTTTATTTTAAATTTATTTTTAATCGTTAACAATATATTGTTGATTGTTTGGATGCATAAATGGGTTGTTGAATTATTAGGGTTATCATATATATTATTAGTTATATTTAGGTTTAGTGGTTGAATATATATATATATATAGTATTGGTGATTGGATATTTCCCGCAGTACCATTAGCGGATGTCTGCAGTACCATTAGAGGATGACCCTATCACCCCATGATACATGAGTGGATGACCTTCTATATGGCGATACCCTGTCTTGAAGTAGGATTGGTATTATTTATGTTGTCTAACATCTGTGGATGCAGGAAAATAGGTTGGAGGAATCCAACTGGATTCCTCAAATTTATTTACTGCTGTTTACATATTTATATATGTGTGTGATGTGTGAATTGAATGGATGATTTGTGTGTTTGGATATTAGAATATCACTAGCCCTAGATATTGATATTTAAAAATATCATAAAAAGGGAATTTGGGTTTATAAAAAGGGAAATTTATTTTTCTGAAATATAATTGAATTTTAGAGTTGGCTAGAAAAAATATTAGCTTGTTTTTAATATTAAAAACAAGTAGTTGTACTTATAAACGATGTCTATGCATTATCATCGAATAATTTAGAATGTAAATTCAAGAATGATTTTTTTTAAAGGGGAAACTTTATTTTCTGAAATGAAAATTGAATTTCAAATGAAATTGGGAATCAAAAACTTGCTTTAATATTTAAAACAAGAAGCAAGATTTATAAACAATATTTATTTTTAATTAAAGAAAATAACTATTAATGGATAAATTGAAATTCTAATTCAAGTATGAACTTAAAAAGCGATTTGGGATCATTTCAATTCCGATATTCGGAATGTAAACTGAATTTAAGTAATTCCATAAGGATTTATGATTTGGAATTCGTCTATGTCGAATTTATAAAAAAAATAAACTATTTTCAGAAGGAATATTGAAATTGCATTAATTAGAAGCTAAACCTAAATTGAATATGAAATAGATTCTATGTTTATACATATATAAGTCAAAATTATAAAATATCTCCGAATGTAAAATAAAAAGGGAAATTTACTTTCCATAGAGTAGAATCTGGATTTCAAATGAATTTTGAAGTGGAAAACTTGTTTTAAATCATAAAACAAGTTACTTTACAAATGATATTTATTATCGTTGGATAATTTGGAAGTAAGTTTCAAATGTAATTTAAATTGGAAGTTTGTTTTAAGATATAAAATAAGGAAGTAGATTTATAAACAATGTTTATAAATGAAATGAATAAATTCTCACTGGATAAATTGGAAATGGATTTTTTTTTTCAAATTTAAGAAATAGAATTTAAAAATCATACATTTAAATTAGATAGAAGAGAAGATTTTTATGATAAGTAATGTCGGCTTGGTATTACAAACTCTTATTTGTCTCAAGACAAGAACGTTGTCGATCAAGGTCTGAGAGGTAATTAAAATACCCCAACTTCACTATTATCGAGAGATGATATTAGTTCGTAATGGTAAGGGATGTTGAATTAATTAAGTATTTTCACAAAAGAAATTTATAATTGGAATTCAATGATATCGATATTTTTTAAATAATCTAATTCCATGTGAATTTGACTTGAATATAGAAATTTGAGTTTTGAATTAATTCATAACTGAGTTATGGACATGGAATAAAATAATCAACGAGTTTGAGAAATCGTGATTGTTAAGTTAGATTTGGATAACGGGTTTATGTTACGTGGAATTGAAATTTATTTACTAAATGAAGCTTAACATTATATTTAAATTATAAATAAAATGAATTCGACGCGGCGCGGTAGTTCATAATTTGGCGTTTCGAACTTCATTTGAGTATATAGAACCCAATATGAGTTAGAATTTGATGAAAGAAGAAACGCCCGGATCTACTGAATAATAATTTTCTAATGGAAGAGAAAAATCTGGATTTCGTCGTATAGATGTTGAGATATATCAAAATCAAATTTGCAGAAAAATTGCGCCATAATCGTTTAAATCCGTAATGGATCATTAAAATAAATAAAAGGAATTTTAGTGAATAAAAATCTGAATTTCCATTTGTAAAATCCGGACTTGAGCTATTAATTAAATATGAACTTAAGTCGAGTAAATGGATTGATTTTTGGAACAAAAATCAAAATTTTAATTATTGAATGAGGTTAACTAATTTCAAAAGGAATTAGTTGATAGAGTTTTGATTCGCACTTAACTTAATTTTAGTGAATTGGATTTGTTAATCGAGATTGGAAATTTGAATATAAAACTCGGATTATAATTTTGAAGCGAGCAAGGAGATTGGGTTTGAATTGTGTATAAGTGAATACAAACATGAACGTGATATGTTTAAATTAAAAGAAGAATTAGTAAAGAAGCTAACCAGTAATTTAATTAGCGAATGGAAAGCAAAAATGATTGAATTGACTTGAAATAAATTTGAAGTGGACTTATATATGTTAACAGGTATGTGATTGTAACGACCCGAATTTCCGTACTATTTGAGTCGACTAATAACACCACACGTCCAACCCAAATTGCACAGAAATCCGAATCATTATTAGAAAGAAGTTAGAGGATGAGAAATAGAAAGAAAAAAATATTAGAATAGAAGAAAACGAAGATCACAAACTCACAGCAGAACGAATAAAAATATATTAAACAACATAACTTTTGAAATACAAATCAGTAACTGTATATACATACCATCATTAGAGCACGATAGTTATTCCTGGAACAATTATAAACACCTGTTTCTAGATACCACATAGTACACAGCGGAAAATATGAGTCTATAGAAAACTGGTGAAGCCTCCTGCTTCAAACACCTCCAAGTAAATCTGTAAAAATCCCGACTACTTGACTGCCCGTACAAATTTGGGCACCCAAGAGTTTAGGGAAAACAAACAAAATAAACTCTGGGTCAGTCATGGGACTGGTGTGAGTAAACTCCAACCATTGGTTTAACTTTTAAAATCTTTTCAGAAGAAAAGATAATCGTAAGACCGATCCACACATAAACACGGATGGTTTTTACCTTACGATAACCCAAAAATATTTTTGATATCAAATCCAGTGATATTATAATAATGTCTACATCAAATAAATAACAATCTAGCGGAACGCTTGCATCTCACGCTCCATATATAATATTAAATCAAAAATTGCAGAGCGCTTATTGGAGATTGGATTTCCAACATAAAAAGGTATGGTACCACCTTCCGATAGTGTATCTCTAGAGGCGAATACACTGGGTTCAACAAGAACTTCTTGCAACCCGGCCCACACATGACCGACCACTCATTTCGCTTGAGTGTATCGAATGTATATCACCAACGGTTGGGATCAGCAACCGTTTCGCTAAACGGACAGCATTGATAGATTGAAGAAGCAAATTGAATTTCTCTAGATAGGTGATTATACATCCTAATGGGTGTGACCCACATAGTCATGCTGCATGCCCGATTTTTGTCAAATCCCGGGTTGTGAGGCTTGAGGTTTGAATTATCTTCCAGAACATCTGGCCACCATTCACTTTGAATGCCACATCGTCAGATTCATCGGAAATCACTAATTGATTCCCACAAAAATACTCAGATTGTTAGGCTAAAGAAGTTTCCCTTCTTTGCCACCAACTTCGTACGTTTGAAGGAATCAACGTACGTAATCCCTTTGGAAATACTCTGTCAGACACTTGTCCATACATGTTGTCCTGGGACTGGGCAAACCGAAGGCACCGTTCTATTAATCCATCTTGGGTAATTTCTACCTAGGGTTAACAGAACAGTCCTTGTATTTACTCCGTCTTCAATTATCTTCAGCAAAAGTTGATTCATAACGCTTATACCAATACAGAGTGGTTTTCAGATATTAAATCTGATCCCGGTCTCTCCATATTGACAACGGAGGTATAAAGTAAATCAAAACTTTGATAGTCGGTGATTTAACTATCAAAGAAACATCCATACAATCAACGGTCCTATTTCCAATTGGAAACTCTATCGATCAAACATCAGACAACACTAGCCCATTTTTAAATTAATTTCTTCATTACTAACCCTATTACTCACCTTCACTATCGAACCATAACTATTGGTCCGTCAATCATGAAATCAGTCAAGTTGGGGTATAATTACCTCTCAGACCTTAACTGAACAACATTCTCAACTTTGAAATAGTCAAAGCTCACAGTTTTAAACAAAATCTCTCTTGCGCGACTTTCAGATTAAATCTAAGAACACACTTATTTTACAGAAAAATATTGATTATAACGGTAGTGTTATAATCGCTGTTTTCCAAATACTTGATTTATAAAACATTGCTTTAACAACAGCGTTACAATCGCTGTCTAGAGTGCATAGAACATTTATTATAACAACAGCGCTAGGACCGCTGTTTAGATTTACAAAACAAATATTGTAACAACAACGCTATAATCGCTGTTTTAAATAAAGTACCATGTGCGACGCACACGCTTCCGTTGTTCATTGATAAACTCTTGTTTATTTTAAACAATTCAAGCTCTCCTTTAAATGTAATTACAAGCTATACACTCTTTTAACCTCTGAAATTAACTTAATTCGATTACTATAAATTTCCTTTATATATATTTTATTTGCGAATTCCTTGTTTTAAACTATTATTCTTTTTAACCATAAATGTATTCCTTTTATACATATAATCAAATCAAATTGATTTCGTACTTAAAAGTAATATCTTAACCCATCCTACTTATAACTTCTATTTAGAATTTTCCAAACTAATCTCATTCTTTTATTCTAAGCATCTAAACCTTTCTTTACTTTCCTCTATAGTTTGCTAAATTCAAATCCATTTTCAAATATTGGTTTCAAAACTGATATTCACTTTCAAATATACAATCATATTTGAACTTATATTTTAATTTATCCAATGGTTAACAATCAACTTAATTTATATTTATAACATTTTCTTGATTTATCCAATTGAATAGATTTCTATTTTCAACTCAATGAAAAAGAAATTATTTCTAATTTGGAAATAAACTCCGTTTTTTAATTCTAATTTCCCTTTTCACATTCGATGATATTTTACGGTATCTAAAATACCAGGCTCCTAGGGCCAGGGTAAACCAAACACACATATTCAATCATGGATTATATAGCACAACATATATCACAATCAAATAAAAACAGTAAATAAAATGTTAAGGAATCCTGTTAGATCCCTCCAACATGTTTCCCTGCATCCACAGGTGTTAATCAACATCAATGACATTATTTCACATTAATATGAAATATCAGAACTGGTAATCGATCAACGATGTAATCATACCAACCATTTCAACCAATTCATCAACCATCCATTCAATCAAACGACATATAAAATTTATATAAAAGAGCAAGAGTTAGTGAGTTTACTCACTTTGGTTTTGCAGTTGACGATTCTGCTTTTATAATCAAACAGATGTTTGATTTTTTTCTATGAAATTCCAATAGATTCGCTCTTAGCGAAATCAATTCTACAACGTATATCTCCTTGCTGGGATTCCAACATGACTAGTTCCGTCAGATTCTGTCCACGAATGACATAGTAATTTGATGTAATAAGTTTTTATTTATTTATCATTATTATATTTAAACAACATTAATTATTAAATATCTTAATTAATTATACCTTAATTATTATGTAGGCTCCAATATATGTCATTAGGCCCCTAAGCAGTGGATTAACATAACCAGATCGTGATTTATATTCAAGACTTCCCGGTTTCCACTTCGAAACTGCAAACGTCATCTTTCCCAATCTCATCCACAGTAAAACCATGCCCCTTTTTCTAAATATTGAGCACCCACAAACTCGTCTCCGATCATCCATCCAATCCTCAACCATCACTATTGCAACCAGCGTCCAAAACTTCACCATCCACTACCCATTAGACCAAACTTCGAACATCGCACCGAAAACTCGCTGAAGCTCTCTACCAAGGCGCACCTTCTCTCCCCTTTAACTTCTTCACTGACCATCAAAACTCCAAACCACCAACATCACAAATCTCCAATCCAAAGTCTCCATTTGTCTCCAATATCCAACGGTAGTCAATCTACACAAACTGCCAAATGTTAACGCACTAGAAATTCCACCGTGACTTGTCATCCATTCAGTAAACACTCATGCACACTACTTGCCATTGGAAATTCCAAAATCAGCAGATTTCCCTCTTGTTCCTTCATCCCATAACATCCGCAACCTCCCTTCTTAGTCAAAAGAACTAAAATCGAACCGTTCTAAGAGAAAAAACAATACAAGAATACCCACGTTCAACTCTTCACCGCTGACTACCTAGGACACCGGACCTCGATCATACGATGCCTCGCCGATCACTGTTCCATCCTCTACTGGACCCCTTTGGTCGCAGCCCACCTCGTCGCCTGTATCGCCTGTACTTCCCCCAAGTTCGCGCCTTCTATCGAGGAGGATATCAATCACTTCGCAACACTGGAACTCCAGCGCTTCAACCCAGAGCTAGACCTCACCTAGACCAACAACGTCCCTTCAGATCTCAACTCGAAATGATCCAAGGGAAAGGAGATCGAATGATTTTGGTTGGGGGTTTCTTGTTCATTCATTTTGTATAGGGAAAGTAAACAAAATTGGTTTTTTTACTGAAGAACGAACAAAAGGGAACGTAGATGAGTATAGCAGTATTTAAAGATGGAGAAGATTGGTGGGCACGGCAGACATAGCTTGACACACACGGAGTTGGAATTTCTTGGAGAGCACGATGTGAAATTTTCTTGGAGGTTACGGAATTAGCTTACTTGGGGCGCACACTATCAAATGGAGTGGCACACACGGGATAGAGAAAAACTTTGATGGCACACTGTTAGAAATATTCAGTGGACTGTTTACTATCTTAAATGTGTGTGTAGTGTTTAATGTGCTTGAAGTCGAATGCATGTAATCATTTAACAGATGGATATATAGAAGGTACTAAAATTATGGAGGAAAAGAGTGAGAAAATGTTAACGCAAGTGGGTAACATGCGAGGTGAAGAGGACATAACATGGGTAGGGGGTAGAGTTTTTTATATGTTTTAAAGTTTATGTGTACCATGTTCCTTAAAAATTACATTTATGTCCGAGGGGCTACGGACAGAAATAAGAATACGGTTGTGTTGAGCGCGGTGCCATGGTCCCAAAAATATAATAATATCGGTAGTTGAACTTATATTGTGAAACCCCAAAATGCTGATATAGGGTGTAAAACACTCCAAATAAAAATTGAGTATTAAATTAATTAAAAAATACAGTAAAATTACAAAAATTAAATTTTAACTACACCTCAAAAGAACCTTGTCCAAATTCAAGACCGATATTTAAATATATTTAAATAACCATTATGGCCATAAATGAATATGCCGCTGTTTTTTCTGAATATTAAATTTGGACATAACTTTCAATTTACAAGACCAAATCTTCATTTTTCACTTCCATTAGAAAAGTATAATCAAATAGATTCGAACGTTTCCTGTTTCAAAGAAATCCGACTTATTTTGGATCCTGTATATTTAGTTGAAGTTTAAATCGTAAATTTCGAACTACCGTGACCATTTCGAACTTGTTTTAAATTATATTATAAATTATACGTTTAAATATCGTTTTAAATAATAAATCCCATTAAATTTCCATTTATACAACATTTAAAATAATTTAAACGTACAAACTAAACGGCTAAAATTTCGGGTCGTTACATTCCTTCCCCCTTAAAATAATTTTGTCCTCGAAATTGCTAAGCAGTAGAGGTGCTATAACTCTAACTCCTCACAACCTACTTGGTTGAAATCCCATATCCCATATATCCACATTTGATTCTAAATGAATCCACCTTTTGATTCCTAATACATTAGTCAACTACTTGATTAGTTCATTTCTATTCTACCCATTCAATTTGATTTCTATTTCACTAATCAATCCACTTACTTAGTTTGAGTTTCAGTTCCAATTCATAATTTAATTCCAAACAACACTATCCAATATATGTTCAACTTGTTTATATCGAATTCACTTAAAAATTCAAATCTCAACATTTCTCTCTACTTAATTTCATTCGAGATTATCTCCATTTAATCTAATTTCCATTTAATTTAAATTAAATTCCAATCCAATACAATTTTGCATTCAATCCCAAATTTCTTGCATATTGGGTTTAAACTAATTTATTTACTTTTCGAGGGTTCACACAATTTTGTATGCCTCAATATATGTCCAATGATAACCCAGTTCATATCATTTTCTTATAAACCATTTATTGGTCCAAGTTTTCAATCTAATTTCAAACAAATTCCGTTTCAATGGATTTTGAACAAATTTTGTTTTCTTTAGGGTCGTCCCGCTCCATTTAACTAAACTTTAGTTAAATTTAATCCATTCGATTTTACTTCCACCTTTTTAATCTATTTAACTTATATTAAATTTAGAATTCGAATTCCCAAGGTTTATTTCAAATTAGTTTGAAATCATATACATTTATAACTAGTGCAATTCAGAACATTTGAACTGCTAAAAACAACCTCGTTTTTCTCAAGCGAATTTCCATTAATAAATCTACCATGGTAGCAATCCATCACTCAGGAACTTGAAAATAGATACAAATGATGTGGCCATCATCATCTGAATTATTTTCTAGCGACTGAAGTTATTATAGTGTTTTAAAAATTTCAAAATCCATTTAAAGCCATTCTTGTTCAAAAATTCCTCAAAGTAACGTTATATTTCTATAGAAATACTTCAAGAAATATTTCTAAACACCCGGGACTCAAATTCTGGTTTGAATTTAATTTCAGTTCATCTTATTTATGTATATTTTCCATATATAAGTTATAGTTGGTTATATATAACCATTTCAATATTTTATAATTCCAATTGATTGTATTAACAATCAACACATCTATATATTATAAGAAATTGAGAAAATTATTTCTTTTTATATCAAAATACAATTTTGGGTTAAATTATTTCATTTACCCACTTCTTAAAACAATACTGTATCGAATTGCTTTGTTCTAGAGTTTAGAAACACCTATCGATATAGTTGTACTTCCTGTATCGACCAGAATTCATAAACCACTCAACAAACCAGCCAACACCATATAAAACAATTTTATATTTAATCTACAAATACGAGCTCATAAATATACACTCAAACTCAATCCAGGGTATTGCTAACCCCGTCTCTATTGAGTCACACCACAAAGCCAAGGTTACTCCTCAACCTTTAGCTCTGATGCCAACTGTAACGACGCGAATTTCCGTACTATTTGAGTCGACTAATAACACCACACGTCCAACCCAAATTGCACAGAAATACGAATCATTATTAGAAAGAAGTTAGAGGATGAGAAATAGAAAGAAAGAAATATTAGAATAGAAGAAAACGAAGATCACAAACTCACAGCGGAACGAATAAAAATATATTAAACAACATAACTTTTGAAATACAAATCAGTAACTGTATATACATACCATCATCAGAGCACGATAGTTATTCCTGGAAAAGTTATAAACACCTATTTCCAGATACCACATAGTACACAGCGGAAAATATGAGTCTATAGCAAACTGGTGAAACCTCCTGCTTCAAACTCCTCCAAGTGAATATGTAAAAATCCCGACTAGTTGACTGCCTGTACAAATTTGGGCACCCAAGAGTTTAGGGAAAACAAACAAAATAAACTCTAGGTCAGTCATGGGACTAGAGTGAGTAAACTCCAACCATTGGTTTAACTTTTAAAATCTTTTCGGAAGAAAAGATAATCGTAAAACCGATCCACACATAAACACGGATGGTTTTTACCTTACGATAACCCAAAAATATTTTTGATATCAAATCCAGTGATATTACAATAATGTCTACATCAAATAAATAACAATCTAGCGGAACGCTTGCATCTCACGCTCCATATATTATATTAAATCAAAAATCGCAGGGCGCTTATTGGAGATTGGATTTCCAACATGACAAGGTATGGGACCACCTTCCGATAGTGTATCTCTAGAGGCGAATACACTGAGTTCAACAAGAACTTCTTACAACCCGGCCCACACATGACCGACCACTCATTTCGCTTGAGTGTATCGAATGTATATCACCAACAGTTGGGATCAGCAACCGTTTACTGAAAGGGACAACATCGATAGATTGAAGAAGCAAATTGAATTTCTCTAGATAGGTGATTATACATACTAATGGGTGCGACCCACATAGCCATGCTGCCTGCCCGATTTTTGTGAAATCCCGGATTGTGAGTCTTGAGGTTTGAATTATCTTCCAAGTACATCTGGCCACCATTCACTTTGAATGCCACATCGTCAGATTCATCGGAAATCACTAATTGATTCCCACAAAAATACTCAGATTGTTAGGCTAAAGAGGTTTCCCTTCTTTGCCACTAACTTCGTACGTTTGAAGGAATCAACGTACGTAATCCTTTTGGAAATACTCTGTCAGACACTCGTCCATACAAGTTGTCCTGGGACTGGACAAACCGAAGGCACCGTTCTATTAATCCATCTTGGGTAATTTCTACCTAGGGTTAACAGAACAGTCCTTGTATTTACTCCGTCTTCAATTATCTTCAGCATAAGTTGATTCATAACGCTTATACCAATACAGAGTGGTTTTCAGATATTAAATCTGATCCCGGTCTCTCCATATTGACAACGGAGGTATAAAGTAAATCAAAACTTTGATAGTCGGTGATTTAACTATGAAAGAAACATCCATACAATCAACGGTCCTATTTCCAATTGGAAACTCTACTGATCAAACATTAGACAACACTGGCCCCTTTTTAAATTAGTTTCTTCATTACTAACCCTATTACTCACCATCACTATCGAACCTTAACTATTTGTCCATCAATCATGAAGTCAGTCAAGTTGGGGTATAATTACCTCTCAGACCTTAACTGAACAACATTCTCAACTTTGAAATAGTCAAAGCTCACAGTTTTAAACAAAATCTCGCTTGCGCGACTTTCGGATTAAATCTAAGAACACACTTATTTTACAGAAAAATATTGATTATAACGGTAGCGTTATAATCGTTGTTTTCCAAATACTTGATTTATAAAACATTTCTTTAACAACAGCGTTACAATCGCTGCCTAAAATTCATAGAACATTTATTATAACAATAGCACTAGGACCGCTGTTTAGATTTACAAAACAAATATTGTAACAACAGCGCTATAATCGCTGTTTTAAATAAAGTACCTTGTGCGACGCACACGCTTCCATTGTTCATTTATAAAATCTTGTCTATTTTAAACAATTCAAGCTCTCCTTTAAATGTAATTACAAGCTATATATTCTTTTAACCTCTGAAATTAACTCAATTCAGTTACTATAAATTCCCTTTATATATATTTTATTTGCAAATTCCTTGTTTTAAACTATTATTCTTTTTAACCATAAATGTATTCCTTTTATACATATAATCAAATCAGTTTGATTTCGTACTTAAAAGTAATATCTTAACCCCATCCTACTTATAACTTCTTTTCAGAATTTTCCATACTAATATCAATCTTTTATTCTAAGCATTTAAACCTTTCTTTACTTTCCTCTTTAGTTTTCTAAATTCAAATCCATTTTCAAATATTGCTTTTAAAACCGATATTCACTTTCAAATATACAATCATATTTGAACTTATATTTTAATTTATCCAATGGTTAACAATCCACTTAATTTATATTTATAACATTTTCTTGATTTATCCAATTGAATAGATTTCTATTTTCAACTCAATGAAAAAGAAATTATTTCTAATTTGGAAATAAACTCCGTTTTTAAATTCTAATTTCCCTTTTCACATTCGATGATATTTTACGGTATCTAAAATACCAGGCTCCTAGGGCCAGGGTTAACCAAACACACATATTCAATCCTGGATTATATAGCACAGCATATATCACAATCAAATAAAAACAGTAAATAAAATGTTGAGGAATCCAGTTGGATCCCTCCAACCTGTTTCCCTGCATCCACAGATGTTAATCAACATCAATGACATTATTCACATTAATATGAAATATCATAACTGGTAATCGATCAACGATGTAATCATACCAACCATTTCAACCAATTCATCAACCATCCATTCAATCAACCGACATATAAAATTTATATAAAAGAGCAAGAGTTAGTGAGTTTACTCACTTTGGTTTTACAGTTGACGATTCTGCTTTTATAATCAAACAGATGTTTGATTTTTTTCTATGAAATTCCAATAACTTCGCTCTTAGCAAAATCAATTCTACAACGTATATCTCCTTGCTGGGATTCCAACATGACTAGTTCCGTCAGATTCTGTCCACGAATGACATAGAAATTTGATGTAATAAGTTTTTATTTATTTATCATTATTATATTTAAACAACATTAATTATTAAATATCTTAATTAATTATACCTTAATTATTATGTAGGCTCCAATATATGTCATTAGGCCCCTAAGTAGTGGATTAACATAACCAGATCGTGATTTATATTTAAGACTTCCCTGTTTGCACTTCGAAACTGCAAACGTCATCTTTCCCAATCTCATCCACAGTAAAACCATGCCCCTTTTTCTAAGTATTGAGCACCTACAAACTCGTCTCCGATCATCCATCCAATCCTTAACCATCACTATTGCAACCAGCGTCCAAAACTTCACCATCCACTAACCATCAGACCAAACTTCGAACATCGCACTGAGAACTCGCCGAAGCTCTCTACCAAGGCGCACCTTCTCTCCCCTTTAACTTCTTCACTGACCATCAAAATCTCAAACCGCCAATACCACAAATCTCCAATCCAAAGTCTCCATTTGTCTCCAATATCCAACGGTAGTCAATCTACACAAACTGCCAAATGTTAACGCACCAGAAATTCCACCGTGACTTGTCATCCATTCAGTAAACATTCATGCACACTACTTGCCATTGGAAATCCCAAAATCAGCAGACTTCCCTCGCGTTCCTTCATCCTATAACATCCGCAACCTCCCTTCTAAGTCAAAAGACCTAAAATCGAACCCATCTAAGAGAAAAAAAACAATACAAGAATACCCACGTTCAACTCTTCACCGCTGACTACCTAGGACACCGGACCTCGATCATACGATGCCTCGCCGATCGCCGTTCCATCCTCTACTGGACCCCTCTGGTCGCAGCCCACCTCGTCTCCTGTACCGCCTGTGCTTCCTCCAAGTCCGCGCCTTCTATCTAGGAGGATACTAATCACTTCGCAATGCTGGAACTCCAACCCAGAGCTTGACCTCACCTAGACCAACAACGTCCCTTCAGATCTCAACTCGAAATGATCCAAGGGAAAGGATATCGAATGATTTTGGTTAGGGATTTATTGTTCGTTCATTTTGTATAGGGAAAGTAAACAAAATTGGTTTTTTACTGAAGAACGAACAAAAGGGAACGGAGATGAGTATAGCAGTATTTAAAGATGGAGAAGATTGGTGGGCACGGCAGACATAGCTTGACACACACGGAGTTGGAATTTCTTGGAGAGCACGATGCGAAATTTTCTTGGAGGTTACGGAATTAGCTTACTTGGAGCGCACACTGTCAAATGGAGTGGCACACACGGGATAGAGAAAAACTTGGATGGCACACTGTTAGAAAAATTCGGTGGACTGTTTACTATCTTAAATGTGTGTGTAGTGTTTAATGTGCTTGAAGTCGAATGCATGTAATCATTTAACAGATGGATATATAGAAGGTACTAAAAGTATGGAGGAAAAGAGTGAGAAAACGTTAACGCAAGTGGGTAACATGCGAGGTGAAGAGGACATAACATGGGTAGGGGGTAGAGTTTTATATATGTTTTAAAGTTTATGTGTACCGTGTTCCGTAAAAATTACGTTTATGTCCGAGGGGCTACTGATAGAAATAAGAATACGGTTGTGTTGAGCGTGGTGCCACGGTCCCAAAAATATAATAATATCGGTAGTTGAACTTATATTGTGAAACCCCAAAATGCTGATATAGGGTGTAAAACACTCCAAATAAAAATTGCATATTAAATTAATTAAAAATTACAGTAAAATTATAAAAATTAAATTATAACTACACCTCAAAAGTACCTTGTCCAAATTCAAGACCGATATTTAAATATATTTAAATAACCGTTATGGCCATAAACGAATATGCCACTGTTTTTTCTGAATATTAAATTTGGACATAACTTTCAATTTACAAAACGAAATCTTGATTTTTCACTTCCATTAGAAAAGTATAATCAAATAGATTTGAACGTTTCTTGTTTCAAAGAAATCCGACTTATTTTGGATCCTGTATATTCAGTTGAAGTTTAAATCATAAATTTCGAACTACCGTGACCATTTCGAACTCATTTTAAATTATATTATAAATTATACGTTTAAATACCATTTTAAATAATAAATCCCATAAAATTTCCATTTATACAACATTTAAAATAATTTATATGTACAAACTAAACGGCTAAAATTCCGGGTCGTTACAGTGATGAAGTGTAGGAAGAAAATTTGAAGGTTATAATTTAAGTGCCTGACAAAAAGGTACATGTTTCAATTTCCATATGAGATTGTATGAGCCTATTGGACAAGCCGCTTGGCTTTTTTATTTTCTTTTTGAATGGAAAGGGCCTAGAGAGGCAAGTTGGGGTTTGAGCTATTGACTAGTGCAAAGGAGGTGCTGGCGAAATTTCCCGAAAATTTAAGGAGCTAGAATATTTTTAAGAAATTTAGATAACCAGAAATAGATATATATCGTTATATATATAGAATTAGATAAACTTAGAATAGAATATTAATTAAAAAGGGCCAGTGACTGTTTGATGAATGTTTGTTTTCCTTTGATAGTTAAATAACCGGCTATCAAAGATTTTTTGACCATCGATGTCGATACGGAGAGACTGGTTGGATTTATTATTCGAAAACCACTCCGTATAGGCATAGGCGTTGCGAATTAGATTATGCTGAAGATAATCAAAGATGTAGTAAATATTACGGGTTGTTTTGTTTGTCTAGTCCTAGGACAACTTATATGGACGAATGCCTGAAAGAGTATTCCTAACGGATCACATAAGATGACCTTCTAAGGTATTACGTTTGGTGGAGGAGGAATTCGTTCCTCTTAGCTTTTATACCATAATATTTTTTAGAAGATCAACTAGTGACTTACGGTTTAGACGATGTGGGATTCAAAGTGAATGGTGACCAGATGTTCTGAAAGATAAACATAGCCTCAATCCTCACAACCGGGAAATGACAAAAATCGGGCAGGCAGCATGGCTAGGTAGGTCATACCCAAGCAAGGTAGATTTGTCACCGATCTAGAGAAAAATTCAATTATTTGTTCTTCTTTCGATTCTTTATCTTACGGATTACGGTTGGACGGCCGACAACCGTGGGTGACAATATATTCGCTATACTCAAGCTAAATGAGTGGGTGGTCATGTGTGGCCGAGTTGCAAGATGTTCTTACTGAACCCCAGTGTATCCCCTCTAAAGTACACTAATCGGGAGGTGGTCCCATACCTTTTCCTAATTGGAATCCAATCTCCAATAAGCGCCCTGCGGTTTCTGATTTTATACTATGTATGTAGAGCGTGAGATGGAAGTGTTCTACTATTTGGTTATTTATTTGATTAGACACTATTATAATATTACTGGATTTTTGATATCAAAAATGGTTTGGCTATAGTAAGGTAAAAGCCGTCCATGTTTATGTTTGGACTGGTCTTATGATAACCCCAAACTCCCGTAGTCCGAAAGTAAGGATAATCATTGGAATATAACACATAAACAATAACAGCAGAATAAAAATATAGAATTAAAGCAGATAATGTGCATCAGGTTACACTGTGAATAATATATCATCAGAGATACACAGCATAATAGGATCATACTTAGTACAAAATACAGTTTTCAACTTAATATAAAATGTCGGCAGCGGAATCAAACATAATATACTAAATGAAGTATGAACAACATAATATAAATGGTAGAATCCATCTTCAGCTCCATAGCTATCCAGAATGGTTCTGCTAAAACCTGAATACAAGGTTGCCCGTGTGGAAAAGAGGGAACCCGAGTTTGCAAAGTGAAATAAACTACGAGTTAGTCATGGGACCGGTATGTTATATAACCTATTTAATAATAAGGCCAATCACAGGACCACGCCGCTAACGCGGAACGGGTTTACTCCATTGGATTGCCAGTGCATGAAATAAAGTAAATCACTAAACAACGCAATGCTTTTCAGAAAAATGAAACCATTATAAGACTCAAGTCCTATCACACAATGCAACGCAAACCGGAGGATAGAGTTTTACCTTATAATGGTCAAAAATGCTTGATACGATAAAACGGATTTGATGTTATTTTTAGTGTATATATGTCTCAAAAACATTTCAATCATAATGTATCAATCATAGACTGCATAGCTACCATATACTATGTCGCCATACTAGTTTTACAATCAAAACCGCATGGTGTCATATTGGAAGTCAAATATCCATCATGAACCAAGGCAAGGGATCGTCCTTACCGAATTCGAGACTCTCTAGCCCGAACCTCAGGATACAGCCTTAACTGCACCTAGGAGCAGCAAGGATGATCAACAAATAATTTAGTGGATTAGTTATTCCTGAACAACACGTTTCCCCTCCCTATGGGGCGTAAATATAGAGCCAATAAAGACTCAAATCCAAGGCGCCTCATTTTATTATCCACATAAGTAAAAATGTCTAGGCTCCATACCATGACACCACTTCTAGCTAAAAAGAAACGCATGTCCTCCTTGCCATCCTCTCCCGTTTCTGGTTCATACTAGGGTGTGAGGCTCGCGAATTAACGTTAAACACAAAGCTATGCTAATTAAAGTTGTGCTTTGATCATCAACCACAAGGGTACGCTTTTCAACAATAAGCCTTGTTCATTTGCATCTTAGCATGCCATAATGACAATTCACACCATGCGACTGATGTCTACCAATATATAACCTCTGAGCTCGTACGTCTCAGAGAAGGGTGTAAGCAAGAGAATAAATTCTCCACCACCAAGCAGATATATATTTAATAAAAATCGATCAATATAGAATAAAATCCAATGTCAGACATACATCCATTTACAAGTCTGTTCTGGGTCTGAACGAAATCGAAGACACCTTATTCCTCGTTCCATATGTCCAAAACAGAAGAGAGGCTCTCGCATATCCGGACAATCAACAACTGCGTCCGGACAACTACCACTATAACCCCTTCCTGGGAGCTAACCAATCCAGAGCATCAGTAGTCATCCATTCGATGTGAAGATCTCCAGTCTTCACCCACCTTTTTCAATATCTTCGACTTCTAATCGTCGTATAATTATTTGAAATGAGATTTAACTCGACCTTTTCAAATAATTCGCGATAATTATTTGAAATGAGATTTAACTCGGCCTTTTCAAATAATTCGCGAATATATATAATTCATATCAACTCTTTTCATTCCATATCATTTATAATATTTTATAACGACTTTTCGCTATTTTTATTTACATAAAAATAGGCATTTTTAATTAAACGACGCTTCAGATCATTACATGACCCTGGCGCTGTTTTCATGAAAATTTGATTTACGCATTTCTCAAAATCTAACCATTGGATCTTTAGCAAATTTTATATCATTGGAAAGATCTTTCCAAATCGAACCCAAAGGTTCCTGTTTTGGGAAGATCCGACGGTCGGATCTCTTGGCATATTTCTTTAAAGTAACGATTCCAAATCGCAAACTACAGTGGCGTGATTCGTTTTATTTTAATTCATGTGTGTGTGTGTGTGTATATATATATATAAATTCGTTCATTGATTTCAACACCATTTATTCTTTAAAAAATTCTATACACTTCATACATGTGTTAAAAAGAATATTTTATCTAACAAAAATAGATTTTTAACACATGGTTCTTTTTAATGACTCATCCATACATTAAAAATATAGTTTTTAATGTTGAAATATTTCTGTAACGTCCCGCATTTTTGTTGATTTAGTTTTGAATATTTAATTTAGTTTAAGTATTGAAATGGTAATATAAATGGATTTTTATACTAATTAAATAGAATTTTGAACGTATAAATATATATTAATTTATAAACGAGCTCGAAATGGTATGGTAGTTCGAAATTTACAATTTGAACTTCAACTGAGTGTACAGGGTCCGTTTGAAATCGGAATTCGATAAAACAAGAAATATTTGAATATGTTGAACTATAATTTTGTAATGAAAGAGAAAAATCAGAATTTCGTATATTAGATTGAGAGTTATGGCCAAATCAAATTTTGAAATAGTCGCTGTGAAATCCTTTGTAAAGAATAACGATTTTATTTGATAAAATAAATCAATTTTAAATCAATTTAATATTGGTTTTATTTATATCGTGTTTAAAATTTAAGTTAGTATATTCTGGAATTTATATGAATTCAGTTGTGTGTAATTAAATTATAAATCAGTATGGCTGTTTATTTTTAAATCAGTTTATATTAAATCAAATTAATGTTAAATTATCAATTTAATTTAATATCTTCTATATATGGTCAAATTAGACCGTGGAGACTGTTCCAATGTGTTCATATTGATGGTTAAACCCTAGGAGTGACATTTGTTACGCTGAAATAGGGGTTCGATAGCTCATGATATTTTAATCTAAGGCGCACCGGTTAAATAATTAAAAATTTAATCAATTAAATTATAAAATAAACATAATAGGAGACGACCTAATTGTTTTCTATCATAGACTACTATGTAAGCTACCCTCGTCTTCTCTTTTCAATCTCAGTACAAATCCTTTTTCTTCTACTCGAAGCTTCAAACAAGGACTGAGCAGACCTACTACTTTCAGCGTTATTTATTTTCTTTCATTTTCACATAGACTTGTTCTTCTTCCAGCAGCCTTGACAATACACTGCAAGCCTAATCCACCTCAAAACCTATCTGATTCGACGTCGTTTCTATCGTTCGATCCTCCACTATATAAACAACGACTGCTTTCGTATATTCCCCATTCTCAACCCCATTTAGTTAAGTCTTCCATTTCTTTTTCTGATGTAAACCGCAAATACCATCCACCCATTAGAATAAAAACCCAAAATCGAAAATCAAAATAGGATTGAAATAAGAAATCGCTACTTTTGAATTCAAAATTTCCTAAAGATCGATGTCTGAAACTCGAATCTAAAGACAATGGAACTGGGGTAAGTCTGAAGCTCAACACACGAAGGGGTGCGAACTGGAAATCCACCTTTGTTTTGAGGGTGCGACAGTGGGTGTGGGGGTATCGTTGGGTTTATCTGAGTGTTTGAAGAAGCTAATTCAATTTGCTGATGATGGGAAGGGAGCGAACTACTGACTGGAGTTGTCCGATAGAGGGAGTTCGAAACTGTTTTTAGGGAAATGCGAAGTATATAAATTTGGGAATTGGGTCTGTGTATTTGGAGAGGGTGGATACGTGATGGAAAGGGGAATGTATCGGGTAGTTTGAATGGCCGATTGACAGTAAAGAGATGAGAGGTTCCAGGCATTCCAGGGACTACTGGAATAAAGGAATTGTTGCAAGATGATGGTACATCGGTGATGTTGGTTAGGGGTACAAATGTGGTTCCTTAAACAACAGTTTGGAGCAGTATTGCGGTGAATTTAGGTGACACTTAACAACAGGCAATGGTTGTGAGTTGAATGAAGATCGACTGCGAGTTATTCAATGAAATGTCGAAGTGAGATGGGGAGTATTTTGAGGCTGTTCTAAGAGGTATCTCGTAGTGATCGGGTTTACAAAGCGATGAGGTAATTCGAAGGTTAAATTTCATAAAATAATTTATTAGTTAATTTAAATTAAATGGCATCGATAAAATTAAACTAAAATAATAGTAGGCGATCAATTTATTCAAGACCATGAAGTAGATGCGGTGCTTAGACGATATGGAATTAAATAGGATATCCAGCATGACAAATCGAGGTGAGTTAAACTCACTCAGTAATTATTGGGAACTATTTTTCAATAGTTCAAAATTTATTTTATTGCTTGATGGATGATAAATGATTGATATAAAGTGATAATATTATATAATAAAAATATATAAAAAAATATTGGTGATTATTGATTGGATAATTCCTGCAGTATCATTAGCGGATGCCCGCAGTACCATTAGCGGATGATTTCCCTATACGCTCCCACAATATATATAGTGGATGACCTTCTATACCACGATATCCTGTCTCGAAGCAGGATGGGTATTATTATTGTCGACTAACATCTGTGGATGTAGGAAAAACAGGTTGGAGGAATCCAACTGGATTCCTCACATTTAATTTATTGTTTTCATATATATACTGATATATGATGTGTTTTATAACCTGTGATAGCTTATGATATGTTTGAATGTGTTAGTAACGCTGAATGTTGATTTTGGATATTTAAAATATCCTAAATAATAATATATAGATTTCAAAATAGAAAGTTGAATGTAAAAAGAGTTTTAAAATATTTATTTAAAATGGAAATGGTTAGTTAGAATCCAAATTGAATAGGGTTTAAAAGCAAATATTTGTTTAAATAAATATCGTGAAGAAGTTAATTTATAAACGACATTATAAGGAGCAAAAATTTTGATTTGGGGAATTTAAGAAAAAATGTGAAGTATGAATTTGGGAAAGAAATGGGAATCGAAAAATAAACCGTTATTCAAAAATAGATTGAAATTTTCCCATCTGCAAGCGAAAATATTTATTTGTAAATAGAAATGTTAATTGAAATTCAAATTATAAATATAATTTAAAAGAAAAGATTTGTTTGAAACAAATGTTTTAATGAGGCGATTTTATAAACAAACATTTACACAGAACTGGAACGATTACCATTTGAGGATTTGGGAAAAATATGGTTTGGGAAAGAATTTGGGGTAAAGCTGAAAGTCGAGTTTATATTTTAAATGGATTGGAATTTTCCAATGGTAAGGAAAATTATAAAAGAGATTATTGAAATAAATCTACAATTAGAAGTTATAATTGGGATTTGGGACTTGAAATTTCAAATATGAAATAAGGCTCGCTAAATAAGTCGAGAATGGATATTGTTTTCGGATAAGGTAAATAGGGGATAATGCAACTATTACAAATGGAATTTTTTTGGAAGTAAATTTGAAAAGGTTTTAAATTTATGATTTCTAATTGAATCTAAGTCAAACTGATTTGAATAATACAGTATAAACTATATTAAAGAATTTACATAAAATTTTAGATAATAAATCTCAGTAGTAAGGAATTTACAGATGATACGATATGGAATGCAAGTTGAGATGAATCAATCTATAAGGATGGGTATGAAGATTATTTATATAAAACCTGGTTTTACAAAGGTCAAATCAAAATGAGGTTGATTAATAGAAATGATATTTGTGATAAATAAAACTTTAATTCACTTTAGAAATAAGAAGGCATGTAGCAAATATTTTGAAAAATCGTATCTTCGTTAGTGATGATAGCAAATGGTTTGTAAATCATATTTAGGTAAAATATTTGAAAGGATGATAATAAAAAAAGTACAAATAATATTTATACATGTATATTTTGATATGGGATACAACTTTATTGGAATAAGGCTAAATTGGGTTGTCATTAATATATTGAGAGGTTTATGGAAATTGTTTATGAAATCAAGACTTTATTTTACGAAGTATAAAAACGAAATCGAATTGGTAAATTAAATTACATCGTATGAGAAGTATTTGGTCCGGTTGAGAAATAAATAAATATTTAACAAAACATTTCACAAATCATATTTGTAAATAAAATATTTGAAATGGTTATATGCTGAGAAAAATATCTTCTTTGAAGAGATAAGTAATAATTGGAATTTTATTCGCTAGAAAATTAATAAATGGAGTTAAGGTAAGTAGAAACTGACTGGGATTAGTGAGTGGAATCAATTTTTGACTGTCGATCTGATGTTGGTTTCGGCCTTCGGGGTTGATACTTATGGAAGTATTCTCTTACTAATTTACGGTTAGGGACAATGATCAAGATGATAAATATATTGTAAAAGTATTTTAAATTGAAGAGATTTTGAATATTCTTATATTAATATAAGAAAAGAAACGAGGATTTTGAATATTGAAAAGAAAGTGAAGTTTTTGAATTAACGAATGGTTAATCAAAAGACGCTAAAATGATGGAGAATATTATAACAGTAAATTCAATTTTCTTTTATGGATGAATGGTTGTTTTATTTGATAGTTAAATAACCGACTATCAAATCTGGCTTATACGCTTTTTGGTATGGAAAGACCGGGATCGAATTTATTCGAAAACGATTCCGACCCAAATAATACGTAAACGTGGAAGATGCTGATTGAAGATGGAGCAGTGAAGACCGTGAATCTTCATAAGCGAAAGGACTACGCCGAATTCTCTGGAGTCGCGCCCGGGGATATTCCAATACTGATCCTGTCGTGGTTGAAATCAACGGATTGCAAGGACTACTCGCTACTGATCTATAGGGTGATTCTCAGGATGCGGTAGGAGAGTGCCTTTGGTTTGTCCAGTCCCAGGACAACTTGTATGGACGAAATTTCTGACAGAGTATTTCCCAAGGGATCACGTAAATTGATTTTTACAAACGTATTTCAGTTGATGGCGGAGAATGGCTGTTCTCTTAGCTTGAACACTAGAATATTTTTGTGGACATCAATTAGTGATATCTGACAGATCTGAATATGTGGCATTCAAAGTGAAAGGTGGCCAGATGATCTAAAAGTCGATTATAACCTCAGGCCTCATCAGCCAGGAAATGACAAAAATCGGGCAGGCAACATGGCTATGTGGGTCGCATCCATTAGGGTGTATTGTCACCATCTAGAGAATATTCATATTTTTTACTTCTTTTCTCTTCTGTATCTCCCGGGAACGGTTATGTTGCTAGCAACCGTAGGTGACAATATATTCGATACACTCGAGAGAAATGAATGGTCGGTCATGTGTCGGTCGGGTTGCAAGACGTTCTTATTGAACCTAGTGTATTCCCCGCTAGAGATACACTATCGATAGGTGGCTCCATACACTGTAATAGTTGGAAATCCAATTCCCAAAAGGCGCCCGCGGTTTTGATTGTATACTATATATGTAGAGCATGAGATCCAAGCGTTCTGCTAGATTGATATTTATTTGTATTTAGACATTATTATAATATCAGAAAAGATTATGATTTCAAAAATGGTTTGGGTTATCATAAGGTAAAAACCGTCTGTGTTTATGTGTGGGCTGGTCTTACGATTATCTTTTTATTTCGAAAATGATTTTTAACTTTAAAATCAAGATGGATGATACCAATAATTTAATGTGTTTTTTCCTCATGCTGGTTCACCAGACTGACCTGTGGCGTTTGTAATGCTCGGGTTAGACCGAGTTGGGTCTGACCGAGTTTACAAGTTCAAGGTAAGATGATATGGACTTCAGGAGGCAAGATGGAGGAGTTTAGACATATCATATATATAGTATTCCGCTGTGTGTTGTAAATAAGGACAGACTGTTATAACTGTCCAGATGAATTAACTGGCCGCTGTACTCTGATGAATTGTAAGTATTATTTCAAGTTTTCAATAAAGAGTTATTTCTGTATTATATTTTATTCCGCTGCGATGTGAATTGTTATTCTTCTTCTTTTCTTCTATTCTAATCTTTCTTTCTTATCTTTTTCTCACCCTCTAACTTCTTTCTTTAACGCTCTGGATTTTCGGTACTCGAGTTTGGACACGGGATGTAGTTGTGTCGAAAATTCGAGCATCGAACTTTCCGGTTTGTTACAATTTCCATCAAACAAGAATCTTTTTTAATGATTCACTTTTATTCATTTTATGAATCCTACTTTACATTAAAAATGTAATCTTTTGTGTTAAGACATTTTATCACCTTTGAATCTTCTTAATGATTCACTATTACATTAAAAAGGTAATCTTTAATGTAAACACATCTTTATTAACTTGAATCTTTTAATATGAGTCATACATACATTAAATGTAAATTTTAATGTAGACACTAATTTATTTACTTTTCTATTTAAACAAAGGTTCGTTTTTCATAATTTCTCATTTACACTAAAAATGTAACTTTTTATTGTTTAACTTTTTATTTAAACAAATGAATCATTTTCATGTACAGTAAAAATGTTAATTCTTATGTTAACATAATTTTGTCAAAACAAGCCTCTTTAAATGAATCATATTTCATTTACAATGAAAATGTAAACTTCTCATGTTAACATAATATTATCAAAACAAGCCTCTTTAAATGAATCATATTTCATTTACAATGAAAATGTAAACTTCTCATGTTAACATAATTTTATCAAAACAAGCCTCTTTAAATAAATCATATTTCATTTACAATGAAAATGTAAACTTCTCATGTTAACATAATTTTATCAAAACAAGCCTCTTTAAATGAATCATATTTCATTTACAATGAAAATGTAAACTTCTCATGTTAACATAATTTTATCAAAACAAGCCACTTTAAATGAATCATATTTCATTTACAATGAAAATGTAGACTTCTCATGTTAACATAATTTTATCAAAACATTGGATCTTTTCTAATGATTCCTTTACAATAAAAATGTAATCTTTTTATATTACATAAAAATGTAATCATTTTATATTACATTAAAATGTAACCTTTTTATATTACATAAAAATATAATCTTTTTAATTTTACATAAAACTATAATCTTTTTATATTACATAAAAATGTAATCTTTTTAATCTTACATAAAAATGTAATTTTTTTATATTACATAAAATGTAATCTTTTTATATTACATAAAAATGTAATCTTTTCAGTCTTTCATAAAAATGTAATCTTTTTATATTACATAAAAATGTAATCTTTTTAATCTTACATAAAAATGTAATCTTTTTGTATTACATAAAAATGTAATCTTTTTATATTACATAAAAATGTAATCTTTTTATGTAATCCATATTTTTTTCTTTCAACAAATGATCATTTTTACTTTACAATAAAAAATGTGAATTTATTGTTAAACAATCTTCATTCTAAATAATGATCATTTTTTATTTTATATATACAATAAAATGTGAATTTTTATTGTAAACAAATTTTCATTTCAAATAAATGAATATTTTTAATCTTTTCTTATGTACAATAGAATGTGAATTTTTATTTTAACAAATTTTCATTTCAAATAAATGAATATTTTTAATCTTTTCTTATGTAAAATAAAATAAAAAAAATGTAAATTTCAATGTAAAAACATTTTTATTTAGCAATGCTCATTTTTAATGGTTCATTAACATTAAAAATGTAAATTTTAATATATAAGCATTTTTATTTAGTAATGCTCATTTTTAATGGTTCATTAACATTAAAAATGTAAATTTATTGTTAAACAATTTTCATTTTATATGATGATCATTTTTAATTTTATATATACAATAAAAATCTAATTTTTATTGTTCAAACAATTTTATATCATAACATGAATGTTGCACAACACCTAAATATTTCAGAAAATTTCGGCAGTATAACGACAGGGTAATTAAAAAACCGGCACCGCCCCTAGTACGACTCCTCGCACTAACCTAGGCCTCACGGCGATACAAGGATTTCATTTCCGAATACATTTTTTCTATGCAATCTATTTTCACAATATCAACCAATTTCATTTCAACCACAATCAATCACCAAAAATCAACCAATTTAACACAACGAAACAATCAAGTCGTCCATGGTCCGTGGATGACGGTGTCGGGAGTTTCTAAACTCCGACTGCAACTTAAAATAATTTTTATTTATTTCTTTCGGATTCAAAAATCTCACTTTGCTTTTTTATTCCTTCTAAAATGGTAGAAAGCTCCAAAAATTCTCCGGTCTCTTTTAGAATATCGTGTACGATGCCACGAGTCCAATGTCTCCTGTTTCATCGAATTTCATTATCGTATGAAAAAGATACGATTTTTATAATTAAATCGAACTTTGCAATGCTCTTAAGCGCTAAAAACAGTTAAAAATATACCAGCCGTGCCTTTCAGTTTGGATTCCAATCTAGGTTTTGAAATTGCATTAGATCTGTTGTGTTTGGAGACGATCGGTTCTTGCCATGGTGAGGGGCTTCGCGCGGCGCCTGGGGGTCCCACCACGATGAACTCGGTGGCACGGTGGCGGCGATGTTCGTCGTCGAATGACGTGACTTCAGGAGGCTGGTTCGCTTCTAATTCTCAATGATAGGGGACAAGACCAGTATGGGAGTGAAGCTCGAGATTTTCTACAGAATTCCCTAAAGGGGCCTTGAATTTTGTGGAAAGGTTTGAGAGCAATTGGAGAAGGAAGAATGGAACTCTTCCCGTCGTTGAACAGTAAAGGAGGGGCGACGTGATAAATGAAATAGGGTTATACGGAATACATGTATTTATACATATTTTTATTTTATTTATTTATTTCCATTTAATTTCAATATAATTCCTGTATCGTTCCAAACTCCAAATCAAACCCAACGAGGGTCAACCCCAACTAAATACCTCATTCCGGACACAATGGAATATGTTTCGTAAGCCCATTCGACTGTTTCAGTCAGTTATTCTCAAAATTAAAATATAAAGCATTCAATATTGGATTTGAACATACATTTTAATTTGCCGGGGCCACATACTGGCTCCAAAAATTACCGAAAAATAAATCTAACTATGTTTTGATGATACGGTCCTAATAAAATTAATTTCGTCGAATTCGGAGACGTTTGAAAAATAGTCATTTTCTAGTCGATCCAAATTGATTGAAATTGACAAAACACATTTTGATTTACCACGCTCACATATTAATTCCAAAAATTATGAAAATTGCAATCTTGCAATAATTTTACGTTCCGCATCCAACCAAAGTGGTTTCGTCGAAAACAGAGGTTGTTTGCAAAATGGCTATTTATACGGGTTATATATTATATTATATTCCATAGCGACTATTCTGAATATTTAACTGGCCATAACTTTTTATTCCTGCTATGAAATTTCAATTTTTCAGATCCGTTGGAAAGATGTTATTAAACAGATTTATTTATTTTTGGTTTTACTAAAATCCAATTTATTTTGAATCTTGTACATTCGGTCAAAATTCAAATTCAAAATTTCAAGCTACCGAGCTATTTCTAACCCCTTTTAAAATTAAAATAAATATATTCGTTCTGACTTCGATTTAAATAAATGTTTAATTGTTATTATTTAAAATAAATTATTTTAACTAATCAAAGTTCAATAAAATAACCAAAATAAAATTTTTAAATTGGTTCTGATTTTCCGGGTTGTTACAATCTCCCCCACTTAAAAACTTATCGTCCCCGAAAAGGAAGCAATGGTAAAGTAGGAAACAAAACGGAAAATGTAAAATATTGTAAATGTACCTTGCACCAGAGCTAATCAGAGATATCCACTCTGCAATGGGGATAAGCCTGTTTGATGTTATCCTCGGTCTCCCATGTACAGTCTCTAGGATCTCCGCTGCACTGCACTTCGACTAAATGGATTCTTTTGTTCCTCAGAACTCGGGTTTCTTTGCCAATGATCTTTACCGGCTCCCTTCTTATTCCCAAGCTCTGGTAATCTCCAAAACTTGCTGTGCTGCTTCCTCTACAATCAAGTCTGGATCATGTACATGCTTCCGAAGTTGAGACACATGCATCATGTACCCCTGGCAACCAGTCGGGCAACTGAACTCTGTATGCGAGAGTTCTAATCCTTTAGAGAAAAGGAAATGGACGAATAAACCTCGGCGCCAAATTCCCAGTCATCCCGAAACGAACTACTCCTCTCAATGGGGAAACTCTCAGATATACATAGTCACCAACACCAAATTCCAAATCCCTTCTTCTTGAATCTGCATAACTTTTCTATCTGCTCTGAGCTGTTAGTAATCTCTTCTTAATGAAATCAACTTTATCCGAAGCTTCTCGAATCATGTCGGGACCCAATACTAGTCTATTTCCTGCTTCTACCCAACATGCGGGAGATCTACAAGGCCTGCCTGAAACACCCCACCCTCCATTAAGGTCACTCACAAAGGGATTGCCTTAACTTTGGTGGAGGTTTGTAAGTAAAAGTCATAGATAAACACAAGACAGATATATAAACACATATATATAAGCAGCGAAAAACAAGCAGACTTTTATTTCATCAAATACTTGTTCATACAAAACATTGTCCCACAATAACCTCCAAAACATTACATCATCATTTGTCTTGGTTATTAAATAAAGAAGCATAAAACATAATTAAAACTGCATAAATCCCCATGATTGTGTCCAACAGCCATAGCTAAAGCAAGAGAGACCAAACCGTACATCTACTATCTTGAAGCTTACAAAGAGTCTGACTAAGCTGAGTTGTTTCCTCCCTGTGGACCTGGGGGGGGGGAACGGAAGAAAAGAAGACGAAAGAAAATAGGGTCATACATAAAGCCTGGTAAGTTTAGTGACTCTTCAGTATGAGAATACGAACAAGGGCATGATAAGTATAAACTGGAAATAGGAGAGTATCATAAACTAAGACAAAGCAGTTTGAATCGAATATACTATCTCACCCCACACTATATCTCTGCACCTACATGCATTAGTTCTAAACTGGCACCCTTTGCTGAGGGTGAAGTGATCCCCTTTTTCTAAAGATCAGCTCCTACTCGGATAATCATCTGTGTCTTACGGCCCCCCAAAGAATTGTAGATACCTATGCTGGCCCCACCATGGGGTGTATCAAGTCCCATGGTGGCGACCCGACACAAAACTAGAAATGCATAGGTTATACTGCTGGTGCCCCCAGTGCCTTGTTTGTCTGCTCCGAAGTGTGTGCATGCCCGCACTCCGTTAGAACCTACACTGTTGCACCCACCGCCGTCGCTTTTGATCGCTTACAATCAGCCCCGTAATCGTGCCCCACCCTGCTTAGTTTCAGGGTAACATGATACCTAATTGGGTTACTGCTGAAATGGGTCCCCGTTACTAGGGTTTTCTAGTCAAACATGTTAAGTGGTTAAGTGTCTATATATACCTAACCCCACCCATCAGTTTAATTTAACATGTTGAATTGGTTAAGTGTTTTAGTTAACTTAACCCTACCATCCTGACAGTCTGTCCTTAGCTTTTTAAAGCACCGACCACTCACATTAGACAGGTATTGTTACGGTTACTAGATGTGCCGGTCGGTTCCGGGCAGATTTACACCGTAACTCAGTCTAACCTCGGGTCCTTATTGGGATCCATGCTTAACCACCCACATTGGATAGGTATTGTTGTAACTACTGGACAGCCGGGCGGGTCCGGGCAGGTTTACATCACAACTCAATCCAACCTCGTGTTAAGCATACTCGTATTTTCTAAATTTACATATTTGTCTTTATTACTTAATATATGTAAATTTGTCAACAATTAAATTTTGTGGCCCACTTTCCAAGTTTAACGTTTTTGGTATAAGAATTTATACCATTCAAACGCCGCCAATTTTGGCATGTGACAAACATGCTAATTTCATATATTTTTACCAATTTATGTCATGTTTTACCAATATTCCCAACGTTACCCCGTTTAAATATTAGGCTAACAATCACAGTCTAATTTTCGCTCGCGTGGTTTTTAACATATAATATTAGGCTAAAAACTTAGCCTAATTTAGCACACACAAAATTGGCATAAGGGGATTCATAAACATAAACATGACATAGGTGTAAACTTGGCATTTTTGGCATAGTCAATATGAACATCATAGGTGTGAACTTTCAAAATAGTCAACATGAATGTCATAGGTGTGAACTTGCAACATAGCCTAAATCAACATATATGTGAACTTGCATTGAAATAGGTGTCTAACCAAATAGGTGTCACATAAATTAGCATATAGTTTAGATAACATACGCATAAACTTGTTTTGGATCTAGGCATAACATCGAGCATAACTAGCATATGACAAGAATATGACAATTTCATTAAGTATGTAAAAATTTATGACAAGGGTGTAAACTAGATCCAATCATATGTCTAATTACCACATGAAACACATATTAAAGTGGATCTTGACATGGATCCAATTTTGGAACTTGCAACTTTCTTACAAACATACTAGCATGTATGTAAACATAATCATTTAGGCATAAAGGTTCTAGCATATATATACATGAAATCTTAATCACATACAACCTATATAATCACATAAACATATAGGTGTCGATTACAACATGAACTATACAACTTGCATGTGATTCTATATGTACAATAGGATCAATATCAACTCAACTATACCACAAACATCACAATTCCACAAATCATTTCAATACATAGACATGAATCAACATCGTTGTTACATAGTAACACAATTCCATTTCCATTTTACATCGAATCAAATCCAAACTTTTATTCACATCGGAAAAATCACTATACTTACAACTAACAAAGGTCTTGTTTTCTGATTTCTGATTTCTGATTTCTGAATTTGAAATGCTTTCCTTTGGGTAGACTAACGTTGATTTGATTATTGTTTTAACTTTAATTTGGGTCGTCTCTAAGCTTTTCTACAAGTGGAGGCTCCTCTCAATTTTTTACCGACAACATGGAGGCCCCGTCTCTAATTTCTTATGTGAATTTAGGTTGGAGTCTTAAGTTGTTTATATAGAATTTTAGATTGATTTGAGCCGTCAGATGATCATAGACGAATCTAGACCATTCACTTCGAGAGGAACCAACCAAAATGCGACATGTCAGCCCTAGTGACACAGCCAAGCCTCAGAAATCGACCAGAACCCGATCAGGCCAGCCAGGGCCGAACTAGGTCGACTGGGAAGGTCGACCCCCAGGTCGACCTGGTGCCTGGGCGGGGATTTTCCCGCCCAGCCCAGTTTGGGTCTGAATTCGAAATTTGAACCGATTTTTGAACTGTTTGAATTTTAATTTGAATTCTGAAACTTCCGGAGGTTATAACTCCTTCATACGGAGTCCGATTCACGCAAACTCGGACTCTATCTCAGGCAAAATTCTGAGACGAACGCAATGGCGTAACCCGTTTCCCTTAATTCTCTCATTAAGGATTAATTATACTTTAATTTGTTAATTTATAGTCAACGGAAAATTCGGGGTGTTGTATTATCCCCTCCTTAAAGGATTTCTTCCCCGAAATCTTCAAGTCTAGGAGAACGTATATCCTAACATCCAATCGTCCATCTACTCAACCATCAAACACAGGCGTCCATTGTCCTTAAAAGACTTCTAATGCTTCATGATCTTATGCACAATGTGTGTACATGTCCTTATCTAATGCAAAATCAGGCGGTCTACTAATTCAGTTGATCTCCTTAATGCAAATCATGTAAGTGCCATGAATCCATTATGTATGCAAAAAAATTCCCTATTCATAATTCTACATGAGTGCGCAACCATTCATATAAATGCGACATCCATATGACAACGTATCAATTTTCAACCACATACAAATATGAATACACATATGCATATGCAATATGAAGTGACTGAGCTGATCTAAAACCTAGGTTGTGTGTATATGCATCCACTAGCAACCACTTGCAGCCATCAACCATAACATGTTTCAAATACATGTTTACATCCAAAGGGGTTCCTACCTAAGGATAAAGGATACTATCGAGGAAATATACCTAAAAGATAGATTCAAGCACAACTTAAGGAAAAAGAGAGATCAAAGATATACCCTCAAAAAGAAAAGGGTAGGCCGTGCGTATTCTGTCTTCAGTTTCCCAAGTTGCATCTTCCTTGGCGTCGCTCCATTGAACTTTGACGAGCTTAACTTCGCGGTTGCGTAGCTTTTTGATTTCAGTTCCAACGATTCGAGTTGGAACTCTCCTTACAGTTGCTTCGTGTTCTACTTCGGCTTCTTCTAGAATGCTTGGCTCCACCACTTCCGCAGATTCATGTAGACATTTCCGGAGATGAGAAACGTGAAAGACGTTGTGAATTCCAGCCAATATTTCAGGCTGCTCTACTCTATAAGCCATTTTCCCAATCTTCTCGATGATAGGGAACGGTCCTACAAATCTTGGTGCTAGTTTACCTGCGGATCCAAAGCGAACAACGTTCCTTAAAGGAGATACCTTAAGGAAAACCATGTACCCAACCTCAAACTCAAGGTCGGTCCTTCTTTTGTCGGCGTAGGATTTCTGTCTGTCTTGGGCTGTCTTCATTCTCCTTCGTATCAAGTCCACTTTCTCTGAAGTCTCTCGAATCATGTCTGGCCCAAGTATAAGTTCGTCAGTAGACTCCCACCAACAAGTTGGTGATCGACAGGGCTTCCATACAAAGCTTCGAAGGGCGCCATACCGATGGTGGCTTGGTAGCTGTTGTTGTAGGCGAATTCCACTAGAGGAAGGTGATCCTCCCAAGTCCCTCCGAAGTCAAGAACGCATAGTCTCAAAAGATCCTCTAATACTCTATTCACCCTTTCTGTCTGACCATCAGTTTGGGGGTGATAGGCCGTGCTCAAGCATAACTGTGTGCCTACAGCTTCTTGCAGACTCCGCCAAAATTCGCTCGTAAAGATGGGATCTCTGTCACTCACTATGCTGGAGGGTATTCCATGGAGTCGAACTATTTCCTTGAGATAAAGAGAAGCTAGAGACGAAGCAGTCCTTCTACTCTTGATAGGTATAAAGTGGGCGCTTTTAGTAAGACTGTCCACTATTACCCATATGCTAGTGTTGCCTCTTCTTGACCTAGGCAACCCATCAATGAAGTCCATTGAGATGCTATCCCACTTCCATTGCGGGACCTCTAAAGGATGAAGCAGTCCTCCAGGCTTCTTCTGCTCCACCTTGACTTGTTGGCATGTCACGCACTTAGAAACGAAATCTGCCACGTCCTTCTTCATGCCGCTCCAGAAGAAAACTCTCTTTACATCCTTGTACATCTTGTCCCCACCTGGGTGTATTGTCATCTCGGAATGATGTGCTTCCTCGAGAACCTTCTTTACCAACTCCCTTGCTTGTGGGACGCACAGTCTTCCATCTCGCCTCAGCCAACCCTTATCATCGATGGAGTACCTATTGAGGTGACTGAAAGTTTCACCCCTAATTAACTTATCAATCATGTCCACAAGCTGCGGGTCTTCACGTTGTGCGGCCCCTATTGAGTCTAAAAGAGTGGACCGTACTTCTAGGGATGCCAATAAACCAGGTACAAAATCAGAGGATGGCCTAAAGTCAAAACTGGCTATATACTCCAAGCTTTGCCTTTCCGCAAAGAGAGGGCTTAAGGTCAGTTTCTTTCGGCTCAACGCGTCTGCTACTACATTGCCTTTGCCGGGAGTATAGGAAATTTCAAAATCATACGAGGCAAGGAACTCCATCCATCATTGCAGCCTTAAGTTAAGATCTTTCTGCGAGAAGAGATATTTCAATGATTTATGGTCAGTATATAATTCGAACTTCTCACCTAGGAGATAATGGCGCCAAGACTTAAGCGCAAAGACGATGGCGACTAACTCAATATTATGGGTTGGGTAGTTCTTTTCATGCGCTTTCAATTGTCTTCCACCATAAGTTACTACCCTCCCCTCCGGCATTAGAACAGCGCCTAGTCCCGTACCACAAGCATCAGTGTATACGGTGAACATCTTGCTTCCATCTGGCAAGGTCAGAACTGGGGCTGTTGTAAGAGCCCTTTTTAGGCGTTGGAAAGCAATATCACAGTCTAAATCCCAAGCGAATGGCAGATTCTTCTTTGTTAGCCTTGTGAGTGGAGCTGATATTTTTTCGAAATCCCTAATGAACTTTCGGTAAAAACCGGCTAGCCCAAGAATGCTTCGGACTTCGGTTGCATTTCTTGGCGTCTTCCAATCTTGCACTGGCACCACTTTCATGGGGTCCACTGCTAACCCCTCTTTAGACACTATATGTCCAAGAAATCTGAGCTCTTCTCTCCAAAAGTGGCATTTGGAGAATTTGGCTTTTAGCTGATGTGCACGGAGAGTATCCATAATCTCTTTCAGATGCCGAGCATGTTCTTCCTCATTCTTTGAGAAGATCAAAATATCGTCTACGAAAACCACCACGAACTTATTGAGGAATTCTCTGAACACCCAGCTCATTAGGTCTACGAAATAAGCGGGTGCGTTTGTCAAGCCGAAAGGCATGACAAGCCACTCATAGAAACCGTCTGGGGTTCTAAACGCCGTTTTATCAGTACTATCTTCAGCTACCCTTAGCTGATGGAACCCAGTAGCTAGATCAAGTTAGGAGAAGACCGATGCACCTACAAGTTGATCAAACAAATCGTCTATTCTGGGAAGTAGTTGTCTATACTTTTTAGTCAGCTTGTTTAGCTCTCTATAGTCCACACAAAGACGTAGTGAACCATCTGCTTTGGTGGCGAACACCACTGGAGCACCCCAATCCGAAATACTTCTCCTTATAAACACCTTCTCGAGAAGCTCCTTAACTTGCTTACTGAGCTCCTTTCTCTCCTTTGGAGCCATGTGTCTAACAGGCAGAGCTACAGCCTTTGCATTATCAACAAGATATATGCGGAAGTCTATTTCCCGCTTCGGAGGCAAGCCTTTCACCTCTTCAAAGACATCCGGATATTCCCGGACCACTCTAACCGACTGCAAATTCTCAACAGAAGCGTCAAGCGACTCTAGATAACTAAGCATAACAGCATTCAAGGGATTACAAGAAATTTCTAGAGTGTTACCGAGCCGAGTCAAGAGTCTAACCACTCTTTTCTCACAATCAAGAATGGCACCGTTACTGGATAACCAGTCCATGCCTAAGATCAATCCATATCCTGAGAAGCCCAAAACAAAGGCACTACATCTAAATTCAACACTTAGAATAGAGATTTTCAAATCCAAGCAAACCATCGACAAATAAGCCGAGCCCCCAATTGGATTTGAAACAACCAAGGGATCTTCTACCATACTAGTGTCTAGGTGCAGAGATTCTACTAAAGCAGATGACATAAAGGAGTGTGATGCACCAGAATCAAAGAGAGTACGAATTGGATGATCATACAGATAAACTAAGCTTTCTACAGAAATATTTCTACCTCGTTCCTGTGGAGGTGCCGTCAGCGCGTGAACCTGTCCTCCTGAGGTGGATCCAGTCTTCTGTCCCTGCCCCCGCTTCTTTGGGCAGTCCTTAGCCAAGTGTCCAGTCTTTCCACAATGGAAACAGCCCCCATTCATCTTTGCCTTCTTCTTCCTGCAGTCTTTTGCTATATGTCCCACAATGCCACAGAAATTGCACTTTCTTTTTTCATGGGTTTTGTTGTTCTTCCCGCCTTTCTTGAAGTCTGTTTTCTTAGCCTGTAAACCCTCTTTCTTTTCTTGAGGCACTTCCGCCTTTGCCCCTTTCTTGCCTTTATCTTCCTCGTGTAGCAGCGCTATGTCTACCAAGCTTTCATAGGTCACCCCCATGGGTATATGGGTCATAACAAGGCTGTGTAGAGGCTCATTCAAACCCTTGACGAAGTGAAGGGCCTTCTTCTGTTGGGTGTTTACTAAATCCAGCCCAAATCTGGCCAGCTGATTAAATTGATTTACATACTCCTTGATTGTCATACTTCCTTGTTTAAGAGTTAGGAGCTTCTCCATTTGCAGGCTTCTTTCAGCTTGGGAGAGGAATTTTATTTCGAATCTCATCCTAAAATCTTCTGAAGTCTCTACCGACCTTTCAGCATGGGTAACTTCCCACCAATAGAAAGCTTCATCTTTCAGCAACCACACTGCTAGCTGTATCTTTTGCCTATCGTCAACTTCGAAGATGACGAACAAGTACTCGGTCTCCTTCAGCCAGTTCCTTGCTACTACAAAGGATTCAGTTCCATAAAAGTCCTTCCCACCCATACCCTTGAAGTCTCTACATATCTTAGCGAAAGTATTTCCACGAGGAGGAGGAGGAGGTGGAAGAACTGCTGCTACGGTGGGAGGAGGAATGTTTGTTGGGCCCACACCATTGGCCCTAGCCTCTAGGTACCTTCAGAACCAGTCGGGTATCGGTACTCCTTCCGGAAGGTTAAGATCTCCAAACATGCTGGAACTAAAAAGGAAAGTATTCAAGACAAAGGATAAAGAGATAGTGCATATGGCTTTGGGGAATTATGCCTTTTAAAAACAAAACTTTTTCTTTAAAAGATGCTTCATTAAACTTCTTTTAAAAATAGTTTCAATTTTTTTATCTAGTCTGGTAAATCTATGCTCTAATACCAAGTGAAACACCCCACCCTCCATTAAGGTCACTCACAAAGGGACTGCCTTAACTTTGGAGGAGGTTTGTAAGTAAAGGTCACAGATAAACACAAGACATATACATAAACACATATATAAACAGCGGAAAACAAACATACTTTTATTTCATCAAATACATGTTCGTACAAAACATTGTCTCACAATAACCTCCAAAACATTACATCATCATTTCTGTCTTGGTTATTAAATAAAGAAGCATAAAACATAATTAAAACTTCATAAATCCCCATGATTGTGTCCAACAGCCATAGCTAAAGCAAGAGAGTCCAAACCGTACATCTACTATCTTGAAGCTTGCAAAGAGTCTGACTAAGCTGGGATGTTTCCTCCCTGTGGACCTTTGGGGGGGTGAACGGAAGAAAAGAAGACGAAAGAAAATAGGGTCAGACATAAAGCCTGGTAAGTCTAGTGACTCTTCAGTATGAGAATAAGAATAAGGGCATGATAAGTACAAACTGGAAATATGAGAGTATCATAAACTAAGACAAAGCAGTTTGAATCGAATATACTATCGCACCCCCACACTATATCTCTGCACCTACATGCATTAGTTCTAAACTGGCACCCCATGCTGAGGGTGAAGTGATCCCCTTTTTCTAAAGATCGGCTCCTACTCGGATAATCATCTGTGTCTTACGGCCCCCCAAAGAATTGTAGATACCTATGCTGGCCCCACCATGGGGTGTATCAAGTCCCATGGTGGCGACCCGACACAAAACTAGAAATGCATAGGTTATACTACTGGTGCCCCCAGTGCCCTGTTTGTCTGCTCCGAAGTGTGTGCACGCCTGCACTCCGTTAGAATCCACATTGTTGCACCCACCGCCGTCGCTTTTGATCGCTTACAATCAACCCAGTAATCATGCCCCACCCTGCCTAGTTTCAGGGTACCATGATACCTAATTGGGTTACTGCTTAAATGGGTCCCCGTTACTAGGGTTTGCTAGTCAAACATGCTAAGTGGTTAAGTGTCTGTATATACCTAACCCCACCCATCAGTTTAATTTAATATGTTGAATTGGTTAAGTGTTTTAGTTAACTTAACCCTACCATCCTGACAGTCTGTCCTTAGTTTTTTAAAGCACCGACCACTCACATTAGATAGGTATTGTTACGGTTACTGGATGTGCCGGTCGGTCCTGGGCAGATTTACACCGTAACTCAGTCTAACCTCGGGTCCTTATTGGGATCCATGCTTAACCACCCACATTGGATAGGTATTGTTGTAACTACTGGACAGCCGGGCGGGTCCGGGCAGGTTTACATCACAACTCAGTCCAACCATGTGTTAAGCATACTCGTACTTTCTAAATTTACATATTTGTCTTTATTACTTAATATATGTAAATTTGTCAACAATTAAATGTTGTGGCCCACTTTCCAAGTTTAACGTTTTTGGTATAAGAATTTATACCATTCAAACGCCGCCAATTTTGGCATGTGACAAACATGCCAATTTCATATATTTTTACCAATTTATGTCAAGTTTTACCAATATTCCCAATGTTACCCCGTTTAAATATTAGGGTAACAATCTTAGCCTAATTTTCGCTCGCATGGTTTTTAACATATAATATTAGGCTAAAAACTTAGCCTAATTTAGCGCACACAAAATTGGCATAAGGGAATTCATAAACATAAACATGACATAGGTGTAAACTTGGCATTTTTGGCATAGTCAATATGAACATCATAGGTGTGAACTTTCAAAATAGTCAACATGAATGTCATAGGTGTGAACTTGCAACATAGCCTAACTCAACATATATGTGAACTTGCATTGAAATAGGTGTCTAACCAAATAGGTGTCACATAAATTAGCATATGATTTAGATAACATAAGCCTAAACTTGTTTTGGATCTAGGTATAACATCGAGCATAACTAGCATATGACAAGAATATGACAATTTCATAAAGTATGTAAAATTTTATGACAAGGGTGTGAACTAGATCTAATCATATGTCTAATTACCACATGAAACACATATTAAAGTGGATCTTGACATGGATCCAATTTTGGAACTTGCAACTTTCTTACAAACATACTAGCATGTATGTAAACATAATCGTTTAGGCATAAAGGTTCTAGCATATATATACATGAAATCTTAATCACATACAACCTATATAATCACATAAACATATAGGTGTCAATTACAACATGAACTATACAACATGCATGTGATTCTATATGTACAATAGGATCAATATCAACTCAACTATACCACAAACATCACAATTCCACAAATCATTTCAATACATAGACATGAATCAACATCGTTGTTACATAGTAACACAATTCCATTTCCATTTTACATCGAATCAAATCCAAACTTTTATTCACATCGGAAAAATCACTATACTTACAACAAACGACGGTCTTGTTTTCTGATTTCTGAATTTGAAATGCTTTCCTTTGGGTAGACTAACGTTGATTCGATTATTGTTTTGACTTTAATTTGGCTCGTCTCTAAGCTTTTCTACAAGTGGAGGCTCCTCTCAATTTTCTACCGACAGCATGGCGGCTTCGTCTCTAATTTCTTATGTGAATTTAGGTTGGAGTCTTAAGTTGTTTAAATAGAATTTCAGATTGATTTGAGCCGTCAGATGATGATAGACGAATCTAGACCATTCACTTCGAGAGGAACGAACCAAAATGCGACATGTCAACCCTAGTGACACAGCCAAGCCTTAGAAATCGACCAGAACCCGATCAGGCCAGCCAGGGCCAAACCAGGTCGACTGGGCGGGTCGACCCTATGGTCGACCTGGTCAACCAGGTCGACCTGGTGCCTGGGCGGGAATTTTCCCGCCCAGCCCAGTTTAGGTCTGAATTCGAAATTTGAACCGATTTTTGAACTGTTTGAATTTTAATTTGAATTCTGAAACTTCCGGAGGTCATAACTCCTTCATACGTAGTCCGATTCACACAAACTCGGACTCTATATCAGGAAGAATTCTGAGACGAACGCAATGGCATAACCCATTTCCCTTAATTCTCTCATTAAGAATTAATTATACTTTAATTTGTTAATTTACAGTTAACAGAAAATTCGGGGTGTTACACTGCCATACAATGCTTCGAATGGCGACATTTGCAAGCTTGCTTAGTAACTGTTATTATAAGAGAACTCAACCAAATGCAAGTGATCTTCCCACGATCCGCCAAAATCAAGAATACATGCCCGCAACAAGTCTTCCAGTATATGGTTCACCCTCTCAATCTGGCCATCTATTTGAGGATGATAAGCGGTGCTCAGATTTAACTTTGTTCCCAGCTTTTCTTGGAATGCTTCCCAGAATTTTCTAGCGAATATCGGATTATGATCATTAACAATGCTACTGGGTACTCCATGTAGTCTAACGATTTCTTTGTAATAAATTTTCGCCAGACATTGAGCTGTTCTAGTTGATCTGACATGAATAAAATTGGCAGACTTCGTGAAACGGTCTACGATCACCTAAATACTGTCATTACCTTTCCTGGTTCGGGGCAAGCCATCAATGAAATCCATGGAAATTTGATCCCACTTCCAGCTTGGAACCTCTAATGGTTGTAACAAGCCGGCAGGTTTTTGCTGATCACTCTTGACTTGCTGGTAAGTAGAACACCTGCTGATATATATGGAAATGTCTCTTTTCATAGATTTCCACCAGAACGTGCGCTTGAGACCGTGATACATCTTGCTCACCCCTGGATGAATACAAAGCTTGAATTTGTGACATTCATCCATTACTTCTCTTCTGAGCTCGGGGATATTCAGGACACAAATTCGCCCTAATAACCTCAGAACTCCCTTATTATCAATTTGAAAACTCGAGGGTTCGCCTTCCCGAACTATCTTACTAATTCTCTAAATAAATTCATCATCTTTCTGAAGATCAGATATTTTGTCAATCAATGAAGGTGTAATGATAAGATTGGCGATGACCGCATTCTTCCTGCTAAGTGCATCGGCTACAACATTGGCTTTCCCTAGAGTATACAAGATGTCCAGATCATAGGCCGTAAGAAATTCTAACCAACGTTGCTGCCTCAAATTCAAGTCCCTTTGGGTGAACAGATACTTTAAGGATTTATGATCTGTATATAATTCGAACTTCTCACCCAAAAGATAGTGCCTCCATATCTTTAAAGAAAACACGATGGCCATCAAATCAAGATCATGAATGGGGTATCTCTTCTCATGCGGCTTCAACTGACGGTTAGCATAAGCAACTACTTTGCCTCTTTGCATTAACACCACACCAATACCTTCAATGGAAGCATCAGTATAGACTGTCAAATCTTGATTACCATCAATAATGGTCAACACGGGAGCAATGGTCAACGTCAATTTCAGCTCTTGGAAAGCCGCCTCACACTCAGGTGTCCAATTAAACTTTGTATGCTTTTTGGTAAGTTTGGTCAATGGACATGATAACTTCAAAAAATATTTCATGAATTTCCGATAATAGCCAGCCAATCCTAGAAAACTTCTGACTTCTGTAGGAGTGCTAGGCTACTTCCAATCTTAGATGGCGGTGATCTTACTTGGATCCATCGAAATTCCTTCCTTCGATACTACATGACCGAGGAACTTCACTTCTTCTTACCAGAATATGCATTTAGAAAATTTGGCCATTAATACATTCTTTCTAAGAATTTCCAAAACTTGTTCCAAATGTTTCTCATGCTCGACAGTTGACTTAGAGAAGATTAAAATATCGTCAATGAAAACCAGCACAAATTATTTAAGACATCGCGGAATACTCTGTTCATTAAATCGACAAAGTAACAAGGAGCATTGCATAAGCCGAACGACATTACTAGCCACTCATAAAATATGTCTGGACCTCTGAAAGCTGTCAAAGGAACACATTCTTTGGCAATACGCAGCTGATGGAAGCTTATAGCTAGGTCCATTCTAGAAAATACTTTTGCTCCATTCAAACGATCCAATAAATCATCTATACAGGGCAGTGGATATTTATTCTTGAGTGTCTGCTTATTTAAATCTCGGTAATCCACACACAGTCTGAGAGTACCGTATGACTTTGGAACAAACACTACTGCTGCACCCCAATTTGAAAAGCTAGGCTTGATTAGACCCTTCCATAAAAGCTGCTTAGTATGATTACCCAATTCTTCTTTCTCTTTCCATGTCATTCTTCGAATAGGGTGCACCACTGGCCTTGCATTCGGAACTAGGTCGATCCTGAAGTCAATTTCTCTTCGCGGAGGTAAGCTATCCACTTCCTCAAACACATCCGCATAATTTTTGACGATAGGAATATTCTCGATAGTAGTGGGAGAAACCACAAGAGAAGCTCAAAATTCTTTTCTATCTGAATCTGAGCCTACACAGGGTATAACAATATTTGCGAGCTTCATTTTAACTTTTACAACTCTTTCTGCACATTTAACTTCAACTTCATATCTGGTTAACTCGTCCAGCCCCAGAATAATATCGAACTTGAAAAAATCCATAACGATCAGATTAAAAGTGAACAGGTAAGAAGAATAAGAGACAGGCACTCTACAATACAAACCAAGAACCAGGGAACTCCCTATCGGATTATGAACCCTAATCGATTCTTTAAGGTCTCTCACTTTTAAATTCAACTTCTTAACCACATTACTGAAAAGAAAGCTTTGTGAAGTGCCCGTATCAAACAATACTTTAACCGGAATATTATTAACAGTAAGAGTGCCTTCCAAAACATCTGACCTTTCCTGACTAGCTGCGGATGCTGAGCTTCTGCCACTTTATTGAATTAAGCCACTTTGGTCGCTTTCAAAAGTGGGCAATCTTGCTTTACATGACCAGTCTGATGGCAAAGATTGGATTCTCTATTCTTTTGAAACTTTTTATTGGATTTAAACCCATCATTCTTTCATTTCTTCGAAGATTTGCAATTTATCGGCAAATGTCCTTGCCTATTGCAGTTAGAGCATGTGGCAGTCGTTAATGGTTCTTTCTTAGATCTTGCCATTTTCTTATTGGCTTTAGGCTTCTTGCCGACCTCTGGCTTTGTACTTGCCTCAGGGCTATCAGTTTCAAACTTCCTTTTGCTGCTAGAATTTCTTTCCTCTTCATCTTCCAAACCATGTTGCTCATCAATATACTCATAGCGATAAGCCATTTGTATCATCTCAGAAAATGGAAGATTCACATGAGCAAGTATTCTACCTTCGTATTTCTTTTGAAGTCCTTTGATAAATCTCAGATTCTTCCTTATAGGATCTCGAATTAGTTCTGAGGCAAAGCGAGAAAGTTCATTGAATTAATTCTAATACTCCCGAATGGTTATATCTCCTTGTTTCAGATTATAAAACTCATCATATAGTCGCTCAGTTGCTTCTGGAGAAATAATTTTTTCTGCGAATATTTCTTTAAATCTATCCCAGGTAATACTACCTTCTGGATTTTCTTCAGTAACAGTTTCCCACTATTTAAAGCTTCGCCTTTGAGTGCCCAAGATGCTATTAATCTCTTCTGATCATCTCTCAACTTTAAGCCTTCAAAAATTCTCTCAGAAGAACGCATCCATGCTTGTGTTTCAATAACGGACTCTTTGCCAGAGAATGGTACCCCACCCAGATTTCGATACTTCTTTACTAGAGCTTCTAGACCCGGTTCTAGTTATGGGAGCACGACTAGCTCATTAGATTGCTGAACCATAGAACTACTTCTTCTGTTTCTGCCACTCATTTTCTACTATGTCTGCAAATAGCAGACAAAGAGTCAGGCCAACAGAAAAGATATTGTAACTTGTAGAGACATATATTTAAGTGTAAATTAATCTATTGGGGTGAATTTTATTCTGCTATACTCATTCTAGGACATTACTAGTCCTATTTATGATGAGTTACTCGTTTTAGAATTCTGTTGATTCTACTTCTGACGAGTTTTTTAATATGTTATATTACGGGGCTAAGTTTAACCATTAGCTCTAATACCAACTGTGATAACCCCAAAGTCCGGTTGTCCGAAAGCAAGGATAATCATTAGAATATAACACATAAACAATAACAGCAGAACAAAAGTATAGAATTACAGCAGATAATGTGCATCAAGTTACACTGGGAATAATATATCATCAGAGATACACAGCATAATAGGATCATACTTAGTACAAAATACAGTTTTCAACTTAATATAAAATTTATACAGCGGAATCAAACATAATATACTAAATGAAGTCTGAACAACATAATAGAAATGGTAGAATCCATCTTCAGCTCCATAGCTATCCAGAATGGTTCTGCTAAAACCTGAATACAAGGCTACTCGTATAGAAAAGAGGAAACCCGAGTTTGCAAAGTGAAATAAACTACGAGTCAGTCATGGGACTGGTATGAGAAATCTTATATAACCTATTTAATAATAAGGCTAATCACAGGACCACGCCGCTAACACGGAACGGGTTTACTCCATTGGATTGCCAGTGCATGAAATAAAGTAATCGCTAAACAACGTAATGCTTTTTAGAAAAATGAAACCATTATAAGACTCAAGTCCCATCACACAATGCAATGCAAACTGGAGGATAGAGTTTTACCTTATAATAGTCAAAAATGCTTGATACGATAAAATGAATTTGATATTATTGTTAGTGTATATATGTTTCAAAAACATTTCAATCATAATGTATCAATCATAGACGACATAGCTACCATATACTATGTCGCCGTACTAGTTTTACAATCAAAACTGCATGGTGTCGTATTGGAAGTTAGATATCCAACATGAACCAAGGCAAGGGATAGTTCTTACCGAATTCGAGACTCTCTAGCCCGAGCCTCAGGATATAGCCGCAACTTCACCTAGGAGCAGCAAGGCCTGTCCACAAATACTTTAGTGGATTAGTTATTCTTGAACAATACGTTTCCCCTCCCTATGGGGCGTAAATATAGAGCCACTAGGGACTCAAATATGAGATGCCTCATTCCATCATCCACATAAGTAAAAATGTCTGGGCTCCATACCATGACACCACTTCTAGCTAGAAAGAAACGCATGTCCTCCTTGCCATCCTCTCCCGTTTTTGGTTCATATCGGGGTGTGAGGCTCGCGAAGTAACGTTAAACACAAAGCTATGCTAATTAAAGCTGTGCTTTGGTCATCAACCACAAGGCTCTTCTTTTCAACAATAAGCCTTGATCATTTGCATCTTGGCATGCCACACTGACAATTCACACCAGGCGACTGATGTCTACCAATATATAACCTCTGAGCTCGTACATCTCAGAGAATGGTGTTAAGCAAGAGAATAAATTCTTTGCTACCAAGCAGATATATATTTAGTAGAAATCGATCAGCGCAGAATAAAATCCAGTGTCAGACATACATCCATTTACAAGTCTGTTCTAGGTCTGAACGAAACCGGGGACACTTTATTCCTCGTTCCATATGTCCAATACAGAAGAGAGGCTCTCACATATCCGGACAATCAACAAGTACGTCCAGACAACTACCACTATAACCCCTTCCTGTGAGCTAACCAATCCAGGGCATCAGTAGTCATCCATTCGATGTGAAGATCTTCAGTCTTCAACCACCGTCTTCAATACCGTCTTCAATATCTTCGACTTCCAATCATCGTATAATTATTTAAAATGAGATTTAACTCGGCCTTTTCAAATAATTCACAAATATATATAATTCAAATCAATTCTTTTCATTCCATATCATTTATAATATTTTATAATGATTTGTCGCTATTTTTATTTATATAAAAATAGTCATTTTTAATTAAACGACGCTTTAGGTCATTACACGTCCCTGGCGCTGTTTTCATCAAAATTTGACTTACACATTTATCAAAATCTAACCGTTGGATCTTAGAAAATTTTATATCGTTGGAAAGATCTTTCCAAATCAGACCCAACGGTTCCAGTTTTGGGAAGATCCGACGGTCGGATCTCTTGGTATAATCATTTAAAGTTACTATTCCAAATTGCGAACTACAGCGGCGCGATTCATTTTATTTTAATATATATATATATATATATATAAATTAATCCGTTCTATGATTTCAACACCATTTATTCTTTAAATAATTCTATACACTTCATACATATGTTAAAAAGAATATTTTATCTAATTAAAATAGATTTTTAACAATGGTTCTTTTTAAAGACTCATTCATACATTAAAAATATAGTTTTTAATGTTGACATATTTCCATCAAACAAGAATATTTTTTAATGATTCACTTTTATTCATTTTATGAATCCTACTTTACAGTAAAAATGTAATCTTTTGTGTTAAGACATTTTGTCACCTTTGAATCTTTTTAATGATTCACTGTTACATTAAAAATGTAATCTTTAATATAAAAACAACTTTATTAACTTGAATCTTTTAATATCATACATACATTAAAATGTAAATTTTAATGTAAACACCATTTTATTTACTTTTTTATTTAAACAAAGGTTCATTTTTCATAATTTCTCATTTACACTAAAAATATAACTTTTATTGTTTAATTTTTTATTTAAACAAATGAATTATTTTCATGTACAGTAAAAATGTAAATTCTCATGTTAACATAATTTTGTCAAAACAAGCCTCTTTAAATGAATCATATTTCATTTACATTGAAAATGTAAACTTCTCATGTTAACATAATTTTATCAAAACAAGTCTCTTTAAATGAATCATATTTCATTTACAATGAAAATTTAAACTTCTCATGTTAACATAGTTTTATCAAAACAAGCCTCTTTAAATGAATCATATTTCATTTACAATGAAAATGTAAACTTCTCATGTTAACATAATTTTATCAAAACAAGCCTCTTTAAATGAATCATATTTCATTTACAATGAAAACTTCTCATGTTAACATAATTTTATCAAAACAAGCCTCTTTAAATGAATCAAATTCATTTACAATGAAAATGTAAACTTCTCATGTTAACATAATTTTGTCAAAACAATGGATCTTTTATAATGATTCCTTTACAATAAAAATGTAATCTATTTATATTACATAAAAATGTAATCTTTTTATATTACATAAATGTAATCTTTTTATTCTTACATAAAAATGTAATCTTTTTATATTACATAAAAATGTAATCTTTTTATTCTTACATAAAAATGTAATCTTTTTATATTACATAAAAATGTAATCTTTTTATAATACAAAAAAATGTAATCTTTTTAATCTTACATAAAAATATAATCTTTTTATATTACATAAAAATGTAATCTTTTTATATTACATAAAAATGTAATATTTTTATGTAATCCATATTTTTTTCTTTCAACAAATGATCATTTTTACTTTGCAATAAAAAATGTGAATTTATTGTTAAATAATCTTCATTTTAAATGATGATCATATTGATTTTATTTTTACAAAAAAATGTGAATTTTTATTGTAAACAAATTTTCATTTCAAATAAATGAATATTTTTAATCTTTTCTTATGTAAATAAAATGTGAATTTTTATTGTAAACAAATTTTCATTTCAAATAAATGAATATTTTTAATCTTTTCTTTTATACAATAAAATGAAAAAAAAATATGTAAATTTCAATGTAAAAACATTTTTATTTACAATGCTCATTTCTAATGGTTCATTAACATTAAAAATGTAAATTTCAATATATAAACATTTTTATTTAGCAATGCTCATTTTTAATGGTTCATTAACATTAAAAATGTAAATTTATTGTTAAACAGTTTTCATTCTATATGATGATCATTTCTAATTTTATATATACAATAAAAATATAATTTTTATTATTCAAACAATTTTATATCATAACATGAATATTTCACAACACATAAATATTTCATAAAATTTCGGTAGCATAACGGCAGGGTAATTAAAAATCGGCATCGTCCCTATTATGGCTCCTCGCGCTAACCTAGGCCTTGCGGCGATACAAGGGTTTCATTTCCTAATACATTTTTTATACAATCTATTTTCACGGTATCAACCAATTTCGTTTCAACCACAATCGATTACCAAAAATCAACCAATTTCACATCACAGAACAATCAAGTCGTCCATGGTCTGTGGACGACGGTGTCCGGAGTTTCTAAACTCCGTCTGTGACCTAAAATAATTTTTATTTATTTATTTATTTCGGATTCAGAAATCTCACTTTGCTTTTTATTCCTTCTAAAATGGTAGAAAGCTCCAAAAATTCTCCGGTCTCTTTTAGAATGTCGTGTATGATGCCACGAGTCCAATGTCTCATGTTTCATCGAATTTTGTTATTGTATGAAAAAGATACGATTTTTATAATTAAATCGACCTTTGCAATGCTCTTAAGCGCTATAAATAGTTAAAAATATACCAGTCGTGACCTTTCAGTTTTGACTCCAATCTAGGTTTTGAAATTGCATTAGATCTGTTGTGTTTGAAGACGATCGGTTCTTGCCACGGTGAGGGGCTTCGCGTGGCGCGCCTGGGGGTCCCACCACGATGAACTCAGTGGCACGGTGGAGGCGTAGTTCATCGTTAAACGGCGTGACTTCAAGAGGCCGGTTCGCTTCCAATTCTCAATGATAGGGGACGAGACTGGTATGAGAGTGAAGCTCTCGAGATTTTCTACATAATTCCCTAAAGGAGGCTTGAATTTTGTTGAAAGGTTTGAGAGCAATCGGAGAAGGAAGAATGGAGCTCTTCCCATTGTTGAAAAGTAAAGGAGGGGCGGCGAGATAAAAGAAACAGGGTTATATAGAATACGTGTATTTATACGTATTTTTATTTTTATTTTATTTATTTAATTCCATTTAATTTCAATATAGTTCATGTATCGTTCCGAACTCCAAATCAAACCCAACGACTGTCGCCCCCTGCTAAATACCCCCATTCCGGACACAATGGAATATGTTTCGTAAGCCCATTCGACTGTTTCAGTCAGTTATTCTCAAAATTAAAATATAAAACATTCAATATTGGATTTGAACGTACATTTTAATTTGCCGGGACCACATACTGACTCCAAAAATTCCCGCTATGTTTTGACGATATGGTCCTAACAAAATTAATTTAATTGAATTTGGAGACCGTTTGAAAAATGATCATTTTCTGGTTGATCCAAATTGACTGAAATTGACAAAACACGTTTTGATTTACCAGGCTCACATATTAATTCCAAAAATTATGAAAATTGGAATCTAGCAATAATTTGACATTATGGATCCAACCAAAGTGGTTTCGTCGAAAACGAAGGTCGTTTGTAAAATGGCTATTTATACGGGCTATATATTATATTAAATTCCACGACGACTATTCTGAATATTTAACTGGCCATAGCTTTTTATTCCCGCTATGAAATTTCAATTTTTCAGATCCGTTGGAAAGATATTATTAAACAGATTTAAATATTTTTGGTTTTTCTGAAATCCGATTTATTTTGAATCCTGTACATTCAGTCAAAGTTCAAATTCAAAATTTCAAACTGTCGCGTTATTTCTAACCCCTTTTAAAATTAAAATAAATATATTTGTTCTGACTTCGATTTAAATAAATTTCTAATCATTATTATTTAAAATAAATTATTTTAACTATTCAAAATTCAATAAAATAGCCAAAATAAAATTTTTAAATTGGTTCTGATTTTCCGGGTTGTTACAGGTCTTACTATTACGCTTTCTTTCAAAGGATTTTCAAAGTTAAACAATATGGCTGGAGTTTACTCACACCAGTCCCATGACTGACCCATAGTTTATTTTGTTTGTTTCCCTTAAACTCTTGGGTGCCCAAATTTGTACGGGCAGTTGAGTGTATCAGGATTTTACAAATACACTTGGAGGAGCATGAAGCCGGAGGCTTCACCGTTAGTTATTTAGAGTTATTTCTACTACAATGTATATGTATTATACTCTGATATGGTATGTATATATAATATAAGTTTGTATTTCAAAGTTATGATATATGATATTATATTTTGTTCAATCCGCCGTGAGATTCTGATGTTTTCTTTGTTGTATCTTCCATTTGTTTCTATTTCTTTAACCCTAATGACTCGTAATTCTATGTTATATAAGTTGGGCATGTGTGGTATTTAGTCAACTCAGGTAGTACGGATTTGCGGGTTGTTACAGTTGGTATTAGAGCTTAGGTTGAGCGAACATGTAGGCTTTGGTAAGGGTTTACTCATTAGAGATAAGGTCAGTAGCACCCTAGAATGAGTTGAGTGTATATATACAAGAGAGCGTATTTGTAAGTTGATATAAAAATTGTTTTATATTGTGTTTATTGGTTTGCGAAGTGGTTTATGAATACTGGTCGATATAAGAAGTACAACTGTATTGATAGGTGTTTCTAAACACTTGAGCATGGTAATTCGACACAGTCTGTTTTAAAAGCAGGGTAAATGAAATAATTTTATCCAAAATTATATTTTTATATAAAAGTGAATAATTTTCTAAAATTATTTATATATGGATGAGTTGGTTGTTATTATGAGATTGAAAAAATTAAAATGGCTATATATAATCAAATAAGATTTGTATATGAATAATAAAATGACATTAAAATTGGATTGAAACCACTAATTACAATGTAAATCCCGGAAAAGTTGGGAAATATTTTTCCAAAATATTCCATAATAATATAGTCTTGTTTTGGAATTATTTTTGAGTAAAATTAGTTTTAATGGATTTTTGAAAATGATAAAGCACTGAATTCACTTCGGACACTGGAAAATAATTCTGATGGTGAAGCGCGCCATCATCGACGTTCATTTTCGAGTTTATAAGTGATGGATTACTACCTTAAAGATGTTTGTGATGAAAATTGGTTGGAAGAAACCAAGTTGTTTGAAAAATTCCAATGTTTGAATTTGAGATGATTATAAATATATTTATATGATTTCGTAAGATTTAAAATAAACACTGGGTATTTGAATTCTGGAATTTAACTTAAGCAAGCTAAATGAATTAAGATGAATAAATCGATATGGAATTAAATTGAAATGGTCTTTTGAAAAGTCAATGGGCCTGTAGCATTTCTTCTACCTTAGTAATTTTGGGACAAAATTCTTTTAAGGCGAAAGGAATGTAACGTCCCGGATTTTAAGCTATTTTATAATAAACATTTGAATTTATTTTAAATGTTGAATTGGATATATAAATGGATTTCTTATTAAATTTATAGATTTAACATCGAATATATTTAATTATTGTAATAGTAATAATTGAATTCACAGTTAAAATCTGAATCTAAACAATTCAGTCGATTAATATAAATTTTGTGTTGGATTAAAACGATAATAATAATTTATTATCAATGAAATTAATTTTTTAAAATCAATTTATATTTTAAATAGAATTTAATTTAAATTGTTAATTTAAGCTGTTATCTCTTCTATACAGTTAAATTAATTTCCAGAATTAGTTCCGTGGAGTTTAAAATAACGATATAATCTAAGAGCGTCGATCGCTACGGTTGAATAGCGGTTCAGGACTTTGAATTGAGAGGCCATGAGATATTTTAGTTATTTAATTCAAAAAATCAAATCAAAATAAAAACACATCATTCCAGTCACCCTAAGAATTTAACAAAGCCGACCTAATGTTTCAAATTGCGTAGCTTCCTTTCTCGAGCTGTAGGAATTGCCTACTTTCTTTTCCAACATGGGAAAAGCAAGATTTTGATGGCGTTGTACATTTTGTTCCGCTTCACGGCTATATAACCCGGACATCGCCTTCGTTATTCCCATTCTCCAAAACTAACAGAGCAATTTCATTTTCCCTTTCTATTTCCTTCTCCAGTCACGAACAATTTCAAATCCTCTGTATTAAATAAAAACCGAATTCAATACAAGATGAGATCAGGCATCGCAAAGGGAAAGGATGCGTGACGTTGGGAAATGCGATGCGCGACGTTTGTACAGCAAGTTAGAGTTCACCCTCTCGCGAATTATGGAGGCAGAATTGGGGATATGTCGAGAGTGGCATGGGTTCATCAACGATTGGAGTGGGATTAGGTTATCTCGATGATTGCTGGAGTATAGCAGTGGGAAGTCGCGATTTCTGAAAGTATGATTGTCAGAGTTTGGTGCGCTTTCGGTTGGAATTGGATCGCACCTATGCTGAAAGGGATTGAGGTGATTTTGTGATGTTCATCGTGTGAAGGAGGGGTATTGACTCAAATGATGGGGGATACAGAGTTTGATCCTAGAGAAGCTATGATGAGGACAAGTATACAGGGAGCCGATTATTTGAAGTGACGATGTAGTTAGGCTAGGAGATGTTGATGAGGTCGTTGGGTTGTTTCAAGACATGAAGGAGTTAGGGAAGTATGAAGCAGGGACCGTGGGTTTGGGGTTCTAGCAGTAGAGAAGGTAAAGCAGCAAACACATTTGATAGGGGTCGTTAGCGTGAGCCTGGGAAGTCCAGGAAGTTGCTGTCGAGAAAAAGCAATTCTGGTTTGGGGTGTTGTTGTGGTTGTAGAGAAGGAAGTGAGTTTGAACTATATAGGATAATTCGAGAATGGACTTCATAGTTGATCAAAAAATTTGCGAGGCGTTAAGGTATATGTTTTTAAGAAATTTAACGTACATTGAAAGTTTATTTATTTATTTTAGTAGTTGGTTAAATTAGTAATAGCTTAATTTGTTAAATGAAAATAAATAATCATTTAATCGTTAACTTAATTCTTGTCTAAATAGATTCATTCAAGTTGATTCATATCTGTGACATTACGGAATTAAACTGGATATTCTATAAAGAAAGATGAAGGTGAGTAAATCTCACTCAGAAGTTTATTTTAAATTTATTTTTAATCGTTAAAAATAAATTGTTGACTGTTTGGATGCATGAACGGGTTGTTGAATTATTAGGGTTATCATATATATTATTAGTTATATTTAGATATGGTGGTTAAATATATATATATATAGTATTGGTGATTAGATATTTTTCGCAGTACTATTAACAGATGCCCCCAGTATCATTAGCGGATGACCCTATCGCCCCACGATATATGAGAGGATGACCTTCTATATAGCGATATCCTGTCTTGAAGCAGGATTGGTATTATTTATGTTGTCTGACATCTGTGGATGCAGGAAAACAGGTTAGAGGAATTCAGCTGGATTCCTCAAATTTATTTACTGTTGTTTACATATTTATATGTGTATGTGATGTGTGAATTGAATGGATGATATGTGTGTTTGGATATTATAATATCATTGGCCTTACATATTGATATTTAAAAATATCATAAAAAGTGAATTTGGGTTTTAAAAGGGAAATTTATTTTTTCGAAATATAATTGAATTTCGGAGTTGGCTAGAAAAAATATTAGCTTTTTTTTAATATTAAAAACAAGTAGTTGTACTTATAAACGATGTCTATAAATTATCATCGAATAATTTAGAATGTAAATTCAAGAATGATTTTTTTTTAAAAAAAGGGAAACATTATTTTCTGAAACGGAAATTTGATTTCAAATGAAATTGTGAATCGAAAACTTGCTTTTAATATTTAAAACAAGAAGCAAGTTTATAAACAATATTTTTTTTAAATAAAGAAAAAACTATAGTTGGATAAATTGAAATTCTAATTCAAGTATAAACTTAAAAAGCGATTTGGAATCATTTCGATTCCGATGTTTGGAATGTAAACTGAATTCAAATAAATCCATAAGGATTTATGATTTGGATTTCAACTACGTCGAATTTATAAAAAATAAACTATTTCTAGAAGGAATAACTGAAATTGTACTAATTAGGAGCTATAACCTAAATTGAATATGAAATTGATTCTATGTTTATACATATATATGTTAAAATTATAAAATATCTCCAGATGTAGAATAAAAAGGGAAAATTACTTTCTGTAGGGTAGAATTTGGATTTCAAATGAATTTTGAGATGGAAAACTTGTTTTAAATTATAAAACAAGTTACTTTACAAATGATATTTATTATCGTTGGATAATTTGGAAGTTAGTTTCAAATGTAATTTAAATTGGAAATTTGTTTTAAGATATAAAATAAGGAAGTTTATTTATAAACTATGTTTATAAACAAAATGAATAAATTCTCATTGAATAAATTGGAAATGGATTCTTTTCCAAATTTAAGAAATGGCATTTAAAAATCATCCTTTTAAATGAGATAGAAGAGATGATTTTTATGATAAGTAATGTCAGCTTGGTATTACAAACTCTTATTTGTCTCAAGATAAGAACGTTGTCGATCAAGGTCTGAGAGGTAATTAAAATACCGCAACTTGAACGACTTCACTATTATAAAGAGATGATATTAGTTTGTAATGGTAAGGGATGTTGAATCAATCAAGTATTTGCATAAAAGAAATTTATAATTGAAATTTGATGATATTGATATTTTATAAATAATCTAATTCCATGTGAATTAGACTTGAATATAGAAATTTGAGTTTTGAATTAATTCATAACTAAGTTATGGACATGGAATAAAATAATCAACGAGTTTGAGAAATCGTGATTGTTAAGTTAGATTTGGATAATGGGTTTATTTTAAGTGGAATTGAAATTTATTTACTAAATGAAGTTTAACATTATATTTAAATTATAAATAAAACAAACTCGCCGCAGTGCGGTAGTTCATAATTTGGCGTTTTGAACTTCAATTGAGTATATGTAACCCAATATGAGTCGGAATTTGATGAAACAAGAAACGCCTGGATCTAATGAATAATAATTTTCTAATGGAAGAGAGAAATCTGGATTTCGCCGTATAGATGTTGAGATGTATCAAAATCAAATTTTCATAAAAATAGCGCCATAATCGTTTTAAAACAGTAATGGTTTATTTAAATAAATAAAAGGATTTTTAGTGAATAAAAATCCAAATTTCCATTAGTAAAATTTGAATTTGAGCTATAAATTAAATATGAACTCAAGTCGAGTAAATGGATCGATTTTTGGAATAAAAATCAAATTCTTAATTATCGAATGTGGTTAACTCATTTCAAAAGGAATTAGTTAATAGAGTTTTGATTCGCACTTAACTTAATTTTAGTGAATTGGATTTGTTAATCAAGATTGGACATTTGAATATAAAACTCAGATTATAATTTGGAAGCGAGCAATTAGATTGGGTTTGAATTGCATTATTTATCGAATGGAAAGAAAAAATGATAGAATTGATTTGAAATAAATTCGAAGTGGACGTGTATATGTTAACAGGTATTTGATGAAGAGTAGGAATAGAATTTGAAGGTTACAATTTAAGTGCTCGATAAAAAGGTACATGTTTCAATTTCCATATGAGATTTTATGAGTTTATAGGACAAGCCGCTTGGCTTTTTGATTTTCTTTTTGAATGGAAAGGGCCTAGAGAGACGAGTTAGGGTTTGAGCTATTGACTGGTACAAAAGAGGTCCTGGTGAAATTTCCCGAAAATTTAAGGAGTGAGAATATTTTAAAGAAATTTGGATTGCCAGAAATCAATATATATCGATATATATAGAATTAGATAAACTTAGAATAGAATATTAATTAAAAAGGGCCAGAGTTTGTTTGATCAATGTTTGTTTTCCTTTGACAGTTAAATCACCAACTTTCAAAGACTTTTTGACCATCGTAGTCAATACGGAGAGACCGGTTGGATTTGTTATTCGAAAACCATTCCACACAGGCATAGGTGCTGCTAATTAGATTATGCTGAAGATAATTGAAGATGTAGTAAATTGTAAGGGTTGTTTTGCTTGTTTGGTCCCAGAACAACTTGTATGGACGAATGTCTGTATTCCTAACGGATTACATAAGACGATCTTTCCAAGGCATTACTCTGGTGGCGGAGGAATTCGTTCCTCTTAGCTTTTATACCCGTAATATTTTTTGAGAAGATCAAACAGTGATTTGACAGGTTTGATGATGTGGCATGCAAAGTGAATGGTGACCAAATGTTCTGAAAGATAAACGTAGCCTCAAGCCTCACAACTAGGAAATGACAAAAATCGAGCAGGCAACATGGCTGGTTGGGTCATATCCAAGCAGGGTACAATTGTTGATCTAGAGAAAAATTCAATTATTTGTTCTTCTTTCGATTTTGTATCTTACGGATTACGGTTGAACAGCCGACAACCGTGGGTGACAATATATTCGCTACACTCAAGTTAAATGAGTGGACGGTCATGTGTGGCTGGGTTGCAAGATATTCTTGCTGAACCCCAGTGTATCCCCTCTAGAGTACACCGATCGAGAGGTTGTCCCATACCTAATCATAGTTGGAATCCAATCTCCAATTAGCACCCTGCGGTTTTTGATTTTATACTATGTATGTAGAGAGAGTGAGATACAAGCATTCTACTATTTGGTTATTTATTTGATTAGACACTATTATAATATCACTGGAATTTGATATCAAAAACGGTTTTGTTATAGTAAGGTAACAACCGCCTGTGTTATGTGTGGACTGGTCTTACTATTACCCATTCTTTCAAAGGATTTTTCAAAGTTAAACAATATGGTTGGAGTTTACTCACAACAGTCCCATAACTGACCTAGAGTTTTTTTTCCCTAAACTCTTGGGTGCCCAAATTTGTACGGGCAATCAAGTGTTTCAGGATTTTGCAGATACACTTGGAGGAGCATGAAGTAAGAGGCTTCACCGTTAGTTATTTAGAGTTATTTCCGATGCGATGAATATGTATTGTACTCTTATATGGTATGTATATGCAATGCAGATTTGTATTTCAAAGTTATGATATATGATATTATATTTTTTTCAGTCCGCTGTGAGATTCTAATGTTTTCTTTGTTGTATCTTCCATCTGTTTCTATTTCTTTAACTCTAATGACTCATAATTCTGTGTTATTTGAGTTGGGCGTGTGTGGTATTTAGTCAACTCAGGTAGTACAGATTTGTGGGCCGTTATAAAAAGTGTATAGGTGGATCTTAAGGCAATGAAGGTAAGAAGGGTCAATAGAGGCGAAAAGGATAGTATCATCAGCAAATTGAAGATTGGAGATCATCTGGTCAGATATCGTATGCTTAATGCCTGTAAGAAGGTGATTGCTGATAGTTAATTTGATCATCCGGTTGAAAGCATCTGCGATGAGGACTAATATGAGAGGCGAGAGCAGATCTCCTTGCCTAAGACCACGCGAGGATTTGAAAAGGTTCCCAATATCTCCATTGACACAAATGGAGGAACAACTAGTTTGAAGTATACAGCAACTCCAGTCATACCATCTAGGATAAAAATCCATATTGGCCATTAGCTAAAGGATAAAGTTCCAATTTATAGAGTCAAACGCTTTTGAGAAGTCTAGTTTTAAGGAGGACAAGAGGAGTAAAGGTGGATTGGAAATAGTAACTACTGAGTAGCAGCTACACATTCTAAAATGTTTCTGCCCAAAACAAAGGCAGATTGCTCAGTACCAACCAGTGATGAGATAATCGATTGTAGTCTATTAGCAAGGATCTTTGGGATAATTTTATACGTGGTATTAAAGAGTCTAATTGGACGGAAAGATGAAATGGAGGTTGAACCCATTGTCTTAGGAAGGAGCACCACATTTGTGTAATTCAATCTTGAAATGGTCATTGGATCTTCCTTAAATGCATTACACATGGCAATAATATCATGCTTAATGGTGGGCCAAAACTTCTTAAAGAGGAATGGACCAAATCTATCTAGGCTTGGAGATTTATCATCTGTCATGCGCTTCGGGGAATTCCATATTTCATCCTTGGAGAACAGATGGTCTAATTGTAGCTGGGCGGGTTAGGGTATAGGAGATGCCAATCACTGTCAAGGAGGGTAGGGGAGTGTTTGCCAAGAAAGTTACGATAGTACTTGGTAAAGAGACGGAGAATGTCGGATTGGTTAGAATAATGGGTATTACTGTGCTAAATCTCGGAAATAAACAAGGATCGTCGTCTACCATTGGCCATATGGTGAAAGTATGATTTATTCTTATTACCTTCCTCAATCCATTTCGCTTTGGAATGCTGTTTCCAACCAATTTCCTCTTATTTGATAAGTTTGTCCAATTCTTCCTCTAAGTCTTTGAGTTCTCTAAGCTCAACTGTCGTTAAAGGATGGGATTCCTCAAGAATATTTAATTTCAAAATATCATCTTGTATTGCTTCCATCCTTGTTCTAAGACTGCCCTCAGATGTTCTTAGCTCATGGATGATTTAATTTTCTTAGAGATTTGAGTTTCAGGACCCCTCTTTAAGTAGCGGATTGACTCTGGGTTGGTTGGGACCAGGGCAGTTTAATGTAGTCTTCAAAATTAGGTTCAAGCAGCCACAAGCGTTCAAATCTAAAGGGATGTTTGGAAGTGGAAAGGGAGCCGGAATCAAGGAGGAGGGGACAGTGATCGGAGATGGTCGTGGCTAGACTGTTGACCAAAGAAAACGGATGGAGGTCCTCCCATGCCAAGTTGAAAAGGAAACGGTCGAGCTTTGCAAGCGATGGGTTTGGTCTTCTGCTTGACCATGTGAAAAGATGGTTGCTGATCGGAGGATCAATGAGGGAGCATGCATTAACAAAAGAGTTTAAGGATAGCGCATCATGGGAAAGTTGACCGTGATATCTTTCTAACGTGGTCCTTGTAGTGTTAAAATGTCCATATATTACCCATGGGCCATTAACCTGAGACATAAAATCAATGCAACTTTGTCATAAAGCAGATCTATCATTAATGTCTTGCGGACCGTAGACATTGATGATGAAATATACGGTATTAGAAGGGAGATGTTTAAGGGATACGTGTAAGACAGAGGGGGGATGGAAAGATTGTTAATGAGCCCAGATGGATTCATTCCATGCAGTAATGATACCACCTTTAGATCTGTCATCCCATTTATCTGATTAATCTAGAATTGAGATCACTAATTTTTTTCTTGAAGGAGAAGAATGTCTATTCTATGAGGGGATAGGATAAGGTTAATCGAGTGACTTTTAGGTGGGTCACCCAGACCACGTACATTCCATGTGACGATCTTTATTAAAGGGGGTTTGAACGCTCGAATTCAAGTGTTTGCACGATGTAGTAGTGTTCATCACGCAAATTAACTCCCATGTAACGTGTATTCAGGCTTTTATTCTCGGATGAAAAGAGTGTCGGTTCAAAGGATGTACTTGAGGTTCCTGGGAAGGATTTGGCTTTGCTGTTTCTGGAGCTGCGTCTGACCAATGTCCGTGTTAGTCTAGGCTCCGTTGATCTGGCTACTGGAGTGCCTGGTGAATCGGGTTGCGGTGGTGGCACATGTTCTTCTTGGAAGTCATAATTATGCATGAGCTGTTGTGGGGAATCAAGCCAATCTCTCCAACTTGCTTCTGGACCCATAACTTCAATAGAATTATCAAGTATAGCTTCTCTCAGGAAGGAAGGAGTGAGGTGAGAACGTGGCTCGTAACCCATGACATCAAAACGATCACTAGTATCTAGGTATTGCAAATCTTCATTGTATACCCTTTGGTCAAGAAAGTTCAACTCATTCTCCCCAAAGCCAAATAGAATTGTTTCTGATTTTCCAGTGTGATGTGAATGATCCCAACACTTTACTTTCAATATATGTTCTGAGTTATTGATATATGCTACAAAGGCAGTTTGGGAATCAAGCTCCGTGTACAAGTGCATTTTCAGAAATAAGTATCGATGGTCAATATAGGAGTGTTCACAACTGCCTGACTCCGTCACTCGACCCACAGTTTTCATGAATTCACTAATGGCTTCAAAATTATCTCTGAGAAATTCAGGGAAGCCCTCTATCCTAGCCCATTAAACAAGGTCCAGGTTTGGTCTCAGATCATCTTCATAGTCATAACAAGTGCGGACGATCAAAGAGCCACCAAAGCAACGTTTTGACTTGGTCAATGTACCCAATTGAATAGCTTGGGCATAGGCTGCATGAGTGGGAGCACAAAGAAGAAAGCATCTGTTAGAGAGGATCCATCCTGGCTAGTCATCTCACAGGAATTTACGAGCGAGTGCAGATTGTATAGTTTCAAGAGTCCAGTGGCCAGTGGCGATGGTGGCTATGAGGTATAGTGATTTGTCTTTCATTATATATATTTTTTGATGGAAAATGTTTAGGTTTAGGAGAATGACGTGGAGAAGATGTAATGCTTATTTTTGAAGCAGGTTGAGGTGATGAGTAATTAGTTGAGATTTGATTGAGGGACTCTGGGACCCACTTCACAGTATTTTGATGAGGAGAAGTTGGATGAGCTCTGTGTATATTTTCTTGGAACAATGCGTGCTTGTGTATCCCGAGAGATTGTAGTAATGGCATATTTTTAAATTCTTGCATTCTCTCGCCACGTGTCCTCTGTAAGCACATTTTAAGCAACGATTGTTCCTCTTTAGGTAATCAACGGTAATTTTGCATGATTTAAATTCTGGAAGGGTATTTCGTAAAGGTTTTGGTTTCGACGTTGTGGGATGAGGCGGAGATGGCGTGGCAACGACTTGGGCGTAAGAGCGGAGGGGAGAAGACGATGGATGAGGAGGTGGATGGGTAGGTTAAGGGCACAAGGACTGGCGAGAAAGGAGGATGGGATTCATCAGTGGAGGAGGAGCAGTCTTCATCGATGGAGGAGGAGTAGTGCAGGTTTAGGTTGGCAGGGCAGGAGAGTCTGGTATCGAGGAATACGAAAAAGATAGGTGGCGGAGGATTTGGGGTAGGAGTGAGAAGTAAGGCCGCCATAGTTGGTTTGTGGACTATTTTTGCTTTTTCGAACAAATCTTTTAATTAAAATTAATGGCTTTTTCCAAAACAAAGTTTTCAAAAGTGTAGTTTTCCAATTAATAATTAAATTGGAATTGAAAGGAAATTGATTTAGTGACAATCGAGATAGGTCTCCGTGGATGAAGAACTTTACTATTTATGGAATTTAAAAGGATTTATCATTATTCCGCATATAGTATTAGTCCTATATGGGAATTCATACCGATTATAAGCTGATATGATTTCTGTGAAGATTTCATTTGAAATGAAAGTATGATTTTGGGTTTATTGTGAGATATGTTTTAAATAACATTTGTTTTTAACCCATTTAAAGGAGAAGATGATTTCTCAAGATTAGTTGCAATGAAATCTTTATTTAAATTGAATATAAGATTTAAAGAAAGAAGTTGGAACTTGATAGTTTATCATTGAGTTGGGTGATCTTCAAGATGTTTGATGAAACAACCCAAACAATTCTGTAAAGGAAAGTCCGGATTGAATTGAGAACAAGGCAAATCAGAACATAAACAGAAGAACATTTGCTTATTACAAAAATTGCATCAGAGTACGAATACATCAAAGTACGAATAAATATTACACATTGGAAATGCAATATCAGAGATTTAAATTACACTTAAATAGCAGCGGAAAAATAATACGAAACACAACCGAAAGATATACACTAATACAGAGCTTTCCGGATATCGCTTCAGCTGTAAACCAGGATCCTGTGAATATAATATCTGCAAAACCAAAACTACTAGCTGTCTGTGTGGAAAATAAGGACACCCAGAGTTTAGGTTAAAACAATAAACTCCAGGTCAGTCATGGGACTGGTGTGAGAACTCAAAACAGTTATTAACTTTATTTTTTAAAGGTGGGGATATCATGGGACCATGCCATATAACACGGAACGGGTTTACTCCACATGAATCTTAGTTTTAGAATAAACAACGCAATGCTTTTTAGAAAAATGAAGCTAGAAAGAATAAGCAACATCCACATGATTAAAATGTCAGGGCTTGCAAAATGCTGACACCCCTCCTAGCTAGAAAGAAAAGCAATGCCCTCCCTGCTGTCCTCTCCCGTTTATGGTTCATACCGGGGTGTGAAGCTCGCAAAGTCACGCTATACACAAACCTGTGCTAATTAAAGCTGTACTTTGATCATCATCCATAAGACTATGCTTTTCAACAAAATCCTTGATCATTTGCATCTTGGCATGCCACATTATCAATCCATACCATTGATTCCTGCCAATATGTAACCTTTAAGCTCATACGTCTTAGAGAAGGGTGTTAAGTAAGAGAATAAATTCTCCGCCACCAAATAGATATAGATTTAGAAGAAATCAACGAATACAGCATAAAGGACTACAACGTCAGACATACTATCCATTTACAAGTCCGTTTTGGGTCTGAACGAAACCGTAGGCACCTTATCCCTCGTCCAATACAGGAGAGAGGTCCTCACATATCCGTCGATCTCCAAGTACGTCTGGACAATCACCACTTATTACCTTGTCTTGGGTGTACGACCCAATCAAGACATCAGTAATCATCCAAACAATGTGAAGATCTCCAGTTTTCAACCACCGTCTTCATCTTTGACTCTTAATCATCGTAGAGATTATTCAGAATGGGTCAAACCCGGTCTTTCCGAATAATTCGCGTATTTTATAAACAAGTGCTATAAAACACATCATACGCCTCATTCCAATTCAGAATATTCTTTAAATAAAATATTCATATTATTAGGGAAGGTTCCCATTAATTTTATCAAAGATAAATCCTTTTAAATTTATTCTTTAATCTTCCTATGGATCTCATTTCAAAAGATTTTATTTTACCTTTTATCAAATCTAAACCAAATTAAGGTTTATTCACTAGTCGGGATTAACGAACCTTACCGAAGTAATCATTTATTATTTATTATCCCAATCCAAACCTATTCATCCTATGGAGAAAAATTGGTGGCACTCCATTTCTAACACCCGCTATGTTAACGGTAAATTTAATTACCATTTTCCATTCAAATCTAATTAAAGATTTAATTATCGTCTGGAGTAAAACTGGTGGTACTCCATTCTCGATCATTTCAAGAACTCAATAAATTTAATTATCTCTTTCGCATTTTAATCTAATTAAAGATTCATTAAAACTCTAGATTATTTTTAATGACAAAAATCATTACTTAATGATTATTCAAATTTAAGAAATTAATCTTATCTTCAAACTGGGTTAAAGAACAAATGTTATTTGGATAAACCCAAATTCATCTTTCACTAAATATGGAATCTTCACAGAAATCAGATCAATATATAATCGATATAACTTTCCGTATCAGACTAATAATATAAATGGAATAACGCCAAAGCCTTTTAAATTCCATATATAGTAACGGTCTTCATTCACAGAAGCTCATCTCGATTATTATTAAATCGAATTCCATCCAATTCCAGTTTAATATATTAAATTGGAAAACTTTAATTTGGAAAATTTCCATTTAAATCTTAATAAAAGATTTATAAATTCCAATTTATATTTTCACTATTAATTGGGTTAAAGAAAAAATATCGTTAAAAACACAGTTCACAATAAACCCAATTCACATTTCATTTTATTCTAATTACTAAATATAATTGGAAGCTCTAATAATCTTAATTAAAAGATTTATAAATTCCAAAATTATATTCTATTTAATTCCAATTAAATATTAATTGGGAAACTTCACTATATCTTATTTAAAAGATTTATTCTTTTCTAATCGGGGTTTAAGAACAATGTTATTAAAGACACAGTTTCACAACAACGCAAAATCCAATTTATTCTCTTTAATTCCTTTTAAATATTAATTAATTAGATTTTTATTCTAGTTAATAACTAGTTCATTTCGATAAAAATATATTTTTATCTTTTCAAATATGGGTTTTTTCATCCAAAAACTTTCCAAATCACTTATTATGATTTTACATAATTTTTCCATATTTTTAATAAATTTAATATCGCCCGTGCAGTCGGTTTGTCGGTTTCCAATATCGGCCACCGAACTGCATCCATAGCGACCTTTTTTGAGATTGATTTAGACATATTTCCATATCTATCCATTAGATTTCAAATCTTTTATATTCATTGGAAAGCTCTTTTCGATACGAACCCAATGGTTCCGGTTTTAGGAGAATCCAACGGTCGGATCTCCCGTTACATCCATTTGAAGTTAATGGTCGAAATTCATGAACAGTCGCGGCGCGTTCAGTTTAGGCTATTAAATATATATAATATATATTATATTGTATATATATTTCATCGATTTCCTTTAAAACATATTTTATAAATCGTTTATAAATTCGTTTTAAAACGATTTTAACTTCATTTTCAATTTTAAATCAAAATTGAATATTCTATATCTTTATCATATTAAAATGATAATATTTTCAAAATATTATATTTTTGAAATCTCCTCTTTTTGATGTTCATTATAAAATGAATCAAATCGATCAATAAACTTGTTCGGGTTAAAATGGCATTTCTATACTTAACTCGGCTTCATATTTTTATATTTGTGTGTCCATTCAAAGACGGACATCAGAATCATAATCTTATTCTTCACCGTATATTATTTTAGAATATTGTTTATTTTAAAATATTCTTTATTTTAAAATAATCTTTTACATTAAAGTGTTATTTACATAGAAATGTTCTTTAACATTAAAAATGTTTCTTTACAATTAAAAGTGATTCTTTTACATAAAATGTTTCCTTAACATTAAAAATGATTCTTTATATTATTTACATTAAAAATGTTTGATTACATTAAAATAATTCTTATATTTTGTTGATAATTCTATTTCAACAAAATGACTAAAAAGCGACAACTTCATTTTGTTAACAATTCTATTTTAACAAAATGAAATAAAATGATAACTTCATTTTATTTACAATAACCTAATTCAACAAAATTGACATTTTTGTTTTAATACAAATCTATTTAATGAAAATGTTAATTTTGTTTTGATACAAAACTATTTTACAAAAATGTTTTGTTTTGTTTTGACTATTCCATTTCAACAAAAAATGATATTTGGGTTTCAACTATTTTATTCCAACAAAAATGTAAATTTTGGTTCTAAAATGTCTTTTTAATAAAACATTATTTATTTCTGAATCGGAATGCGACTCAATCAATTACCATATAATTTCGATTATATGGATTTCATACATCGCATGTATGCACAATAATGATAAATAATCAACAAACAGTCGATTCACAACCATAGTGAAATTTACAACTGTGCAAGCATTAAGATAAATAAATAACGCTCATCACAGGTTGTCAATCCATCGATTGACATACAACTAAATATTGGGACTAGTGTATGTCAAATATCATCCCAATACCCGTGTGGAGTTTCCAAACAACAATTTATTTAAATAAATTATTGGTTAAGAAATTTAACCAATTTTCATTGTTCGAATTATATATGAATACTTATAATTTAATTTCACTATCCTATTAATATTAACATTTTTAATGTGTTAAACATTTCAACAACACAACCAACACACAATACAGTCAATTTAAATCATCCATGGTTTATGGACGAGAAAAGTGATCTAACAGGCATTGTATACAGTTTCTATTGATTAAACTGATAAAAATCTAAACCAACTGGCAATCCTATATATTTTCCAATTATGAAAATAAATAAAAACTGTGCAGAATTTTTAGTGAGGAGTTCTCACCTTGGTTTCGACTCCGTCATTCTTTAGCGGATGATTTGGATCCCGTTCTACTTCCCGTCAGTTCCATCGCAATCTGTTTCACGCGGTATATATATTAAAATCATATTTTTTTATAACTCTATATATATATTAAAAATCAAAATTTTATAACGTTATATATATATATAATCATATTTTAATTCAAAACTATCTTGTAATAAAAATACCATTTTTATCACAATGTTATTTTATGTAAAATTCTATTTTAAAACCAATGCTAATTTAATGATTAAAAACAATGCTAATTATATGAATAAAATAATGTATATTTTATATTCTAAACAATGTATATTTTATTTTCAAAACATTGTATGTTTTATTTTCAAAACAATGTTCTTTTTATTCACAAAAACAATGCTAATTCTTTTTACATAAACAATGCCAATTCCTTTTACATAAACAATGCCAATTCCTTTTACATAAACAATGCATATTCTTTTTACATACAAAAACAATGCATATTCTTTTTACATACAAAAACAATGTATATTCTTGCATACAAAGACAAATGTCAATTATTTTTGTTTTCAAAACAATACTATTTTATTTTAATGTTATTTATTTCTTTAAAAACAATGTTTTTATTTAATAAATATTCCATAAAACTATGTCAATTTTATTTAAAAACCATGTTATTTTCTTTTTATAAACAATGCTATGTTTCCTTTAAAACAATGTTATGTTTTCTTTAAAAACAATATTAATTTTATATTCTAAAATAATGTTAAATTTTCTATTTTAAAATAATGTTAAATTTTCTATTTTCAAATCAATGTTATATTTATTTTCAAATCTATGCTATATTTATTTTTCAAAAACAATGCATTCCTTATAAATTTGATTACATTTTTATGTTCAATGTTATCCATAATTTAATGTTGAAATTAAAACAATTTGATTATATATATAAAGACCGAAAATAAAATAATTTGAGTTTATTCACCTTAATTACCTAAATTATATAATTAAATATAAAGTTAACCTTTAATTACATTTTATATAAAATGTTGTCTTTCTTCTTCGTGGTATCCAGTTCGAACTGGAAAGGAACACGCCTCCTCAACCTCCAATCGCACCACCCCTGAAGCCGTCAGAACCAGATCCACCTATGCCACGACGTTGCCCATCCCAAGAGCCACCACCGGCGATGATAGCGCCGAGTTCGGTTGCCCCATCGGCTATGAATTCCGCTCGAAAGACGTCGCCTTTTAGTGGAGATTCCGGACAATTGCAGCCCCTATCGATGATCATGACCATTGGATATGTGGAGCTCGTTGAGTTCTTCAATGTTTGCTTAAGAACCATAATCTAATTCTGAACATGATGAGAGAAATTAACGAATTTTTTTGGGATGATTTTGGCTATTGAAGAAGTAAAGCGGCGGCTGTGTTTCGGGTTTGAGAAATACGGAATACAATACGGTGTATTTATAATAGTATTTCTATTTCTATTTTATTTATTTACTTCAGTTTAATTCAAATAATACTAGTTTAACACCTCGAACTCCAAACGAATCCAAACGACTGTCGCCCCTAGCTAAATACCCCCGTTCTGGACACAATGGAATATGTTTCATAAACCAATTCTATTGTTTCGATTAGTTTTTCTTTAAATTAAAATATAAATCAATGTATATTTAATTTAAACATACATTTTAAATTACCGGGGCCACATAGTGACTCCGAAAATTCCAGGAAAATTATATCTAACTTTGTTTTGACGATACAGTCCTAGCAAAACTAATTTCATCGAATTCGGAGACCGTTTGAAAAATGGTCATTTTCCGGTCGATCCAAATTGACTTAAACTGTCAAAACACGTTTCCTTTTGGCACGCTCACATTTTAATTCCAAAAATTATGAAAATTGGAATCTTGCAATAATTTGACATTTCAAATCCAACCAAAGTGGTTTCGTTGAAAACGGAGACCGTTTGCAAAATGGCTATTTATTATATTAAAAAAAAAATTTCCATAGCGACTATTCTGAATATTTAACTGGCCATAACTTTTTATTCCCGCTATGAAATTTCAGTTTTTTGGATTCGTTGGAAAGATATTATTAAACAAATTCTAATATTTTTGGTTTCACCAAAATCCGATTTATTTTGCATCCTGTACATTCAGTCAAAGTTCAGATTCAAATTTTCAAACTACCATGCTATTTCTAACTCCTTTTAAAATTAAAATAAATATATTCATTCAAACTTTGATTTAAATAAATTTTTAATAGTTATTGTTTAAAATAAATTATTTTAACTATTCAAAATTCAATAAAATAGGCAAAATAATTTTTTTTAAATTGCCTCTGATTTTCCGGGTTGTTACATTTGACCTGATGTTGGTTTAGGCCTTCGGGGTCATATACTTGATAGATTATTCTCTTGGCATTGTACAATCAAGAAATTATTCTGATTAATGAATGGTTTTTCCCTAATGATATAATTAAGAAATCGTAAGTAAGATTTTGGATTAGATATATGAATAAAAGAAACATAAAGTAATGAACCTAAGTCAGTGATCAATAAATGGGTTAGGTTTGGGATAAATGTGTTTTCCCGCAAAGATAATTGAAATCATTAATTAGATTTGAAATAAATGAAGGTAATCAAACTTACCAAAATACGACGGTTTTTAGATATGGAGTACCACCAGTTTTGTTCTATGGGATGAATAGGATGAGAATGGGATAATGATTTGAGAAATTACCTTTTTTCGCTAGATTCAATAATCTCGATAAAGCTTAGAAACTCGATTTGAGTTAAGTTTGTGAAATAGGATTTTATAATCATTTTGATACAATTTCTTAGGAAAGAATTAAATAAGAGTTTAAAGAATGAAAATCTTTGATAAGATTTAAATGAGTATACCCAATGTAAAGAATTATTTGAGTAAAAGAGTATTCCAAAATAGGATGAGACTCGTGATATTTTTATATATCAATTGATTGTGAAGATGCGTTATTTATTTCAGAAAGACCAGGTTTCAATACATTCTGAATAGCTATACGATGAGTATTAGAGGTACTAAAGACGGTTGTTGAAGGTCGGGGAATCTTCACATCGTTTAGATTTATTGCTAATGTCTCAATTAGGAGGTACAACCAGGATAAGGTTATAAGTGGAAATGGTCCGGACGTACTTGCTGATTGTCCGAATTTGCAAGGGCCTCTCTCCTTTATTAGACAAGGAATAACGTGTCTTCGGTTTCGTTTAAAAACTAGAACGGACATGTATGAATGTGTGTCTTACATTGTATCTTGTAGTATGTAATGGATTTTTATTAAACATATTTATGTTGATGGTAGAGAATTTATTCTCTTAGCTTAACACCCTTCTTTGAGATGTACAAGCTCAAAGGTGATATGGTTAGCGATTATCGATTATATGTTTTGAGATGACAATGTGGCACACTAACTGATGAGTAATTGATGATCAAAGCTTTTTTGTTGAAAAGCAGAGCTTTGTGTAAAACAGGACTTCAGGACCTCACAATTGGTAATAAGCCGAAACATGATGAAGTACAATAAAGATAAGGACTAACGTTTCCTTCTAGTTAAGAAGTGATGCCATGGTATGGAGCCCAGGAATTTACTTTGTGGATGATGGAAAGAGGCTCCTCGGATAAACTTTGACATTGACCAAGGGAAAGTTATGTTCAGGAGTAACCCGAACTATTCCTGGTATAGGTAGGTCGGCTATGCCAATACAGAAGAAGTAATATATTGATCCTCGGACATCCCACTACAGCTGTTCTGAATTGCGATAAGGAAGATCCTTTGCCTTGGTCATTGATGGAACCCAACCTCCAATACAAATCTTTATGGTTTTATCTGTACCCTATGTCTGTAGACGTTATATATGATACCTATGTCTTCTAAGATTTATATATTTACTTTCGAATGTGATTTTCAAGGAATGCACTAGTAATAATAAAAGTGACTTTCGCGTACCAAGCATATTTGGTTATCATAAGGCAAAACTTGCTCCTAGTGTGTTCACATTATGTGATGGGATGCAAGTCTTATGGTAGCTTCATTTTCAAAAAGCACGGCGAGTTGTTATGATTTGTTTCATGTGGAGAAAACCTATTCCATGTTATACAACATGGTCTTGTGATTTACCCAGCTTTAAAATAAAGTGTAAATGAGTCAAATGACTGTATTAGTCCTCATACCAGTCCCATGGATGATTCAGAGTGTATTGTTCTTCCACCTAAACTCTGGGTGCCCATATTTTCCACGTAGGCAATCTAGTAGTTTTGGTTTGTAGATATTTTATAGAGTAGGTGCTGGATTGAAACAAGAGCTGTGTGCAGAGAATTTTATTTCTTCCGTTGAGAGTTTATGTTTTTCCGATGTATACATGTTATATTCTGATATTGTTCTTCCCACTGTGCATGTACTTATTATTGTAATCTGATATAAGTTGAACTCTGATGTAAAATTTATTGCAATGATAATGAAAAGTTGTTCTATTCAGTTCTTATTAGTTGTTACCCCAAGCGATACGCCTTGTTGATCGGTTTAAGTCAGTTGGGCCATCTTATGGCGGGTTGTCACAAGGTGGGCCCACACACCAAGTCATATGTTGGAAAAAAATATTCCTTTCTTTAACTCCAAATTTATAATTTTTTTCTATTTTTATTTGCATCGGGAAGATACGAACCCTTCGCGATGCATAATTACTTGAATCTATGGTGAGACTGGATATTATTATCAGTGGCCAAGTCCGTAGTATGCGTTTTGTGGTCCTATATCCTCGGGAAAATTTACTTTTTCTTATTCGATCCAAATTTTTGGATAGGTTTTGTTGTTTCCATTGAGAAGTTCAGTGCACTCTTCTCCATGTGTTGTTGTTCTTCTATTTCCTTTATATTAACATATTATATTCGGATTTGATTCCTTGTTCATTTCAATATTTATGATTTGTGTCAATGCTTATATATATATATATTAATCCTCAAATAGAGGGATAATACAAGGAGATCCATTGTCTCCTTACCTGTTTGTTGTTGCTGTGGAGTTCTTTTCTCTCCAGATGTAATTGTTGGTGCACAACAGACAAATTCAAACAGTGTACAGCTTCCAACCTAAGATAAGCCACCTCTTATACGCTGGTGACCTGATAATATGCATTAAACCAAATCAAAGTTCAGGCAGACATATCAAGAGTAGTTTTCAGTTATTAGAGAAATATGTTGGTTTGAAAGTGAGTGAGAACAAAACCAAATGCTATTTTAACAAATTTTGTGAGAATAGAAATGTGATTCTAGATATTCTCGATGTGAATGAAGGTTCTCTACCAGTAAAATATTTGGGAGTGCCATTGTCCACAAATAAAATAACTGATAGAGAATGTGTGGAACTGATAAGCAAGATGAAAGATAGATTGCAAGGTTGGAGTTCTAAAACTTTATCGCTGGTGGGAAGAATTGAACTGGTATATACTGTTATCCAAGAAAAAGTAATTTTTTGGCTCTAAACATTCCAAATTCCTATGGCATCAATTGAAAAGATTGAAAGAGTTTGTGCTGATTTTATCTGGAGAGGAGGATATCATAAAATCAAATTTGTTGATCTGTGTAAAACTAAAGAGGAAGGAGGAGTTGGTCTAAGAAACATCAGAGAAATGAGAGATGTTTTCACTCTTAAACAAGGCTGGAAAATAATAATGAATAATGGACTGTGGGATAGATGGATGCGTCAACGATATATAAAAGATAATTTTTGGCTAATGGCAGTAGATAATAATGCTTCACCAAACTGGAAAGCCATCCTACGACTAAGAGGCAAGTTAGCAGTAAATTGCACTCGTGAATTTACAAGTGGTAAAGTAACGAACTTACGGAAAGACCCTTGGATACTAGGAAAATCGTTGATTGATATTGCTGGATAGGATACATACTCTGCTTTTGGCTCACCTAACATTAATGTTTATTCGATCATAGACAATCAAAGTTGGAAGTGTGAATTACTGCCATGCAGTAGGGCTACCTTGCAGAAAATTGAAGCAATGCCAATTTATACATATAGAAAGAATAACATATGGGTGTAGAACAAATCAAATGGTGAATTTACTATCAAGATAGCATGGGAATCTATCAGAACCAAACATGATAATAAATGCTGGAGTAAATCAATATGGGACAAAGCAATGAGTCCTAAACAATCCCTTACTGCTTATAAAGCGTTAATTCATCGTCTACCTACTCATGACAGATTATTCAAGTAGGGAATCACCGAAGACAGATTATGTATACTATGTGGAACTACAGAAAAGACACATGAACACTTATTTTTTGCATGCAAATTTTCCAGTACAATAGCTAAAAACTGTAATATTACAACTAACCCACTGAATCAATGCTTAGATTTACAGCAGATCGCAACTTACCTGGCCAGGTACCCACACCACAATCGTCTAATAGTTAAATTGGAAAAAGTTGTCTTGGCAAACACTATTGCAGTGATTTGGAGAGAGAGAGGAATGCACGCATTTTCAAAGCAAAGAAGAACACAGCAAAGGCAGTTAGTCGATTTGCTATCATTGACATAAATTTAAGCAAAAATCGAATTAAAGGTAAAGGAAATACCGATAGCATGGAATCACAACTCGATGGATTGTTAAATAAGTATCTGACGGAGGCACTGGCTCAAATTCCAGGAACTAGTAGTGTGTTTGATCCTCCATGATTTCGCGGCAGAAATATTAGGAAGATGAAGGAGCAAAAAAGGGAAGTTCTAGTTTGAAATGATGGATGTACAGTGTAAATGGGTTTTGTTCATTTCATTAGTTAGTTACGTGGGCTGAAGGGCCGCATCATGTAATCTCCATGCTTTGGGCTTTCATGCCTAATAAAAATTTAACCCATTTTCAATATATATATATATATATATATATATATATATATATATATGTTAATCCTGTGAGGTTAAAACTCATTCCGCGGTTAGCGATGTGATCTCATAAAATTCATTCATGTTTCCTTTTACTTTAGTTTTCTCATGCTGGTTTTCATGACTAACCCGTGTATTATTTCATTATAACGCTCGTGTTAGACCGAACATGTTTCCAGGTTGTTTTCAATTAGATATGGAGCTCTTGGGTATTTATTTTCTACTGTATTATATTTACCTATCATCATCAAATTTTATAACTATCCAGCTGACATGTTTTTTCTAACTCTAAGATACATTATATCTTGAAGTGAGACTACATATGTCGTTATTATTATATGTTGTCGTTTACATCATGAGACTTTGTGTTTATTCTATTCTTTTCTATTTCCTTTTCTTCTAACCCTAACAATATATGTTTTCGATGATTGAACGTTCAACATTGAAATATAGTGATCTTATTTATGTCGACTTTTGGTAGTTGAAATGGCAGATTGTTACAGTTGGTATCAGAGAAGAAGGTTAAGTGAGAACCACGACTCTAGTGAGCGTAATTCATTAAGATTCGATAAGAGATACCATGAAATAAGTCTAAGTGTGTGCATATATATATATATATATATATATATATATATATATACAAGAGTGTACTTGTTAATTTTTTTAAATATATTTTGTAAATTAGTCTGTTGAGTCATTTATGAATTTCGGTCGAGACATGGGATGCCATAGTGCCGACAGGGATTTCTAGATACTCGTATAAGGCAAATAGACATGGTAGTGGTTATTGAAATGATATAAATGGAATTTTTACCTATATCATATTTTATATATAAAAAGAAAAACAACTATATATTTATACGTATATATATATAATTGTTTGTTAATGATAACGCTAAATTATTATCATTATTGCTTGACGGGCCATTCTCTAATAATTTAGACGGATTGATTATTGTTTGTTAATCGTTGATTTATGTTGTATTAATATATGGAAATTTATTGGCATTTTAATTGTGTTAGAATTGAACCCGTTGTGAATTAAGTTCATTGATTTAACTATAAGGTGTTTGACAAAAATGTTAAGTTAAAAGTCGTTTTTAATAAAGAGTTGGTTAATATAATATAAATAGAAAACTGAACACTTGGAAAAGAAATACTCACGAATTTTTTTTATTATAATATAAGATGATTATATTTGAAATGGCAGTTAAGTAACTATAATTTATGAAATAATATATGCTTTAAAAAGAGTTGCGGTTAATATAATCCTGGTATTGTTTAAAATAATTTCAAAAATATTTTGAATGGAAATCATAGTCTTAATTAAAATTATTTCTAAGTTAATTATTTCAAAAGGAAATTTTATGTAAAATATATTATCTTTAGTTAATTCGGGAAAATTATCTCGATTAGTTTCGTGATAACCTAATTAACCTTCTAAGTGACGATCAAATGTTTTCTTAGGCAAATATTATAACACACTTAGTAAATTATCATTATTGTCATTGTGCGAGCGAGATAAGTTTGAATCTTAACCCAAAGCAAACGTGGTAAGTAAATTGTTTAAGGTATTATCTTTATATACTTATAAATAAATGAAACGTGATTTTCAAAAAATATCTTTAGGAACAAAAACTGCATATCGAAGTTTCGAGTTTCCTTAAAGGAAACTGATTTGAATTAAAAGCCATTTTGTGTAATAGTTTAATAAATAAAGCTATGTATGGTAGATAAATGTTCTAATCTAGAAACCTAGTCGAGGTCTACACTAGGGAGGTCGAGTGAGTGGTACTGGTTCAAAGGTGTAGTATATGTTTTCGAGAAAGTGATATGATCAAAATTTAGCTGACAAATGATTTGTGTACATCATATGAACTGGAATATAATAGAATATGTAGTGTGCGAATCATCCAAAAATCTGGATGATATCTATTTAACAGTTTAAATAATGTTAAGTGCTGGATTTTTCACTTATGGAATTTGTTTGATCATTATGTCTGTCTACTCCATTACAAAATTTCATTGCTTTGAGTTGGTTGATTGTGTGCTTTTATAGACTACGATTTATAAAACATTAGTTATTTGTTAGGACTTAAATCCCAGTGAATTAAAATGTGATTTCAAAGGAATTTAAAATTTTGTATGATAAAAAATTTCAAATAATTATTTATGACTAAAATAGGCTTTTGGGAGTTTTCCGATCAGAAGACTCACTAGGTAGTCTTATTTACCTTAGTTATTGTAGTATGAACCATAATACAATTGGATGCTCCATATTATTTTTGGAGTTATATTATGCTTCAGTAGGAGGAGCCTTCTTCTTGTCATAATTGATTTAGATTTTGCTTTGTTTTTATTAAAAGCAAACTAAAAGTATATTTTGAATATAAAGCCTTATACTTGTAGTTCTAATGTGCGTACTATTAACTGTAGTATATTCTCTGTAATTTGGTCACATATGCATGTTATGTTTTTTGTTTGCATTACTGTTACATGTTGCATTATATTATGCTTTTGTTAGTTTGACTCTATTCTGGATTATGTAAGAACATGGAAGCAAGAGACTATTAGTTGATTTCTTACGCATCTGCATTAGCTTAGTGAGAATAAATTGCATGCTAAATAAAAATGTAATGCAAAAGAGGTATGTAGTAGTTTAGTATTGAGTTTTTGATCTAATTGGTGGATATAGGAGGCCGTTTGGGTTTTGTTTTCTTTCGGGTTGATTGATGGACGATTGTGGTGGTTTGTATGTTTTCGGATCGAACTGCACAAAGTAGACGCTATCAAACAATTTCAAAATTTTAGGAGTTAACCGAATAAACTAGTACTTCATTTTAATTTATAGTGTAAACGTAAGGGTTTGTTGTAATTACTTTCCTCTAGGGATTTCAAGAACAAAATTCTTTTAAGTATGGGGAAATGTAATAACCTAACCATTTAGTTATTAGATTAACCATATAATTAATTTTAGATATTTAAATGATTAGACTTTTGAAATTTATTAAATTGAATTTCAATTCAGTGATTTTTTAAAATATTTGAATTGGTTATCAAATATTAATTAAATGGATTCAACAATCTTGTTTTGCTTCCTTTACTTAAATACAATTAATTTTAGATCATTGTACAAATTTGTAAACAACAATAAATAATTTGGATTTAAATCTTTAAATATAATATAAATTGTTAATAATTGACTTGAGTTACATGGCAAACTATTAGTATAATTTATTAGATTTTCCATAATTTTTAATTTAGAAAATATTTTAAATGTATCGTTTGATGACTTTTCAGCAAATGACAGTGCTTTTGTGATTACATAAAATTAAATAACCAGTATGTGTTATTGTATTCTTAAAATCGTGTCATATATCTGAGAAAGATGATATTTTTTTCGCATTCATGTGTCGTACGTGAGAAAAAATTGTAACAACCCAGAATTTCTGAACTAATTTTTTTTATAGCTATTTTAATGGATTTTAAGAATTTAAAATGATTTATTTTAAATAATAACGATTTAAAATTTATTTAAATCGAAGTTAGAACGTATAAATTTATTTTAATTATAAAACGAGCCTAAAATGGCGTAGTAGTTTGAAAATTCAATTTTAAATTTCAAATGAATGTACATAATTCAAAATAAATCAGATTTTAGTAAAACAAAAACATTGGAATCTATTTGAAACGACCCAAACTTCCCCGTAAAGGAAAGTACAAATTGAATTGAGAACAAGACAAATCAGAACACAAACAGAAGAACATTTCATTGCTTATTACAATAATTTACATCTGATTACAAGAACATTACAGAGTATGAATGAATATTACACACTGGAAATACAATATCAGAGATTTAAATTACATTTTAGATAGTAGTGGAAAAATAATACAAAATACAACTGAAAGAAATACACGAATACATAGCTTTCCGAATATCGCTTCAGCTGTAAACCAGGATCCTGTGAATATAATATCTGCAAAACCAAAACTACTTGCTGCTCGTATGGAAAATATGGGCACCCAGAGTTTAGGTTAAAACAATAAACTCCAGGTCAGTCATGGGACTGGTGTGAGAACTAAAACCATTGTTAATCTTAAATTTTAAATTGGGGATATCATGGGACCATGCCGTATAACACAGAATGGGTTTACTCACCATGAATCTAAGTTTAGAATTAAACAACACAATGCTTTTTAGAAACATGAAGCTATTATAAGACTCAGGTCCCATCACACAATGCAATGCAAGCCGGAGGATACAGTTCTCCCTTATAATAGCCAAAATATGTTTGATACGTATAAAAAAATTATTTTGATATTATAAGTGCATAGTGTTTAAACACACTTCAAATATAAATGTATCAATCATAGATGGCATGGGTACCATATATCATGTCGCCATACTAGTTCTATAATCAAAACCGCATGATGTCGTATTGGAAGTTGGATTTCCATCATGAACTAAGGTAAGGGATCGTCCTTACCGAATTCGAGACACTCTATTCCGTGCCTCAGGACTCAGACTCTAGTGAGCCCTAGGAGCTCCAGGGCCGGTCATCCGTGGATGATTGGCAATACCATAAACTATAAGTTAGCCTGCCCTATGGGGCTTAAAATAATCTGGTCAGTAATGTCGACCAGAACATCTGTCGATATATATATATATATATATATATATCCTAGGCACCTCTCTATCCATCAAGGAATAAGCAACATCCACATGGGTAAACAGTCTGGGCTCCATACCATTACGTTACTCCTAGCTAGAAACTAACATATGTCTATTTCCCTCGGGTCCTTCTCCCCTTTCTGGTTCATACCGGGATGTGAGGATCGCGAAGTAACGCTATACACAAAGCTATGCCTAAATAAGTTGTGCTTTGATCATCAACCACAAGGCTCTGTTTTTCAACAAAAGCCTTGATTATTTGCATCTTAGCATGCCACATTGTCAGTCCGGACCATACCATTAATTTATGTCAATATATAACCTCTAAGCTCGTACGTCTCAGAGAAGAGTGTTAAGTAAGAGAATAAATTCTCCGCCACCAAACAGATATATATTTAGCAGAGATCAACGAATACAATATAAAGGAATACAAAGTCAGACATACCATTCATTTACAAGTCCATTCTAGGTCTGAATGAAACCGGAGGCACCTTATTCCTCATCCTATATGTCCAATACAAGAGAGAGGTTCTCGCATATCCGTCGATCTCCAAGTACGTTTGGACGATCACCACTTATTACATTGTCTTGGGTGTACGGCCCAATCAAGACATCAGTAATCACCCAAACGATGTGAAGAACTGTGGTCTACAACCACCATCTTCATCTTCGACTCTTAATCGTTGTAGAAATTATTCAGAATGGGTTAAACCCGGTCTTTCCGAATAATTCACGTATTTTATAATCAAGTGTTATAAAAATACACCATACGCCTCATTCCAATTCAGAATATTCTTTTAATAAAATATTCGCATTATTAGGGAAATGTTCCCATTAATTTTATCAAAGATAAATTCTTTTAAATTTATTCTTTAATCTTCCTCAAATTAACAAGATACACTGAAACACCAATTTGGTTTTAATCTCCAAAAATCATTACTTAATGATTATTCAAATTTAAGAAACTAGTCTTACCTTTAACTGGGTTAAAGAACCAATGTCTTTAAAAACACAATTCGCGACAAACCCAAAATCATCTTCCATTAAATATGGAATCTTCATAGAAATCAGATCAATATATAATCGATATAAATTTCTGTATCAGACTAATAATATAAATGGAATAACGACAAGGCCTTTTAAATTCCATATACAGTAATAGTCTTCATTCACAGAAGCTTATCTCGATTATTACCAAATCGAATTCCATTCAATTCCAATAATATAAATTAAATTGGAAAACTTTAATTTGGAAAATTTCCATTTAAATCTTAATAAAAGATTTATGAATTCCATGTAAATCTTATTAAAAGATTTATAAATTCCATTTAATATAAATTCCAATTAAATCTTAATAACAGATTTATAAATTCCAATTAAATCTTAAATAAAGATTTATAAATTCCAAATTATATTTCACTGTTAATTGGGATTAAAGAACAAATGTCGTTTAAAACATAGTTCACGATAGACCCATAATCAACTTTCATTTCAATTCTAATTAAACATTAATTAATTAGTAAACTTTTCTAAATCTTAATTAAAAGATTTATTTTTTCGCACAGGGTTTAAGAACAGTGTTATTTATGACACCATTCACGACAAACCCAAAATCCAATTTATCTGATTTAATTCCAAATAAATATTAATTAATTGGAAAACTCCTTTAAAGCTTAATTAAAGATTTATTTTAGTTAATAACTAGTTCTTTTTGCTAAAAATATATTTTTATCTTTTTAACTATGGAATTTTTCATCCAAAATCTTTCCAAACCATTTATTATAATTTTACATAATTTTTACATATTTTTAATAATTTTATTATCGCCAGTACAGTCGGTTTCCAATAACAGCCACCGAACTACATCCAAAGCGACCTTTTTAAAAATTGATTTGGACATAATTCCAAATCCAACCATTAGATTTCAAACTTCTTATATTCATTGGAAATCACTTTCCGATACGAACCCAACGGTTCCGGTTTTAGGAGAATCAGACGGTCGGATCTCCCATTACATCAATTTGAAGTTAATGGTCGAAATTCGCGAATGGTCACTACGCGGCGCGTTCTATTCAGGCCATTATATATAATATATATATTATATATATTTCGTCGATTTCCATTTAAAACGTATTTTATAAATCGTTTATAAATTCGTTTTAAAATGATTCCAACTTCATTTTCAATTTTAAATCAAAATTGAATATTCTATATCTTTATCATATTAAAATGATAAGATTTTCAAAATATTAAATTTTGAAATCACTTCCTTTTGATATTCATTATAAAATGAATAAAATCGATCGATAAACCCGTTCGGGTTAAAATGGCGTTTCTATACTTAACGCGGGTTCATATTTTTATATTTTTTATCCATCTAAAAATGGACATCGAAATCATGATTTTATTCTTCACTGAATATTATTTTAAAATATTCGTTACTTTAAAATATTCTTTATTTCAAAAGATTCTTTATTTAAAATATTCTTTACACTAAAATGTTCTTTTACATTATTTACATTAAAAATGTTTGGTTACATTAAAATGATTCTTTTACATTAAAATGATTCTTATATTTTGTTGACAATTCTATTTCAACAAAATGACTAAAAATGATTTTTTTTATTTTGTTGACAATTCTATTTCAATAAAATGATTAAAAATGATTCTTATATTTTGTTGACAATTCTATTTCAACAAAATGACTAAAAAACGATTCTTATATTTAGTTTTAACACAAATCTATTTAACAAAAATGTTATTTTCGTTCTGATACAAATCTATTTAACAGAAATCTTATTTTTGCTTTTATACAAATCTATTTAACAAAAATGTTATCTTTTTTGACTATTTCATTTCAACAAAAAAAATGATATTTTGGTTTCAACTATTTTATTTCAATAAAAATGTAAATTTTGGTTTCGACTATTTTATTTCAATAAAAATGTAAATTTTGGTTTCAACTATTTTATTTTAACAAAAATGTAAATTTTGGTTTCAACTATTTTATTTCCACAAAAAATGTCATTTTAATTCTAAAATGTCTTTTTAATAAAACATTATTTACTTATGGATCGGAATGCGACTCAATCAATTACCTTATAATTTCGGTTATATGGATCTCATACATTGCATGTGTGCACAATAATGATAAATAATCAAACAGTCCATTCACAACCAGAGTGAAATTTACAACTGTGTGAGCATTAAAATAAATAAATAACGCTCACCATAGGCTGTCAAATATCATCTCAATACCCGTGTAGGGTTTTCAAACAACAGTTTATTTAAATAAATTATTGGTTAAGAAATTTAACCAATTTTTGCTGTTCAAATTATAAATGAATATTTATGATCTAATTTCACTATCACATTAATATTAACATTTTAAATGTGTTAAACATTTCAACAACACAAACAGCACACAATACAGTCAATTTAAATCGTCCATGGTTTGTGGACGAGGAAAGTGATCTAGAAGGCATCGTATACAATTTATAATAATAAAACTGATAAAAAACTAAACTGGCAATTCTATATATTTTCCAATTATGAAAATAAATAAATAACTGTGCAAAATTTTTAGTGAGGAGTTCTCACCTTCGTTCCCACTCCGTCATTCTTTACTGGACGGTTTGAATTCCACTTTGTTTCCAGACAGTTCCGTCGCAATCTGTTTCACGTGGTATATATATTAAAAATCATATTTTTAATATGATGCTATATATAATTAGAAAACATATTTTTAAACTGTTCTATATATTTCCAAAAATCATACTTTTAAAACAAAGCCATTTATAATGAAAATCATATTTTTAATATCATGCTATTTTAAAAACATTGTATATGATTTAAAAATCATCTTTTTATTATCATGCTATTTTTATTTTCAAAAACAAAGCTTATTTATATTTTATAAAAATCATATTTTCATCTCTCTATATATTTATTAAAAATCATATCTTCTTTTATTGTTAAAACAATGCAATTTACATTTTCAAAACAATAGAAATTTCATTTTCAAAACAAGGCAAACAATGCAAATTTCATTTTCAAAACAATGCGATTCTATTTACAAAACAATGCGATTTTCTATTTTAAAACCAATGTGAATTTCTATTTAAAAAAAACAATGTATGTTCTATTTGAAAAACAATGTAAATATATAATTGAAAAACAATGTAAATTTCTATTTGAAAAACAATGTAAATTTATATTTTATAAACAAAGTAAATTCATATTTTATTTGAAGCTTCATACCCAATTCAAACATTATTAATATAATTAATTTAATTAATCAATAGTGTTTAAATCCCTAATTACTTTGTTAACAGTTCTTCCTTACCCCTTAATTTCATCATCACTATCGTTCCTCTGTAACTCGACCGAAGCTGCTCGCCTCCTTCCATGTCATCACGCACACCACTAGACCCCACTTGAATCCGATCAGCCACCATCAGTCGAAAGCCGCTTCGTCCTCCTCCCCAAGCGCCCGCCCAGGTGAATCTCGAGCCTCCCCAGGTGCTACAAAACGGCCGCAAACGCATGGGTATGGAGCGCTGATTTTACCAAATCCACTCAATAAAATTCGATCACTGCCGTTCAATACCAAGATCCCACGGAGCTCTAAAGATTTCTCATTGAAAGTTAGATCTGAAATGGTTTAGATCAGAAGAAAAAATGAACAGAAGGGTGGAAAGTTTTGGCCATTGATTCGGTGGAGGCGGCTGTATGAATGGGATTAGGGTTCTGTATTCTAGGTGTATTTATACCGTATTTCTATTTCTATTTTATTTATTTAATCAATTCAATGTAATTCAAATAATACTAGTTTAACACCTCGAACTCCAAATGAATCCCAACGACTATCAGCCCTAGCTAAATACCCCCATTCCGGACACAATGGAATATGTTTCGTAAGCCAACTCTGCTATTTCGATCATTTTTTCTTTAAATTAAAATATAAATCAGTGTATATTTAATTTGAATGCACATTTTAATTTACTGGGGACACATACTGACTCCAAAAATTACAGAAAAAATATTTCCTAGTTATGTTTTGACGATGCAGTCCTAACAAAACTAATTTCGTTGAATTTGGAGACCGTTAGAAAAATGGCCCTTTTCTGGTCGATCCAATTTGACTGAAATCGACAAAACACGTTTTGATTTGACATGCTCACATATTAAATCCAAAAGTTATGGAATTTGGAATCTTGCTAGACATTCCGGATCCAACCAAAGTGGTCTCGTCGAAATTGGAGGTTGTTTGCAAAATGGCTATTTACAATATTAAAATATATATAAATTCCATAGCGACTATTCTGAATTTTAAACTGGGCATAACTTTTGATTCCCGTTATGAAATTTCAATTTTTCAGATTCTTTGGAAAGATATTTACAAACAGATTCAAATATTTATTGTTTCACTGAAATCCGATTTATTTTGAATCCTGTACATTCAATTGAAATTTGATCGAATTTTCAAACTACCCCGTCATTTCAGGCTCGTTTTATAATTAAAATAAATTTATTCGTTCTAACTTCGATTTAAATAAATTTTTCGTCATTATTATTTAAAATAAATTATTTTAAATATTCAAAATACATTAAAATTGCTATAATTTTTTTTATTTGGTTCTGATTTTCCTGGTTGTTACACTATTTAACTATATCTTTCTAATGAATGTAAGAAACTAAGATTTCACTTTATAAATTGTAAGTTATGTCCAATTTAAAATTCAAAACAGTTGCTATGGAATTTAATTATATTTTAAATTTATATATATAGCCCTTAAAATTAGCCATTTTGAAAACGACCTCCGTTTTCGACGAAACCAGGATCCAGAATGTCAAATTATTGCTAGATTCCAATTTTCGTAATTTTTGGAATTAATATGTGGGCACGGTAAATTTAAACGTGTTTTCAATTTTAGTTTAAATTAAATCGACCAGTTAAAAAGGCCATTTTCAAATGGTCTTCAAATTCGAGGAAATTAGTTTTGTTGAAATCGTATTTGAAAAACATAGCGAGAACTCCAAATTTCGTAATTTTTGGAGCTAGTATGTGGCCGTACACAATAAATTGTTAATTGATAAGCCATTTAAGCAAAAAACAAAGCTTTCTAAGCAAACAGACTCGGGATTCGATGAAACCAATTTTGTTGGGACTGTATCGTCAAGACATAACAACATGTCAATTTTCATTGCCAGCGGAGTTCGTATGTAACCATGGCATTGATAAATGTCAATTGGAGATAGCGCTAATTAAAGAATAATAATAAAATAATAAACCCCCTATATAATGTTTTTTCCCTCCACAAACCCTCATTTATCTTCTTCCTCAAAAATTGGCAATACCCCCCTCTGGAAATTTGCAAAAAAGCCCCCGAACACAAAACAAATTATATCTCTCAACCCATAAACATTATCTAAAACGGTTTCTGGGTATTGTAGATCAAGATGATCTCTACCTACCACAAAAATATCAGCACCTATCGTTGAACGGATTGGGAGAAATCGATGGTCAACGGCCAGAAAGTGGTTTCGAATTTTCATGGATTATGGCCAAACCGTTGAGTGTTTGATGATGGCACAAAAGTGAAAACTATAGAGGGGAGAGTGGTGAACAAGATTTTCTTTAGGTGCTTGGTCGGAAAGAGGACGTGGTGGCAGGAATTTCGAGATGAATGGAGACCATCGTTTTTATAAAGCAGCAGTCAGTTTCCTTCCTCGTGGCGGCACTAGGTGGCAATTCAGACAATGGCACCTAAAGGAAAAAGTTGCGGGGTGGCATGGGGCGTCGATTGGTGGAGGTGCGCGACTGTGGCATTGACTGGGAGGTGGATTTTTGGGGATGACCGATTTCTGGTCGAGCTCGAATTCTGGCGAGCTGGAGGCGTTAGGAGGTGCTATTTTCAGGATGGAGCGGCTCCGTGGAGAGGCGAAGGTGGCAGGGGGTCCAGATTGGCCAGCGGTGGCCTCTGGTGGCGGGGCGAGGGTGATGGTTGGAGGGAACGATGTGAAATCAATTTTGGATGGTAATTAGGGTTTTGTTTAATTAATAATTATTTAATTCATGTATTTAAACTTTAAACCTTAATAACCTTTTGTCACGAACTCCAAATTGCATGAAACTGAATCCGTTGCGATCGTGGAGTCGAGAGCTTCGCAATAAACTAAGCTGGTCCAATTTGGAACAAGTTAGAATTTGGGGGAAAATTTAAACCCAAACTGTACAAAATTCATCAGTTAAAGACTGACGGAGTGGAAATCAAAGGTGAGAACTCCCCCACTCAAACTATTTTCATATTGTTATTATATCCTAGGTTGCAGATGGGGCTTAATAGCTCCTAATACTACTTTTTGTACAAACCATGGATGATTTGTGTGATATGATTGTGTTGTGGAAAAATTGATTGTATAGTGAAATTATTGGATTGATTAATTATGGTGTATGGCGTGAGCCAGTATCAGGAGAGGGATAATGCTAGACATTATTCTGCTTCAAATATCGTGCCGTTATAATGCCGAATTTTTATGAAACTGAAATATATAAATTATTTATATAAAATGTATATAAAATTTCATAAAAATAAATTGAAATAAATATTCATTTACATGTCGGACGGCTTGTTTATGTACAATTATTTAACTGATATTGATTGGGACGATAAATTTTACACATCGCCCAACTGGACAAATAATAATCAGTATTTGTTGTTTGAAATCCCCACATGAGTATTGAGATGATATTTGACATACACTCATCCAAATATTTAGTTGTATGTCGATCGATGGGTTGACAGACTACGATGAGCGTTATTTATTTATTTATTTATTTTAATGCTTATACAGTTATAGAATGCACTCTGGATGATATTTGAATGTGAAATGACTATTTATCATTATTGTTGAATACACGCGATGTACGAAATCAATATAACTGAAATTATATGGTAATTGATTGAGTCGCATTCCGATTTAGAAATAAAGAATATTTTAAAATAATATAATATTAAGAAAAGAATCAAAATATGATTTTGTTGTCCGATTTGGGATAAACACGAAAATATTGAAATATAGAAGCCGAGTTATGTAGTTAAATGCTATTTTTTACCCGAACGGGTTGTCGATCGATTTTATTTATTTTATAATGAATACGAAAGGGAAATGGATTTCAAAATCTGGTATTTTGAAAATATTATCATTTTAATATGATAAAGATATAGAATATTCAATTTTGATTTAAAATTGAAAATGAAGTTATGATCTTTTTAAAACGAATTTATAAATGATTTATAAAATACGTTTTAAATGGAAATTGACAATATATTATATATATGTATATGTTTATGTATATGTATATATAATGGCCTGAATAGAACGTGCCGCGCAGCGACCATTCGCAAATTTCGACCATTAATTTCAAATTGATGTAACGGGAGATCCGACTGTCGGATTCTCCTAAAATGGAACCGTTGGGTTCGTATCGAAAAGAGCTTTCTAATGTTTATAAGAGATTTGAAATCTAATGGTTGGATTTGGAATTATGTGTAAATCAATTTCAGAAAAGGTCGCTATGAATGGAGTTCGGTGGTCGATATTGGAAATCGACTGTACGGGCCTTAATGAAATTATTAAAAAATGAAAAAATGGTGTAAAATCATAATTAATCATTTGGAAAGATTTTGGATGAAAAATCCTAGATTTGAAAGGATAAAAATATATTTTTATCAAAATGAACTAGTTACTAACTAGAATAATAATCCAGTGTTTTTAAATAAATAAATTGGATTGGTAAATGGTTTTATAATGATCAGAAATTTTCAGCATATGAATTGGAAAGGATTTAAATGGAAATAATATTTAGAATATTTCGATATTGGATTCCATGATTATATAGATATTACTGAGGAATTTGGAAGACACAGATATCGTTATTCCCAATGCGATATTCGTTAGTTTCAGAATTTGATATTGAATATAAGCCAATATAATTTCTATTTAGAGCCTGGTATTTAATATCAAATTAAATTTTGGGTTTGTCGTGAACGGTGTCTTAAATAACACTGTTATTAAACCTCGATGAGAAAAGAATAAATATTTTAAATAAGATTTAGAGAAGCTTACCAGTTAATTAATATTTAATTGGAATTAAAATGGGATTTTTGGGTTTATCGTGAATGGTGTTTAAAATAACATTTGTTCTTTAACCCAATTAACAGTGAAGAGATGATTTGGAATTTATAAATCTTTTTATTAAGATTTAATGGAAGTTTTCCAAAGTAAAGTTTTCCAATTTAATATACTAAATTGGAGTTAATGGAATTCGATTTGGTAATAATCGAGACGAGCTTCTGTGAAGGAAAACCGTTACTATATATTGAATTTAAAAGGCTTTGCCGTTATTCCGTTTATAGTATTGATTGGATACGGAAATTTATATCGATTATATATTGATCTGTTTTCCATGAAGATTCCATAGTTAATAGAAAATGATTTGGGTTTATCGTGAACTGTGTTTTAAGTGACATTGGTTCTTTAACCCAATTAAAGACAAGACTAATTTCTCAAAGTTGAATAATCATAAAGTAATGATTTTTGAGATTAAAACTGAACTGGAGTTTTAATGAATCTTTAATTAGATTGGAACGAGAATGGAATAATCAAATTTATCGAATTCATGAAATGATTGAGAATGGAGTACCACCAGTTTTACTCTAGGCGATAGTTAAATCTTTAATTAGATTTGAACGTGAAATGGTAATTAAATTTACCGATAACACCGTGGGTGTTAGATATGGGGTACTACCAGTTTTGCTCCATTGGATGAATTGGCTGGGATTGGATAAAAAATAAATGATTACTTCGGTATGACTCGATAATCCCGACTAGTTTTATAAACCTTAATTTGGTTTAGAATTGTGGAAAGATAAAAAAATCTGTAACAACCCGATTTTTTATAACATGTTAAAACAAGAAATCAGGGCAGAATTAAATTACAAGTTAAGAATCAATGGGAACGGGTTATGCCATTGCGTTAGTCTCGAAATTCTGCTTGAAAACGAGTCCGAAATTTCGTAAATCGGAGTCCGTATGACCAAGTTATGGCCCATAGAAGATTTCAGAAAATTCAAAATTTAGCCCGAAATTCAAATTCAGCCCCAAAGAGACTGGGCGAAAAAATTTCCCGCCCAGCCCCAGGTCGACTAGGGGGTCGACTGGGGTGTTGACCTACCCCAGCCCCAAGTCGACTGGGGAGTCGACCTGGGTGTCGACCAGGGTGTCGACCTGGGGGTCGACCTCCCTGGTCGGGCCATGTTGGCCTGGTGCACCTGCTTGCTCCTTTGGGTCTGTTCAGCTGGCCTATGACGAGATTTGATGGTTCAGATCTAAACTAGGGTTAATCCTATGGCCTAAACTTGTCTCTACTCCTATAAAAACAACCTAAGATCTAGCCTAAACCACCACAAATCATCCTAACAACTAAGTGCTGCCAAAATGCTCCCTAATCATGGCCTCCATCTTCATCTTGAGAGCTTGAGAGTTCTAAACTAGATCTAAGGAAAAGGAGCAATCTTTCTCCATCAAATCAAAGGAGCTACTTATTTCTCAAGGCTTTGTGTGGAGCTTATTATTATTTGGAGATTTCTAGTGTTGCTACATCATTCCTAGAGCTTCTACAACGTCTCTATCTTGTTCTAGTTCTCATAGCCACGATTTGTAAGCCCCACTCTACTCTTAGATTTAAACTATGAAATTAATATGAACATGTAGCAAGTTGAAATGGGATTTTTGTGTAATACTTGTCTTGGGTCTATCATTGTATGCATAGATCCATTCATGACTCTTTTGATCTATGATTGTGGAACTATCATGAACCTAGTACCGTTCATCTTGATTTTTGGGTAGAAAGCTATGAGCTTTATTTGGGGATTATGCATAATGCAACATAGAACCCCTCATAACCTTGATGTTAACTTGCCTATGATGTTGAACTATATGCTAGTCACAAGTTTATCACTCTATGTCAACTATTACCATGTTATCACCCTATTTGCTAAGTTTTATGTCATACATGTTTTGAGGCCAATAATCCTATATGCTAGTTGTGATGAACACCTTTGCCTCAAATATCATCATGTTTAACTTATGACCAACTTTACCACCTTATGCCCATCTTTGTCATATTGTTATGTTCCCCTTCTTGATCTATTTGTATTGATGCGAATTTACGTGCGATGGGAATACGTTATGGGTAGTTAGGCGAACTTGAAATGACATGAAAAACATGACTTGAAATGTGACATGAAAATTGATTATGCTTGAAAACTTGAATGTGGTCATGACATGTAGAAAACCATGAAGTGGCCAACTCGAGGTTGGGTTGAGTTTGTAGCATAAATCTACCCGGAACCGCCCGGCAAATCCAGTGGCTACAAACAATAGGACCCAATGTGAGTAGTTGGTCATATCGCACTTGAAACTCGAGGTTAGACTAGGTTGTGGTGTAAAGCTGCCCGGACCCGCCCGGCACATCCAGTAACCACAACAAAGTCTAATGTGATAGGTTGGGCGCATTAAGTTAATTAATGGCACATGATAGGGTTAAGTCATGAACAACTTGGATACACTTAACCAACTTGATACATGATTAGATAGGGTTAACCACACTTAACCCGTTAGAAACCCTAGTCACGTGGTCCTTTTTAGTAGTAAACCTCTTAGATGTATCACGATACCCTAGGGATTAGGCTAGGGTGGGGAACGATTACTGGGCTGATTGTAAGCGACCAGAAAGACGGCTGAGTAGGTGCGCCAGTGTAGGTTCAGGCGGGCTATGGTCGTGCACATAGTCCGGAGTTGAAAAAAACAGACACGGGCACCAGTAGGTTTAGACTGTGCGTGCTTGATTTGTGTCAGTGGTAGGCACCTTAGGGCTTAATACATACTAGAGTGGACCTAGCACAGTTGACTACATTCCGTGATTGGGCCGTATGACACCGACACTCGACGAGTTAGGCTTATAGGGAGCCGATCGACTAGATCGTATAGTTGGACCTTGACTTGGGTCATCTCATGATATTGGGCCAAGGGATCATTTCTTGTTTATACTTGACATGGGTTAGAATACTAGTACTATTGGTGCAAAACTAAACCTTGTATATGCGATGCCACACTTGATCTACCTTGTTATCTATTTATCCTGCCAGTTAGTTACCATCTTTATGTTTCATCTCAGTTTCTCATGTCCAGTTAACTTCATTAGTTTTTATACTAATAGTAGGTAGGACTTACCAGTCTTTATGACTGACCCTTTTTCTTTCGCCTCTTTTCTTCCATTTCCCCCCCAGGTTCTCAGGGAGGGAACACTAGTGCTTAGCTTGGACATTTGGCTTGCTTTCTTGACAGCTCATGTACGGTTTGGACTTGAGCTTGCTATGGATTCACCACATCTATTTTGGGGATAGTTTACTTTATGTTATTTTCAGTTTATGTTTCTAGACTTGTGGTAGTTGGAAAATGATGACTAAGTATTTTGATGTAAGTTGAGTTTGGTTTTGAAATGGTTAACCATGGTTTTTAAATTTCTACCGCTGCTTTACTTATTTATTTATCTGTGTTCTGTCTTGTGATATCTCCGTGCATTTTTACCTAGACAACACCCCTCCAAAGCTAGTGCAATCACTCGTGAGTGACCCTGGCGGAGGTGGGGTGTTACATTTGGTATCAGAGCATGAGGTTTACTAGACCGGACAAAAGTTTTAAAAACCCTTTTGAAAAACTATTTTCAAAACCAATTAAGTATTTTTTCCAAGGAAAGTCTAGTTTATTTTAAAAGGCTATTCCCCAAAAGCCATTAGCACTATCCTTTGTTTCCTCGTTCTAAATCTATCTTTTACTTCGTTTCAGTATGGCCGATAACTTTATCATCCCGGAGGGAATACCGGTACCTATTTGGTTTAGGAGGTACATGGAGGCTAGGGCAAATGGAGCCGGCCCAGCAGACACTCCCACTCCTCCTCCCATAGCTGAGGTTCCTCCTCCTCCTCCTCAGCGTCCACAAGCGGATTTCGCGAAGATTTGCGAAGATTTTAAGGCGATGGGTGGCAAGAATTTTGTTGGGACAGAGACTTTTGTTGAGGCAAGAAACTGGTTAAGGGAACTGAAGACCTTTTTGCTATCTTTGATGTAGAAGATCGTAGGAAAGTTCTGTTGGCAGTATGGCTATTGAAAGAGGAAGCTGCTTATTGGTGGGAAGTCACCAACGCTACTAGGCCTATAGAGACTTGGGCCGACTTTAGGATGAGGTTTGGGCTTAAGTTTCTATCATCTGCTGAAGAGAATCTGCAAATGGAGAGGTTTATATCTTTGAAGCAAGGGGACATGACCGTGACGGAGTATGTGAATAAGTTTAACCAGCTTGCTCGATTCGGTTTAGACATGGTTAACACACCTCAGAAGAAGGCTCTACGCTTTGCTCGAGGATTGAATGAGCCATTGTAAGGTTTGGCCATGTCTCATATACCCATGGGGGCCACTTTTGAGAGCTTAGTGGATATGGCCTTGCTTCAAGGAGATGATAAGAATGGCAAGAAAGAAGTTAAGCTTAATGAGACTCAAACCAAGAAGGTGGACTCCAAGTGGGGAGGCAACCAGAACAACCAGAACAACAAGAACAACAAAGGTAACAAGGCCAACAACAACAAGGCAAGGGGGACAAGGAAGTGAAACTTCTGTGGGATCACTGGACACATAGCCAAAGATTGTAGGAAGAAGAAGAGGAAGTTGGGAGAATGCTTTCATTGCGGAGAGTCTGGACACTACAGTAAGGATTGCCCAAAGAAGCAAGGACAGGGGAAAGGACAGACTCAGCGGGCAGGACCTTCTGGAGGGCAGATGCATGCTCTCAACACTACTCCAGCTCCGGACCGAGGTAGTATTTCTGTAGAAAGCCTTGTTTACATTTCTGGTTTTCCTGTTCGAACTTTATTTGATTCTGGCGCATCGCATACCTTTATTTCTTCTGACATTGTTGAAAGTTTACACCTAAGTACTAGTCTAGTTGAGGATCCCGTTAGTGTTTCAAATCCAATTGGGGGTTCCGCCCATCTATCTATGATTTGTATGGATTTGAGGATTTCTATCTTGACCGTAGAATTCACATGTAATGCTTATGTTCTCAGGTTCATGGGATACGGGGTGATTTTGGGCATGGATTGGTTGTCCAATTATGGAGCCATTCTCGATTGTGAGCATAGGGTAGTGAGGCTTATGACTCGCCTTGGCAATACCCTAAAGATTTCTTGTAACCCTATGGATCCCATCATGTTATGTTATCTTGAATCCCTCGACTCGTCTATTGACAATCTTCAATCTGTGAGGGTGGTCCGAGAATATCCTGATGTCTTTGATGAGGTGAAGGGGTTACCCCCTAAACGCGAGATAGACTTCCGTATTTATCTTGTTGATAATGCCAAGCCAGTTTCATTGCCTGTTAGGCACATTGCCCCGCAAGAAAGAAGATAGCTTAGCAAGCAAGTCAAGGAGTTGCTTGAGAAAAATTTCATTGGGCGAAGCATTTCTGAATGGGGTGCTCATGTGGTATTCGCTACTAAGGCGGATGGTTCGCTTCGTTTATGTGTTGATTATCGTGAGTTAAACAAGCTGACAAAGAAGAATAGGCACCCGTTACCGAGGATTGATGATCTCTTTGACCAACTTGTAGGTGCTTCTGTTTTCTCTCAACTCGATCTAGCCACCGGATTCCATCAGCTTAGAGTTGCTGAGGATAGTATTGACAAGACTGCGTTTAGGACTCCAGATGGATTCTTTGAATGGCTCGTCATGTCGTTCGGTTTGACTAATGCACCCGTATACTTCGTTGATTTGATGAGTAGGGTGTTTAGGGAGTTCCTTAACAAGTTTGTGGTTGTCTTCGTGGATGATATTCTGATCTTCTCTAAGGACGAGGAAGAGCATGCTACACATCTCAAGGAGGTTATGGATACGCTTAGAGCTCATCAGTTAAAAGCCAAGTTCTCCAAATGCCATTTTTGGAGAAGGGAAGTTCGGTTCCTTGGGCATATAGTTTCTAAGCAAGGCATAGCTGTGGATCCCGCTAAAGTAGTGGCGGTACAAGACTGGAAAGTTCCGAAGAATGCAACTGAAGTGAGAAGCTTTCTCGGTCTGGCAGGATTTTATAGGAAGTTCATTAAGGACTTCGCTAAGATTTCAGCCCCTCTTACTAAGTTAACGAAGAAGAACTTAGTCTTTGCATGGGACTTAGAGTGTGAGCTTGCTTTTCAAAGGCTTAAGAAAGCCCTCACCACAGCTCCAGTTCTAGCATTACCCGATGGAGGGAAGTTGTTTACCGTTTACACCGATGCATGTGGCACGGGATTCGGTGCTGTCCTGATGCAAGAAGGGAGAGTGATATGCTTTGGGGGTAGGCAACTCAAAGTTCATGAGAAGAACTATCCCACTCATGATTTGGAGTTGGCGGCGATCGTCTTTGCACTCAAATCTTGGCGCCATTATCTTCTAGGTGAAAGGTTTGAGTTATATACTAATCACAAGTTGCTCAAGTACCTCTTCTCGCAGAAAGATTTGAATCTAAGGCAGCAGAGGTGGATGGAATTCTTGGCATCATATGACTTCGATATAGCTTATACCCCTGGCAAGGGTAATGTTGTGGCGGATGCGCTAAGTACAGCCTATCATCCAATTTTGGAATAGTTTGCAAGAAGCGATGGGTACGCGATTGAATCTAAGTACAGCCTATCACCCACAGACGGATGGTCAGACCGAAAGGGTGAATAGGGTACTAGAAGATCTGTTGAGGCTATACATTCTTGACTTTGGTGGCACTTGGGAAGACCACCTTCCTTTCGTAGAGTTTTCTTATAATAACAGCTACCAAGCAAGCATAGGGATGGCACCATTCGAAGCTTTGTATGGGAGGCCGTGCAAGTCACCAACATGTTGGTGGGAGACGACAGATAAGCTTATACTTGGGCCCGACATGATAAGGGACACATCCGAGAAGGTTGAGTTGATTCGAAGGCGGATGAAAACGGCCCAAGACAGACAGAAATCCTATGCAGACAAGCAAAGGACAGACATAGAGTTTGAAGTTGGAGATATGGTCTTTGTGAAGGTTTCTCCCTTGCGAAATGTGGTTCGTTTTGGAGCAGTTGGAAAGCTAGCACCAAGGTTCGTAGGACCCTTCCCTATCATCGAGAAGATTGGGCAAATGGCTTATAGGGTGGAATTGCCCGAGAAGCTGGCTGGAGTGCACAATGTCTTTCATGTTTCGCATCTCCGAAAATGCCTACATGAATCAGCCGAAGTAGTTGAGCCTAACATTCTTGAAGACGTGGAGGTAGAGAAAGAGGCAACCCTGAGGCGAGCTCCGATTCGTATCTTGGGAACGGAGATCAAGAAGCTGAGGAATCGAGAAGTCAAGTTAGTAAAAGTTCAGTGGAGTGAAGCCGATGAAGATGCAACTTGGGAAACCGAGGAGAAGATGCGTGGGCTTTATCCATTTCTTTTTGAGGATACATTCTCAATCTCTTTTCCTAGTTAGCATATCTTTCTTTTGCTATCCATGTTTATCCTTTTATTTCGTTAATCTTGTCATGAGAACCTTAGGTAGAAACCCTTTGGATGAAACATGCATTTGAAACATGTTATGCTTGATGGTTGCAAATGGTTGCAAGTGTTTGCAAGTGGTTACTCGTGGATGCATGATACACGTTAGGCACTAAGATCGGCTCACACACTTTCATACTGCATATGCATGAGTGTTTATGCTTATTCATGGATGAAACTTGTTATGCTATCACGTGGATCTTGCATATGAATGAATATTATGTGCACTCATGTAGAGATTATAAATTATGTTAGGAATTTGCATACATTTGGACTCATTTCACTAACATATTCTGCATTAAGGAGGTTTACTGAGTCAGTAACCGCCTGATTTTCGCATTAGATAGGTGCATATACACACACTTTTGCATATGTTCATATAGCATTAGAAATCTTTTAAGGACAATTATTACTTGTGGATGATGTTTTGAGTAGATGGATGATGGATGGTAGGATACGTTTTTCCTAATTTGGAGATTTCGGGGACGAAATCCTTTAAGGTGGGGAGAATGTAACAACCCGAATTTTTATAACATGTTAAAACAAGAAATCAGGGAAGAATTAAATTATAAGTTAAGAATCAATGGGAACGGGTTACGCCATTGCGTTCGTCTCGAAATTCTGCTTGAAAACGAGTCCGAAATTTCGTAAATCGGAGTCCGTATGACCAAGTTATGGCCCATAGAAGATTTCAGAAAATTCAAAATTCAGCCCAAAATTCAAATTCAGCACCAAACAGATTGGGCGGGAAAATTTCCCACCCAGCCCCAGGTCGACTGGGGAGTCAACTTGCCCCAGCCCCAGGTCGACTGGGGAGTCAACTTGCCCCAGCCCCAGGTCGACTAGGGAGTCGACTTGGGTGTCGACCTGGGGGTCGACCTTCCTGGTCGGGCCATGTAGGCCTGGTGCACCTGCTTGCTCCTTTGGGTCTGTTCAGCTGGCCTATGACGAGATTTGATGGTTCAGATCTAAACTAGGGTTAATCCTATGGCCTAAACTTGTCTCTACTCCTATAAAAACAACCTAAGATCTAGCCTAAACCACCACAAATCATCCTAACAACTAAGTGCTGCCAAAATGCTCCCTAATCATGGCCTCCATCTTCATCTTGAGAGCTTGAGAGTTCTAAACTAGATCTAAGGAAAAGGAGCAATCTTTCTCCATCAAATCAAAGGAGCTACTTATTTCTCAAGGCTTTGTGTGGAGCTTATTATTATTTGGAGATTTCTAGTGTTGCTACATCATTCCTAGAGCTTCTACAACGTCTCTATCTTGTTCTAGTTCTCATAGCCACGATTTGTAAGCCCCACTCTACTCTTAGATTTAAACTATGAAATTAATATGAACATGTAGCAAGTTGAAATGGGATTTTTGTGTAATACTTGTCTTGGGTCTATCATTGTATGCATAGATCCATTCATGACTCTTTTGATCTATGATTGTGGAACTATCATGAACCTAGTACCGTTCATCTTGATTTTTGGGTAGAAAGCTATGAGCTTTATTTGGGGATTATGCATAATGCAACATAGAACCCCTCATAACCTTGATGTTAACTTGCCTATGATGTTGAACTATATGCTAGTCACAAGTTTATCACTCTATGTCAACTATTACCATGTTATCACCCTATTTGCTAAGTTTTATGTCATATATGTTTTGAGGCCAATAATCCTATATGCTAGTTGTGATGAACACCTTTGCCTCAAATATCATCATGTTTAACTTATGACCAACTTTACCACCTTATGCCCATCTTTGTCATATTGTTATGTTCCCCTTCTTGATCTATTTGTATTGATGCGAATTTACGTGCGATGGGAATACATTATGGGTAGTTAGGCGAACTTGAAATGACATGAAAAACATGACTTGAAATGTGACATGAAAATTGATTATGCTTGAAAACTTGAATGTGGTCATGACATGTAGAAAACCATGAAGTGGCCAACTCGAGGTTGGGTTGAGTTTGTAGCATAAATCTGCCCGGAACCGCCCGGCAAATCCAGTGGCTACAAACAATAGGACCCAATGTGAGTAGTTGGTCATATCGCGCTTGAAACCCGAGGTTAGACTAGGTTGTGGTGTAAAGCTGCCCGGACCCGCCCGGCACATCCAGTAACCACAACAAAGTCTAATGTGAGAGGTTGGGCGCATTAAGTTAATTAATGCCACATGATAGGGTTAAGTCATGAACCACTTGGATACACTTAACCAACTTGATACATGATTAGATAGGGTTAACCACACTTAACCCGTTAGAAACCCTAGTCACGTGGTCCTTTTCAGTAGTAAACCTCTTAGATGTATCACGATACCCTAAGGATTAGGCTAGGGTGGGGCACGATTACTGGGCTGATTGTAAGCGACCAGAAAGACGGCTGAGTAGGTGCGCCAGTGTAGGTTCAGGCGGGCTATGGTCGTGCACATAGTCCGGAGTTGAAAAAAAACAGACACGGGCACCAATAGGTTTAGACTGTGCGTGCTTGATTTGTGTCAGTGGTTGGCACCTTAGGGCTTGATACACCCTAGGGTGGACCTAGCACAGTTGACTACATTCCGTGATTGGGCCGTATGACACCGACACTCGACGAGTTAGGCTTATAGGGAGCCGATCGACTAGATCGTATAGTTGGACCTTGACTTGGGTCATCTCATGATATTGGGCCAAGGGATCATTTCTTGTTTATACTTGACATGGGTTAGAATACTAGTACTATTGGTGCAAAACTAGACCTTGTATATGCGATGCCAAACTTGATCTACCTTGTTATCTATTTATCCTGCCAGTTAGTTACCATCTTTATGTTTCATCTCAGTTTCTCATGTCCAGTTAACTTCATTAGTTTTTATACTAATAGTAGGTAGGACTTACCAGTCTTTATGACTGACCCTTTTTCTTTCGCCTCTTTTCTTCCGTTCCCCCCCCCCCCCAGGTTCTCAGGGAGGGAACACTAGTGCTTAGCTTGGACATTTGGCTTGCTTTCTTGACAGCTCATGTACGGTTTGGACTTGAGCTTGCTATGTCTTCACCACATCTATTTTGGGGATTATTTACTTTATGTTATTTTCAGTTTATGTTTCTAGACTTGTGGTAGTTGGAAAATGATGACTAAGTATTTTGATGTAAGTTGACTTTGGTTTTGAAATGGTTAACCATGGTTTTTAAATTTCTACCGCTGCTTTACTTATTTATTTATCTATGTTCTGTCTTTTGATATCTTTGTGCATGTTTACCTAGACAACACCCCTCCAAAGCTAGTGCAATCACTCGTGAGTGACCCTGGCGGAGGTGGGGTGTTACAAAATATTTTCGAAAACGATATCAAAAGGAAGTTTAAATCGAAAATTTAAAAGAATTTATCTTTGATAAAATTAATGGGACCATTTCCCTAAGGATGTGAATATTTAAATAAAATAATATTCTGAATTGGAAGGAGGCATATGATGTGTTTTTATAGCACTTGATTTTAAAATTCACGAGTTAATCAGAAACCGGGTTTATCCCATTCTGAATAACTGATACAGCGACTAAATGTCGATGATATGAAGATGGTGGTTGAAGACCGGAGATCTTCACATCGTTTGGATGATTAGTGATGTCTTGATTGGGATGTACACCCAAGACAAGGTAATAAGTGGTGATCGTCCAGACGTACTTGGAGATTGACCAGATATGCGAGGGATTCTCTCCTGTATTGGACATATGGGACGAGGAATAAGGTGCCTTCGGTTTCGTTCAGACCTAGAACGAACTTGCAAATGGATAGTGTGTCTGACATTGTATTCTTTAATACTGTATTCGTTGATCTCTGCTAATCTGTTTGGTGGGAGAGAATTTATTCTCTTGATTAACACCCTTCTCTGAGACGTACGAGCTTAGAGGATATATATTGGTTGAAATCAGTGGTATGGTATGGGTTGACAGTGTGGCATGCTGAGTTGCATGGATCAAAGCTCTTGTTGAAAAGCAAGGCTTTGTGGGTGATGATCAAAGCACAGCTTTAATTAGCATAGCTTTGTGTAGTGTTAATTCGCGAGTTTCACACCCTAGTATGAACTAGAAACGGGATGAGGGGCCGTAGGAAATGGACATATGTTAGTTTCTAGCTACGAGTAACGTCATTGTATAGAGCCCAGACTATTTACTTATGTGGATGTTGGAAAACTTCATTAATGGAAAGCGAGGTACCTCAGATTTGAGTCCCTAGTGGCTCTTTATATACTAGAACCAATTGAAAGGTTCTAGATAGGTCAACATACAGACTGTTTTGGAGGTTCGATAGGACCGACTAACATATAGGATAATTAATCATCGACGGATGACCGGCCCTGCCGTTCCCAGGGTTGCCTGTAGGTGTGATCCTGAGGCATTTTCTAAAATGTCTCGAAATCCATGAGGATGATCCCTTGCCTCGGTTCATAGATGGAAACCCAATTTCCAATATGTGATTTTACGGTTTTAGTTGTAAACCTATATGGCGACGTAATGTAATGGTACCTACGTCGCCTATGATTGATACATTTATATTTGAAGTTGATTTCTGAACTTATATTAATAATAAAAGATGAAATTTCACGTACTAAGCATTGTTGGCTATTATAAGGTAAAACTCTATCCTCCGGCTTGCGTTGCATTATGTGATGGAACCTGAGTCTTATAATAGCTTCATTTTTCTGTTTAGCATTACGCTGTTTGTTTTATGCACTGGTATTCATAGGGGATAAACCCGTTCAATGTTATACGTTGTTGTCTTGTGATTTACCCAACATTAAAAATCAAGCTAATAAATGTTTTAGTTCTCATACCAGTCTCATGACTGACTTGGAGTTCATTGTTTTAACCTAAACTCTGGGTGCCCATATTTTCCACACGGGCAGCTAGTAGTTTTGGTTTTTGCAGATATTTCTTTACACAGGATCCTGGATTTACAGCTGGAGCTATGTTAGGAAAGCTTTGTATCTGTGTATTTCTTTCAGTTGTTGTAGTTGATGTCTTCCACTGCACATTTTATTCATGTATTATATTTTCCACTGCTTTGTAATTAATTAAGTCTTTGATATTATTTTTCCACTGTAATTTATTCATACTCTGATATATTCTTGTACTCTGATGTAAATTGTTGTAATATCAATGAAATGTTCTATTGTTTGTGTTCTGATGCGTCATGTTCTCAATTCAATCTGGGCTTTCCTATAAGGGGGATTTCGGGTCGTTTTAGAAAAAAAAAATTCTACCATAATGCTGGAAATTGAAGTACAAAACCCAAAACCCAAAAACTTAGCAAATTAAGAACCATGACTTTTTTCCTTATCTCATACTTCTCCATTTCTCATTTACTATAAATGAAGCTAAAGAGATAAAAATGTCCTTAACCTCAAAAAATTAAAATAAAATAAATTGATCAATGAAAATTGTAATCTTTGAGCTCATATGGAGTTGTTGTTCCAATTCATGTGACTGTTTTTGGTTGTGGTCGTGTTTGCAGAGCTCAATAGTTAATGTTGCAGGGAAGTTCTAGCTAGTATTTAGGATTATGTAGATTTTACGAAGTTTTTGCTTGATCAGATGGCAGCGTTAAACTCAGGTGGTTGAGGGGTTCGAATGGGGTTACTTTGTTGGGTTGTTGTTCATTTATGCACGTTGCGAGCTATAGGATTGCACGGAGAGCAGCTCGGGTCGGATTAATGTAAGCCTGACCGATCTTTAGTTAAGGGTGATGGATGAGTAGCACATGCGGAGCGAATTTGAACAGAAGTGGTTGTGGTCGTTTTCTTGGAAGGTAAGGTGCACAGTAGAGGAGCTAGGTTGTCAGTTTGGGTGGATTTTGTTTCAGGCATGAGCAGGAATTTGAATTTTAATTTAAGGAAGGAAAATTCATGAGGGTGGTTTAATTAATCAAATATTTAAGTTGCTTAATGATATTTAGTCGAACTTATAAATGCAATTTCTCAAGAACGCCGTTTGTCCCGTTGTACTCGTAGGAGCGAAATCTACATTTCAAAAATGGATTGGTGAAATAACGAGCTAGTGAAAATTTATGCTAAAAATGAAACACCTATTAGATTTTTTTTTTAAATCAAATCGCTCTGATGATAGCGGGAATCTAAATGAGTCAACTTAGATCCAAATTACTCATATAAATATATGCGATGCTATAAGTTATTGATGGATGTCTGCTTGAAATGTTGTATTGTTGTTGAACTGTCTGTTCGACTCTAATTTATCATTTTGTAATGGATGATATAAGTAACCATTTTGCTGCAGGGGACAAAATAAAAAGGAAATCAGAGTGTATGTAATGAATTAAGTCGCGGTGGAACACACTAAAATATACATGCGTATGTGTAACTGATAAAGAATTATGTATTTTTTGTTTATATGCATATATTGTTTACATTCATCTGTTTATTTATATTTACATTACGTTTGCATTCATTTGCTTGTGTTCACTTATTGCTCTTATTTGCTTATGCATATTCCTATGCTACTTATATTGTCAATGATTGAATAAAATATACGTCATGTTTAACTTAAGCATGAGTTTCCATGGAAATGATAAATTTATCAATTTAATTAATGATACATGTAAATTTATAAATGGTTCAAGCCAATAATAATGAAATTCAATCATTTATTCAAACTAATAATAATTGACTTTAATGACATTAAATAAATGGAATGAAATTTGAGCATTCATTTTAATAAATAATAATTGAATTTAATTATTTACTTGGATATTGAAGTGTGAAATCGATTAATTGTTCAAAGCAATTATTAATTGAACTTTTGAAATCATTTCAATTAATGATATTTGAAATTTAATAATCATTCTTGAGTTGTATCGTCAAAATAAAACGATTTAGCACTCTTACGACTTTGTTATTCGTTGTTGGAAATAACTAAATCCAGAAGCATGAAGGGGTTGAGTTATGATGGATTGCTCCCATTAGGATATTTTCACATGTACTTGAGATTTGGTTCGGTTGTTACACACGAAGATGCGAATATTCAGATATTAGGACATATTGACAGGGTCCGGCTTGGAGTTCCCGAGAGGTATCACAAGGTATGTGACCCTCTAAAGTATATGTCTAGTGGTATACTTTTTGGTCAGGTGGGCACAATCACCAAATCATTTGCTGGAATATTCTTACTCTTTCCTTTGATTCCAAATTTATAAGTTTTCCTATTTTTAATTGCATCGGGAAGATGCAAACTCTTCGTGATGTTTAATTACTGGACTCCGTGGTGAGAATGGATGTTGTTGTTAGTGTCCTAGTCCGTAGTAAGCAGTGTTATCTCATATCTTTTGAAAATTAACTTTATACTTGTTCGATCCATTTTTTTTGGATTAGGTTCATTGTTTCCATCAAGAACTGCAATGTGCGCTCTTCACCATGTGTTGTTGTTCTGTTATTTCCTTTATGTTGGCACTCTTATATATGACTTTCATTCCTGTTTCATCCCAGTATTACTGCTTTGTTTTCGATGCTTACATATATGTTCTTCTTGTGAGGTAAAAAATCATTCTGTGATTACCGAAGTGGTTTCATACAATTTATACATGTTTACTTTTACTTGAGTTTTCTTATGCTGGTTTTCCATACAAACCCATATGATAATTCATTATAATGCTCGGGTCAGACTGAGCATGTTTCCAAGTTGTCATCAGTTGGATATGGAGCTCATGGTTTGAGTCGGATATCTACCTGTTGTTTTATTTTATTTTTTTCTATATTTTATTTACCTATCGGCATTTGTAAGGTCTGAATTTTATAATTGTCCAGCTAATACGATTTATTATAACTCTGATGTACATTGTTAGACCAAAATCTGGGCCTAACACCCAAAATTCAGTGTGAAGTCCTTATAATCACAGATAACAGATAAAAAGCAGTAAAAATGGGGAACACACGAGATTTTTATAGTGGTTCGGCTCAAACCAAGCCTACGTCCAATTTATAATTCCTTATATCCTAAGAAATTATAGTTACAATGCCTTCCTACAATCCGTAGGATTCATTCGAATACAACATCCTTGTATTTTAATGAAAAAGAGAGGTGATTTTATACACGAAATCCTTGTGTTAGACTGAGTTGAATCGGCCATGTTAAGCTCGCAAAGTCCTTGCGTTAATAATGGTGGAAGCCGTGAAGAAGAATGGCCAAATGTCCTTTGAAAGTCCTTCAAATGATGTATTTATAGACATTTCCTGATAGCGGTTCGTGAGACACGTGACACGCATCCCAAGAATCTCGAAAAGTGGTGGAAAACATCCAGAAATCCTTTCCAAGTCGTCCCAGGATAGGTGTAATGAGATCCGGGATGATAGGAGTGAAAATAGCCTTTAGAATAGGTCAGAACTGCATGTAAGAGCATCAGTCCCAAGCGGCTCGTGATGATGTGGTGCACCATGAACCGTGGTGATGAGCTGAGAGGAGGATGTGGAGACTGTTAGGTCAAGTCATAGTCTATTGGGTCATGACCCCTATGTGTTTCACGAGCTGAGGTCGTGATCAGTGAGTGCACCAGGAGTTGGGGGAGTCTTCACGAGTGGAAGGAGAGGGCGAGCCCAAGGGGGCGAGCCTTGCTAGGTCACAAGCAGAGGGGGGTCCCACGAGCCGAGGTGGGTCCCACGAGCCAATCCATAATTCGAGCTAACAAGCTTCGTCACTTCATCCAAGTGATTACCAGTCGATGCCAGATTACACTCATTCACGGAAACGGGAATAACTTCCAAACCGTTAGTCCGTTTTAGCCAAACGAAAGCTCTGCTTAAAGCTATTTCAGAGAGCTACAAGAGTTACAGAGAAAAGCTCCATAATTAATGTTTTCGGGCCCAAAAGAGGTCGTTTGATAGGAGTTTCAGGCCATTCTTTGTTTATGATGCGGCTTCAACCAAATCTCTTCATGTCTTCTGACAATATTTCGAATCCCTGAGCGTGCTGCTATCCAGAGATTCCATGTGTGGCAGCTTTTACCAAAAAGTGTGTTAACATACATTGTATCTTAGAGTGACAGTTATCTGCCATTATTATTATTATTATCATATGTTGTCGATTCTGCTGTGATATTTTGTATTTCTTATATTCTTTTCAAATTCTTTTTACGTTTGATTTAACAATCTGTGTTTTCAATGATCGGATGCTTAACATTGAAATATAGTTGTAATATTTAGTGTGGACTTTCAATGGCCAAAAATGCGGGATGTTACAATTTATGTAGAAGAAATTAATACTTCTTAATTATAAATAAAAAAATAAAAAAATATTAGTGTAACACCCCACCTCCACTAGGGTCACTCACAAGGGGAATGCACTAGTTTTGGAGGAGCGTTATCGAGGTAAGCAAACATAGAATTATTACAAGACAGAACATAAATAAGACAGCGGAAGATTCAAAAGATAAATTTCATCACTTTCAAAAAGAGTCAAAACCTTTTACATCAAATAACCAAGGTCATTATTTTCCATCACAACAAATTCTGTCCTGCATAAATAAATAAGCATAAACTTAAAACATCAAAAGTAGCTTAATTCCCCAAAGGTAGCAGAAAATGCAGCCATAGCATAGCCCAAGATCAAACCGTACATGAGCTGTATCAAAAGCAAGCGAAATCCAAGCAAAGTGCTAGAGTTTGCTCCCTGAGAACCTGGGGGGAACGAAAGAAAACGGGTCAGTTATAAAGATTGGTAAGTCCAAGTGACTTTCAGCATAAAAACAGATAAAGGTAACATGACATGTATAAACAGAAAGTAAACATACAGATGATGACAAGATGAGCAAGATAGACTAAGATAACATGATAAATCAAGTATAAATCAAGTATAGCATCACGTATTCAAGGTTCGCTGCATCAACTGTACTAGAATCCTAAACCCATGTCCTATATTAATCATGAAATGATTCCTTGGCCAACATCATGAAATGACCCATTTCTAGGTCCAACGAAACGATCCACTAGTCGATCGGCTCCCTACAAGTTCTAGCTCGTCATGTGTCTGTGTCATACGGCGCTATCACGAATGTAGTCACCTGTGCTAGGTCCACCATAGGGTGTATTAAGCCCTATAGTGCCAACCACCGACACGAATCAAGCATGCACAGATAAACCTACTGATGCCCAATGCCTGCTTTTTCAATTTCGAACTACGTGCACGACCATAGCCCGCCTGAACCTACACTGGCGCACCAACACAACCGTCGTTCTGGTCGCTTACAATCAGCCCAGTAATCGTGCCCCACCCTGCCTAGTTCCAAGGTACCATGATACATCTAGTGGGTTACTGCTGAAATGGACCGCGTAACTAGGGTTTCCGTCCAATAGGTTAAGTGTTGTCATTTAAATTCATGACTTAACCCCTATCAGTCTAGCGTGTCAAGTTGGTTAAGTGTTGTCATTGAAGTTCGTGACTTAACCCACCTACGAATCATGTATCAAGTTGGTTAAGTGTTGTCTTACATGTTCATGACTTAACCCTATCATGTGGCATTAATTCATTAATGCACCCCAACCTCTCACATCTGACCTGTTGTTGTGGTCACTGGATATGCCGGGCGGTTCCGGGCAGAATTACACCACAACTCAGTCTGACCTCGGGTTTTCAAGTGCGATATGACCTACCCACATTGGATCCTATTGTTTGCAGTAACTGGATTTGCCGGGCGGTTCCGGGCAGAATTACACTGCAAACTCAACCCAACCTCGAGTTGGCCATTTTCAAGTTCATTCTAGTGTCATGTCCATGTTCAAGATTCATGTCAAGTTTGTGTCAGGTTTTCAAGGTAAGTTTCATACCAAATTTCCTATAATTACCAATTTTCCCAACGTTACTCCGTCTAAATATTAGGCTAACAATCTTAGCCTAATTTCTCGTCCGCATGATTTTTGACATATAATATTAGGCTAAAAACTTAGCCTAATTTAACGTACGCAAAATTGGCATAAAACAATTCATTGACATAAACATGACATAGGTGTAAACTTGGCATTTTCGGCATAGTCAATATGAACATCATAGGTGTGAACTTGCAAAATAGTCAACATGAATATCATAGGTGTGAATCTTGCAACGTAGACTAAATCAACATACATATATGTGAACTTGCAACATAGACTAAATCAACTTACATATATGTGAACTTGCAAATCAGTCACGAGCATATGAATAAGTGTGAACTTGAAGTATGACATAGGTTTAACATATACACATAAACATGTAGATCTAACATTTGGTCACATATGTGATATGATTTTACAACCTAAAACTTGCATAACATGATAAACTACACAACTTGTCATAACGGGTTATACTTCAAGTTCCTATACATATGAATAGACTTATTCATTCATTCCCAATTCAACATGATAATAAAATAGAACCACAGGCATAAATCAATATCATTCAATAACATAATCAATCTATTTTCAAGGTATGACATAACTGAATAAATTGATTAAAACATCACAGGCATATAAATCTGGTAACATTACGAACATAAAAAGGTTTGGATACTAATCTAGATTCAAGAACATGGATAGATCTAACTTAAAAAGAAAAATCCCCAAAATCAAGATCCAAGGACAAATAAAGAAAATAGGTCTTAATAGAAAGTCAAGCTTAGATCCAATTTCATAGTTATAATCCTAGGCAATGAATCATAGGTGATTAACCACAATTGTCCTTGTCATAGTCATAGGCAATCGTCTTATTGTTCATAGTCATAGGCAGTCTTATGTTCACCGTCATAGTTATAGGCATAGTCTTATGTCCATCGTCATAGTCATAGGCATAGGCAAAATCTTATGTCCACAGTCATAGGCATAGTCATAGTCTTATGTCATCAATAATAGTTTCAACGTCGTAGGCAATATTCCCAATAGTCAAGATCCAAGAAGAAATCAAGAATAGATATGAATCTTACATAAATCACTTCCAAATTATACCATGCACATATTAGATTTATAGTTTTTATCTAAAAGTAACTGGAACTTACATATCGTGGTCTAAGAAATTTAGATGCAGAAGTCAAGTCTAGAAATTAGTCGTTGAATTGTTATATTGCTGAATCTTGCTTTGATTGTAGAAGCAAATCCCCAACTCCTAGCCGTAGACTTCAAGAAATAATCTTCATGATTTATTTTATTTTAATTTATTTTAGAGGAAGAGGAAGAAGCCATGATCATCAAGAGTTTGAGCAGCATAAGGTTAGAGAAGAATGGTGTAAAGAGAATGAGGCTAGGAGGCTGTTTATTTAGGGTTTCAAACTAATTAGAGCCGTCGATGAAGATAGGGTTAATCAAGGCCATCCATCTCAAGAGAAGCCAATCAGAAAGTGACAAGTTAGCCCTAGTGACACAGTAGAGCTCAGAAATTCGACCAGAACCCGACCAGGCCAGCCAGGGTCAAACCAGAAAGCTGTGCAGGCCTGTTGCTCGGCCTGGGCGCACCTGCCAAGTGCACTAATGCAAAATTGCATGGGCGCACTTCCCAAGTGCGCCAATGCAATTTTGTTCTGGCGCACTTCCCAAGTGTGCCAGTGCATTCTGGCCGGTTTCTGGTTTTTCTGCCTAACTTCGTTCATCCATATCTTCTTCATACGACATCTGTTTTACGCAAACTCGGACTCTATTTCAAGCAGAATTACGAGACGAACGCAATGACATAACCCATTTCCCTTGATTCTTATTTTAAAAATTAATTCTGCCTTGATTTATGGTTTTAACATGTTATTAAAATTCGGGTTGTTACATTCTTCCCTCCTTAAAGGATTTCGTCCCTGAAATCTTCAAGTTAAGAAGAATGCATCCTATCATCCAATCATCCATCTACTCAAAACATCATCCACAAGCAACCATTGTCCTTAAATGATTTCTAATGCTATATGAACATATGCAGAAAGTGTGTGTATATGTTCCTTATCTAATGCAAATGATCAGGCCTGAATGATCTTCTTAATGCAAAATATGTTTAGTGTCATGAATCCAACATGTATGCAAATAGTCCTAGTCACATAAACACTACATGTGTGCACAAACATCCATCCACATGATAACACATTAAATTTCATCCATAAACAAGTATAAACACTCATGCATATGCAATATGAAAATGTGTCTGAGCCGATCTAGTGCCTAATGTGTGTTATGCAACCACGAGCAACCATTTGCAAACATCAACCATAACATGTTTCAATCACATGTTTACATCCAAAAGGGTTCTACCTAAGGTTCTCAAGATAGGATTGAGAAGGTAAGCAAGATAAAACAAAGCATCAAGGAGAAGAAGTTAAAGATGTACCCCTAGAAGGTCCTGCCTGCGGGGCTTGCCCTTGCTTCTTAGGGCAATTCTTGCTGATATGTCCAGTTTTACCACACTGAAAGCATGCTCCCATCTTCATCTTCTTCTTTCTACAATCCTGGACTATATGCCCAGCTATACCACAGAAGTTGCACTTCCTCTTATCACGTGACTTGTTATTATTGTTGTCGTTGTTCTCGCCTCCCTTCTAGAAGTCTTTCTTCTCGTTCCGAGACTCATCCACCTTAACTTATCACTCATACCTTTCCTATGTAACATGTTAACAAGCCTCACGGAAACTATCTCCATCGTATAGAAAATCCTCTACGAAGCTAGAAAGAAGATTAGCCGCAGGTAAAAACTACTGCGACTACAGATGGAGAAAAAAAGGAAAAGAGATTCAAACGAGGAAACAAAGGATAGTACTAATGGCTTTTGGGGAATGGCCTTTTAAATAAAACAAGACTTTTCTTGAAAAATGCTTCTTTGTAAACGGTTTTTGAAAATAATTTTAGAAGGTTTTAAAAACTTTTGCCCAGTCTGGTAACCTTCTGCTCTGATACCAAATGTAACACCCCACCTCCACTAGGGTCACTCATAAGGGGAATGCACTAGTTTTGGAGGAGCGTTATCGAGGTAAGCAAACATAGAATTATTACAAGACAAACATAAATAAGACAGTGGAAGATTCAAAAGATAAATTTCATTACTTTCAAAAAGAGTCAAAACCTTTTACATCAAATAACCAAGGTCATTATTTTCCATCACAACAAATTATGTCTTGCATAAATAAAGAAGCATAAACTTAAAACATCAAAAGTAGCTTAATTCCCCAAAGGTAGCAGAAAATGCAGCCATAGCATAGCCCAAGATCAAACCGTACATGAGCTGAATCAAAAGAAAGCGAAATCCAAGCTAAGTACTAGAGTTTCCTCCCTGAGAACCTTGGGGGGAACGAAAGAAAAAGAGGCGAAAGAAAACGGGTCAGTCATAAAGACTGGTAAGTCCAAGTGACTTTTAGCATAAAAACTGATAAAGGTAACATGACATGTATAAACCGAAAGTAAACATACAGATGATGACAAGATGAGCAAGATAGACTAAGATAACATGATAAATCAATTATAAATCAAGTATAGCATCACGTATTCAAGGTTCGCTGCATCAACTGTACTAGAATCCTAAACCCATGTCCTATATTAATCATGAAATGATTACTTGGCCAACATCATGAAATGACCCATTTCCAGGTCCAACGAAACGATCCACTAGTCGATCGGCTCCCTACAAGTTCTAGCTCGTCATGTGTCTGTGTCATACGGCCCTATCACGAATGTAGTTACCTGTGCTAGGTCCACCATACGGTGTATCAAGCCCTATGGTGCCAACCACCGACACGAATCAAGCGTGCACAGATAAACCTACTGATGCCCAATGCCTGCTTTTTCAATTCCGGACCACGTGCACGACCATAGCCCGCCAGAACCTACACTGGCGCACCAACACAGCCGTCGTTCTGGTCGCTTTCAATCAGCCCAGTAATCGTGCCCCACCCTGCCTAGTTCCAGGGTACCATGATACATCTAGTGGGTTACTGTTGAAATGGACTGCGTAACTAGGGTTTCTGTCCAATAGGTTAAGTGTTGTCATTTAAATTCGTGACTTAACCCCTATCAGTCTAGCTTGTCAAGTTGGTTAAGTGTTGTCATTGAAGTTCGTGACTTAACCCACCTACGAATCATGTATCAAGTTGGTTAAGTGTTGTCTTACATGTTGATGACTTAACCCTATCATGTGGCATTAATTCATTAATGCACCCCAACCTCTCACATCAGACCTGTTGTTGTGGTCACTGGATATGCCGGGCGGTTCCGGGCAGAATTACACCACAACTCAGTATGACCTCGGGTTTTCAAGTGCGATATGACCAACTACCCACATTGGATCCTATTGTTTGCAGTAACTGGATTTGTCGGGCGGTTCCGGGCTGAATTACACTGCAAACTCAACCCAACCTTGAGTTGGCCATTTTCAAGTTCATTCTAGTGTCATGTCCATGTTCAAGATTCATGTCAAGTTCGTGTCAGGTTTTCAAGGTAAGTTTCATACCAAGTTTCCTATAATTACCAATTTTTCCCAACGTTACCTCGTCTAAATATTAGGCTAACAATCTTAGCCTAATTTCTCGTCCACATGATTTTTGACATATAATATTAGGCTAAAAACTTAGCCTAATTTAACGTACGCAAAATTGGCATAAAGAAATTCATTAACATAAACATGACATAGGTGTAAACTTGGCATTTTCGGCATAGTCAATATGAACATCATAGGTGTGAACTTGCAAAATAGTCAACATGAATATCATAGGTGTGAATCTTGCAACGCAGACTAAATCAACATACATATATATGAACTTGCAACATAGACTAAATCAACTTACATATATGTGAACTTGCAAATCAGTCACGAGCATATGAATAAGTGTGAACTTGAAATATGACATAGGTTTAACATATACACATAAACATGTAGATCTAACATTTGGTCACATACGTGATATGATTTTACAACCTAAAACTTGCATAACATGATAAACTACACAACTTGTCATAACGGGTTATACTTCAAGTTCCTATACATATGAATAGACTTATTCATTAATTCCCAATTCAACATGATAATAAAATAGAACCACAGGCAGAGATCAATATCATTCAATAACATAATCAATCTATTTTCAAGGTATGACATAACTGAATAAATTGATTAAAACATCACAGGCATATAAATATGATAACATTACAAACATAAAAAGGTTTGAATACTAATCTAGATTCAAGAACATGGATAGATCTAACTTAAATAGAAAAATCCCCAAAATCAAGATCCAAGGACAAATAAAGAAAATAGGTCTTAATAGAAAGTCAAGCTTAGATTAAATTTCATAGGTATAATCCTAGGTAATGAATCATAGGTGATTAACCACAATTGTCCTTGTCATAGTCATAACCAATTGTCTTATTGTTCATAGTCAGAGGCAGTCTTATGTTCACCGTCATAGTTATAGGCATAGTCTTATGTTCACCGTCATAGTCATAGGCAAAATCTTATGTCTACAGTCATAGGCATAGTCATAGTTTTTTGTCATCAATAATAGTTTCAACGTCGTAGGCAATATTCCCAATAGTCAAGATCCTAGAAGAAATCAAGAATAGATATGAATCATACATAAATCACTTCCAAACATGCACATATTAGATTTATAGTTTATATCTAAAAGTAACTGGAACTTACAGATCGTGGTCTAAGAAATTTAGATGCATAGGTCAAGTCTAGAAATTAGTCGTTGAATTGTTGAATCGCTGAATCTTGCTTTGATTGTAGAAGCAAATCCCTAATTCCTAGCCGTAGTCTTCAAGAAATAATCTTCATGATTTATTTTAATTTAATTTATTTTAGAGGAAGAGGAAGAAGCCATGATCATCAAGAGTTTGAGCAGCATAAGGTTAGAGAAGAATGGTGTAAAGTGTGATAACCCCAAACTTCCGTTGACCGAAAGCAAGGATAATCATTTTGGAACACAACATAATTACAACAATAAACAGATCTTAGAGAAAGAACATAGCACATAAACATTTCAGCGAAAGTAAAATGTCATCAGCATCACAACAAAACATCAGAGTATGCAGTTATACAGGATCCACTTAGCAATATAGTAAGCCTCAAAAGATAAGGAAATAAATTCCAACTTCCATTACATACATCAAAAAGCAAAAGATGGAAAAATGTCTCAAAGCAAAATAAAACTAGAGAAAAGGCCTTCTTCTTCTGTCCAAGCAAGCTCCAAAACAGAATGTATCACCTGAACCTGTCAATTGGCTGCCCGTGTGGAAAGAGGGCACCCGAGTTTGCAAAAGTGAAACAAACTACGAGTCAGTCATGGGACTGGTGTGAGAATTCTTAACTAAATTAACTATCAATATGGTGAATCTCAGGACCACGCCGCTAACGCGGAACGGGTTTACTCCATTGGCTTGTCAGTGCATAATTTTATAAAGTTTGGGTAAAACAGCGAAATGACTTTTGAAAAATGAAATCATCATAAGACTCAAGTCCTATCACACAATGCAATGCACACAGGAGGATAGAGTTTTCCCTTATGATGATCAAACATGCTTAATACATGAAAAGTAATATTTTGATATTATCATTAGTGTTTGAGCAGTATTAAAATACTTCAAAATACATATATCAATCCTAGACGGCATAGGTACCATATACTATGTCGCCGTACATAAGTTTACAATCAAAACTGTGATGTCGTATTGGGAATTGGTTTTCTGTCATGAAGTCGAGGCTAGGGATCGTCCTCTTCTGATTCGAGACACTCTAGCAAATGCATCAGGATCCCCCGCAGTGAACCCTTGGATCTTCAGGGCCGGTCCCCACCTAACGGTAGTGGATTAATTATGCCTGAACACACGTTTCCCGGTTCCTATGAACCTATAGTATGACCACTTCCGGCCTATAAAAAAAACCCCGAGGTACCTCAATCCAAAATCCACATAAGTAAAATGCCGGGTCGTGTTAAAACCCAAACACCACTAGCTAGAAAGAAACGTGTGCACTCCCTGCAGTCCTAATCCCGTTTTTGACTCATACCGGGGTGTGAGGCTCGCGAAGTTACGTTATACACGAAATTATGCCTAAACAGGCTATGCTTTGATCATCAGCCACAAGGCCTGCTTTTCAACAAAGCCTTGATCATTGCATCTTGGCGTGCCACATTGACAATTCAACGCCATGCGGTCGATAACTATTACTACGAATCAGGGTGTTAAGTAGAGAATAAATTCTCTACCACCAAACAAACATATATTAATAGAAATCGATTTAATTACATGAAGCGAATTCCAACGTCAGACACGCATCCATTTACAAGTCCGTTCTGGGTCTGAACGAAACCGGAGACACCAAAAAGGCGCTCGCTTATCCGCACGATCAACACACACGTCCGGAAAATTACTGCTTCAACCCTGTCCTGGGAGCAAATCAGTCTAAGGTATCAGAAGTCATCGTCCATCCGATGTGAAGATCGCCGGTCTTCAACCATCGTCTTGTTACACCTTTGATTTAATCGCCATGCAATTATTTGAAATGAGTTAAACTCGGCCTTTTCAAATAATTGTCGCATAATTATAATTTAAAACATTTCATATTTATTTATAACTATTTATCGCTATTTTTATTTATTAAAAATAGATCGAAATAAATAAACGACGTTTCGGGTCAATGGGCGGCACTGGCACTGCTTTTACCAAAATTTGATTTACACATATCTTAAAATCTAACCGTTGGATTTTGATGAAATTTATATCGTTGGAAAGCTCTTCCCAAAGCGGTTCGAACGGTTCCAGTTTTGGGAAAATCCAACGGTCGGATCTTTCGGAATAATCGTTTGAAATTACGATTGTCGATACGCGAACTGCCGTGCTCGTTTCGTTTAATTTTATATTTTATATTTATATATAAACCATTTGGCAATTTCCCCTTGTTAAAATCCATTCCTATTACTCTATGGAAATAACATTTTTGTCCGCCAATTCTAATGCGACAAAAGTGATGTATTCAACATTGAATATTGTATATTCAATAAAAATGACCTTTTTGTTTGCCAATTCTAATGCGACAAAAATGATGTTTACAGCGGTGTATAATTTTATATTCAAGAAAAATGATATTTTTGTTCGCCAATTCTAATGCGACAAAAATGATGTTTACAGCGGTGTATAATTTTATATTCAACAAAAATGACATTTTTGTTCGCCAATTCTAATGCGACAAAAATGATGTTTACAGCGATGTATAATTTTATATTCAACAAAAATGACATTTTTGTTCGCCAATTCTAATGCGACAAAAATGATGTTTACAGCGATGTATAATTTTATATTCAACAAAAATGACATTTTTGTTCGCCAATTCTAATGCGACAAAAATGATGTTTACAGCGGTGTATAATTTTATATTCAACAAAAATGACATTTTTGTTCGCCAATTCTAATGCGACAAAAATGATGTTTACAACATTGAATATTGTATATTCAATAAAAATGACCTTTTTATTCTATTTGCTTTAAAGACATAAAAATGAATCGTTATGCTTTTTGTTTTAATGACATACAAATGAACCTTTTATCCTATTTCATTTTCATAAAAATGAACTTTTATCCTATCTCATTTTTATAACATAAAATTGAACTTTTATCCTATTTCATTTTCATAAAAATGAACTTTTATGTTTTTATAAAATGTATATATTTTGTCTCCTTTCCTTTTACAATGAAAAAATATAAATTCTTTTATCTTCACCTAGAAAAAGGTAAATCTTATATTTTAACAAAGAAAAACGTAAATTTTCTATTTTTACATAGAAAAATGTAATTCTTATATTTTAACATAGAAAAAGTAAATTTTCTATCTTTACATAGAAAAATGTAAATCTTATATTTCACATAGAAAAAAAGTAAATTTTCTATCTTTACATAGAAAAATGTAAATCTTATATTTTAACATAGAAAAAGTAATTTTTCTATCTTTACATAGAAAAATGTAAATCTTATATTTTCACATAGAAAAAAGGTAAATTTTCTATCTTTACATAGAAAAATGTAAATCTTATATTTTAACATAGAAAAAGTAAATTTTCTATCTTTACATAGAAAAATGTAAATCTTATATTATTTTCTCTTTACATAGAAAAATGCAAATGTTCTATTATTTCTTTTAGTTTCAATTTTTAACCCAACACCAAAGTATGTTCATTTCAACTAAATAGACATAACGATGACATTTTGATACATTACAACGACAACATAACGATGAATTTTGTGTCATTACGACTAAATTAACATAACGATGAGATTTTGTGTCGTTACAACTAAATTAACAGAACGATGAAATTTTGTGTCATTACAACTAAATTAACATAACGATGAAATTTTGTGTCATTATAACAACGACAACATATGATCGGGCGTCTGATTTCTATGAATCAAAATAAAAGGTCAAACCTTTATTTTGTGAAATCAAACAAAATATTTGAACTTTATTTATTTTATAAATTAGAATAAAAGATCAAATCTTTATTTATTATGTAAATCCAATTTTCTTTTATTTTATAAATCAAAGTAAAAGATCAAATCTTTATTTATTATATCTCAAAATAAAAGATCAAATCTTCTAAAACAAAAGATCAAAACTTTATTATATTTTGTTTCAAAAACAAAAGATCAAAACTTTATTATATTTTGTTTTCAAAAACAAAAGATCAAAACTTTATTATATTTTGTTTATCAAATTAAAATTCTAACTTTGATTTTTTGTTTCAAAATAAAAATTCAACTTTAATAGAAAGGATTAAAAATAAAAATAAAAAGATGAGAACTTTATTATGATTACATCAGAATTTTACAGATCCAAACTGTCATACTATAACATGATATCACAACGAATATAATTCAACTATACAACAATCACCATATAACAGATTAGAAATAACATACAATGATTCAACTGATTGAATATAATTAAATTATTTAATTATTCAAATTCAGAAATCTCACAGTCGTTGAAGATTTTGGCCAAAATTCAAACTATTCAGAATGGTCCCGTTTCAGTCTCAACGCGTTCTATTCGCTGTTACGATTCCAACGCTTCCGAAATCGTCGAATTCTGAGTTGAAATGGATCAGTTATGGTTAAATGAAATTTTAAAAACAATTTAAATTAATTAATTAATAAATTAGTCAGGTAATTACCCTTTCTTCTTCCCTCAGAAATACGGCCGTATGCTTTTTCCTATTGTTCAAAAATAGGGTTCGGGATTGCAGCCACTACAGGAGTCGAGGAGCTGATCGGCGGCGTCACGAGGGGGAGCTCGGAGAGGCGCACGAGAGGGGGGGTGTTCGGCGCAGCTCGGTCGAGCTCTGGGGGCCCCACGGCGGCGAGATGCGGCGAAGTTTGGGGAGTTGGGGTGACTGCTAGGGGCAATTACAGGGGTGATGACCGTACGGATGTGAAGGTGGTGGAAAGGGCTTCGATATGGTGTATGTGAGGGGTTCTAATTCAAAGAGATGGAGGAGAGATTAGTGGAGGAAGTTTGGAGGTCATGGGCCATTGATTTGGGGGGTGGCGGCGGCAGAAGATGGTGAATAGTGCATTAGGGTTTAATCTCCTAATATTTATAATATTATAATGTATTTATGCAATAAAATCCATATCTTCCAAACCGGTTCAATTTCAGTCCAGCAGAAAGTGACCCTAGCCAATAGCCCATATTCCGGATCCAATGGGACATGTCCCGTCATCCCAAACGGCTGCCTGTGGCCTGTATTATTTAATTTAATATTTAATTCTTTTATTAATTTAATTCGTCTGCATTAATAAATTCACCGAGGCCACAAACAGACTTAGAAAAATCCAGAAAAAATATATTTGTCTATGTTATGACGATACAGTCCTAACAAAATTAATTTCGTCGAATTCTGACACTGTTTGAAAAATGGCTATTTTTCAGTCGATTAAATTTGACTGTAATCGACAAAACACATTTTTCTTCGCCACGCTCACATATTAATTCGAAAAATTCTAAAAATTGAAATCTAGCAATAATTCAACATTTCGGTTCCAACAAAAGTGGTTTCGTCGAAAACAGAGATTGTTTGAAAATTGACTATTTTCACTGGCTTTAATATTATTTAAAAATGAAAATTTTAATTTCTGCCACATTTTTCCACCAAATAATTTAAAATAAAAATTTTGAATTGGTTCAGATTTTCCGGGTCCTTACAATCTCCCCCACTTAATAATTTTCGTCCTCGAAAAGGAAACAAAGAAAAGTAGGAACCAAGATGGAAAATGTAAATTGGTATAAACGTACCTCGGTACAAGAGTTACTCAAAGATATCCACTCTGCACTTGGGGTAAGCCTTTTTGATGCTATCCTCTGTCTCCCAAGTACAGTCTCTTGGATCCCCACTTCATTGAACCTTGACTAGGTTGATCTTCTTGTTCCTCAAGATTTTGGTTTCTTTGCCAATGATCTTAATCGGGTCCTTCCTCACTGTCAGATTTGGAGCAATATCTTGGACCTGTTGGTTTAGTTCATCCTCAATCAGATCTGGATCGTGCACATGCTTGCGGAGCTGCGACACATGAAATACATCATGCACCCCTGGCAACCAGTCGGGTAGCTGCACTCTATAAGCGAGAGTACCAACCCTTTCGAGAATAGGGAATGGACCAATGAATCTTGGTGCCAACTTTCCCGTCTTCCCAAAACGAATCACGCCTCTCAAAGGAGAAACCTTCAAGTATACTCGATCACCCACAACGAATTCTAGATTTCTTCTTTGCTGGTCTGCATAGCTCTTTTGTCGGCTCTGAGCAGTCAACAAGCGCTTTTTAATCAAGTCAACCTTATCTGATGCTTCACGAACCATGTCGGGGCCCAAGAATAGTCGATTGCCTGACTCCACCCAACATGCCAGAGATCTGCATGGCCTGCCATAAAGTAATTAAAATGGTGACATCCCCAAGCTTGCTTGGTAGCTATTATTATAGGAGAATTCCACCAAGTGCAAGTGGTCCTCCCATGAACCGCCATAATCAAGGATGCAAGCATGCAATAAATCTTCCAAAACACGATTCACCCTCTCAGTCTGGCCATCTGTCTGAGGGTGATAGGCAGAGCTCATATTCAACTTGGTCCCAAGCTCTTCTTGAAAAGCTTCCCAGAATTTGCTGGTAAATAATGGATCCCGATCACTGACAATGCTTTTGGGAACCCCATGCAGTCTGACTATCTCTCTGAGATAAAGTTGTGCCAAGCTACGAGTTGTTCTATTGGACCGAACAGGGATGAAATGGGCAGATTTTGTTAAGCGGTCGACAATCACCCATATGCTATCGTTTCCTTTTCGGCTTCGGGGCAAGCCATCTATAAAGTCCATAGAAATTTCCTCCCACTTCCAACCTGGAACTCCTAGTGGTTGCAACAAACTTGCCAGATAACGCTTCGCTGATCTTCCAGTTCCAAGCCTTCTAGGATCTTTTCGCAATCTTTAAGCCATGCTTCGGCCTGAATCGCAGACTCTCGCCCTGTAAAAGGTACACCTCCAAGGTTTTTGAATTTCTTTGACATTCTGTCCAAATCGAAAGGCTGTGGAGGTGGTTCGACTAGGACCTCTGAATTATGCTGTTCCTGAGTGATGGGTGTCTCGTCTCTAGCTTGCCCTCCAGCTCCTACTCGGACTCCTCCTCTAGCCCCACCTCGAGATCCACCTCGGGCTCCGCCTCGGGTTGTTCTTGCTCTAGTATCCATTTAAATCAGTCTGTATCATCAAGGAAAGAGTCAGACCAACAAAAATGAGGATTTTTCAAGAAAAGATAAGATAAGGACGAGATGAAAAGATGATGATGTAATGACTGGTAAATATGTGTTATTCTGCTGTGCTCACTCTAGGACATTACTAGTCCTATCTCTAATGAGCTACTCGTCTTAGAATTATGTGGATTCTATATAGACGAATTGTTCTAAATATGTTATATTCCGAAGCTAAGGTTAACCTTAGGCTCTGATACCAATTGTGATAACCCCAAACTTCCGTTGACTGAAAGCAAGGATAATCATTTTGGAACACAACATAATTACAACAATAAACAGATCTCAGAGAAAGAACATAGCACATAAACATTTCAGCGGAAGTAAAATGTCATCAGCATCACAACAAAACATCAGAGTATGCAGTTATACAGGATCCACTTAGCAATACAGTAAGTCTCAAAAGATAAGGAAATAAATTCCAAATTCCGTTACATACATCAAAAAGCAAAAGATGGAAAAATGTCTCAAAGCAAAATAAAACTAGAGAAAAGGCCTTCTTCTTCTTCTGTCCAAGCAAGCTCCAAAACAGAATGTATCACCTGAACCTGTCAACTGGCTGCCCGTGTGGAAAGAGGGCACCCGAGTTTGCAAAAGTGAAACAAACTACGAGTCAGTCATGGGACTGGTGTGAGAATTCTTAACTAAATTAACTATCAATATGGCGAATCTCAGTACCACGCCGCTAACGCGGAACGGGTTTACTCCATTGGATTGCCAGTGCATAATTTTATAAAGTTTGGGTAAAACAGCGAAATGACTTTTGAAAAATGAAATCATCATAAGACTCAAGTCCTATCACACAATGCAACACACACAGGAGGATAGAGTTTTCCCTTATGATGATCAAATATGCTTAATATGTGAAAAGTAATATTTTGATATTATCATTAGTGTTTAAGCAGTATTAAAATACTTCAAAATACATATATCAATCCTAGACGGCATAGGTACCATATACTATGTCGTCGTACATAAGTTTACAATCAAAACCGTGATGTCGTATTGGGAATTGGTTTTCTGTCATGAAGTCGAGGCTAGGGATCGTCCTCTTCTGATTCGAGACACTCTAGCAAATGCCTCAGGATCCCCCGCAGTGAACTCTTGGATCTTCAGGGCCGGTCCCCACCTAACGGTAGTGGATTAATTATGTTTGAACACACGTTTCCCGGTTCCTATGAACCTATAGTATGACCACTTCCGGCCTATAAAAAAAACCCCAAGGTACCTCAATCCAAAATCCACATAAGTAAAATGTCGGGCCGTGTTAAAACCCAAACACCACTAGCTAGAAAGAAACGTATGCACTCCCTGCAGTCCTAATCCCGTTTTTGACTCATACCGGGGTGTGAGGATCGCGAAGTTACGTTATACACAAAACTATGCCTAAACAGGCTATGCTTTGATCATCAGCCACAAGGCCTGCTTTTTAACAAATCCTTGATCATTGCATCTTGGCGTGCCACATTGACAATTCAACGCCATGCGATCGATAACTATTACTACGAATCAGGGTGTTAAGTAGAGAATAAATTCTCTACCACCAAACAGACATATATTAATAGAAATCGATTTAATTACATGAAGCGAATTCCAACGTCAGACATGCATCCATTTACAAGTCCGTTCTGGGTCTGAACGAAACCGGAGACACCAAAAAGGCGCTCGCTTATCCGCACGATCAACACACACGTCCGGACAATTACTGCTTCAACCCTGTCCTGGGAGCAAATCAGTCTAAGGTATCAGAAGTCTTCGTCCATCCGATGTGAAGATCGCCTGTCTTCAACCATCGTCTTCTTACACCTTTGATTTAATCGCCGTGCAATTATTTGAAATGAGTTAAACTCGGCCTTTTCAAATAATTGTCGCATAATTATAATTTAAAACATTTCATATATATTTATAACAATTTATCGCTCTATTTATTTATTAAAAATAGCTCGAAATAAATAAACGACGTTTCGGGTCAATGGGCGGCACTGGCGCTGCTTTTACCAAAATTTGATTTACACATATCTTAAAATCTAACCGTCAGATTTTAATGAAATTCATATCGTTGGAAAACTCTTCCCAAAGCAGTTCGAACGGTTCCAGTTTTGGGAAAATCCAACGGTCGGATCTTTCGGAATAATCGTTTGAAGTTACGATTGTCGATACGCGAACTGCCGTGCTCGTTTCGTTTAATTTTATAGTTTATATTTATATATAAACCATTTGGCGATTTCCCCTTGTTAAAATCCATTCCTATTACTCTATGGAAATAACATTTTTGTCCGCCAATTCTAATGCGACAAAAGTGATGTTTTCAACATTGAATATTGTATATTCAATAAAAATGATCTTTTTGTTCGCCAATTCTAATGCGACAAAAATGATGTTTACAGCGGTGTATAATTTTATATTCAACAAAAATGACATTTTTGTTCGCCAATTCTAATGCGACAAAAATGATGTTTACAGCGGTGTATAATTTTATATTCAACAAAAATGACATTTTTGTTCGCCAATTCTAATGCGACAAAAATGATGTTTACAGCGATGTGTAATTTTATATTCAACAAAAATAACATTTAAAATGACATTTTTGTTCGCCAATTCTAGTGCGACAAAAATGATGTTTACAGCGGTGTATAATTTTATATTCAACAAAAATGACATTTTTGTTCGCCAATTCTAATGCGACAAAAATGATGTTTACAACATTGAATATTGTATATTCAATAAAAATGACATTTTTATTCTATTTGTTTTAAAGACATAAAAATGAATCTTTATGCTTTTTGTTTTAATAACATACAAATGAACTTTTTATCCTACTTCATTTTCATAAAAATGAACTTCCTATCTCATTTTTATAACATAAAAATGAACTTTTATCCTATTTCATTTTCATAAGAATGAACTTTTATGTTTTTATAAAATGTATATATTTTATCTCCTTTCCTTTTACAATGAAAAAAATATAAACTCTTTTATCTTCACCTAGAAAAAGGTAAATCTTATATTTTAACAAAGAAAAACGAAAATTTTCTATTTTTACATAGAAAAATGTAAATCTTATATTTTAACATAGAAAAAGTAAATTTTCTATCTTTACATAGAAAAATGTAAATCTTATATTTTCACATAGAAAAAAATTAAATTTTCTATCTTTACATAGAAAAATGTAAATCTTATATTTTAACATAGAAAAAGTAAATTTTCTATCTTTACATAGAAAAATGTAAATCTTATATTTTCACATAGAAAAAAAGGTAAATTTTCTATCTTTACATAGAAAAATGTAAATCTTATATTTTAACATAGAAAAAGTAAATTTTCTATCTTTACATAGAAAAATGTAAATCTTATATTATTTTCTCTTTACATAGAAAAATGCAAATGTTCTATTATTTCTTTTAGTTTCAATTTTTAACCCAACACCAAAGTATGTTCATTTCAACTAAATAGACATAACGATGACATTTTGATACATTACAACAACGACAACATAACGATGAATTTTGTGTCATTACGAATAAATTAACATAACGATGAGATTTTGTGTCATTACAACTAAATTAACATAACGATGAAATTTTATGTCATTACAACTAAATTAACATAATGATGAAATTTTGTGTCATTACAACAACGACAACATATGATCGGGTGTATGATTTCTATGAATCAAAATAAAAGGTCCCACCTTTATTTTATGAAATCAAACAAAATATATGAACTTTATTTATTTTATAAATTAGAATAAAAGATCAAATCTTTATTTATTATATAAATCCAATTTTCTTTTATTTTATAAATCAAAGTAAAAGATCAAATCTTTATTTATTATATCTCAAAATAAAAGATCAAATCTTCTAAAACAAAAGATCAAAACTTTATTATATTTTGTTTTCAAAAACAAAAGATCAAAACTTTATTATATTTTGTTTTCAAAAACAAAAGATCAAAACTTTATTATATTTTGTTTATCAAATTAAAATTCTAACTTTGATTTTTTGTTTCAAAAAAAAAATTCAACTTTAATAGAAAGGATTAAAAATAAAAATAAAAAGATGAGAACTTTATTATGATTACATCAGAATTTTACAGATCCAAACTATCATACTATAACATGATATCACAACGAATATAATTCAACTATACAAGAATCACCACATAACAGATCAGAAATAACATACAATGATTCAACTGATTGAATATAATTAAATTATTTAATTATTCAAATTCAGAAATCTCACAGTCGTTGAAGATTTTGGCCAAAATTCAAACTGTTCAGAATGGTCCCATTTGAATCTCAACGCGTTCTATTCGCTATTACGATTCCAACGCTTCTGAAATCGTCGAATTCTGAGTTGAAATGGATCAGTTATGGTTAAATGAAATTTTAAAAACAATTTAAATTAATTAATTAATAAATTAGTCAGGTAATTACCCTTTCTTCTTCCCTCAGAAATACGGCCGTATGCTTTTTCCTATTGTTCAGAACTAGGGTTCGGGATTGCAGCCACTACAGGAGTCGAGGAGCTGATCGGCGGCGTCACGAGGGGGAGCTCGGAGAGGCGCACGAGGGGGGGTGTTCGGCGCAGCTCGTTCGAGCTCGGGGGGCCCCACGGCGGCGAGATGCGGCGAAGTTTGGGGAGTTGGGGTGGTTGCTAGGGGCAATTACAGGGGTGATGACCGTACGGATGTGAAGGTGGTGGAAAGGGCTTCGATATGGTGTATGTGAGGGGTTCTAATTCGAGGAGATGGAGGAGAGATTAGTGGAGGAAGTTTGGAGGTCATGGGCCATTGATTTGGGGGGTGGCGGCGGCAGAAGATGATGAATAGTGCATTAGGGTTTAATCTCCTATTATATCGCTGAATCTTTCTTTGATTGTAGAAGCAAATCCCCAACTCCTAGCCGTAGACTTCAAGAAATAATCTTCATGATTTATTTTATTTTAATTTATTTTAGAGGAAGAGGAAGAAGCCATGATCATCAAGAGTTAGAGCAGCATAAGGTTAGAGAAGAATGGTGTAAAGAGAATGAGGCTAGGAGGCTGTTTATTTAAGGTTTCAAACTAATTAGAGCCGTCGATGAAGCTAGGGTTAATCAAGGCCATCCATCTCAAGAGAAGCCAATCAGAAAGTGACAAGTTAGCCCTAGTGACACAGTAGAGCTCAGAAATTCGACCAGAACCCGACCAGGCCAGCCAGGGTCAAACCAGAAAGCTCTGCAGGCCTGTTGCTCGGCCTGGGCGCACCTGCCAAGTGCACCAATGCAAAATTGCATGGGCGCACTTCCCAAGTGCGCCAATGCAATTTTGTTCTGGCGCACTTCCCAAGTGCGCCAGTGCATTCTGGCCGGTTTCTGGTTTTTCTGCCTAACTTCGTTCGTCCATATCTTCTTCATACGACATCCGTTTTACACAAACTCGGACTCTATTTCAAGCAAAATTCCGAGACGAACGCAATGGCATAACCCGTTTCCCTTGATTCTTATTTTAAAAATTATTTCTGCCTTGATTTATGGTTTTAACATGTTATTAAAATTCGGGTTGTTACAATTAGGTTATGCGTATTAGCATTGATGACTATAATATATTTCTACCATATATCAGGTAAGTATGCCTTAAACTTCGGTCGTTACACTAACATTTTGATTTATCTTAAAAAACTATTTAAATCAACCTCTTTGTATTAATATTGCTAAAGCATATATAAAAAGCCTTGATTTAGCTAGTGCAGTAGAAAATAGGTAGCTTAGAGCTAATCGACTATTCATCAGTACTAAATTGAAATAGCGTAGCCGTCGAATAGTGTGACGATCCCAAAACCCCGTGACACGGTGTTAAGGATAATCATTGGAATATAACACATTAATCATCATTAGCAGATCACAGATAATAGCATAAACAGAAAATAGAATAATTTACACACATATGACAGCGGAATCATATAGATATCATCACATCAGAGAAGCACAGTATATGATACAACTTAGTACATAATGATACATAGTCAGTCACCATCGCCTGAGGCGGAATCATACATAAAGAGTACTCAAAATAAATATCAGTCTACATCGCCAATGGCGGAATCATAATATAGATACAATAATGGCGGAGAAAATCCAAGTCAGCACGGTGTAGTCAAGCCTCGCCATGAGCCAAAAGGTGCGTCAGAAACCTGTAATTAGGCTGCCCGTGTGAAAATGAGGGCACCCGAGTTTGCAAGGAGAAACAAACTACGAGTCAGTCATGGGACTGGTATGAGAAATCTACTCAACTTATTAACAACAATAATAAGGCAAATCAAAGGACCACGCCACTTTCGCGGAACGGGTTTACTCCAATGAGTGCTAGTGCATGAAATAAAGTAAATGATTAAATCATCGCAATGCTTTTTATAAAATGAAGCCATTATAAGACTCAGGTCCCATCACACAATGCAACGCAAGCCGGAGGATAGAGTTTTTACCTTATAATGGCCAAAAATGCTTCATACGAATAAAACAAAAGTGCTTGATATTATTACTAGTGTATATATGTTTCAAAAGCGATTTCAATCATAAATATCAATCATAGGCGGCATAAATGACCCATACCACTATGTCGCCATACTAGTAATACAATCACGTCCACATATTTCGTATTGGAAATTGGGTTCCTTCATGAGTCGAGGCAAGGGGCAAGCTCCTCTCCGATTCGAGACACTCTAGCAAATGTCCCTGGACCGCACACAGCAATCCCCTGGATCCTCCAAGGCCGGTCCTCTCTTTCTTTTGAGGATTAATTATTCCTGAACACACGTTTCCCGGTCTTTACAGACCTATAATCGAGGCGCCTCGTATTCCAACAACCACACAGGTGAAAAATAGATATAAATGTCAGGGCTGGGAGGTCACTGACACCACCATAGCTAGAAAGAAACGTCGTGCTTTCCTTGTGTCCTTCTCCCGTTTTTGACTCATACCGGGGTGTAAGGCTCGCGAATTCACGTTATACACAAAGCTACGTCACACAGACCATGCTTTGATCATCAACCACAAGACTTTGCTTTGCAACAGAAGCCTTGATCATATGCCACTTAGGCGTGCCACACAGGCAATCCACTCCATGCGACTGATTTCTGTCAATACATAACCTCTGAGCTCGTACGTCTCAGAGAAGGGCGTTAAGCAAGAGAATAAATTCTCCGCCGCCAAACAGATATATATTTAACAGAGATCAATCGACACAGAACAAAATCCAATGTCAGACACACAGTCCATTTACAAGTCCGTTCTGGGTCTGAACGAAACCGGAGGCACCAATTCCTCGCATATCCGTACAATCAACAGTATGTTTAGACGGCTACTACTTCAATTCCTTCATGGTAGCTACTCCAATCACGAGCATCAGTAGCGCCCATCCATCCAATGTGAAGATCGTCGGTCTTCAACCATCTTCGACTCTTCGACTTCTTAACGTCGATCGATTATTTGAAATGAGATAACCTCGGCCTTTTCAAATAACCCACGTATATTTAGATTTTTCAAATCAATTAATCACATGGTTGGACTATTCAACATTCACATTTCAGTTATTTAGTTATAATTTTCGTGTCAAATACATTCAACCATCACATATCAAGCAAACACAACGAAATTGGTTTATTTCCACTCTATATCGTCTATAGTATTTTATAACGATATATCGCCATTTTTATTTAATTTAAAACGACCATATTTAATTAAACGACGTTTTCAGGTCGTGTTGATGCACTGGCGCTGCTTTTCACTAATTTTGTTTTACACATATCTGAAAATCTAACCATTGGATCTTCACAAATTTTATATCATTAGGAAGGTCTTTTCAAAACGAATCCAACGGTTTCAGTTTTGGGAAAATCCGACGGTCGGATCTTCCACACCAGCCATTTGAAGTTACGATTTCAATTTATTAACTGCAGCGTCGTTATTCGATTTAATTTAATTATATTTATATATATATAAATATAATCGTTTCTGGCGCTGTTTTTCTTCAGATTTGAATTAAACATTCCAGACAATCCAACCGTCGGATCTTCACAAAGTTGGTGCCGTTGGAAAGATATTTCCAAGGCGAACCCAACGGTTGCGGTTTTGGGAAAATCCAATGGTCGGATTTCCCGTACTAGTCGTTTGAAATCACGGTTTCAAAACACAAACTGCACGGCCACGTTTCGTTTTAATTTCATTTATATTTATATAAATATAGTTCATTCAAAAATTCCTATATCGTTTCTACTTCAATTATTTCACTAACGCCTTTAAATTTCGGAAAATTTCGCCATAACCTCCTTTGTACGGGAGGGTCTGGGAAAATTCCCAAATAGCCACACGGGCGTCTCATATCAAAAAGAAAAAGAAAAGGCCAAGCGGCTAGCCAACAGGCTCATAAAATCATCACCCAAACAAAGCAGTAAATGTGTACCTATTTGTCGGGCACAAAATTTTATTTCTCTTCTCTAGCCCCTTTGCTTTAACCTGTTCAATAGATATGCATGTATATATACATATTTCTATCATTTATCATTTTCCATTCAATTTCATATTTGATATACTTTGGTTTAAAAACACCATTCATTCTAATGTTGCATGCATAGGCTAAAATCATATCATTAGCTAATTAATGTATATTTCAACTCATGCACATTTATTTGAACAAGTGGCTATTTTTAACACTTCACATTTCCAAGATGATAATTTTGGCGAACCAAAAATAGATTTCAACACATGACTATTTTATTTAGTTCCTATGCATGTTAAAAAAATAATATTTCTTTCACAAATATTTATTTCAACGTCCGCATATCTTTAGCATATCACAAATATGATAAAAATGATATTTTTATCGTTCAAAATATTTATTCGACAAATGGATGTTTTCAACACTTCATAGTTTCAATAAAAATGTAATTTTTATTGTTCGATCTTTTTATTCAACACATGAACTTTTCCACTACACCCACTTCTCAGCAAATGAGCATTTCCACACATGGACGTTTTATTTATGTTGTTAATATAAGAAAGATAGAATTTTTATTGTTGAAACTATTTATATATAAGGCGAATATTTTTCAAACTTCATATATATTATAAAAATGTGATTTTTATTGTTTAAACATTACATTCATTCACAAATGAATTTAATTTTCACACGTCACTTTTCAACACACAAACATTTCCACACATGGATATAGTTTCAACATATGGCTTTAATTTCAATGCATGAAAATAATTTCAACATATGAAAATAATTCTAACCCACAAAGATTATTCAAAATTTCGGCAGCATAACGGCAGGGTAGTTAAAACCGGCACCGTCCCTAGTACGGCTCCTCGCTCTACCTTAAAACCTCGCGGTTTTTGACAATAGGGATTCATGCATCTAATTCGCACGCAGGCGGCATGTTTATTTTTATTTCCACAAATATTTCCAATTCATTTCAATCACCAATGGGTATTTTTCAACCACAACCAAACAATGTCAACCACAAACAATTATTCAACCATTCGTATTTTTCATCCAATATTTCACACCAATTCACAACAATAAATATCGTCCATGGTTTGTGGACGAGGGGAGTATATATATATATATATATATATATATATATATATATATATATAATTGCTATATTTCACTTGCATTTCAACACATATATCAATTATTCTATGCATGTAAAATTCATACTTCGCTTATATAGCTTACACTACGCATGTACATGTGGTATACGATACGTATGTAATTTATATTTCGCTAATATAAATTATACACGACATTTTCCATTCAAATTCACGTTAATATAGATTTCTCACATTGGTTTTCGGAGTGCTAAAAATCGATACGATGTCAGAAAAATCCGCGGCTTCTTCTATTGGGTAGAGAGCTTCCTTACGGTCCCGATGTTTCTTGTTTCATCGAATTTCGTCAACACACTAAAAAGATATGATTTTTCAAAGTGTAAAGATAAAAAAAACTCACCTTTCACGAAGGTTCAAAACTAGGTGTATGGTTTTCGCGAGAATCGGGGCACGAGGGGATGATCGGCGGGTTGGACGTGGAAGAGGGAAGAGAGGGCTTCCTGTCGGTGGTGGTTTGGTGGCGTTCGGTGGTCAGGATCGGCGGCGGCGGCGCTGGGAAGGTCGGAACTTTGGAGCTTCGATTCGGGCGGCACAGGCGACGAGGGGTGGAGGAAGTTGGTCGGATTTGAAGAGGGGACGGAGGCGCGTCGAGGGGTGGCGGTGGCGAAGGCTGTAGGTGGCGGTAGCGGCGGCGATCGGGGCTGGAAGGTTTGGAGCTCGGGTCGCCGTTCGTTCGAGGGTTTTTTTATATATAATTATGAATGGAGAATTCTGATTGGCCGAGGACTATATTAAATTTTTAAATAGTGTTTTCTCAAACGAACTCCTTTTTAAACCCAACGACTGTCGCCCCTAGCTAAATACTCCTATTCCGAACACATTGGGATATGTTTCATTGGCCAATTCGACTGTTACAGTCAGTTATTCTTCAAATTAAAATATAAAACATTTAATTTTTAACTCTGAACGTACATTTCAATTTTCCAGGGCCACAAACTGATTCAAAAAATTCTAGAAAAATAAATCTAGCTATGTTTTGACGCTACGGTCCCAACAAAACTAGTTTCGTCTAATTCTGAGGTCGTTTGAAAAATGGCCATTTTCTGGTCGATCCAATTTAACAGAAATTGACCAAACACATTTTCTTTTGCTACGCTCACATACTAGCTTCAAAAATTATGAAATTTGAAACCTAGCAATAGTTTGACATCCCGGACCCAACAAAAGTGGTTTCGTCGAATTCCGAGGTCGTATGCAAAATATCAATTTTCCAGGGCTATATATTCTATATGGCGACCATTCTGTAAATTCATTCGGCCATAACTTTTGATTACCGTTATGAAACTTCGATTTTTCAGATTCATTAGAAAGGTATTGACTAACAGATTTAAATATTTTTGGTTTCGCTAAAATCCGTTATATTTTCCACCCTGCACAGTCAGTCAAAGTTGGGATTCAAATTTTCAAACTGACTCACTATTTCTAATTCACTATTTTATTGAAATATTCAATTTCAATCGTTCGAATTCTTGTGAAATCACCAATTTAAAATTTTTAAATTGGCTCGTATTTTCCGGGTTATTACAAATAGTGTTGGGGGTTGTAATGGGGATTTCTCAAGTCTATAACTGTTAAAAGTGAGAGAGAGAATGAATTTTTAGATAACAGAGTAAAAAGAATATATAAATAGTAGAAATCAAATAAAACATAGACAAAAATATTTTATAGTTGTTCAACATTTATAGCCGACATCAACTTGAATAGTTTTGCAGAATTGAGTTTACAAGTTCTCTGATCAGTATCGATGTATAGTGTAACAGAATACAAATTTGACAAGTGCTAGAAGAAGATACTTCAATTTTTAGAATGGATCTCATATTTATTGGCAGAGAAATCGGAAGATCCAGTTGGAAATTTTCTGAAAAGACCCAAGAAGCATACATCGCCACATTAAATATTTGGGCCCCATTAGGCCTACATGAAGGGACCAGTACCGATTCCTCAAGTTTAGGGGTAGGGTCCAATGAGTTTTGGTAGGGTTTCATCTTGGTTTCAATCCTGATTACTATATCAACTTCGTGAAGTTACTTCGTCGTTCCTGAGACACTGAAAGGTATATTTTAAGTTGTACTGTTGATTTTATTACTAGCATATTTATGGATAGGTTCCGATCTCTTACCTATAAGAGATGCCAATCCATACTTAGAAATATTCCAAGATGTTGCTCTTGTGGATTTGTTTGCCTGTAAATATAGTAGATCGATTGTCAATTGTAATGGACTGACGGATTTTTAGTAGTTTCATTTAAAAATATTAAACTAAATATAGAATTTAGAATAAAGTGGCCAAATTTTTTTTTTTTGAATTTAAGTTATATTTGGACTAATTTGAGTGTAGTATGGAATGATTAACATATTAGTAACATACAGTCTTAGTCGTATTACTAGAACGAAAATTAGAATGGATTATAGTTCAATTATTAATTTTAATGAGATTTGTTTGACATGAAATATTAACTTTAAAACTAATAACCATATAACTTGAAATTGGCAAGTTAATGTCAAAAATTGCGTGTTTTACATTGAATAAAACGAGCGACTTAATTTAATCAAAAATTCTATTTTAAAGAAATCAAAATTTGAACATTTTATTTAATGTTAGTATGACTAAATAAATATGAATTCCATGAAATCAAATTACGGTCATTAACTTAGAGTATTGAACAATAAATGTAAAGTAAATTAACAACAAAAATAAAACTTATACAGGACTATTTTGAGATTTTCGATAATTCTATTTATGCTTAAAAATATCAAAAACTTATATGTCGATATATAAAATGACATATATCAGTTTGGTGATAAGTATTGGTCTTCCGACTGCTGTAACTTTTTTAGCCAAACAACCAATCATTATCTATGTATATATTACCACTGAGAAACTCTAGTAGCCTTATTTTCAACCCAAACGTCGACTTTTAACTCCGATTCCCAATATTTCTTAATCACTTATTATTGGTGATCATCCAATAGATTTAAACTGAGATAAAAATTCAACCTTTCTGTTATATATCAAATTTTTAAATCATCAGAAAACTCTGACGAATGAAATCAGTTGATTGTGATAAGTTTTCAATTTGAGACTCTGTTCAATCAGAAATCTTGGTAAAACTCTGATTTTCAAAAGCCTAAATGCAAATTTTGGAGAATTTTATTCGAATGTCAATCGAAAAAATTGGAAGATGGGTATTGAAGAGTCTGTCAAATGGAATCAAATAGTGGTAGTCATGGGTTCTGGAGTTAGCCTAAGCATATAAAAGCTACGTTTTAAGGTTCGAAACCCTAAAAATTTGGTGGGTGATGCATGGCTCTAGGGATGTTCAAAGACGGGAAGGAAGGGCCAAAGGTAGTGCTTAGCATGGGCTTTCAATTGGTGGTGGTCGGAGAACTTCAGGCACGATGGTTAGGTTGCAAGAGACAGTCAAAGGTCGGTTTCTGAATGTGATATACAAGTTCAACAGTTTCGTGTTTTAAATCACAAGCGGGAAGATTATTCATGTGCTGGCGTGTCAAAGATAATTGACACACGATGTGTAATAATTAATATTGGCATAATATTTTTTTTGATTGACCGATTGAAAATTTAAATATGTGCTCAAAGTGACTTTAAATGGAATAAATTTGAAGTGACACTATATTGACATTGATTTGAATCAACAATAATTTATCATTGAAATTGAATTTCTTGCTAAACGTCGCCATTTAATCACTAGTGAATGTCATGATATATTACTTGTTTGGATGATCATTGCATGTATATGCTTATTGGTTGATGTGGTTGTTGACTAGATGTAATTCTTGATAGTTTTTTATTATGATGTATCCTTATCATCACCATGTATACCACTGAAATTTGTATAAGGTTACATATAAATCTTTTAGATATCGAATACCTGAACAGGGAAATAAGTTGAAATGATATGTACCTATGACCTTCAAATTGATTTGAAATGGTATATACTCTTGTAATTGAAATTTAAATTAAATGATTACTTGACTATATGGTAAAAAATTACTCATAAACACTGAATTTGGTCAAATGAAATGTTTTTTAATTTATAATTTTGAATTTGTTATGTAAAACTGATAAATAAATTTTAATTTAAATTCATTGGTTTTAAGTCTTAAAGTTATAATTATGATTTGTTATCAAAATTTAATTATTTCAAGTATTGAATTTGAAAATATGTAATTTAAGTTTTGAAACTAATTTAATATAATATGTTAATATTGAAGAGATTTAGATCTAAGCCGTTTAAATTGAAGTTGATTTTGAATTGGAAATTGGAATTTTAGTTGTGGTAAATTGAACTTCAAATCATTAAAACTTTGTTTCAAATCGAATATGAGATCGAAATAGCTTAAAGTGAATTTTGAAACATGGAATTGAGTTCAAATGGTTTTTAAGGAAATAACTGTATTCCAAAATATTACATTAAAACTATTTTCTAAATGGGGAAATTGACATGATTAATCCCAAGTTTCACGTGTCTTCCCATATTATCTCCCCTCGCACATTATTATGTTTAACAACACTCAAATATTCACTGAAGCTCCACACTACCATCACCATTCAATACTCTAACCCATAACCATTATCCCCTCCCTTCCTCAACGTCATCACACATCGACGTACGCCTGGTCAATTTTGAATCTCAAGCAAACCCTAGCTCAAAATTCCTAATTTTTTTTCCTCCCTACGAGCTCTGTGCTGCGTTGAGATCCATTTCAGATCTTAAAGGAAGCTTTATAAAAAGCAAGCGCACGATTAATTCCTAGAAGTAAATTTCTTTTAGGGACAGGGCAGCTTCACCACACTACTCTACATGAACAAAAAATTAGAAACCCAACCCATTCAGATCACGAATTTTTATGATTAGGCATAATAGTTTAATCTAGCCCTTTTTTCGCTTGGACTTGAATGATTCCTTCATGGAAATCTCTATGAATCATTCTCAGTTTCATCTCTACACAGAGAAAGCATTCTTGCTTCAGCACAAACAAACTTTAACCATGCTCCATTGTGATCATCTATAGACCAAGCCAGCTCTTTAAAATTGACATCAGGATTTACATTCATTTTTCTTAAGTGGATCTGAAATCACAGTGCCTCCATATAACTCAATCACCTAAAGTATCTTCCCTCATTTTCTTATATTATTCACCTGTAAGGCCACCTTCCTTGTACAACACTAGTTTCAACTATGCTAAACAAATAAAGAAATCGTCTAGGAAAATAATGAAAGAAGTCAAGGTCAAGTATCCGCAAATCCACTTCAACAACGTCGGATCGTTGCTTTAGTGGAGCAACCTAGAAACACAGTGGTTTAGGTAGATCCAAAAGGAATATCATCGGTGGTTACGTTGGAGTTTGTTATCGGTTTCGCGGGTGCGGAGAGGCAACAAGACCATTTCAAGGTAGAGAAACTAGAGGCTACAGTTCTCGGTTGCAAGGGAATGTTGTATCTATGGCTTTAGACCTCGATGGACGGAAATAGAGGGAGCGGTTAAGGAGTTGACGGACCGAGTGATGGTGATAAGACATGAGTGGATGTGCATTCTGGATGAAGATGTTTGATTTGGGAAAATTAAAGGTGGGAAACAGGTTAAACATGTCAGTAGGTTAATGGAATCAATATGGGAAGGGACCCCCAAACTTGGGATTAATTAAAAATAATTTGAACTTTGGATTAATATGGGAAGACACGTGAAACTTGGGATTAACTGTGTTAATTAATCCTTTTTAAATTAGCAATATTTAATATTTTTATCTAAACTATTTTCTATTATACTATTTATTTTCGTACTTTTCTATAAATAACTATTTTCAATCAAACTATCATATTTTAAATTTAACTATTTTATGTATACATAAACTACTTTGAGTAAAAAGGCTATCTCTAATCTAAGCTAGTATGAGCCCAAAACTGTGTTGAATGTAAGATTACATTTGAAAAATGGTATTTGTGACATGGAAGTCTTAAATTGGAATTTAAATCCAATAGTGAAACATTTTTTCTTATACAATTTGAAACTTGAATCTAATATTGAACTATATGGACATGTGATAATAGGAAATCCATATTTGAATCAAACTGGTTTTAACATAAAATGTGATTTTTTTTAAAAACATAAAATGATAGTGGTGTGAAAAATGATGACTGGTTGTTAACGAGACCGAGAATGAATATCGACCTACTCTTCGCTAATAGTGTAACCAATCCAACAACTGTAAACGTGGAGGATATACCAATATGAAGTGGTTGGATTGGAAAACATTTACTGGAATGAAGTAAGTAAATGATGATGGATAATCTTTACACTTTCATAAATAAAACGAGTAAAACAAATCAGACGTCTGGCCAATGAGGTTAACTACTTCTAGCAAACACACTTTATAATATATTCACCTGATTTGTGATTCGATGGTGCACCTTAACTGATTAGCGGTGGTGTATATGGTCGGTCGGTATGGGTTACAACCAGTCAGAAAAGGTAAATTGGTAGCGTCCTACCTTGGGCATTATCTCATGTGCCTTGTCATATTTTACCCTTATACAATCCCACTATGAATTTGGTTTTGTATTTAATATGTAACAACCTTGTTTTTGTGATTACCTGTATAATCTAATTAAATAGTGTATGCAATGGTTTAGTTGAAATTAAACTTGATATAGAGAAGATTACTCGTAAAATCCTTTATGTTGAACAAATTAAGGAATTTGGACTTAAAAATGTGTGCGTTGTGTTGAGTTAAATTGTATTAAAGGAAGCAACTCAATTCATTAATAAATTATTAATCAAAGAAAGTAAATATAATTAGGAGAAAATAACTTATTTAATCATTGAGTTGATTAAATAATGGCTTTGTGTTAACTTATAGTAATTTGGGAAATTAAGATGAATTATAAATTTGTTGGAATTATAAGAATTAAAAATAAAATAAATCCAACAATTGTTGTTAAATAAATTATAAATGTGGACAATAAAGTCTGATTAGTGATTTGTGGTAAAAATATGGATTTAATTATTTTAATTGACCAATTGCAAAAAAATTGCAACTGTTGGTTAAAAGACAACTTTTGTTGTAAAATAAATGTATACAAATTTATGTTGGGTAGTAGGTGAAAGATAAAAATTAATATTTAAACATGTAAATAATTTTAATATGGTTTGTTGGATTAAGTTAAATGAGAAAGAGATATTCTTGTAATTTTCAATAACCAATAATGTAATTTTTCAACAAGTAATATGTAAAATAAGTGTTTTTAGGAAGAATGTAAACTTTTATATATTTACGATAAAAATAATGTTCAGATTGTTTAAAAATCTTTAAAACATGTTTGTTACAATTTTGGAAGTTGAAACGATATTAAAATGTAAACAAATTAGGCTAAAATAGTGTAAGTATGTACGCTTTAGGCTAAAAACTAGGTACATTGATGGTAACTGTTAACTGACATTTTAGTCTGATTCCCAAAAGTATACATCGCCACGCTATTCAACTTATCGCGTGGCACCAAAGCTTCAAGTGTCCCTAAAGTGATAAAGACTCAAGCTTGGAAGGAATCGAACAAGCATGGCCTCATAGCCTCTCAAAATGAGCACATCGCATCATATACCTCGCCTCCCTCTTCACCGCATCACACGGCTCACATCGCCCATGTCGCATCATTCTCCGTTGCACCACACAACACTCCATTGCATCACATAGCCCCATCGCATCACCCCGCTCGGTATGGCAATGCTCCCCCTCACTCTACATCCTCCTCGCATCGCATCCCACAAGGTGCGATGACATCGCATCCCTCGGATGCGATGGGTCCATGACCCCATTAACAGTGCCACGTATCCCTCTGGGATACCAGCTTTCACATTCCACATGGGGGATGCGATTTTTGCCTATACACAAAGCACGATGTGATTTTTTGGTGTGTGCGCTTCTTTGATGCGATTTTCTATTGTATAGTCCCCAAATCCTACCACTCCCACCTAACCCTCCAAATAAAAGTACCCCCTTGCTCATACATCACAAAGGTTGGATTTTGCCTGATTTATCTTCTCCTAGAGCTCCAAAACTCATTAATGGTAGCTGATGCTTGAGGAAGAAGAAGCATAAAATTTACTTTTTCCCAAAACTTCATATATGACAACTATGACTCAAAAGTACATGGAAACACTTGTAATCGAATGATTAGATGACGTTTAAAGCTTGTAACCTATTGTTGTGAATAGAATATCAGCGAACTCCTTCAAAGTGGATGTAGGTTCCCTTAAGGATGAACCACTATAAATCTCTATGTTATCTACTGCTTTCAGCACTTAATTTTCCCACGCGAAATGATATTCTTAAGTAATTAAAAATCTTTGGGTGTTATGACATTTTTTGTCATCAACACTATGGTGCTTTCACTAAGAGCTAAGACTCACTTCTCATTCACACATTTCGATCTCGACTTCGACGCATCACTTAGCTTTCTTCCTAACCTACAACTCAAGTCCACTTACGATGGTTAAACGAACAAAGAAACTAATGATCAGAACTTCAGCAGCAGTCGACGCTGCTACTTCTCGACAACTTCAATCGACGGGAAACCCGACCGAAGAAAACTTCCTTCTCCTATGGACTGCAATGCTCCTGCAACTCAAGCACAGATTTACACGCTTAATAAAAAGTTGGAGAACATATCTCTAAAGATTAATGAGGCATTGTAAAACAACATCAACCTTATGCACCAACTCTAGGAAAGTCAACATCTAATCGCTCAACTCCAACTTGCTCAGAACAACGCTCGACCGCGTAACAACTCCTCAGAAAGTGCCTCTTCTGAAACTCAGGGCCAAATCCAAAGAACAAGATTCACTCTCAACACTAATGCCGCTGCCCGCACTAACGCCCATACCAACGGCAACATGAACGGTAATGGGCACACCATAACCGTCAGAGAGGGAGCGCGTTAGCACGATCTTAGGAGATGTAAAGCCTTAATTTTATTTTAGCATTTATTTTACTAATAGACATTACATATATAGATTATACTATATATATAAAGAGAAAGAGTTTGAAGGATCCTTAGGAGATGTAAAAATCATGCAACATCTCTTAAGTTATTGTACTTGCTCTATGCACTGATATATAGGAGATGGAAAATCCCATAAACATCTCTGATGCTACTACAATCAAATCCATTTAGTCTGATTTGACTTACATTGGAAATTTTAGTCCTAACTCAAGTATATTATTTACATTATGGTTGGCTCAGCCTGAGTTTTTTCAGTTTAGCCAAAGATATTACTGAAGATGAAGATAGAGAGTGACAGTTCGTATTTACTATAATTATCCAATTGCATTACTTGGTATGCTTTTTTATTGTTTAACTCTGATATTGTACTATAGTATATACAATAAATAGCTTAATGATTTACTTACGTGATTATTATATTTTATCCTTCCGCTGAGGTTCTGTGTTTTGTTTCTCTCATCTCTTTATTTTTTATATTTAAAGCCTATAATAATTCACCTTTTTAAATTGTTTAGGTTAGACAAATGTGGTTTATTGTCAACCTGAATCGTTTAAAATGGCGGGTCATTACAATTAGTACCAAAGCTTTGGTTGTGATAATACCAAAGCCTATTGAAGTTAACTCATTAAGGGATAGAGTAAAGGAACAACATGTTATGAATTTGAATATATCTATATACGAGAGTGCGAATTTGTTAATTTTATAAAATTATTTTATATAAGGTTAATTTGTACAACTAAGTAATTGTGAATTCTGGTTAGCACGTCAGACATTGTAGAATCGATAGGGATTTCGAGATTCTTAATTATGGAAAACTGACATGGTATTGCTTTTAAAATAGGCGAATGAAATAATTTTAAGTAAGACTATATTTTGTTTATGGAATAATAATTTTATAACTGACATAGTATATAATATATGATTGTTTGTTAGGAAACAATAATTATTTATTGTTGATTAGTTATGCTCAATTATTTTATGTGCATTAGTTGTTGTGTGTAATTATAAAACTATTCTTAAACCAAATTTAAAATAAATTTACCTTATAAAATATAAGGAAGTTACTATAATAAGTGGTTAAACTTTTTTAAAATATACCCTTAACTGGATAAACTTAATCACAATTCATGTATATACTAGCATTGTAAATAATAGTACTTGGAACGAAAATATAATTATAAATTTGAATTTAACTCTAGTTTTTCTTGTATAAATGGTAGTGAATAACTATGAATGACGATTGTTTAAATATTGATAGCTAATAAAAACTGAAGACAATATTGATTTGAATACTAAATAATGATGTTCAATGAGATATAAACTAAAGTAAGATGTATATTTACTCGCAAAATTTATAATAACTTAAATAATGAATTCAAATAAATGTAAGGATTGGATGATGAATGAGAATAGAAAATAAGAATTTAAAGTGTAAATTTTAATAATAAATCAAAGTTACGAATTTGAATGAGAAAGGAGTTGAAATAAAAATGTAACCTAAGTAAAATTCGAACACATTTTAAGAAATCCTATGAAATTATATTCTGGCAACATCACTTTATATAATTTCTCATGTATTGTAATTTAATTCCATTTTGAAAAAATGGCAAGAAGTCAAAATAATAAATAAGGTTGGAATTTATGGTAGTAACTACTTATATAAAAATTTATATTAAGTTTGTCATGTTTTCCCGTTCTTAAAAGAATTTGTATGAATTTTCAAATAGTGGTTATAGGGATTTTTGGGCACAAGGACAAAGTAAAACCATAATTTATCCATAAGGACGGTCAACAAAAAATTTATCCTCAAGGACAATTTTACACTAGATGGTGGAATTAAGGGGCCCACTAGCATTTTATAGTTTACTCTAAACTTTGTCCTTTTGGCTAATATTTTTGCCTCTTGTCCTTTTGACATAATTTTTTGTACTTTTTGTCCTTCATACTATTTTTCTGTTTTAAAATTATAGTTATAAATGTAATTAGTGTTTGTGAAGTAAGAAAGTTCACAAACTGAACCCTTGAAAACTATTAAGATTTTGAAGGTTATTAAAATTAAATATAAATGAGATTCATTTATGTTACTTTATATGAAATTTAGGGATGTATATAAGCAAGTAAATTTAAGAAACTCCCAACTTGAAATTTTATAGTATATAGAAAAAAAGCTTTGAAATTTACAATACATGTAACGACCAGTATTTTACATATCGGAGGATAGAAAAATAATTTTATTCAATTCAAAAGTGGTCATATCATTTTACTTTTTCAATATCTACATGGGGATGTGATACACGTCCATGATTTTTATCGAGTCTTCCTTTGACCGTTTTACCTTGGTAGAATCTTGTTTTAGTGATAACTTTTGATAAAGACCGAATTATGTGCTCTAACTAGTCTCATTGCTTGGGGATAGTGGTTGTCCATTCTGTAGAGTGGTCATGTTAAGAAATTGGTTCACCAGTTTAGGATAAAATGCAGTTTTAAGTTTCCTTTCTACAGGATAGATTTAGAGATAGCTAATAAGTTGAGATTGGTTAGCCTATTAGACTAATGACTGTAGTTATAAGTAGAGGTGTAGGGAGAGAACAGAAGCTTTATCCTTCATTCTCTTAATTAGATTGGACTATTATCTACTCCAATTCACCGAAATACTCTCAAACCCTTACCTCTGTTTCGTCAAATCATCCATATTCCTCATCTAGAGGCTAGATCAACATCAAGGAAGATTAGACCTCGCTATCTCTTCATCAAATCATGCATTAGAATAAAGGTGGGTGATATTGACCTTTCACATGAATATGTTGTAGCTAGGTCTTTTAAACAATGTACATGTTAATATAATCCTAAAACCAGATCATGCATGTAAATTTCAGAACTAGACACCCCTAGTTTATCCTAATTATAACATATGATAAGTAACTTGTTAGGTCCAATATTATGTAATTAGCCCAAAATTGTGCCAGGTCTTTAGTTATTATCATTTGATTCATGTTTATATGTGAAAATATGTTTGTATATGAATGAATTCGATGAGATTATATTTGATTGATTGAATTATATGTTATCCTTGATTTGCATGTTAGAATTGTTCGGAGTAGGACTTATAACTGAAGATCGGAGCATAACGGGAGCATAATTAATTGGATTCAAATGGAACTTGGAAGATAGGCTCTAAAGGGCATAATAAACAATGAAATTTTTTTGGTGTTAAAACCCTCAAAGTACATGGAATGGAAAAGCGATTTCTATAAGGTAATAGCGGGACTATGTTGAAGTTATAGTATAAGTTTGGTTGGATTTGGATAGGCCAACATGGAGATATTTATATACCGACATAACCAATGATGGATTGTCAGATGGTGATGCAAATGGTATGAAGGTACCAAAGAAATTTAGGAGGAGGATATGATGACAGTTAGCTAAAATTGGCTAAATATGTGGATTGGTACTGAACCATAGGGGATGGATCAGTATCGATATACCATATTAGGGTGTTTGGGGTGTGATCCATATATTTGAAGGAGGGCTTCGTTTGGAGTGTGCTGGAACTTGTGGTTGGTCGATTGCTTCTATAAAGTGGAAGTTATGGCCTGACAAAGTCGTAACTCTTTTATTGTGAACTCAAACGTGAGTATTCAAAGGAGAATGTGATATGCAGCTTGGGATGAATGAGACTGCAAGACAATGGACTAGTTTGAGTAGGACTCGACATAAAGATGGAGTTATGGATGACTCATAGCTTGGGGCTGCCAAGGAATCATTGGTAGCTCGAAGTGTCCTAGTTGCAAACTCAATGCAGAAGTGTCATGGGGATGCCTATTAGGACTTGCAGTGATGGCTGTGCACCTTGGATCGCTTGAGAAGTGATATAGTTGTTTTAGGAAGATAAGATATGTGGGACATATGATAATTCATCTAGAACTAGGGTTTTTTGTTATCCCCTAGCATAAGCGAGGATGGTCATACAAGTTCTTAACGTATTCTAGGCTTTAGATGGTGATAGCTCACATATTATTTAATGGATGTTATGGTTACTTTGAATATTCTCTTTCATCTTTCTATGGGGAGGCTATGACCTTAGCACATTGAAATGAAGCTGGAATTAGGAACCTATCCTATATAGTATCTATTTTTTGTAGTTACTTAAGTATTATGTCTTATCTGATTATTGTGTGCTAACTCTTTATTTGCAGTGATGAGTTAGATGGGACTTAAGTTACCTAGTATCATATTTTTTAATATAGCTTTTAGTAGCGATTTATTGCTCACACCAGACTGTTTTATGACTCAATGTTTTGTATTTCCTCTTATTACCTTGGAATGCTCATCAACGATGTTGTTGAGTAGACTGAGTTGCAGGTTTGGCGACACAGATGTTGATCGATAATAAGTACGAGACTGATGTATTATTCTGTTATATAGCTATTTGTTTTTCGCTATTTGATTGATTACTCCAAATAAATTTTATAAAGACTTGATGTATTCAAATTTATGACATACGGTATTAGATTCTAAGATTTTATTTGGAGGTTGGGTTTCTACTTTATAATGCTTTACTGCATAATCTGTTATATATGTTCTTATTATATTTTATCCATGCAACTTGAGATATACGACAGATTCTGTTTAGGTTTACTATTCCCTGATGATCATCCCATAGTGGCCTGGCATGGTCTATAACCCATCTATTATGTCATTCAGTGTAGGTGGTATGGGGCAGTCGTCACATGTGGTGTTAGAGTTTAAGTTAATCGATTTACCTAGAATTTTAGAGAGTATAAGCGTATGAGAGACGTATTTGTAATTGGTTTGGATGTTAAATATATATAATATATTATGTAGTATATTAGAATGCACTTGAGTACCTTGCGACTTTTCTTTGGAATGGACTAATTGTTGTGTTTCATATAACGATGATTCGTCCAACAAGAAACACTGTTAGGAACAATCCTTCTACTGTACTGGTTGGGGAGGATGGTGGATCAAGCATTGTTAACCCGATTACCTAGTTATATTCAATGCCACGATGGCATTGATCATAAGGTGGGTGCCTACTCTAGGAGGGGAAGTATATGGCATGCTTTTGTGCATGCACTTAGGGTTGCAGATTTTGCTAAGCTGTGCAAAGACTATATTTTTTTCTTGGTGGCAGGTTGTTTGCTAGGATGGGATCATCGATCGAGGTTCAAAATTGGTTGGACACTAAAACTCGCATCTTTGAAATATCTTAAAATAGATGACGCGATGAAAAGGAAACTTGCTTTGAGGCAGCTAAAGGGTCGAGTAGTGGATTAGTGGAATTTTATAACCATTGAGACTCCAGGCGATCAAATACTGTGGAAGAAGTTTAAGACCAAGTTCGAAGATAAGTTCATTTCTACGTTCCAAAGTTTATTCTCTTTACTTGACGAGTTAAAAAGCAAGGTGAGAAGTCTATTGCCGAGTATGTGGCAGAGTTTTAAAAGTAAGGTAGGAAGTATGTCGCTGAGTATGTGGTGAAGTTTGAAGCTTTGTCTAAGTGTGGCCCATCTATTATCTATACTCCTATTAGGAAAGACAAAAAAATTATTACTAGATTAGATAAGTATATAGGTAAGAAGCTTGACGACCATATTAAGGTCCTATTTGAAAAGCTTGTTGAGAAGATTCTTAGGCATGAGAGCTTGTTTTCTAAGAAGGTTGAGGTTCTTGAGAAAGGAGAAACGAAACCCCAACGTAATGGCAGAAATAAGTGGAACAATAAGATAAAACAAAAACATGGTATGAATGATGAGAAGAATGATACGTGTAAAGTTACTTGCTTTAATTACCATGAGATAGGCCATTATTTTAGGGATTGTAAATCTCCTAAGGTTGAAATGAAGTTCTTTAATTGTAATAAGCCCGGGCATATGAAGAAGAATTCCCTAGAATTGCCAAGGCTTATGCATTACAAGATGTGTTGTCTACTTCGAGAGCTCCTACTGCTACAGCGAAGGGAAATAGTGTAGTTTTGCAAGTTATGCTTACCTTTAAAGATGTTTTAGTTAGACTTTTTAATACTGGAGCATCGAATTCTTATGTTTGAATGAGATGCATATTAGGTTTAGAACCTAAGACTGTAGACAGGTGATTTTGACTAACCTTACAAAGGGATCATCTAGTCTTTGTATGCTTTGTCTTGATTTGGTTTTATCGAGTCATAATTGATTTTTTTTTGTGTGGTTATTTTGTTTTGAACTTTTATGGGTTTTAGATTATATTGGGTATGGACTATCTCAACGGATATGCGACTATAGTGGATTGAAAAAAGCCCAAGGTGAGAATCGGGAATGTGTAAGTGCAAACGGTTGTGATTCGCCATCTATTAAAGGACGGGGTCCTAGATAGATTTTTATATTTGTTGGAGAATCCACAATATGGGTTTTCATTTGTGCCTATATATAGAGAACTTTCTGATGTCTTTGACAAAGTTAAAGGATTGATGCCACAAGGGGAAACTGAGTTTCAGATTGATCTAGTGGATGAAGCCAGACCTGTAATTAAGCTTCTTAGGTGGATGGCGCCAAGAAAACACTGAGAGTTAGAGGTTCAAATGAATAGTCTATTGAGCAAGGAATTCATTCAAATAAGCATATCCAAATGGGGTGCACCAGCTGTGTTAACAACCAAAGCCACTAGATCTTTGAAATTTTGTGTAGATTATCATGAGCTGAATAAGGTGACCTAGAAGAACAAGTAATCAATTATCAAGAATCGATGACATGTTTGATTAGCTTCACGAAGCCAAGGTATTTTCCCAAATAGATTTGGCTATGGGATTTCACCAACCGAGAATGGCAAAGGATAGTGTTTCGAAGATTGCTTTTAGGACACTATCTAGACACTTTGAGTGTCCGATGATGCCATTTGGAATGACCAATGCACCAGCATATTTTATGGATCTTATGAATCAAGTTTTTAGAGATAAGCTAAATAAATTCGTTCTTGTGTGCATGGATGATATTTTGATATATTTTAGAACTAAGTACACATTTGAGGAGTTTGTTGAAATCTTTAAAAAGCATTGATTGAGAGCTAAGTTTTCCAAATGTAACTTATGGAAAAACTGAAGTGAGATTCTTAAGTCATGACCAACTAGGACAAGGAATAGCAGTTGTTCCTACTAACATAATACCAATTCAGGATTGGAATCGACCTAAGTGCGTTATGAATGTTAGAATTTTTCTTGGTTTAGCTAGATATTATGAATGGTCTGTCAAGAATTTTCAAAGAAAGCTGCAACTTTGACTAGTTTGACAAAGAAGAATCAGGCCTTCGTATGGGATGCAAAGTGTGAGCATGCTTTTGTGATCTTGAAGAAGAGAATGAATAATGCTCTAGTGCAAGTTATTCTAAGTGGTAATAAAGAAATGATTGTATATACCAATGCATATGGTACTGGTTTAGGAGCAGTGTTAATGTAGAAGGGAGGAGTTATCCCATATGCCAGTCAACAACTAAGGTCGCATGAAAGGAATTTCAATACTCATGATCTAGAGATAGTATTTGATATGAATATGTGGAGATATTATCTACTGGGAGTTAGATTTGAAGTATTTATGTATCATAATCATTGAAGTATCTTTTCTCCCAAAAGGATTTTGAATCTTAGGTGGCAAAGATGGTTCTAGTTTCATATGATTTTAGTACTGCCTACACTTACGAAAAAGGAAATGCAGCGGTGGACACAGTGAGTAGATGTTACGCTAATTTAGAAGCTATATTTACGGAATGGAAGCAACTAGATTATCTAGCTGGATTTGATTTTAGGCCATGCTATGAGTTAGATCCTGAGATGTTAGTGAGCTTATCTATTATTACGGAATGAAAGCAACTAGATTATCTAGCTGGATTTGATTTCAGGCCACGCTATGAGTTAGATCTTGAGATGTTAGAGAGATTATCTATTAGACCTACTCTCATCGGAAGGATTGGTAAAAGCCAAAAATGAGATGCTAAGCTAGTTGAGATTATTAAAAGGTTAGAGATAAGGGTTGAGTGCTAAGACTTGAAGCAATACGAAATCAACTAAGATGGTTGGCTTCATAAGATGGGCGATTGGTTGAACCTGATATAGCTTAGTTACAAGATGCAGTTCTAAGGCAATGTCATCATTCCAGATTGACTATTTATTTCTGTGGTAATAAGATGTATCGAGATATAAGTAGAACGTACTATAGGGAAGGTTTGAAGAGAAATGTTGGAAGATCCATCTCGAAGTTTGCCAGTAGTTAAGGCTAAGCCGAATAGGTTGAGTGGTTTGTTACAACAAATAGAAGTTTCTACATGGAAATGGGAGAAAATATTGATGTATTTTATTAGTGGATTACCAAGGACGAAGGTAGGAAATGATAGTAGTTGGGTAACAGTGAAACTCTTGACCAAAGACATGAGATTTGTTCTTGTCAAATCCACCAAAATAGCATCCAGTTGGCTAAGTTCTATGTTAAACGGATAGTTTGATTCCATGGAATACCTAATAGTGTAGTGAATGACAGAGATCCTCTATCAACCAGCAAATTTTGGATGAGTCCGCAAGAAGCATTATGGACTAAGATTAGTTAGCCCATTAGACATACTTAGAGACAGCTAATGAACTAATATTAGTTAGCCCATTAGATTAATGACTAGCAATTATGAATAGAGGTTGTAGGGACTGAAAATAAGCTTTTTCCCTCATTCTCCAAATTAGATTGAACTGTGATCTACTTTGATTCACATCAGTCCTCTCAATCCTTAATTTATATTATTTCAACAAACCATCCATATTCTTCATCTACAGGTTAGATATACATCAAGAAAGATTAGGTTTCAATATCTCTCTTCATTAAATTGTGCATTTTAGTTGTTATCTAGATTAGATCTACATCATATTGCATTGGATTGAAGGTTTTGGCAAGTGGTAATGATCTTTCACATGACTATGTTAATTAGATCTCTTAACACCCTAAATATTGATATAACCTTAAAACCTGATAATACATGTAAATTTCAGATACAGAACCCCTAGCTCAGCCTAATTATAACATATGCCAAGTTACTTGTTAAATCCAATATGATTTTTATATAAGCCTTAATTTGTGTAAGATTGATGGTTGTTATCATTTGATACATGTTTACATGTGAAAATATGTTTGTATATGACTAAGATTAGATATGGTTACTAGTTGATTGTTCGGATTATATGTTATGGTTGATTTGCATGTTAGAATTTTTTGGATTAGGACTAGGATTGTAAGCTAGAGCATATCGATCGGGAATATAGTTTATTAGATTCAAATGAAACTTGGAAGATAGGCTCTAGAAGGCATCAGGAAGAAACATAAAAAGTTTAGGGTAAAAAATGACTAAGGACATAGACCGGTATCTGTCTATTGATAATGGATTAGTATCAATCCATAAGGATAGCTCCAATGGGCAGGAAATATCTATAGAGTAATGATGGGGACATGTAGAAGCTATGGTGCAAGTTTGATCAGATTTAGAAAGACAAATGTGGATATTCCTGATGAACCGTTACAAACTATAATGGATGGTCATATGTTGATGCAAATTAGCATGTAGGTACCAGAGGAAAAGTAGATGGCAGATATGAAGACACTTAGCTAAAATTGGTTAAGTGTATGTACTGGTACCAATCCATCATTAGGGAATGTTTTGGGATGCAATCCATATGGTTGAAGGAAGGCTTCGCCTGGAGCATGCTAGAACTTATGGTTTGTCGATTACTTCTGTAAGGTGGAAGTTATGCTCTGACGAAGTTGTAACCCTTCAATTGTGAACTCGGATTGGAGTACTCAGAGCAGAATGTGATAAGCAGCTCAAGATGGAATGATGCTACGAGATATTAGACTAGTTCAAGGGGGATTCAACATAAAGTTTGAGTAATGGATGGCTCACGTGCTTGAGAGTGCTAAGGAATCCTTTACTTCTTAGAGTGTTTTATGTGTGGACTCAAAGCAAGGGTATCGTAGGAACACCCATTTAGACTGGAAGCATGATCTTGTAGCGAGCATCGCTTGTGAAATGATCTAATTATCTCGGGAAGCTAATCGTACTTTGTACATACAACAATCTGACAAGAACTGGGGTCTTTCGTTAGCCCTTGGCATAAGTGGGGATAGTCATACGGGTTATCGATGTATTCAAAGCTTTAGATAGCGATAGCTAGGATAATGTTTAATGGATATTATGGTTGCTTTGAATGTTCTCTTTCTTCTTTCTATAGGGAGGATATCACCTTAGGACACTGAAATGAAGTAGAGACTAGGAGTCCTATTTTTTACAATATCTATTTCTATAGTTACTTGGGTATAATATCTTATCTAGTTATTATGAGCTAACTCTTTGGTAGTTGGGATAGTTCAGGTGAGATTTGAATGGTCTAGTATCATATTTTGCAATATAGCCGTTGATAATCATTTACCGCTCATGCTGGATTTTTTGTTTGACTCCAGGTTTTATGTTTTCTCTTATTACATAGGGATTCTTACCAATGATGTTTTTGAAAAAACTGAATAGCAGGTTTGGCGACGAGGATGTAGATCTATGACGAGCTGGAAGATGATGTATTACTCCATTATATAGCTATGTTCTTTCTGTATATTTGATTAATAACTCTAAGTGAATTGTAGTGATGCTTGATGTGTTCATATTTATGTAATTTGGTATCATACCATAAGATTTTATTTAGAGATTAGATTTCTGCGTTATCATGATTCACTACATATTCTGTTGTATATGTTCTTATTATACTTTATCCATGTAATGTGAGATATGCGACAGGTTCTGTTTAGGTTTATTTCTCCCTGATGGTCGTCTTATATCGGCCTAGCATGGTCTGCAATGCATCTATTTCGTCATTCAATGTAGGAAATATGGGTAGTTGTCACAATATACAATATAGAATGTTTGAAATTTTGAAAATTTATTTTGGAGTAAAATAATTTTGAAATATTTCACCTAGTGTTGAACTTGGTCAACCGAATACTTAGAAATTTTAGGCAATTGTATGCATGCGGGTAAATAATAGCAAATTTCACTCCAGTCGCTTGAAAATATTTCTAGTGATGACCGTAGATCCATCGAGGTTCGTTTTTGAGTTTTGAAAGAGAGAAATGTATTATAAGTCGATTAGAGCATCAAGTGCATATATAAAATACTTAGAAAGTTAATTGAGAAAAGATTTTTGATTATTTTCAAAATTTGAGTGAATAGAAATAGTTTTATAATGTCAAATTATTTTCAATTTATAGTAAAACTAAGTAAGTAGTTAAATGTTTATAAATTGATTATTTGATAAAATATATCAAATTGTTAGATTCTTACTCTGTTTGTTTTTTAGGACAAAAATTTTAAAGTGAGAAATATTATAATGACCTATACTTTGACCATCTGAAAATATTAAACTAAATGTAGAATTTAGACTAATGTGGACAAAAATTAAGTATTGATTTAAATTATATTTGGATTAATTTGAGTGTAGTTTGGAATGACAAACAAATTAATAACATATAATGCTTATCGAATTATTTGAATGAAATTAGAATGGATTATGATTCCAATTATTTAATTTGACCGAGATTTATTTGATGTGAAATATTAAATTTAAAACTTACAGTCATGTAATTTGTAATTAGCAAGTTAATTTTAGAAAAGGCATGCTTGATGTTAGAAAGAACGACTGGTTTAATGGAATAAAAAATCATATTTTGAAGAAATCAAAATTTGAACGTTTTATTTTAATGTTAGTATGACTCACTAAAAAGAATAAAAATAAATTTCAAGAAAAATAAATTACGCTGTTAACATGCATTTGTGAACGATAATTTAAAACTAAACCGACGATAAAAATAAATTTCATATAGGATTATATTTTTTGGATTTGTCGATAGTTCCATCTGTTTTCAATAAATATCAAAAAACTATATTTCAATATATGAGATGACGTTTATTGGTATGGCGATGAAAATTAGTTTTCGGGCAGCTGTAACTGCTTTGGCCTAACAACGTATCTATATGTATTTTATCTCTAAGAAACCCTAGTCCCTTATTCTCAACCCTGAAGTTAGTTTTTAACTTTGAATCCTAAAATTTATTAATCATCTATTAATGTTGATTGTCAAATTGATTTAAATTGAGATAAAAAATTAGCCTCTCTGATACATATTGAAATTTATATTGTTGGAAATCTCTCAACGAACGGAATCAGCGAGTTGTGTTCATTTTTTATTTAAGGCTCTGTTCAATCAGAAATCGCAGTATAATATTTGTCTTTCGAAACCTTGAATGCCAATTTAGGAAAATTCGATTTGGACATTAATCGATGAAATTGGAAGAGGGGTACAGAAGAGATTGTCATGTGTAATCGAATGGTGGTGGTCGTTGGGTCTGAAGGCTACCTAGGCGGCGGGAGTATGCATTTTAGGGTTCGAAACCCTGAAATTTATGATGGTGGCGCATAGCTCCAGGAACGATCAAAAGCGAAAAGGAGGCGGTTGGAGATGGTGCTTGACGTGGGCTTTCACATGGTAGTGCGTGGCAGTTCGATTGAAAGAGGAGGTCAAAGGTTGATTTTTGAACGTGATATGCGAGTTCAGCGGTTCAGTGATTTAGATCATGAGTGAGAAGAATATTCATATGCTGACATGTTGGAGATAGTTTGATTGCTTGCATTTTGTTTGTTTTATTTAAATTTAGAATTTAAATGTTCTAATGTTGATAACTTTCACATGTGAGCTCCATCGATGTGCAGTTTTCTCCTTAGATTCGTAAAGAAATTCTGGACAATATGGAACTGGTTTAGTTGGAATTGGAGACATCTGAAAAGTTTTTTTCGTCGAATTTTCGACTAAATGTAAAATCAAAGGTGCTACCCTACCTTTTGGCCTAACTATCAGAAGCATTCCAGGCCTACACGACTCAGTCCATCGCATGTTCAAACGACTAGGAATCAAGCTCAGATGAAGTTGTACAAGTATGGTCTTCTCAGCTTGTTCAAAAATGCTCTTAAATGGAAAAATGTGTAGGGATTAGTATTTACCATCCTTCGAGATCGGTACGTATCCCAAACACCTGGACTTCTCAAAAAAGTTATTCAAGTGCTCAGAGGCTTCTTCCTCAATCTCCAGAACCATCAATAAAAATGCGAGTATTCTTGGATCGGTATTCACACACACTCACGGGATCAGTATGATAATTCTTGTCCCACAACATGCCTGGGATTCGATTGATATTTTGCACAAACTCTTCAGATCGATGCTTACCAATATACTTGCTAGATTGGTATTCTTCGTAGCACTTCCTAGATACGAGGTTAGCTTGGAGATGGATCCAGAACTTTCAGAGGGATGAAAATTGGATAGGTGTCCTCCGAGACCGGTATCGATCTTAGAAGACTAATTTTGTTGACATGTGCCCAGATGCTACTCCTCCTACCCGCTCCTACCTGCTCCTGCCACTATAAATAACATACTTTGAAACAAATTCATGGTAGGATTTTTCCTCTTTTGACACTTTGGGAAGAAGATATTGCATCTTCGACTCTCAAGCTCACTCCATCACTTTGGGAAGAAGTTTACCTTCTTCTTTGACATTTGGACTTTTTGGGCTGCCTTGACATTTCAGAAAGAACAAGAGAAGCTCTTAATTGGACCATTTTAGGCTTGCTTTTCACCATTGCTATTGTACTTACTAGGAACTATCATTCCCGCCATTGTACTTTTGACTAAGAAGTAAATAAAAGAGAGTGGGCGTAGGTTATCAAGAACCCAACCACCAAAAACTCTGTGTGATTTACTTCCCTGCATTACAATCCTTACTAGATGTGTAGTTTCATTGCTTTGGAACTCATTGCGTGTTGTTGACAACTTTTGGACATCAAAATTCTGGTGCTTTCACTGAGAAGGATAAAGACTTAATCTTTACTACCATTCTTCCATCAAAACTTGGATTGCTACTGAGGTCTTCTTAGACTTACCTACCAAGTTTTAAATTGGTCCAGAAAAGAAAATATGTATTGCTGGACCTTCTACAGTTGATGTAACACCCCGTGTATTCTATAACAGTGAAATTCATAAATTAAAGTATAACTAATTTCAAATTAGAGAATTAAGGGAAACGGGATACGCCATTGCGTTCGTCTCGGAATTCTGCTTGAGATAGAGTCCGAGTTTGCGTAAAACGAATATCGTATGAAGAAGATATGGACGAACGAAGTTGGGCGAAAAACCAGAAAACGGGTCAGAATGCACTGGCGCACTTGGGAAGTGCGCCAGAACAAAAATGCACTGGCGCACTTGGGAAGTGCGCCAGTACATTTTTGACCTGGCGCACCTGCCAAGTGCGCCCAGGTCAAAAATGACCTGCTGGTCAGGTCTGGTCAAGTCCTGGCTGGCCAGGTCTGTGTTTGGTCGATTTTCTGAGCCTTGCCTTGTCACTAGGGCTAGGTGTCAGCTCCTGGTTGGTCTCTCCTTCAAACGAACGACTATTATTGAACCAAGCTTCATCGACGGTCTAAATCAACTCACAAACTCTATAAAATGGACCTAAGACTAACCCTAATTCACACAAACTAAAATGGAGCTGAGACCGTCATGTTGCTGAGGAGAGACTAAAGATAGCCGTCGGAAATAGAGAGACAATTAGGAGATAAATCAAAAGCTTAAAGCAACAACAAATCAATCAAAGCAACGCCTACAACAAAGGATAGCATCTCCAAATTCAGAATTCAGATTCCTGAATTGAAGATTCGTCATACGTTGTAAGTAGAGTGCTATTCCGATATGAATTAAATAATTGTGTTGATTTGTGTAAAGAAAGAAATGGAATTGTGGCGATAATAATCTATATTTGTATGTTGCTTTGATGCTAAACGATTTGGGAATATTGTGGTATACGATTGGATATTTGCAAGTACGTGATTTGCAAAATGGAATTGTGGCGATAATAATCTATATTTGTATGTTATTTTGATTCTAAACGATTTGGCAATACTATGGTGTACGATTGGATTCATACAAGTATATGGTTTATGTTGACAACCACATGTTGTGGAATTTTGATTGGGATTCATGCAAGCATATGATTCATATTGAAAACTACATGTTTGTGGTAGTTATTTACAACACCCATTGATAATTGCAAGTATATGATTCATGTTGAAAGTAACAACTATATGTGTAATAGTTTATTTGAGATTCATGCAAGTATATGTTTTACTGTTATGCCAAAATGAGGCATAATTCTATGGTCATCTTTAGTGTAATTTGATCCATTTTAGTATTATGATTCATATGAAGTTATGTTGGAATTGGCATCATAGTTCAAGTATAAAAATCATATTTTTGTGATAGTGACAAAAGCACGCATCTTTGTAAATTTGTATTAATTTTATGAACATGACTAAACTATGTTCGTTATTATGCCCATCTGAAAAACATGTTTTTGGGCTCATGTTGTTATCATAAGTTACATTAGAATTACATTCCTCTTGCAAGTTTACATAGATAAAATAAAAACCATGATGTAAGTTTAGATATGTTTATGCTATAATTCTATGAATAGAATGAAAACCAGGATTCATATAAGAATTAGGTTGGGATAATTCTAGTTGAACCATACTTTTGTATTAGTGACAAAAGTAAGTACCCTTTTGTTAACATGTAGTGATTTTATGAACACGATTAGTTTATGCCTAAATAAAAATATAGGCTTATATTTCTAGTCAAGACCCTGTGCCAATAATAATGATATTGTTAGACCAAAAATTGGGCCTAACACCCAAATGCAGATCGCAGATCACAAAATGCAGAAAAGAGTAAATAAAGGGGAGACACACAAGGTTTTTATAGTGGTTCGGCTGTAGATGTAGCCTACGTCCACTTTATAATCTTATTGTTATACTGACAGATTACAAGAATCAGTTACATGTAGACACACAATCCTTGTGTTAATTGTATTGAAAAGAGAAGAATTTGAGTGTATCGAGGTGCAAAGTCCTTGCACTTCAATAATGGTGGAAGCCGTGAAGAAGAATGGCCAAAAGGATCCTTGAAAATGTCGTCAAATGATGTATTTATAGCCGTTTCCTGAAGGTGGTTCATGGGACACATGGCACGCATCCCAAAAATCTCGAAATGTGGTGGAAAACGTCCAGATATCATCTTCAAATCGTCATGTGACATGTGTAATCAGATCCATGCAAGTTGGAGTGAAAATAGCCTTGAGAATAGGTCAGAACAAGCTACGCAGGAGCAGGTGCGGGGATCGGATCGTGGTGGGGTACGTGGCACACGATCCAGGGTAATAGGAGCAAGATATGGCATGAGAATAGGTCAAAACAGGGAGCGTATCTGTAGGTCGGAAGTTCGGATCGCGATCATGGGATCGGATCGTGGTCATGAGTCGGATCATGGTCATGGGTCGGATCGTGATATGGCTATCACGAGCCGAGTCTGGTCGTGAGCAGCATAGTGAAGCTGGAGTGAAGTGCTGGCGATCGGGTCGGATCGTGAGATGTACCACGGATGGTTCGTGGTCTGAGGAGGGCGATCCGATGAGGGGCGATCCGAGGGTGCGTGATCCATACTTCGATCGTGTGCTGCTTCGCTGCTTTATCCAGGAAATTGCCAGATTACACCAATTTACGGAAACGGACATAACTTTCAAACCGTAAGTCCGATTGAGCCAAACCGAAGCTCAAACTGAAGCTAACTCAGAGATCTACAAAAGTTACAAAGCTCAGCTCCGTAATCGCTGTTTTCGGTCCCAAAAGAGGTCTTATGATAGGAGTTTCGGGCCTGTTTATGTTGAGGATGTGATTTTGACCAAATCTCTCAATGTCTGCTGACGTCGTTTCTATCGCTCGAGCATGTTATCATTCAGGAATTCCATGTGTGACAGCTTTAGCCAAAAAATGTGTCAACATGTTTGCCCCCCAGAACATATCTTGCTGGTTGAAGGAAGATGTGTTCTGGATAATCTGAGAAATCCAAATTCAGAATGCGACGATCACGCTGGATTGTATTAAGGCCAGAAAAATCCAAGAAGACCAGGAGTTTGTACCTGCAAGAAGATAAAACAAAAAATGCAAGAATATTTCCTAGATGGCCTTACCGGAGTAAACCATCCGAGGAGATGTTAGAGGGGTTCCAAGACGGCCTTACCGGAGTAAGACGACCAAGGAAAAGCAACGAAGGTTCCAAGACGGCCTTACCGGAGTAAGACGGCCAAGGAAAAGCACATGAAGGTTCCAAGACGGCCTTACCGGAGCAAGACGACCAAGGAAGAGCAACGAAGGTTCCAAGACGGCCTTACCGGAGTAAGACGACCAAGGAAAAGCACATGAAGGTTCCAAGACGGCCTTACCGGAGCAAGACGACCAAGGAAAAGCAACGAAGGTTCCAAGACGGCCTTACCTGAGTAAGACGGCCAAGGAAAAGCACATGAAGGTTCCAAGGCGGCCTTACCGGAGCAAGACAACCAAGGAAAAGCACATGAAGATTTGTTTATACTGGACGGATCCAGTTAGGAGCCGGAGCTCATGTTCATACTGGACAGATCCAGTTGGGAGCCGGAGCTCAATGCTTATTGCTAATTCATGAAAATGCAGCAGTCGTTTGCCGGACACGGCTGGAGACCGCAAGTAGGTTCCGTGCGTGTGGGCTGATGTGACGTCTCTTATTACATGCAGGGAAAACAAAGGAGGGCGAGAAGTCGCCTAAAAACCTAAAAACATGCACTGTGAACCGGAGTTCAGCAAACTGAAGAGATCCGCCGAGTGGGATCAGCGAATGATAATCCCGCGATTGCTCGATCCAGGATCGTTCCCTCTCTGGGGAATAGGTGGTGGCAACGCAGGTGTAGGCATTGTTGGTCGAGTGACATATTCGGGTAGCTCTCCTCGTCTGACCCGATCCTCAATAAGATCTCGCAGATGTCTGCAGTCATCAGTGTTATGAACATCAATGTCATGAAATATGCAGTGTCTGCCAGAATTGCGTTGTGCTAGTGTCGGCTCCCTCTTGGGAGGTCTCGGATAGGAGGCAACACCTCATGTATCCATGTATATGTTGCTTAGAGTGTTATTCAGTTCAGTGTATTTGTTGTATCTGGACCCTCTCCAGGGTGGAGCATTACGATCATTTGTAGCGGGGGTCTTTCCTTTACCCTTGTCATCGCCTTTTCCAGGATTGGGCGGTTCTCCATCTCCGAGTATGTTGACTTCGAGGGTTTTCTTCTCGGAAGTTGTATCTTCTTCACGCAGAAATCTATCTGCTTCAAGGTAGAATTCGCCAAGATTTCGTGGTGGATCTCGATACAAAGATTTCTTGAATTCCGTGTTATCCAGAACGCCGGATACCGCATCCATCAGTACCATCGATTGCTCAGGGCGATCCACTGATGCTGCTGCAACGTTGAATCTTTCCAGGAAAGAACACAGAGTTTCTCTGGGCCTCTGCTTGATTGTAGTGAGTGACATGACATTCTTGGGTCGAGCGATGTGGACCCGAAACTGTTCAAGGAAGCGTGCGACCAACATGTTCCAACTGCTGATCGGTTCTGTTTCCAACTGCCGAATCCACATGGCTGCTATATCAGTCAGAAAGAGGGGAAAACATTTAGCCATGATGTTTTCTGATGCCGATTGAACTTCCATATGCTGTTTGTAACGCATCAGATGCACGGTAGGATCTGTCCTGCCGTTGTAGGGCTCCAGTTGTGGAAGTTTGAAATCTGGGGGATTGCGTGAATTCCTGATTTCCTGAGTGAACGGATTGTAATTGACGTCGTCCATGTCATTCTGATAGGTGCGGCCTCTCGAGAGGCGTTGAATGAGATCAGCAAGTCGATTGCCCTCAAAAAGCTGTTGTAAACTACCAAAATCAGAGCTGGTGCCCCCAGCGTTGAATGCAGGGGAAGATGGAAGTTGGTGAGCTATCGCCTGGGGATCGCGGATCGTGGATCGAGGGGAGCGACCCGACCTGGTTCGAGGGGGACGGTTCGCGAGGTAGGTTCGTAAGGTCCAGCTCGTGAGGCCGGATCGTGGAGTAGGGGGGCGATCCGACTGGGTCCAGGAGGTAGATCACGAACTGGTTGTTGTTGAGCAGGCGGGATCGAGTTGTTGGGATCGGTTCGTGAGCCTAGTAGTGTTCCACGATCCGGGTCGCGGTGTAGAGGTGTATCACGAGACGAGTTTTGCTGTTGAATGGGGGGGTTGCCCCTGAATCCATCTGTGACACGAGTCGTGGTAAGCCCGATCTGAGGGTTTCATAAAGAGGGCGATCAGACCCGATTCTGGTCAATTGCTGGAGCAACTTCTGCATTGTTTCCAGCGAGCTGAATGTTGCCCGGCCTTCCGTCCATCCGAGCGAAGAATTGGTTGATCATTTCCTGTTGTTTCTGGAGGAGATCGTCCTGCCTTGCCATCTGGGTCCTCAATTCAGCGAGAACTCCATCCATCTCGTCTCTAGTCAGGTATGCTGATGGGTCTTCATGAGAGGAAGCTTCCTGACTTGCCTCGTTCCTTGTGCCTTCAGCGTCATCGGCATGAGAAGAAGTTCCAGTCTTCTTCCTTTTGTTCGCCATTGAGTTTCCTTTCAAGCTAGAAGTTGAAGTTTTTGTGTGCCCCCTACCTGGCGCGCCAAAATGTTAGACCAAAAATTGGGCCTAACACCCAAATGCAGATCGCAGATCACAAAATGCAGAAAAGAGTAAATAAAGAGGAGACACACAAGGTTTTTATAGTGGTTCGGCTGTAGATGTAGCGTACGTCCACTTTATAATCTTACTGTTATACTGACAGATTACAAGAATCAGTTACATGTAGACACACAATCCGTGTGTTAATTGTATTGAAAAGAGAAGAATTTGAGTGTATCGAGGTGCAAAGTCCTTGCACTTCAATAATGGTGGAAGCCGTGAAGAAGAATGGCCAAAAGGATCCTTGAAAATGCCTTCAAATGATGTATTTATAGCCGTTTCCTGAAGGTGGTTCATGGGACACTTGGCACGCATCCCAAAAATCTCGAAATGTGGTGGAAAACGTCCAGATATCATCTTCAAATCGTCATGTGACATGTGTAATCAGATCCATGCAAGTTGGAGTGAAAATAGCCTTGAGAATAGGTTAGAACAAGCTGCGCAGGAGCAGGTGCGGGGATCGGATCGTGGTGGGGTACGTGGCACACGATCCAGGGTAATAGGAGCAAGATGTGGCATGAGAATAGGTCAAAACAGGGATCGTATCTGCAGGTCGGAAGTTCGGATCGCGATCATGGGATCGGATCGTGGTTATGAGTCGGATCGTGGTCATGGGTCGGATCGTGATATGGCTATCACGAGCCGAGTCTGGTCGTGAGCAGCATAGTGAAGCTGGAGTGAAGTGCTGGCGATCGGGTCGGATCGTGAGATGTACCACGGATGGTTCGTGGTCTGAGGAGGGCGATCCGATGGGGGGCGATCCGATGAGGGGCGATCCGAGGGTGCGTGATCCATACTTCGATCGTGTGCTGCTTCGCTGCTTTATCCAGGAAATTGCCAGATTACACCAATTTACGGAAACGGGCATAACTTTCAAACCGTAAGTCCGATTGAGCCAAACCGAAGCTCAAACTAAAGCTAACTCAGAGATCTACAAAAGTTACAAAGCTCAGCTCCGTAATCGCTGTTTTCGGTCCCAAAAGAGGTCGTCTGATAGGAGTTTCGGGCCTGTTTATGTTGAGGATGTGATTTTGACCAAATCTCTTAATGTCTGCTGACGTCGTTTCTATCGCTCGAGCATGTTATCATTCAGGAATTCCATGTGTGACAGCTTTTTCCAAAAAATGTGTCAACAGATATCTAATTTAGTTAGATTCTTAATTTCAAGTTTACATGGTTAGTTGAACCTATGATTCATGTTTAAGTTTTTTCCATTATCATATGACTAGAATAATTCATGTTTAAGTACTGCTTATGCCATAATCATCTGAATAAAATAATTCATTGTTTAAGTATTGTCTATGCATTAACCATATGAATAGAATGATTTATGTTTAAGTATTGTTTATGCTATGATTATATGGATAAAATGATTCATGTTATGCCATGATTATATGATGTTACAATTGCAAGTTCACATGTGCCTATTTTATGTTAATTGAATCGTTCGTTGCAAGTTCATGCGTTCACACTCCCCTTTTTCATGTTACCTTATAAACACCATGTTATAAGCCTCCCCTTTTCATTTGGCTAAATTGGGTTTAAGTATTAAACCCAACACGCCTTACATTGGAACGAACGTATAATACGGGGGTAATGACGTTTGGGCTAAAATGTAGAACATATGTGTTGGCATGTTTAACGCATGCCAACAACCTTGAAAGAACAATTAAGTGGCATAAATGAAATTTAACCAATAAAGATGAATTTGAATAATGGGCCGCAAATATTTACATATAAAAAGAAAAGAGACAAAATATGTAAATGTAGAAAAATACGATGTGTTTAACCCGAGGTTGGATTGAGTTGTGATGTAAACCTGCCCGGAACCGCCCGGCTGTCCAGTAGTCACAACAATACCTATCCAATGTGGGTGGTTAAACACGGAGCCCAATAAGGACCCGAGGTTAGACTGAGTTGTGGCGTAAGACTGCCCGGACCCAACCGGCAACAGGCAGCCACAACAATACCTGTCTAATGTGAGAGGTCAAGGCTTTAATAAGACAATTAAGGCTGAGTCAGGATTGATAGGATTAAGTAAATTATATTAATACTTAATCAAAATGGAACATGCTAAACTAAACAGACTGATTGGGGGTTAGGTTTATAAAACACTTAACCAACTTAGCATGTTGGCTAGAAATAGAAAACCTAGTAGCGGGGGACCCTTTTCGCAGTAACCCTACAAGGTATCATGATACCCTGAAACTAGGCAGGGTGGGGCACGATTACTGGGCTGATTGTAAGAGGTCAAATCGACGGCGGTGGTGCAGCAGTGTAGGTTCTAACGGGGTGCGGGCGTGCACACACTCCGGCGCAGAAAAATAAGGCACTGGGCACCAGTAGCATACCTGTGCATTCTAGGATTGTGTCGGGCCGCCACCATGGGACTTGATACACCCCATGGTGGGACCAGCATAGGTAACTACAACATCGGGGACCGTAAGACACATGTAACTATGCGAGTAGGAGCCGATCATCATAAAATGGATCACTTCACCCTGATTATGGGGTGCCTGTTGGGAACTAGTTTATATGGGTACAGAGATTAATATGGGGTACGATAGTATATTCGACCCTAGACAACTTAACTAAGTTTATGGTGCTTTCCCGTTTCTAGTTTATACTTATCATACCCAGTTCTTTATTCATAGACTGAATAGTCCTAGACTTACTCAGGCTTTATGTCTGACTCTACTTTTCTTTCGTCTTCTTTTCTTCCGTTCCCCCCCCCCCCCCCAGGTCCACAAGGAAGGAATACCGCAGCTTGACTAGCCTTCATATCCAGCTTGAAGAGAAAGAATGTATTGCTTGGATCTTTTCGTTTTGGACTATGGCTTTGGACAGCAACTATGGGATTTTGCAGTTTATTTATGTTTTCTTTATGCTTCTTTAAATAATGTAATCAAGACAGTTATGAAGATGTTATGTTTTTGGAAGTATTGTAAAACAAATTATGGCATGGATTGTGTAACACATATTTTAATGAAATAAAAGTTGTTGTTTTCCGCTGTTCAGAAATATGTGTTCTTATATCTGTCTTGTATATCTGTGACTTATACTTATAAACCTCCACCAAAATTAGGGCATTCCCTTTGAGAGTGACCCTAACGAAGGTGGGGTGTTTCACTTGGTATCAGAGCATAGGTTTACCAGATAAGATAAAAAGTTTTGAAAATTTATTTTCAAAAAGGAAATTTAAAGAAGCATTTTTAAAAGAAAAATATTATTTTATTTTAAAAAAGGCAAAGTCCCCCCCCCCCCAAAGCCATAGGTACTATCTCTTATCCTTCGTTTTGAATCTACCCTTTTCTGTTTCTGCATGTCTGGAGACCTTACTCCCCAGCTGCTGACGCTTTCACTCCTCCTCCTCCACGTGAACCAGCAAGCGGAAGAGTCTCAGAGTAGGAAGACGAATAATAGTCAAACAAGAAAGGATCGTAACAGTAATAACAAGAAACGGGAAAAAAAGAAATGCAATTTTTGTGGTACGGAAGGGCACATAGCCAAGGATTGTAGAAAGAGGAAAAGAAAGCAAGGAGAATGTTTTCATTGTGGGGAGACTGGACACATCAGCAAAGACTGTCCTGAGAAGACATACTTTGAGAAGGGCGGGAAAGACAACAAGTCCCGAGAGAAGAGGAATTGTAAATTCTGTGGCAAAGTGGGGGCACTTAGTGAAAGATTGCCGGAAAAAGAAGGCCAAGATGAATGGTGGGTGCTTTTCTTGCGGTGAGACAGGCCATATGGCTAAGGACTGCCCAAAGAAACGAGGTATAAATACTTCTGTCGAAAGTGTAGTTTATCTTTATGATCACCCCGTTCGCACTTTATTTGATTCCGGCGCATCACACTCCTTTATCTCGTCTGCTTTAGTAGAATCTCTGCACCTAAAAACTAGTATGGTAGAGGACCCCTTAATTGTTTCAAACCCAGTTGAGGGCCCAGCTCATTTGTCTATGATCTGTGTGGGATTAAAAATTTCTATTCTAAGCGTAGAGTTTAAATGTAGTGCCTTTGTTTTGGGCCATTGGTTGATTCTAGCGATGGAGTGGTTATCCAGTAAGGGTGACCATCTCGGTTTCGAAAAGAGGGTAGTTAGACTCTTGACTTGCCTCGGTAATACCCTCGAAGTCACAGGTAACCTTTAGGGTTCTATCATGATTTGTTTCCTAGAATCTCTTGACACATTTATTGGTAATTTGTAATCCGATCGAGTAGTGTTCGCCACTAAGGCATAAGGTTCATTTCGCTTATGCATGAGTTGTGGAGAATCACCTTAGTATGTACATTTGGCAACATGGTTGGCATTTATTTCCAAGAGATAGTTCTTCTACGTGGAATACCTGATAGTAAGTGGACGAGATCTAAAATTCACTAGTGAATTTTGGAGAGCTTGCATGAAACCATGAGTACGTCGTTATGTTTGAGCCAAGTATACTAGAAGTAGAGTAAGTGAAAGAGGAACGAGAGGCAACAGTGAAATAGGTTCCAACTCATATTTTGGAAACAAGAATTAAGAAGCTACGAAATTGTGAAGTTAAAGACGGACAAAGCATAATGGAGTTAAGCTCAAGGAAATGCGACTTAGAAGATTGAAGACTAGATTCGTGCATCATATCTCTTCTTAAGAGTATATCCTTGATCCCTCTCTTCCTGTAGAGCTTACTTGTATGCTATCTTTTGTGTATATCCTCTCGGTCCTATTCTTAATCCAATTCCTGTTGTAAACCCCATAGGGAGTATGACTCATCTGTTAGTAACACATGTTGGGGCTCGAGGGTGTTCGTTGGTTTGACTAAAGTTTTTGGGTTTTATAGGATACGGATTGGTCTTAGGAAGGGACTCCCTTGTGACCTAAAAGGAGTCCATCATGCTTAGTTTCCTAGAATCATATATGGTGGTTGGGTTGAGTAATTCTTTGGGTGTCAGTCTGATGTTGATTTCGGTCTTCGGGGCTGGTGCTTAGAGAGTTCTTCTCCTAATCAATATATGTGTGGCATAGATTTCCAGTTTTGACATTGCCTAATGGGCACAAAGTTTTTACTTGCTTCTATCATTCGACTATACCTTTAGATAGGAACAATTGGGAAAATGGCCTATAGATTAGAGCTACCTGAAAGATTGGCCGGAGTTCACAACGTTTTTCATGTTTCACATCTCCGAAAATGTCTACATGAGTCTGCTGAAGTGGTAGAGCCAAATATCCTAGAAGAAGCTGAAGTGGAACGCGAAGCAACCATGAGGAAAGTTCCAACCCGCATATTAGAAACGGAAGTAAAGAAGCTACGCAACCGCGAAGTCAAGCTCGTCAAAGTTCAGTGGAGCGACGCCGAGGAAGATGCAACTTGGGAAACTGAAGCTAGAATACGTGCTGCCTACCCTTTTCTTTTCGAGGGTACATCCTTGATCTTTCTTTTTCCTTAAGTTGCGCTTTTATCTATCTTTTTAGTTATATCTCCTCGACCCTATCTTTTAGGTAGAAACTCTTTGGATGAAAACATGTAATTGAAACATGTTATGGATGATGATTGCAAGTGGTTGCAAGTGATTGCTAGTGGTTGCTCGTGGTTGCATATACACACACAATCTAGGTTTTAGATCGGCTCAGTCACTTCATATTGCATATGCATATATGTTTGCATTCGTATATGGTTGAAGTTTAATATGTTGTCGTATGGATGTTGCATTTGTATGAATGATTGTGCACTCATGTAGAATCATGAATAGGAAAATTTGCATACATAATGGATTCATGGCACTTACATAATTTGCATTAAGGAGGTCAACTGAATCAGTAGACCGCCTGATTTTGCATTAGATAAGTACATGTACACACACACTTCGCATATGATCATGAAGCATTAGAAGTCTTTTAAGGACAATGGATGCTCGTGTTTGATGGATGAGTAGATGGATGTTTGGATGTTAGGATGTACATTCTTCCTGAACTTGAAGATTTCGGGGACGAAATCCTTTTAAGTGGGGGAGAATGTAACACCCCGTGTATTCTATAACTGTGAAATTCATAAATTAAAGTATAACTAATTTCAAATCAGAGAATTAAGGGAAACGGGATACGCCATTGCGTTCGTCTCGGAATTCTGCTTGAGATAGAGTCCGAGTTTGCATAAAACGGATATCGTATGAAGAAGATATGGACGAACGAAGTTGGGCGAAAAACCAGAAAACGGGTCAGAATGCACTGGCGCACTTGGGAAGTGCGCCAGAACAAAAATGCACTGGCACACTTGGGAAGTGCGCCAGTACATTTTTGACCTGGCGCACCTGCCAAGTGCGCCCAGGTCAAAAATGATCTGCTGGTCAGGTCTGGTCAAGTCCTGGCTGGCCAGGTCTGTGTTTGGTCGATTTTCTGTGCCTTGCCTTGTCACTAGGGCTAGGTGTCAGCTCCTGGTTGGTCTCTCCTTCAAACGAACGACTATTATTGAACCAAGCTTCATCGACGGTCTAAATCAACTCACAAACTCTATAAAAAGGACCTAAGACTAACCCTAATTCACACGAACTAAAATGGAGCTGAGACCGTCATGTTGCTGAGGAGAGACTAAAGATAGTCGTCGGAAATAGAGAGACAATTAGGAGATAAATCAAAAGCTTAAAGCAACATCAAATCAATCAAAGCAACGCCTACAACAAAGGATAGCATCTCCAAATTCAGAATTCAGATTCCTGAATTGAAGATTCGTCATACGTTGTAAGTAGAGTGCTATTCCGATATGAATTAAATAATTGTGTTGATTTGTGTAAAGAAAGAAATGGAATTGTGGCGATAATAATCTATATTTGTATGTTGCTTTGATGCTAAACGATTTGGGAATATTGTGGTATACGATTGGATATTTGCAAGTACGTGATTTGCGAAATGGAATTGTGGCGATAATAATCTATACTTGTATGTTATTTTGATTCTAAACGATTTGGCAATACTATGGTGTACGATTGGATTCATACAAGTATATGGTTTATGTTGACAACCACATGTTGTGGAATTTTGATTGGGATTCATGCAAGCATATGATTCATATTGAAAACTACATGTTTTTGGTAGTTATTTACAACACCCATTGATAATTGCAAGTATATGATTCATGTTGAAAGTAACAACTATATGTGTAATAGTTTATTTGAGATTCATGCAAGTATATGTTTTACTGTTATGCCAAAATGAGGCATAATTCTATGGTCATCTTTAGTGTAATTTGATCCATTTGAGTATTATGATTCATATGAAGTTATGTTGGAATTGGCATCATAGTTCAAGTATAAAAATCATATTTTTGTGATAGTGACAAAAGCACGCATCTTTGTAAATTTGTATTAATTTTATGAACATGACTAAACTATGTTCGTTATTATGCCCAATTGAAAAACATGTTTTTAGGCTCATGTTGTTATCATAAGTTACATTAGAATTACATTCCTCTTGCAAGTTTACATAGATAAAATAAAAACCATGATGTAAGTTTAGATATGTTTATGCTATAATTCTATGAATAGAATGAAAACCATGATTCATATAAGAATTAGGTTGGGATAATTCTAGTTGAACCATACTTTTGTATTAGTGACAAAAGTAAGTACCCTTTTGTTAACATGTAGTGATTTTATGAACACGATTAGTTTATGCCTAAATAAAAATATAGGCTTATATTTCTAGTCAAGACCCTGTGCCAATAATAATGATATCTAATTTAGTTAGATTCTTAATTTCAAGTTTACATGGTTAGTTGAACCTATGATTCATGTTTAAGTTTATGCCATTATCATATGACTAGAATAATTCATGTTTAAGTACTGCTTATGCCGTAATCATCTGAATAAAATAATTCATTGTTTAAGTATTGTCTATGCATTAACCATATGAATAGAATGATTTATGTTTAAGTATTGTTTATGCTATGATTATATGGATAAAATGATTCATGTTATGCCATGATTATATGATGTTACAATTGCAAGTTCACATGTGCCTATTTTATGTTAATTGAATCGTTCGTTGCAAGTTCATGCGTTCACACTCCCCTTTTTCATGTTACCTTATAAACACCATGTTATAAGCCTCCCCTTTTCATTTGGCTAAATTGGGTTTAAGTATTAAACCCAACACACCTTACGTTGGAGCGAACGTATAATACGGGGGTAATGACGTTTGGGCTAAAATGTAGAACATATGTGTTGGCATGTTTAACGCATGCCAACAACCTTGAAAGAACAATTAAGTGGCATAAATGAAATTTAACCAATAAAGATGAATTTGAATAATGGGCCGCAAATATTTACATATAAAAAGAAAAGAGACAAAATATGTAAATGTAGAAAAATACGATGTGTTTAACCCGAGGTTGGATTGAGTTGTGATGTAAACCTGCACGGAACCGCCCGGCTGTCCAGTAGTCACAACAATACCTATCCAATGTGGGTGGTTAAACACGGAGCCCAATAAGGACCCGAGGTTAGACTGAGTTGTGGCGTAAGACTGCCCGGACCCAACCGGCAACAGGCAGCCACAACAATACCTGTCTAATGTGAGAGGTCAAGGCTTTAATAAGACAATTAAGGCTGAGTCAGGATTGATAGGATTAAGTAAATTATATTAATACTTAATCAAAATGGCACATGCTAAACTAAACAGACTGATTGGGGGTTAGGTTTATAAAACACTTAACCAACTTAGCATGTTGGCTAGAAATAGAAAACCTAGTAGCGGGGGACCCTTTTCGCAGTAACCCTACAAGGTATCATGATACCCTGAAACTAGGCAGGGTGGGGCACGATTACTGGGCTGATTGTAAGAGGTCAAATCGACGGCGGTGGTGCAGCAGTGTAGGTTCTAACGGGGTGTGGGCGTGCACACACTCCGGCGCAGAAAAATAAGGCACTGGGCACCAGTAGCATACCTGTGCATTCTAGGATTGTGTCGGGCCGCCACCATGGGACTTGATACACCCCATGGTGGGACCAGCATAGGTAACTACAACATCGGGGACCGTAAGACACATGTAATTATGCGAGTAGGAGCCGATCATCATAAAATGGATCACTTCACCCTGATTATGAGGTGCCTCTTGGGAACTAGTTTATATGGGTACAGAGATTAACATGGGGTACGATAGTATATTCGACCCTAGACAACTTAACTAAGTTTATGGTGCTTTCCCATTTCTAGTTTATACTTATCATACCCAGTTCTTTATTCATAGACTGAATAGTCCTAGACTTACTCAGGCTTTATATCTGACTCTACTTCTCTTTCGTCTTCTTTTCTTCCGTTCCCCCCTAGGTCCATAGGGAGGGAATACCGCAGCTTGACTAGCCTTCATATCCAGCTTGAAGAGAAAGAATGTATTGCTTGGATCTTTTCGTTTTGGACTATGGCTTTGGACATCAACTATGGGATTTTTGCAGTTTATTTATGTTTTCTTTATGCTTCTTTAAATAATGTAATCAAGACAGTTATGAAGATGTTATGTTTTTGGAAGTATTGTAAAACAAATTATGGCATGGATTGTGTAACACATATTTTAATGAAATAAAAGTTGTTGTTTTCCGCTGTTCAGAAATATGTGTTCTTATATCTGTCTTGTATATCTGTGACTTATACTTATAAACCTCCACCAAAATTAGGGCATTCCCTTTGAGAGTGACCCTAACGGAGGTGGGGTGTTTCAGTTGACCTGAAATCTCTCCTCAGCATCAACCTTCTGAAGCTCTAGCCACCATGAATATGACTATGGCTACTTCCTCCAATCTCGAGGCTTCAGTTATCCAAGCTCAATTCTTTGAAGTAACTAAGAAATTGAAGTAAACCCAAAGACTACTTAATGACAAATTAGGTAGAATAATGACTTGATGGAAAGGCTTAGAGAAAACGATGATAGATAAATTTTGCACCTTCCACTAATAGGAATAAATAGCTTGCTCTCTGCATTTCAGAAATTTCTTATGATACCCCCTATATGGACCGCAACCAAAGGCAGAGGATTAACAATGATGGTGCTATAATTACCAAAAAAAAGGAAGCTCATCATTCTGACCACTCCCGGTTGGGCCCTAGTAATTTTCTAGGAATTAGCGCTCAACCTGCTACCAGGCAGCCTCCACCTCCATGAGACTAGAGAGATGAAATTGATGATACTCATGTAGATGAAGACGTTCATCGTAGGAGGCATCCTAGGCCTCAAACCTCAGAGCTTTACCACGACCGCTAGAATTTGGCGGACCCAACCTCCGATTCTCACCAACATGGTCCTCTGGATCATGATAGAATCGCGAAGGAACGTCACCGATGAATGGGAATCCAATTTGAGATGTAAACCCTTCACTGAGTTGTCCTCAATGTTGAATGACCATGAAGATTCAACTTGCCTCAACTCACGATTTACTCGGCGGAGACCGATCGCCGTTACTTCATAAACCTATATGAGTGGCATATGGACTCCGATCACGCCACAGATGCCATAAAGTGTAAATGCTTTCCCATCTTCCTTGAAGGTGTGGGTCTTCTATGGTTCTGTTGACTCCTGCCGAGAAACAAATCGACTTTCGATTAGCTCGCTAGGGGTTGATTAAACAATTCAGGATGCACATTACAAGGCCTAAATACATCTTGACCATCTCGAATATCTACCAGGGCACCGGGGAAACTCTTAAGAGCTACCTCGAAAGATTCAATAATGCCCTGGCAGAAATCAAAAATTAAAACCCCACACTATCCTTGTTTAGCTTGCGAAGGACTTCTTACCAGATTTTGAATTTGGGGCGTAGATCGATAGAAAACAACCTGAGTCTTTGAAAGTTTTTTATGAGAAAGCAAATCGGTTCTTATGACAAGAGGAAGCACACAGGAACAGGGTTTCTTGAAGTAGCTATCCCCATAACTCACACCAAGGCGTTGTGCAAGATGGTGTCATGGCTAAAGGAATTGAAGAAAAAGGGATTGCCCTATTCAAGCCCAAATCAAACAATGGTAAGCCTGGGAGATGCAATCTAGAGAAGGAGTATAAAAAGCATGATCGATTTGCTTCCTACTCCACCGAATACTCAACTGGAGACAATTTATCTTGAGACCTGTAACATGATGTAGTATAAGACACCGACATCAAGGGAATCTACTGACATAGAGAATAACTCTAGAAAATACTGTAGATTCCACGACATGTTCAGTCATAACACTATTGACTGCGTCACCTACGAGATGTAATTGAAAAGCTTATCCGAGAAAAGAATCTCGAACAGTACATTCAAAATACTACTCCAAAGGAAGCACGCGTGAGATTTTCAACTCTATCACCTCCTCAAATCCAAGCGGCAGCTGGGTCGTCAATACAAAACCTTCTCAAGGGGGTATTGGGTTTAATAACATCTGCATTGGTCCTCACTCCATAAATGAAATCTTTTGACGTATAAAGGAGTATGTAAACTCTATCGAGCATGATGAGTATGAAAAGTGATTCGCCGCGGATGAGACCTCCCAACAAAATTGCAGAAAACTATAAGGGATGACATCATCTTTAGAGAACAAGATGCTATTAGGGTTGAATCCCCATCAATTGACCCACTTTTCATCTCCAACTACATAGGCCCGACCTATGTTAAAAAGATACTCGTCAACTCGGGGAGTTCCATGAACATAATCTTCATGAGGGACCATGACCAAATGAAATCTAAGGCCATGGACTTGAAGTCATGCCATGCCACTATTCACAGTTTTAACAGCTCTACTAACCGGCTAGTCGGACTCATTGAACTACCGATACAACTCAAAGATGAGGATAAAAGCCGAGTCAGAATCCTAACTTTCGTAGTCATCGACATACCTTATCACAACAACGTATTTCTTGGGCGACCACCCTTCATGGAATTTCGAATTTACATGACACCATGGTGCCTACTCATTAAATTCCGATTTAAAATGAGATTGGAATTTTCCAGCGAGACCAAGCCGATGCGAGAGCATTCTACCTCGTAGAATGGAAGGATAAGGTTAACTAACAGAAAAGAAAAGGTGTAAGAGATGGCGCTTCACACAAAAACTATCAGTACCTAGCAGCCGGTAAGTTCTAACTCTAGCTCAGATGCCACAATCGTCTTTCCTAAGATATTGATCCATGAAAGGACAAAGAGCCCGAATATGAAAGGGTTACTTCGATGGATCCTACCGTCGATGTTCCGCTCAATCCCGCTGACCCGACTCTGGTCTTGATGATTAGATCATAGCTTTACCCAGCTATTAAGGAAGAACTTATGAATTTTATACAGGCGAACTTGGACGTAATTTCTTGGACCTACCCCAATATGTGTGGCACCAACCAAGGAATAGCTTGTCACATGCTTGGTATCGACCCAAAGTTCCTTCACGTCAAGAAAAAATGCTGATTTTTAGGCCCAGAAAGATTGGCAGTACTCAGGGAAGAGTTAGATAGGCTACACGACAATGGTTTTATCCGCAACGCCCTCTATCTAGAATGGGTTTCCAACCTAGTTTTGGTGAAGAAATCGAATGGGGAATGGTGGATATGCATTGATTATTCTGACTTGAACGAGGCATACCCGAAAGACAGCTTCCCACTTCCGAAGACCAACCAATTCATTGATTTCCCTACTGGAAACCAGCTCTTATCTTTCATGGATGCTTACCCAAGCTACAATCAGATTCCTATGTACGTCCTCCACAAAGAGCCCACTTTATTTATTACTGATCTTAGGCTGTATTGCTACGTTGTTATCCCCTTTTGGATCAAGAATGCTGGAGCCACCTATTAGAGAATAGGGGTGAGTGTTCGGTCAGTTCGATTGGTTTTGAGGTAAAAAACCTCAAACCGAATTGGAATCGAAAATTTTCCAAACCTATCCGAATCAAATTAATTTCGGTTAATTCGATCGATAACCGATTTAACCGAACTTGAAGGATGTGTTGATATTTAAACGATCATTTCACTCAAAGTAAAACATAAAATCATGTCTGGAGAAATTTTATGTTTATATTAAAATTTGAGTTGTTTGCAACACATGCCTTTGTATTTTATCACTAAACTAGTTATTTAAGTACTAAACATCGTAAAATTAGATAACAAATTAAAAGTTCGGTTAACTCAGTTAAACTGATAACCAAAAAAATATATTTTACAAACCGAATTAAAACCAATTTAGTTTTAAAACCGAACCAACCGAAATGAACTGGTTTGGTCGGTTAATTCGGTTTGAACCGAATATTACTCACCCTTATCTATGACTGGTCAATCGAATGTTCAAAGACCAAATTGGGAGATCCATGAAGGTTTACATAGGTTACATGCTCGTGAAAACATGGCTGTCGAATGACCATGTCAACAACCTCGTGGAGATGTTTAGTGCTCTTTGCAAATATGGCATGAAATTCAATCCCTTGAAATGTTGTTTCGACATTGCATCATGAAAATTCTTGGGTTTCATTGTCAACTCACGAGGGGTTGAAGCTAATCCAGAAAAAATCGAAGCTATCTGGGGAATTAGAGTTCCAGAGAATATCAAAGATGTTCAAAGCTCAAACAGAAAAGTGGTCGCTTTTAGTCGATTCATCTCAAAAGCAACCGATAAGTGCATTCCTTTTGCTGATATAATCAAGAAGGGGAAGCACAACTTTGCTTGGATATCATAATGTGTCGCCACTTTCCAGACCTTCTGAATAACTTGGAGAGACAACTTATTCTATCAATGCTTGTGGATCATGAGGAATTATTTATCTATATGGTTGTTTGTGTACGAGAAATTAGGTCGACGTTTGTGTGCAAAGAAGATCGTGTCCAGATGCCAGTTTATTACATTTGCAAGAGATTGACAACAGCCATAAAAAACTATCCAAAGCTCGAGAAGATCGCATACTTCCTGTTGATCTCTTCCCGGAAGCTTCACCCATATTTCGAGTCACACTCCATCAAAGTTTACACTGACTAGCTGCGACGACAGGTCCTTCAATGACCTGAGGCGTGTGGGTGATTCTTGTATTGGAATATCGAGTTGAGCCCGTTCGACCTAACCTACATTCCTTGAAGAGCCATCCTAGGACAATCCCAAGTAGATTATGCAGTCGAGTTCACTACTCCTAACGATCCACTAGAAAACACCGAGCCGACTACCATCCAATGGAAGCTGTACGTGGATGGTTCATCAAACAATTAGCGTTCTAGTGCTGGAATTACACTTATTACTTCTGAGCAGTGCTCGATTTTTTATGCTTCGAATCTCAACTTCCCTGCCACTAGCAAAGACGCCGAATACGAGGCCTTGATCGTTGGACTCAAAATTGCTAGAGATTTAACATCAAGGCATCCAGATCTTCTTAGATTCACAACTCGTCGTATGCCAAGTGTGTGGGGGAATATCAAGCCAAAGGGGCATAGCTAGCTCCTTACCTTGCTCGGGTTCATGAACTACTCAATGGTTTTGAGCGGTACGTCATCACTTACATCCCTCGAAAACAAAACGAAAAGGCCAACACTTTGGCCAAACTAGCATGTTCTAGGGATGCTCAACATTTGGTGCTTGTCCTTGTTGAAATACTCGATTATCGCAGTATCAATAAGATGGGAATTGATACGTTATAAGAAATAGGACCTGAACCTGAACTGCAGTCGTGGATGGCACCAGTCAAAGACTATTTACAACATGCAATACTCCTTGATAACCAGAATAAAGGACAATCACTCATTCACAAAGCTTCACGCTACATCATTCAAGACAGAGTGTTATACCAAAGAGGATTCTCTGTTCCACTTCTCCGATGTATAGCCCACAACAATGCCAAATATGTACTGTTGGAAGTGCACAAAGGCGAGTGCGATGACCACACTAGGGGACAAACTATGGCAAAAAAGGTTCTTCGCTACAGCTATTTTTGGTCAACTCTTGAATGGGATGCGGTTGATTACACCTACAAATGTGGCAAATGCTAGAGATTTTCCAAGATTCGTAGAGACCCCACCTATTGAGCTTATACAGATGGTCAGTCCATGGACATTTGCAATGTGAGGAATCGACATTATAGTCGCAGTTGACTACTTCACCAAATGGACCGAAACCGAGCCTATTATGAAAATCACAACAAAGAAAGTAATCAACTTCATCATTTGTAACATCATATGTCATTTTGGAGTTGCCAAGACTATCATTTCTGATAATGGGACCCAATTCGAGAGTTTCGAGTCCAAGGGTCGCATCGAGAAATGATTTTCGGAAGTAGCTTACCCTATGGTCAATGGAAAAGTCGAAGCTGTTAACAAAGTCATCAAATTCATCATCAAGAAGCGTTTGGCAAAGGATGAAGGCAAGTGGATAGATGAAATCCATCTAGCCCTATGGGCTTACTGGACTACCCATAAGTCAATGACTGAATACATTCCATTTGTGATCATGTATGAATTTAAGGCAGTAATTCCCGTTGAGCTCGAACTACAAACTCATTGAGCTGCTTACTACGATACGAAAACCAATAGAGATCTCCTTTGGGAATCTATTTACTTACTCAAAGAGAAAAGGGATGAGTCCGAACTCACATCACCAACACACCACCAGCGGGTCACCCGACACTTCAACACCAAAGTCCATGCAAAAACACTTTGATATCGATGATCTCGTCCTCAAACGAATCTTTCCTACATCGTCTGGTCTCATTCCTCGTTGGGAAGGTTTGTCCATCATTCAACAGAGGCTTGAAGATGGTACTTTCAAGCTAACGACTGTTTATGGCACGGAGCTACCAAAAGCTTGTAATAACGAGCACCTATGTCGCTAATTCACTTATCTTACTGTATAGGATTACTGCTTTCCACAATTTTTTGGTTTTTAGTTGAATGCATTGTAAATAGACCGCTATCACCAACAACATCAGTAAAGCCTTTCGATCCCCATGTTCTTAGCGTATCTACTTTCTGTGTAGTATGTTAAAGCTGTGACAACAACTGACTTGTATACACGAGCGCACAATACTGGATCAGCACCTCGGAGCTTGGAACCATCCATTGCCCCGAGTCTTTACTAAGACTCAAACCTTGTGGAATGGTTCATCCTCCACAAGTCAACTCGAGTCTCGAACAGACAACGAGGCTGATTATAAGTACTTATGATGCTTATTAAGTGTCCAACTCCGCTTATTAGGTGTCCAACTCTGATCCTTAGTCTTTGGACATGGAAGAACCCACCTGCCAAATAAGTGTGAATCCAACCACTTGCATGGATAACTTCGATACTTAGAGTTTGGATTTGAGTGCAAAACTGGCAAATCAACGACACCCTCGACTCTAACCCAAACGAAATGATGGGGTAATTTGAAGGAAAAACCAACGGCGTCCACTTATAACTCCTCACGAATTGGGATCAATGACAGCGAGGATGTCCCGGAGAGGAGTTACCAAAACTCGGACTTCGCACGACTCAAGACTATCAATAGAAAGGAAGCCTCGAGAGAGAAAATCACACACTTAAACTCCGTATGACTTGAAATCAAAAATCAAAATGAGATCTCGAGAATCGACTCAACTCACTCGAACTTCACACGACCTGGGTTTCTTAAGAGTGAAGTCTTAAACAACTTAAATGTAAATGTGATGATATGTTAATTTACATAAGTACAGTACTGGAAAATGTAGAACATACTTGAACACCTAAAATGATATGTGATTTAAGCAAAGTAAACTAACTTTCACTCATATGTCAAAATATTTCTTTTTAATGACACGATGTACATCAAAAACACATCGTGCATCCAAAAGCGAAGGTCGTACTCGCGTATCCTATCAGTCTACATGCCATAGGTTATATATAGACATCACTTAGAAAGGCCTCCCTTCTTCTACTTCTCAGACCCGAACTTGGATGGCTCCTCCTTACCTTTCTTTCTCTTCCTCCTCGAGCCTGTTCCACTGCTTCCATTCTACCCCTTCAGTAGAGTAGGCTTGGAACGAAGTTTCATCTCAAAACCTTCTTCCATTTTTCCCCCTCAAGCAACTTCTCCTCATCGGAGGCATCCAAGACTTCGGCGATTTCGATTTCCCAGCCGAGGCCAGGTATCATCTTCAAGGGATTATGATGACACTTGATAGGTAACACGAGCACCATGGCTTTGCTTTCCTCCTGTTTGGATTCCTTCTTGGCCTTCCTATTGGCTTTCTTCTTATCCTCCTTCTTGGCCTTCGTTTGGGCCCCCTGCTCTGCCTTCAGCTTTGCCTCTTCCTTGTCCATCAGCCTTTTAAATTCCTCCTCCAATCTCTTCCGGGTGGCTTCCTCCTCCTCTTTCTTTTGGGCTTCTTCGTGAGATTTGGACTGGGCTTCTACTTCAGCATTCTCCCTAGCCTCACACTAGGATTGGAGAAATGCTTCCTCGTCTACTTTCTTCTACGCCTTCACTTCCTCGGACTTCATCAGCATTTGGGAATGTTGTTGTTTGACTAGCTCTCCCATTGGTGACCCACTTGCTTCCATCTTCCTTGTCACCTGAGGGTTTGCATCCTGCCTCCCCTTCTTTTCTTTAATTTTTTTTGATAAGTCATTCATCTCTATCTCGCCCATCAACAGAACCGAGAACACATCAGTGTGACCAAACTCCTCTCCCATCTACCTCATATATGCCTCAACATCAAACTCAGGACTAGTAGTTATCATTGTTTCGAAGCCAGCTGTCGTCCTTGTAGGATCAAAATTAACCATAGAGGGGGATGAATTACATTTATTGAAATTTTTCATAGAATGGTAATTGATAATAAATCAGAGTAAATGCAAAAAAAAAAAAACACAGAATTTATCCAGCTTCAGCAAACCGAACCTACTGTTGCATTCCTCAAGGTTTCTTGTAACGACCCGCATTCTTCGCATCGAAGGATCGTAGAATATTTTTTCTCTCACATATGAATTTGTATGGTTATGTAACTTTGGGAGATGACTATTGGGTTCATTTCCCAAACTCATGATTTTTGCCAATTTTTAAATGACTGTTTTGCCCCTAACTGATCTTGTTTTGGCCATAACATTTGATTGGTAAGGAGTTTTGACCTGAAACCACTTCCGTTAGATCCGGATGATGGTTTAACTTTCCGTAGAGTGGTCATATGTGAAAAACGGACTTACCATTTGGGAGATATGGCTGAAATAAGGATTAGAAGGTGAAAAGCTGCTTAACCGAGCCAAATGAGGTGATTAGTGAATGGGCCCATATCCCATTTCGGGATTAGGGTTATGGGGAGACTGAAATGAGTTAGGTTTTCATTCTATTTCAGTTTTCTAGACGCCATTTACCTCTTAGAAACCCTAGCAATGGCCTCCACTTTCTAGAATCATTTCTAATCACTGTTTAATCAAGGATTAGCCTAATCTACACCAAATTAAGGAGAAATATCACCAAATCATGGTTGGATCTGTTGTTCGACATTGGTATTTGCCCAAAATCAGAGGTGTTTTAGTTTTGAAAGTTTTAATTGTGGCAAAGGTGAGTGATTTGCATAGTTCCTCACTAATTACTGTTAATTAAGGGTAATTAGTGTTAATTAGCAAATTTAAACATAACTAAATTCTTGAAAAATATTTAGAAATTCTTAAACACCGTTTTAGGCCTCTGTTAGAAATTTGGGTTGATTTGGTTTAGTTTTGCTAATCTTAACATTTTTTTTTTTTTTTTTTGAGGAAAAAATGTGTGATCTTCCAAAAGGAAGAGAGCACACATATATATAATAACAAGTATAAAGTAATACAAAGATTCAAGTGCAGACCCAAATCAGGAGCCTCACATAGCAATGTATGGGGTAATAGATAGATGAGCTCCGGCAAGGCCACCACCCATCATACTTCATTATCGAATTCCGGCAAGGCCACCACCCGATAAGAAGTATATATCTATACCCATACATTTAATAAACTATATGCAAATAACAAGTGGTGTAACAAATCACCAAAAAACAAACAACTCCACTCCTAATACAAATATCCAATCCAAACCAAAATGATCCAACCAAACAGCAACTCCAATATCTTCACCATTACTTCTACAACCTGTAATCTAATCTTAACATTAGTTATTGTTAAACATGCTTAAGGAAAAAATATGGGTTTTGGGCATGTTTGATCCATTTTAATACATCATATTATTGTTTTGGTGTTTGTGGTTGATTATACATGTTGCTATAACTGTATGATATGCTTTGTGATTGATTATAAGAGTTAGAATGGTCCAAAACGTCGTCGTATGGCGTAAAACAGTCGCTGGAAGAGTTGTAGGAAAATATGCAGAGGATCAGATCAGATTGCCCCCTTTTGAACCGACCCTTTCCATGAACCGATTGGTGGACCACGACCCGTACTTGCACAAACAAACCTATCCGAAGGAGGCTCGACCCACGAGCCAACGAAGGGGCCCGACCCGAACCCAACGGGTATCCACGATCCGAACCCAACGGGTATCCACGACCCGATCCAGAGAGGAGATCACGACCCACCCACTCATGAAGAGAGCCCGACCCGAATCCAGTGGGTGCACACGAATCGAACTGGAAGCCACGAACCGAAGCTAGGAGGGGCGATCCACGAGCCAAGGAAGCTGGTAACGAATCGTAGCGCCATGAATGAAGGAGTCACGAATCGAGCATATCTGAGATGAAGTATGGACACGAATGGAAATTGAGGTGCGAACGGGATAACGACCAAACCTGAGATGCAAAGGTAGTTCAAATTAGAAGTCGGAACTCAGGATCTAGACGGGAACCAACGAGTTGACTTCATGATTGGACTTTGCTGCGGGACGTGTGCTAAGGGGTTATCGATACCTATAGCTTTGACTCATCACTGAGAGACGGATTAGTGGCTATGGATCAGTGCAGTGGGGCCATTGTGACTCCATGGGGCAGAGTGACATAGCAATGATTTGGATGATCAAAGCAGTGGATATCATTTGCTTTACGCACTGAGTGAGAGATGTGAGGATGGTTGCTATGCTTGACTGTTTGACATCACTATGACATGCACACCCCACCCCCATATCCTTTACACCATATGTTAATGGCACCTTAGAGTATTGTACGGTATGTTGTGCTAACTCTTTGGTTGCAGGTCCAGGTTCAGGTATGATTGGATTATACCTGTTATTGTTCTGTTTAGTTGCTTATCGCTCATACCAGACTTCTATCCGACCCAGAGTTTTATGTCTCTTCTTATTACTCTGGGTGCTCTTAAATGGGCAGACTAGAGACAGGTTAGCTAGTTGTGCACGAGTAGCTGTCCGGAGATGAGCAGGAGGCTTACACGTACTATTCTCTATATATTCTCCATGTGTTGTTGATGGTCACTGCTTTGGGCATTAGTAGTGTACCTTTCCTTTCTTTTGCTTTAGAGACAGTATTTTGAAGTTGTAATAATGGTTATGATCATAAGCTGTATTTTGGATTTCCGCTGCTAAGATGATTATGGTTTAGTTTTCAGCTTATGCACTGTCTCGTCTGTTTTAGGTAAAGTATGTTATTATTATATTTTGTTCCATGCGTTGTGAGACATTCTACAGGTTCCTTGTTAGTTCACTCTTATGTTTCTTTTCTTTTGGCGACCGTCCCGTGCTAGTGGGCATCGGTACAACGCATTTCAGGGAAATGTCGGCTGGTGCAGGGCCGGCCGTCACATTTGGTATTAGAGCTCTAGGTTGCGTAGTTAAACTAGGGAAAAACACCAGAGAGAGATAGTACGTATATGAGAGCGTGTATTTGTTATATTTTGGTTTTCAAAAGCTATATATATATATACTATTAGTATATCTAAGGATGAAGTCGCATTGCACTGGCACCACTGAAGAGATGGTTAATCGTTTTCTCCTTACAGATTGAATGATGAGCCGATATACGAGGAGTAAGGGTTCAAGGGTTAATAATAGGAATGTTCCTGATATGAGGACGATGTTTACTACGTTCATGCAAGAGATGCTTAGGGATGCTCGCGGAGCAGTTCCTAATGCTGCTAACGGTGGTGGTGCAGTAGTGCAGGCACCTAGGGCCGATTTCGCCAAGCTTAACAAGGATTATACTAGTCTTGGCGGGAAGCCGTTCCAAGGAACGGAGTCGGCTACAGATTTTTAAGATTGGTTGGATAGTTGTGAGCGCATCTTCGAGGACTTGGGAATCGATGATGCCATGAAGAGAAAGTTAGCATCGCGTCAGCTTCAAGGACGAGCTATGAATTGGTGGAATGCTATTAAAGCAGCTACTCCTAGAGATCAAGTTACATGGAATCAGTTTATGACTCGTTTCAGCGAAAAGTTCATTCCAGCTGCTCACAAATCTGAATTGTTTAGGAAAATTTTGGAGCTTAAGCAAAATGGTAGAGCAATCTCGGAGTATATTGCTAAGTTCGATACTTTATCCAAGTATGGATTATCCCTTATTGACACTCCCGAGAAGAAGAATGAGAAGTTTATAACCGGCTTAGATGAGTACTTTGGGGAAAGACAGATAAACCACATCGATGAGACGTTCGAGTCTATTGTGGGAAAGGCATTGAGATCAGAGAGTCTTTACCCTAAGCCAAAGACTGAAGTTGTTGTTGCATCTACAGAGGAGCCAAAGCAACAAGCAAGCGGTGGAGGTAAGGAAAAGTCCCAGAATAAGAGGAAATAGAACCAAACCAAGGATGGTCAGAATAAGAAAGATGGCAAGTGCTTTAGCTGTGGCAAGAAGGGCCACCATGCTAGAGATTGTCAGGAAAATCCTAGGGAAAGGAAGTGCTTCAATTGCGGCCAAGTAGGACATCACAAGGATAATTGCCTGCAACCCCCTAAAGAGAAGCGGATTGTGAAAGCATATGCTATCAACGATGTTCCTTCTTCGTCGAATGCCCCAATCGCGGCGGAGAAGGGAAAGGGCGTCATTATTCGAGGTATGCTTTCTATTTATAATGTTCCTGTTCTAGTTTTGTTGATAGCGAGGCATCTAATTCCTTCATATCTAGTGACCTGGGCATCCCATTCCTTCATATCTAGTGACCTGGTAGATAAGTTGGGATTGGAACCTGAGATAGTCGATAGACCTTTAGTTGTGACGAACCCAATAGGTAGTTCGACTAGCCTTTACATGATTTGTTGTAATGTGGTCTTATCGAGTCATGGATGTATGTTTGCTTGTGATTGCTTAGTTGCTTTGCTAGTATCATCTCACATAGATTGTCTAAATTCAAAGGAGACGTTCCTTGATTGCTTGTCTGATATTGGTTTAGGCCTTTGGGGCTTGTGCTTGGGGAATGTCGAGTTCGACTAGGATAGTTTGCGCGAGAGATAAGTAGTTGTTGTGATATCCATTGAATGATATCTCGGCTTACTCGAGGAGTGATGTGCAGCCGTGACATGATAAGGTTGTTCAATGGTATGGGCTGATGCGAGTTAGACTTGATAGGGTTATGAGATGACTCGAGTGGGACTCGAGAATAATGCAAAGTAATGGATTGTTTAGGACCTTATGTTGATGTTCTTTTTGAAGGAATAGCATGCGTTCGTTGATCATGGAAGATTAAACGAGGATTAGGACGACTCAAGTTGGACTTGAACTCGTAAAAGAAAATAGGTGTTCGTTGATCTTGGAGATGCAACGAATAGGGAGACGACTCACACTGGATTAGAGTTTGTTGGTAATGGATATTCAAGACTGGGTCTGAGTTTATGGGTAATAGATTGACTTGAGTTGGACTTGAGAAGGCTGCAAGGAAATGGATTGGCTCAAGTTGGACTCGAGAGGGAAGCAAGATAATGGATAGACTTGAGTGGGAATCGAGTGTTTTAGGCGGACTAGAAGCAGGGGTATCTGGGGTCGCCCGTTACCTTGGATCTGTTGGACGTGATCTAGTTATCCTTGGAGGATAAACGTACGTTGGACGTACGGTAGTCTGTATGGAGGCGGGGTCTTCCATTAGCCTTGGGATTGGTTGGAACAACCAAGTAGGCATCGACGTATGTATGGAGGCGGGGCTTCCGTTAGCCTTGGGATTGGTTGGACCAGTCAAGTAGGTATCGACGTGTGTATGGCTTTAGCAGGTGATAGATAGGACATGTCTGATGGATGTTATGGTTGCTATGTTTGTTCCTGTTTTATTCCCTTGAGTAGACTATCACCTGTAGGATTCTGGTAATAGAGAACGAAGATATGACGGTATACACAGATGCATGCGGTACCATACTAGGTGCTGTACTGATGCATTGAGTATGAGACATGCTAGTTTAGGTGCTATGTTTCTTGAATGAAAGTAACTGGAGTATAACGTGGGATATGATTTCAGACCTAAGTATGGATTGGATCTAGAAATGTTAACAAGTTTGACAATCAAACCAACTTTGATTGAGAGGATTGATTCCAGTCAGGGGGACGATTCTAATCTATTAGAAATCATCTCCAAGGTAGAGATGGCCATCGACAGTGAGAAGATGAACAAGTATGGACTTGATCGAGGAAGATGGCTTCGAAAGAATGATAGACTAGTTGTACCCGATGTCAATGGAATGATAGATGAAGTTCTTAGAGAACGTCATCACTCAAAACTGACTATGCACCCCCGGTGGTAACAAAATGTATCAAGACATGAAGCAGACCTACTACTGGAAAAGGATGAAGAGAGACATTGGGAAGTTTATCTCCAAGAGTATGAATTGCTAGTTAGTTAAAACTGAGCAAAGGAAGCCTGTTGATTTGTTACAACCGTTGAAAATTCCCGAGTGGAATTGGGAATAAGTCTCGATGGATTTCATAGATGGTTTACCGAGGATTAGATCGGGCCATGATAGTATTTGGGTGATTGTGGATCGATTAACCAAGAGTGTAAGGTTTATACCTGCCAAATCGAATAGAACGACAGCTAAGTCAGTAAAACTGTATATGAAGTGGGTAGTGAGATTTCATGGAGTACCCAAAGGCATTGTGAGTGACGGAGATCCATTATTTACTAGTAGGTTTTGGAAGAGCTTACAAGAGGCTTTAGGATCAAAATTACATCTCAGTACCGTGTATCATCCTCGAACCGATGGTCAAACAGAGAGGGTGAATCGAGTATTAGAAGTTCTCTTGAGAGCTTGTATATTGGATTTTGGTGGATCATGGGATGACCATTTGCACCTAGTTGAGTTTCCATATAATAATAGTTGTCAGTCTAGTATTGAATTGGCTCCATTTGAAGCTTTGTACGGAAGACCGTGCAACTCTCCATCATGTCGGTTAGAAAACAGTGGGAAATTTGTGCTTAGACTAGAAGTAATAAGAAAAACTTCAGAAGAACAAGGTTGTCCAACAACAAATGAAGGCTACCCAAGATAGGCAGAAGGGTTAGGCTAATAGACGACGAAGAGATTTGGAATTCTTCATTAACGACTTGGTATTCGTCAAGATCTCTCCATTCAAGAGTGTGATACGATTTGGTAGGAGAGGCAAGTTAACACAAAGATTTGTTGGTTCATTCCCAATCCTCGAGCAAGTTGGGAATTTGGCATATAAAGTTGAATTACCGAAGAAGATGGCAGGAGTTCATAACGTATTTCATGTTTCCCAGTTAAGGAAATTCGTGCATGACCCCGATATGACTATTTCACCTGATCAGTTGGATGATATCGAAGTAGAACCCGAGGCGGTTGGGAACTGCAAGCCGATTCGTATTGTCGAGCACGATACGAAGCAACTTTGAAGGAAAGTGGTGAATCTAGTCAAAGTTCAGTGGGGCGAGAATGAGAATGACTGTACTTGGGAGGTAGAGGAGAGCATTAGGAAGACGTATCCAGAACTCTTTGCATGGTAATATTTTAATCGTAATTTAGTTTTCCGCATGCTAGGATAGATTTGTTTGTTGTTTTGCATGTTTGATTGTTATGAATGGTTGGTAGGCATGTGGAGTCCTTTATTTGTTTCTTAGTTAAGGAATTTCGGGAGCGAAATTTCTTAAGGAGGGGAGAATGTAACGACCCGCATTCTACGCATCGAAGGATCGTAGAATATTTATTTCTCTCACATACGAGTTGTATCGTCATGTAACTTTGGGAGACGACTATTGGGGTCATTTCCCAAATTCATGATTTTTGCCAATTTTTAAATGACCGTTTTGCCCCTAGCTTATCTTGTTTTGGCCATAATTTTTGATTAGTAAGGAGTTTTGACCTAAAACCACTTCCATTAGATCCGGATGATGGTTTACCTTACCGTAGAGTGGTCATTTGTGAAAAACAGACTTACCGTTTGGAAGATTTGGCTGAAATAAGGTTTAGAAGGTGAAAAGCTGCTTAACCGGGCCAAATGAGTTGATTAGTGGATGGGCTCATATCCCACTTCGGGATTAGGGTTATGGGGAGGCTGAAATGAGTTAGGTTTTCATTCTATTTCAGTTTTCTAGCCGCCATTTACCTCTTAGAAACCCTAGCAATGGCCTCCACTTCCTAGAATCATTTCTAATCACCGTTTAATCAAGGATTAGCCTATTCTACACCAAATTAAGGAGAAATAGCACAAAGCAAGGTTGGAGCTACTGTTAGACATTGGTATTCGCCCAAAATCAGAGGAGTTATCGTTAATTAAGGGTAATTAGTGCTAATTCGCGAATTTAAACATAATTAAATTCTAGAAAAATGTTTAGAAATTCTTAAACACCGTTTTAGGCCTCTGTTAAAAATTTGGGTTGATTTGGTTAAGTTTTGATAATCCTAACATTAGTTATTGTTAAACATGTTTAAGGGAAAATGTGGGTTTTGGGCATGTATGATCCATTTTAATACATCATATTGTTGTTTCGGTGTTTGTGGTTGATTAGACATGTTGCTATGACTATATGGTATGCTTTGTGATTGATTAGAAGAGTTATAATGGTCGAAAATGTTGTTGTATGGCGTAAAATAGTCGCTGGAAGAGTTGCAGGAAAATATGCAGAGGATCGGATCGGATCGCCCCCTTTCGAACCGACCCTTTCCACAAACCGCTTGGTGGACCACGACCCATACTTGCACACACAAACCTATCCGATGGAGGTTCGACCCACGAGCCAGTGAAGGGGCCCGACCCGAACCCAACGGGTATCCACGACCCGATCCGGAGAGGAGATCCCGACCCACCCACTCGTGAAGAGAGCCCAACCCGAATACAGTGGGTGCACACGAATCGAACTGGAAGCCACGAACCAAAGCTAGAAGGGGCGATCCACGAGCCAAGGAAGCTGGTCACGAATCGTAGCGCCATGAATGAAGGAGTCACGAATCGAGCATATCTGAACTGAAGTATGGACACGAATGGAAACTGAGGTGCGGACGGGATAACGACCAAACCTGAGATGCAAAGGTAGTTCAAATTAGAAGTCAGAACTCATGATCCAGACGGGAACCAACGAGTTGACTTCGTGATTGGACTTTGCTGCGGGACGTGTGCTAAGGGGTTATCGATACCTATAGCTTTGACTCACCACTGAGAGACGGATTAGTGGCTATGGATCAGTGCAGTGGGGCCATTGTGACTCCATGGGGCATAGTGATCATAGCAATGATTTGGATGATCAAAGCAGTGGATATCATATGCTTTACGCACTGAGTGAGAGATGTGAGGATGGTTGCTATGCTTGACTGTTTGACATCACTATGATATGCACACCCCCACCCCCGTATCCTTTACACCATATGTTAGTGGCACCTTAGAGTATTGTACAGTATGTTGTGCTAACTCTTTGGTTGCAGGTCCAGGTTCAGGTATGATTGGATTATACCTGTTATTGTTCTGTTCTGTTGCTTTTCGCTCATACCAGACTTCTATCCAACCCAGAGTTTTATGTCTCTTCTTATTACTCTGGGTGCTCTTAAACGGGCAAACTAGAGACAGGTTAGCTGGTTGTGCATGAGTAGCTATCCGGAGACGAGCAGGAGGCTTACACGTATTATTCTCTATATATTCTCCCTGTGTTGTTGATGGTCACTGCTTTGGGCATTAGTAGTGTACCTTTCCTTTCTTTTTCTTTAGAGACGGTATTTTGAAGTTGTAATAATGGTTATGGATAATAAGCTGTATTTTGGATTTCCGCTGCTAAGATGATTATGGTTTAGTTTTCAGCTTATGCACTGTCTCGCATGTTTTATGTCAAGTATGTTATTATTATATTTTGTTCCATGCGCTGTGAGACATTCTACAGGTTCCTTGTTAGTTCACTCCTATGTTTCTTTTCTTTTGGCGACCGTCCCGTGCTGGTTGGGCATCGGTACAGCGCATTTTTGGGAAATGTCGGCTGGTGCAGGGCGGGCCTTCACATTTCTACTAGGTATTAAACATATCTCGCATACAATACTTGTATACTCGTGACTCCTCGTTATTGTTCTAATCCAATGCTCAAAATCCTGCACTGATCGCAATCCCAAAGATCATTTTCCCTAACTGCAAAACCATGTAGCTAGTAACCTAGTTAAAAAATAGAGTTTGAGAACTAAAATAAATGGAAAAATTACAATGAAAATAAAGTTGAACTAGAACCCTAAGTATTGACATAAAATAAATTGATTCTTTAAATAAAATAAAGTAAGAAGTATAATGATAGGCCTTCCAATTCTTTCTTTGACCCGATCACACAATTAATGGTCAGCTTTTCCATCTTTTGCAATGGCTTCTGTAAAAGCTAGGGTTACAGTGTCTTTATTCGAGTTATAGCCTATTTCATCAATTGATTTAATGATAGAATCTTGTGTGGCTTCATTTGATTTGCTCGATGATATTTTCCCCATAGTCTGAATTGCAGAAGTACTTATGTCTGATGATCGAAACAATGAAAATTGTGAGTTTCTTTTATGTTTTAATGTTGCTTTTATGCTTGATTAGTTGCTCATGGTTTTGATGCATATGCCAGTGATGATGCTTGGGTTTGTATAGGGTTTCGATAACCTGATTTTGTTCTCTGATTTCTCATATTGGACTTTGCATGTTGAAATTTCAAACTTGCTTGAAATAAAACTTTGCCAAAAATAAATTCTCGACTTGTTGAATTCATCAAACCTGGAAACTTTGAACTTGTTGAAAATACATCGAATATTTCTATTTTCTGGAATTTGTTGATTCTTCTTTCTGAAAGTGACAGATCACGTATCTGGTTAATTTAATTTTGGAAAATTCGAACTCTGACCATTCTACTGCTTTCCGGTTAATATTCATCCGGATAAAAGAATATTTACTACTTTTTATTTACTTCCTGAATATTGCTTGAATAAAATTTCACTTCCATTTCCTTTAACTGGTACGGGAAGATCACTTGAAACCTTTTTCACTTTGTTGATTTGTTTGCATTTACCTACAACATGTTCCTCTGCCTTGTCATGCTTGTGCACTTGAGTTTATGGATATATATTGCTATGTTCTTGTGTTTGAATGTCTACCATTTACATGCTGACTTCTCATTTCTTGTACACATCTACTTCTAGTTGACAGTCTTTAAACTTGCTGGCCTAAAATGTTTTTACACGTCTTGTTAATGCTTGACATTGAGTTAGTATCACTGTCATGTTGCACTTGCATGCATTTGTGTTCTCTATTATGAATTGGTGTTGGTCCTTATACATTTGGAACTTCCATACTTAACATTGTCACTGCTTCTAACTGTTGCATTTGTACACTCTTTTCTTGACCGTCTTCACTTTGCTGATGCGAGTGCTATAATCATGAGCACTTGCCTTCTTCCTTTGTGTTAAAACTATAACTTTTTCTTGAACCTCAAAAACTTGCTATATTGGCCACGATACACATATTTGATGTTGCATGATTTAACCCCTTCTGACTTTCACCATGTTGTCACTACTGGATTCTTGTTAGTGCCTTGACTTGAAATTTCTGTAACTATTAGTGCTGTGCATAATTTAAACCATGAACTATAAAAATAGGTTTACTATTGTGCATGGCATTTCTGCCTTGTTTGGTCTTGATGTGTGCATTTGCATTACTTTGTTGGACCTGAATCACTTGTTAATGAGTTGTTGCGCCTCTCTTTTGATTACTTGCTAAAGCACTATGTACATACTTGTTGGAATTGTAATTTGTGTTGTGCATGGCTTTGTACATATTGCATTTACTGGTTTACTTGAAGATAATTTGCAATGTGAATACTATTCTCTAGCCATGTTGCATTTCTTACTTTTTGTTCCTGAAATACATATATTTACATGTGCATACATATATTTCAATTTTATTTAGCAGACCAACTATATGTTGTGTTGAGGCTGGTCAAGGTCATCAAACCATATATGTGAGTCATGGATGGTCTTGATCAACAAACCACTAAAGCTGTGTTGAGGTTGATCTGCTAGTAATAGTATTCAGTATACCTTGTGGTATTTGCAGTGAATCCTTATGTAACAACCTGAATTTTTTTCAAAAATTATAATCTATCGAAACTCGAGTTGGCTTGCCCAGTATCCTGCAGAAAAGACAGAAATATAAAATATATCAGAGCTCAGAAAACATCTCACAGCGGATGAAATAAAATAAAATATAATCAAATATATCCTTACCAAGGTAATGATACTACCTAACCAGTATCCAAATCTTTCATATCTCTACCATAAACCGAACCTGCGAGTGTGTTATGAGTAGGGGTCAGAACACAAGTTCTGGTGATTGGACTAAATTACCCATTCTGAAATAACCCTAGATATATCGTTCAGTTATATTTTTCTTGTTTATTAGGTTAGTTTGTGTTAATAGCACTCAAGGTTTTATATACATGTCCTACCCATCTACCTCCCAATAGATTAACTTAATATTGTATATATGTAGCTTCAATATATAAAGGAACTCCCCATGGTACCCTCCTCACACGGTCTCCGTGGTCACCCCACTGAAGCGTATACAACTCTCACCCTACGCCGAACGACGTACGGACCTCCATATTACCATGTTATGTTCCGCACAGAACTACTATCACTGAGCTACATATACGGACTGCCATATCCAAATTCCTCGATCGAATCAGATCTCAACACGGAGTAATGCCCTAGCGTCTATAATATACCACCCGATGCGGTGTGCACGTACCTAGACCCTCATACGTATGTACTGTCTACTGTACACCGAGTCTTGTAATAGTGTTGCATATGAGTGCACGAAACTCGGTCAGGAGCTTTTCCATATTTGTATAGATCCCCTAAAAAGGCCTAAAGTACAGATATCTAAACTATGGTCTGCATTTTCATGGTGGGTATGGTCCCACCTCGTCCCCTCCCTCAACTAGTGAAAGATTACATCAAGAGCTAAATTACGTGCCCCTAGCAAACAATCTACATCCAAACTAGCGTGTCCCGCAACCAAAGCCTCGATAGTGAAAGATCGATGGTCTGTAGGTTTAGCTCTAGCCTTTCCACATCCCACTGACTATTAGTGAAAGGTACCCGATGACTACTATCCTTTATTTGGTCCTGACCAGCCTATCTGTAGGCAAATCTTCGAATCACCCTAATGCCATACCGTCACAGCCTTTTGACTGCCAAACTACCATTGCAGTCAAGGTATACTCACCGGGTGGTAACACGCAGACCCAACCTCTATGAGTACAGCCTGAGCATGCACTACAACAGAGGACCATAGAGGAGTACCCTACCACGTCCCTCAGAAGTCGCGTGCTTCCTTCTAGTCCCGTAAAGCCAGCAAGAAAAATGTTAAGTAGAAGAATCAGATGGATGTGCTCCTCTTGTGCCTCTAGACACCCCGATGATCTACCCCATTGGGTTCTTCACCTTGAACGCGCGGATGGTCCAAGCGCATCACATCGTCGTGTCATTAGACCCTATGTCTAATTGTTCAATCACACGCTTGCTTTATCTTATTAGCTTACCAACTAACTTGATTATTCAGGTTACTGGGTTTTCTCTGAGCCCCTTATATCTCGAAGGAACGGACCCCTCTTGCATATGAATTTAGTGGTGTAACTTAACCCATTTAAGTTCATTAATAATCCCACAACATTTTATTCCCTAGATTGTAGTTAACGAAAGTAATCTACAATCCCTTTACATCATTACCATGTAATTCATTGTCTAATTTCATGTTTATAAGTTACAATAACATGTTCTGCTTAATGTATATGATTAAATATAACTTATTTCATTCCATAAGTCTACTCATTCTTTCTTATTTAATCATAACCACATCTTACAGTGTCATTACAACTTGTTGTTGTTTACTTATTAACTTAGTTCTCTTAACTAAGGTTTCCCTTTTTATTTATTAGCACCCATGTTATAATTCCACTTGTCCCTAGGACAAGCCTACCTATTATATGGCATTCTCATTAATATAATTAATTATAATAGGTTATATTCCTCATTCATCGCATTTCCTTAGTTCTTTAATGGTTAACCAAACTCTTACTGTTGTATCATTTATCTCTTTACTGTCCTGTAAATTTTCATACATACCATTTATTTCCATTGCATACATATATTTTCATATATGTTTGGGCACCAGAGCTCTCATATTAAGTTGACTACTTGTGGATGCTGGATTTTTCGGGCGGTTCCGGGCAGGCTTTTACCACAAGTTGAACTTAACCTCGTGTCTCAGTGCGGTTATCTACAATTTCCCAATTACTGTAAATTTTTTTATACAAAATGGGCAAATCTATTCTTTATTCACTATCATGCATGTTCCTTAATTCTTTAAGGAAAACATTTCATGCACCTTATTAGTTTGATTTACAGAAAGATGTAGTGATTTATTTCCATAACATATGCCTATCAAGATCTTTAGTTGCAAGTTATTTCTTTTATTTTTCCACGTGACTCCCTTGTAACTACGATCTAAGAAATAGGTTGCTTAGGGAAATAAATCACTTTTCCTCTGAATTCAACTCTCAGTCCACCACATCCCTTCCCTCCTTATTTTCTGAGCTAGACATTTAATTTCTGTATCTTATACTTTTCACCCTATTGTAATCTTTTCCCTTTAACCACAACAAGCATATTAAATCTTACTTTCATGTTTACTTCTTAATTCAGGTTTTGTTATTACAGCACTATAGAAGTTCCTCAATTCAAACGGAGGACATAATAAAATTTATATCTTTTACAACAGTAATAATTTCAACATATTCCAAACAGGTTTAATAGACAATTTCCACAATTATCAATTATTTAGCATATTAAATATAATGGAGAATGCAAATGATAGATATCCCATTATTCAAAAAGGAATAACTTAAATCTACTCACCTAACATCTTTCCAATCCATGAATCTGATCCAGATATGTTATTCCACGGCTTTCCTAACCGAATTTATTATCAGTATAACCACGGATTCACAAATTTGATACTAAAAGAAGAGGAAAAGAGAGAGAAACCTGTATAAATCAGATTCAAGAACTTACCTCACATTGATTAAAATTATGAACACCTATTTGTAGATTTATATCTCTTATCTTCAAATCTTAATCAGAACCCCTATAAACTAATATTCTAATTTTCTAAAATGATTTAGAGGAAGAAGAGAATGGTAGAGCCTAGGCAGCATTTCAGAAAATATGAGATTAAAGCAAGGCCTCGCTAGTTTATTTATAGGTGTACGAGAAAGTCTGGACCATCGGATTTAATCCACCAAATCCTAACCGAACATATAAAATTTCCTAGTCACATAAAATAGATCTGGGCCTGCTTCGGTTGACCCTTGTGTCCACCCGCCCTGTAGGTGGGTCGACCCAGGCAGAAAGTGGGTCGACTTATCTCGGTTTAGGCGAGCTTTGTGCGACACTGTCATTTCTGAACTTAGTGTTTTAATTAACAATGTTAATAACTTGCTTTGTATGCTTCTCTTGATTTATTTTATTCCTATTATAAACCATAGTTATGTTTGTATTTCAACTCTACAAGTATATACATACATACATACAATCGCCTGGTTATTTAATTCATTGATAACTTACCTGTCAATTCCTTGTCCGTTAATCAATGCAATTAATACACCCCATCAATTAGTTGTTTTGTTCCTTTTAATGCATTCTAATTTCAAAGGAAACTAATTTCTTTGTTCATTTTCCACTTATTATGCATTAATTATATTCTGCTCTTAAGTTGAACGTTTTATCTTAACATTTGAATTTATGTGTGTGTGTGTGTATATATATACATACACGCAACTTTATCTCTTTTTCAAAATTCAAACGGCATTATCCCGTCATTTAATTCTTACCAATTTTTATTGATTGCAGTTTTATTTTGGAATTCACTTTAATATTTTTTTCTTTTGCACATACATATGCATATATTTATTGAAACGACCTAAACATCCGCTTTCAGGAAAAGCCCGGATTGAGTAGAGAACACGACGAATCAGAACACAAACAACAAAATATTTCATTGCCGTTATAACAATTTCATTAGAGTACAAGAATATAACAGAGTTTAAATAATATACAGCAGAAAAATATCAGAGATTAAAATACATAACAGCGGAAAATAATACACAAGTACAATGCGTAATGGAAAATAACAACTGACACAACTGAAGGAGATATACAGATACAAAGCTTTCCGAATATAGCTCCAGCTGTAATCCAGGATCCTGTGAAAAGAAATATCTGCGAAACCATAACTACTAGCTGCCCATGTGGAAAATAGGGGCACCTTGAGTTTAGATAGAAACAATAAACTTCGAGTCAGTCATAGGACTGGTGTGAGAACTAAAACAGTTATTAACTTTTTACTTTAAAAGTTGGGAAATCATGGGACCATGCCGTATAACACGGAATGGGTTTACTCCACAAGTATCTTATTTTAAATTAAAGCAACGGAATGCTTTTTGGAAAAATGAAGCTATTATAAGTCCTAGGTTCCATCACACAATGCAACGCAAGCCGAAGGATAGAGTTTTCCCTTATAATAGCCAAACATGCTTGGTATGTTTAAAACAAATTGTTTTTGATATTATAAGTGCATAGTGTTTAAAAACAACTTCAAATATAAATGTATCAATCATAGACGGCATGGGTATGAGACGACCCGAAATCCCGTTCAGACGGAAACAAGGGTTATCTTTGGAATATAACACAGAAACAGATAATAGCAGAACATAATTAAATAAATACACCAGAAAATGAACAATAGAATATACTGGATAAAAGTAATCATCAGAGTTACACAGTATACAGAATCTTACTTAGTACAAATACAGTTCAGCTATACATAAATGTCTACAGCGGAAATAAACAAAATATGTACAATAGGAGCTGAACAGCATAAAAAGAAATAAATGATAGAATCCATCTTCAGCTCCAGCTATCCAGAAAAAGAACCAGCTAAACCTGAATACAAGGCTGCCCGTGTAGAAAAAGGGGCACCCGAGTTTGAAAGTGAAACAAACTACGAGTCAGTCATGGGACTGGTATGAGAAATCCACTCAACACATATATAATTGGCCAATCACAGGACCACGCCACTTTCGTGGAACGGGTTTACCCCATTGGATTGCCAGTGCTTTAAAACCAATCTTTCTTTTAAACATCGCTATGCTTTTTATAAAAATGAAGCCGTTATAAGACTCAGTTCCCATCACACAATGCAACGCAAACCGGAGGATAGAGTTTTTACCTTATAACGGCCAAATATGCTTGATACGAATAAAACAAAGGCATTTGATATTATTGCTAGTGTTTATGTTTTGAAAACAATTTCAAATCATAACTATCAATCATAGACGGCATGGGTACCATATATCATGTCGTCATATATATATATATATATATATATATATATATATATATATATATATACAATCGAAACCGCATCGTCACGTATTTGGAAATTGGATTTCCGTCATGAACCAAGGCAAAAGATAGTCCTTACCGAATTCGAGACAATCTAGCCCATGTCTCAGGATCAGAGCTCGAGTGACCCTAGGAGCGACAGGGCCGGTCCACCGATGTGGATTAAAATTCCTGAACAATACGTTTCCCCGCCCTTTGGGGCGTAAACGAGCCAACGAATGACTCCATCGGACCCGGATCGTCCGATCAAACCGAGGCACCTCGCAACAGCAACAACCACATAGGTGAAAAGTATATAAATGTCAGGGCTGGTAGGTCACTGACACCACCCTAGCTAGAAGGAAACGCATGTCCTCCCTGAGGTCCTTCCTCCCGTTTCTGGTTCATACCGGGGTGTGAGGCTCGCGATTTTACGTTATACACAAAGCTACGCCACACAGGCGGTGCTTTGATCATCACCACAAGACTTTGCTTTTCAACAGAAGCCCTGATCACTGCATCTTAGCATGCCACACAGGCAATTCATACCGTGCAACTGATGGCTATCAATCACACAGAACAAATTCCAATGTCGGACACACAGTCCATTTACAAGTCCGTTCTGGGTCTGAACGAAACCGGAGGCACTAAATACCTCGCAAACCCATTGATCACCATGTACGTCTGGACGATCACCACTCATTATCCATATTTCGGGATGCCTTCCAATCAGGACCTCGGTTACCATCCAAACGAGGTGAAGATCTCCGGTCTTCGACCACCGTCTTTATCTTCGACTTTCAATCGTCGGTCAATTATTTGAAATGAGAATTAACTCGGCCTTCTCAAATAATTCACATATATTTAGAATTTCAATTCAATTTATTTCAATGGTTAAATTATTCGACAACACCAATTTTGTTCTTTTAATGTAATTTTCACACCAAACACATTCAACCATCAAATATCACATAAATCAAGCAAATTCAGTTTATTTCCATTCCATAACGTTTCCAATATTTTATAACGATTTATCGCTATTTTTATTTATTTTAAAATAGCTGATTTATTCAAAACGACGCTTCGGGCCATAAAGCGGCCGTGGCGCTGTTTTTCTTCAGATTTGATTTACACATATCTGAAAATATAACCGTTGGATCTTCGCAAAATTTACATCATTAAAAAGGTCTTTTCAAAACGAATCCAACGGTTCCAGTTTCGGGAAAATCCGACGGTCGGATCTCCCGGTACAATCGTTTGAAATTTCGATTTCAAAATACGAACTGCAGCGTCGTTATTCGATTAAATATATAATTATATTTATATATATATAATTATAATCGCTTCTGGCGCTGTTTTTCTTCAGATTTGAATTAAAAATTCCAGACAATCCAACCGTTGGATTTTTACAAGGTTGGTGCCGTTGGAAAGATTATTCCAAGGCGAACCCGACGGTTGAGGTTTCGGGAAAATCCAATGGTCGGATTTCCCGCATTAGTTGTTTGAAATCACGGTTTCAAAATACGAACTGCACGGCCTCGTTTCGCTTTAATTTTATTTATATTTATATATTTATATAAATATAGTTCATTCAATGATTTCAATATCGTTTTCACTTCAAATATTTCACTAACGCCTTAAAATTTTGGAAAATTTCGCCATAACTGTGAAAACCCGCAACTTCCCCGTAAAGGAAAGCGTCGGATAGTTCGAGAACAAACCACAACATAACTCATACAGAAGAACATTTCATTGTTATTACAACAATGCACTAGATTACAAGAATATACAGAGTATAAATGAATATTACACAGAAATATCAGAGATTTAAATTACATTTAAATACATAGCAGTGGAAAATAATACAATACACAACTAGAAGAGATATACGGATACAAAGCTTTCCGGATATCATTCCAGCTGTAAACCAGGATCCTGTGAATATAAATCTGCAAAACCAAAACTACTAGCTGCCCGTGTCGAAAATAGGGGCACCCAGAGTTTAGGTTAAAACAATAAACTCCAGGTCAGTCATGGGACTGGTGTGAGAACTAAAACAGTTAATCTTTATTTTTAAAGTTTGGTAAATCAAGGGACCACGCCATATAACACGGAACGGGTTTCCTCCCAAGAATACCAGTGCATAAAACAAACAGCGCAATGCTAAATAAAGAAAAATGAAGCTGTTATAAGACCCAGGTCCTATCACACAATGCAACGCAAGCCGGGGGATAGGGTTTTCCCTTATAATAGCCAAAGAATGCTTGATACGTTTAAAGGAAATCATTTGATACTATTATAAGTGCATAGTGTATAAAACAACTTCAAATCATAAGTATCAATCCTAGGCGGCATGGGTACCATATATCATGTCGCCATATATAGGTTTACAAATAAAACCGCAAATGTCACGTATTTGGAAATTGGATTTCCATCTATGAACCGAGGCAAAAGATAGTCCTCAACCGATTCGAGACTGCCTAGCCGGAGTCTCAGGCAAGCGCGCAGGCAAGCCTTGGATCGTCAGGGCCTGTCCAAACGGAGTGGATTAAAATGCCTGAGCACTACGTTTCGCTGCCCTTTGGGGCGTAAGCGAGCCAACGAATGACTCCATCGGACCCGGATCGTCCGATCTAACCGAGGCGCCTCGCAACAGCAACAACCACATAAGTCAAACTCGTCAGGGCGTGTAAAACCACGGACGCCACTTTTAGCTAGGAGGAAACGTAGGCCCTCCCTGAGGCCCGTCTCCCGTTTTTGGTTCATACCGGGTGTGAAACTCGCGAATCAAACGTTACACAAAGCTATGCCACAAAGGCCGTGCTTTGATCATCGACCACAAGACTTTGCTTTTCAACAGAAGCCTCGATCAATTGCCACTTAGGCATGCCACACAGGCAATTCACTCCATGCGTTTGATATCCATCAATATATAACCCCTGAGCTCGTACGTCTCAGAGAAGGGCGTTAAGTAAGAGAATAAATTCTCCGCCGCCAAACAGATATATATTTAATAGAGATCAATCACACGGACTAAAATCCAATGTCAGACACACAGTCCATTTACAAGTCCGTTCTGGGTCTGAACGAAACCGGAGGCACCTAGTACCCCGCATATCCATCGATCTCCAAGTACGTCTGGACGATCACCAACTGTTTCCATCTTCTTGGGTGTACAGCCCAATCAAGATCATCAGTAATTATCCAAACGACGTGAAGACTTCCGGTCTTCGACCACCGTCTTCATCTTCGACTTATCGTCGTATCAGTTATTCAGAATGGGATAAACCCGGTCTTTCCGAATAACTCGCGTATATTTTAAATAAGTGTTACACAAACACAACATACGCCTCATTCCAATCCATTAGTCACTAACCGTAAATTAATCAAGAGAATAATTCCCCAAATATTAACCCCGAAGGCCGAAACCAACATCAGATCAATATCCAGAAAACCATTCTGCTTGGCTAACCGACAGTTAGTTTCTAAATTTCACATTCATAGGGAAAGGTTCCCATTAATTTTATCCAAGACAAATTTCTTGAATTTATTCTTTAATCTATCCTTTCGAATTTCGATTCAACTAGTCGGGATTAACGAAACTTACCGAAGTAATCATTTGTTTTAATTTCCCAATCCCAACCTATTTATCCCATGAAGTAAAACTGGTAATACTTCATATCTAACACCACAGTGTTATCGGTAAATTCAATTACCATTTCACGTTCAAATCTAATTAAAGATTTAACTATCGCCTGGAGCAAAACTGGTGATACTCCATTCTCGATCATTTCAATCTAATTAAAGATTCATTAAAACTCCACTAAGTTTTAATCGTTAACTGGGTTAAAGAATCCGTGTCATTTAAAAACACAGTTCCCGATAAACCCAAAATCACATTCAGTAATTATCGGGTTAAAGAACGAGTGTTGTTTAAAACACTGTTCACGATAAACCCAAAAATCAATATCAATTCAATTTCAATTAAATATTATTTAATTGGTACACTTCATTAAATCTAAATAAAGAGATTTAATCTTTTCTCAACTGGGTTCAAGAACAGTGTTAGTGAAGACACCATTCACGACAAAACCAAATCACATTTGATATTCAATACAAGGCTCTGAATAGAAAATATACCGGCTTATATTCAATATCAAATTCTACGACTAACAAATATCGCATTGGAAATAACGATATATATATATATATATATCTTTCAAATTTCCATAACAACATTTGTATAATCACGAAATCCAACATCGAAATATTCGGAAGACAATTTCGATTCAAATCCATTCCAATGCAATCATTGGAAATTTTGGTTATTTTCAAAACCATTTCAAATTCAATTTATTTATTAAAAAAATAAATAGAATTATAATTCTAGTTCAAAACTAGTTCATTTCGATAAAAATCTATTTTTATCTTTTCAAATATGGAGTTTTTCATCCTAATTCTTTCTAAATCATTTCTTATGATTTTACACAAATTATTACTATTTTTAATAATTTTATCAAGGCCCGTACAGTCGATTTCCATCAATGGCCATCGAACTGCACTTACAGCGACCTTTTTCAAATTTGATTTGGACGTATCTCCAAATCCAACCGTTAGATTTCTAATTTCTAATATTCGTTAGAATGCTCTTTTCGATACGAACCCAACGGTTCTGGTTTTAGGAGAATCCGACGGTCGGATCTCCCGTAATGTCCGTTTGAAATAAATGGTCGAAATTCACGAACTGCCGCGGCGCGGCGCGTTCTATTCAGGCCATTATATTATATATATAATATATATTTCGTCGATTTCTATTAAAAACGAATTATATAAATAGTTTTAAAATTCGTTTCAAAAGCAATTTCAACTTCCATTTCAATTCCAATCAAAATTGAATTCTTCTTTATAAATTCGTTTTAAAATTCATTTCTATTCAATTCAAATTTCAATTCAATTTGAATTCATTTCAATTTGCTTTCAATTCAATTTGAATTCGTTTTATATTCAATTCATTTCGAAATCGTTTTCAATTCATTTCCTTTCGAAATCGTTTTCAATTCATTTCATTTCGAAAGCGTTTTCAATTCATTTCATTTCGAAATCGTTTTCAATTCATTTCATTTCGAAAGCGTTTTCAATTCATTTCATTTTGAAAGCGTTTTCAATTCATTTCGTTTCGAAGGCGTTTTCAATTCAATTCATTTCGAAAGCGTTTTCAATTCATTTCATTTCGAAAGCGTTTTCAATTCATTTCATTTCGAAAGCGTTTTCAATTCAATTCATTTCGAAAGCGTTTTCAATTCATTTAATTTCGAAAGCGTTTTAAAATCGATATAAATATCGTTCACGTCAAAATGGCGTCAATCTAATCAACACGGCTTCATATATTCTTTTATTCTATTCAACAAATGAATATTTATTTTTGTCAACACACGACTAATCTCAACGAATGAGTACCGTCCACGTGTGACTATTTTTGTTAAATTATTTCGTTCAACACATGACTAATCTCAACGGATGAGTACAGTCAACACATGAACCTTTACTTTATATTATAAAGATGTAAATTTTATTATAAAAATATTTCGTTCAACACATGACTAATCTCAATGGATGAGTACTGTCAACACATGAACCTTTACTTTATATTATAAAGATGTAAATTTTATTACTAAAATATTTCGTTCAACACATGACCAATCTCAATGGATGAAACTGTCAACACATGAACCTTTATTTTATATTGATAAAGATGTAAACTTTATTATTAAAATATTTCGTTCAACACATGACCAATCTCAATGGATGAGTACTGTCAACACATGAACCTTTATTTTATATTGATAAAGATGTAAATTTTATTACTAAAATATTTCGTTCAACACATGACTAATCTCAACGGATGAAACTGTCAACACATGAACCTTTATTTTATATTATTCTTTGTTTTTCAAATTGGAATGAGGCCCAATCAATTACCATATAAAATTAATTATATGGATTTTCATACAACATATGTATATAATAGCATTGAAAATAATCAACCATCAACCAAAGTGCACTACACTGTATAAGCATCAAATATAGATATCTAACGCTTATAACAGCCTGTCAATCAATCGATTGACATATTTAATCAATCAGGATGAGTGGACTTCAAATTTCATCCTAACACCCGTGTGGGGTTTCCAAACAATCAAACACAGATTTTAGTTGTGCAGTTGGGCGATGTGTAAAATTTATCGTCCCAATCAATGTCAGTCAAATCAGTGTACATAAACAAACCGTCTGGTTTGTAAATGAATATTTTATTTTGTTCACTTCACTATTTTCATATTCACGTTAAAAATTATATTTTTAACGATAAAACATTTTATTTCAACCTATGAATTTCTATTCAATTCATCTATTCAATAAAATGATATTTTTATTTTTCTAACATATTTTAGAAAATTTCGGCGGCATAACGGCACGATACTAGAAACGGGACAAGGCCTAGCCTTATCCCCGGTCTAGTGAAGGCCCACGCCATTCACACATCAATCAATCCATTCATTTCACCAAACAATTTAATTTCAAATCAAATCATCTAACTAATCTATGCAACCAAACAAACAAGTCCATGGTCTGTGGACGATTGTGTCGGGTGCTACTAAGCACCGTCTGCATCCTAGTATATATATATATAACTAGAAAAGAAATTGAAGAGTGAGAAATTCTCACCGATAGCTATCCAATCATTTTGACTCTACTTTGATAGAAATCTTCATCGTTATCGCCTCTTCGTCATCTTCGTTGCCCGTAGTCACTACATATATAAAAATCACACATTTTATATTTTGATGTCTTTAACATAAAAATCACATTTTTGTTTGTTCACCTTCAATTTAAAAATCATATTTTTATAATCGCTTCATACATTTAAAAATCGAATTTTTACTTCGCTATTCAATATATAAAAATCGAATTTCAAAAATATAAATTCCGTCCTTTCAAAAATAAAGATTATATTTTTAATATTCCTATGATGTAAAAATTATATTTTTATTGCTTTAAAAATATAAGAATCATATCTTACTTCTTCTACTTAACAAAAATTCCGTCTTTTCTATTTTAAAAATATGATCTTTTTTTTTCCAAGTTCAAATCTTTTTCTATTCAAAGTTCAAAGCTTTTTCTTTTAAAAGTTCGAATCTTTTTTAAAATCAGTTTAAAAAAAATCCTTTTGAAATTCTTTTGAAAATCAGTTTTTAAATTCTTTTGACATCAGTTTTAACCTTTTAAAAAAAAACAGTTTTATAATCTTTTTCAAAAATCAGTTTTAAATTCTTTTGAAATCAGTTTTAACCCTTTAAAAATCAGTTTTTATATCTTAAACAAACCAGTTTTTAATCCTTTTAAAAATCGATTCAGTTTTTAAACCTTTTAAAAATCGATTCAGTTTTTAAACCTTTAAAAAAAACTGTTTTTAAAATCTTCTTAAAAAAAACAGTTTTTAAATCCTTTAAAATTAGTTTTAACTTCCTATAAAAATCAGTTTGTAAATCTTTAAAAACTCAGTTTTTAAAACTTTCTGTTTATATAAAATACAAATAAAATAATAAAAAAACTTACGGCGAGGGGAGGGGGTTTTCCGTAGATCGACGGAGCTGGAGGTGGCTTCGAGGGGGCGGCGCTAGGGTTTCGAACGGGGAGGCATTGGCTTCGGGGGCGGTCGGATTGAAGGAGGAGGAGGGAGCGAGTGCAAGGAAGAGGGGGGGAGAAGATCGGAGGTGGCTGGAGCTTGGTGGAGGCGGTCGTGGGCGGGCGGCTGCTGCTGCTTTCTTCTTCTTCTTTTTATTTTATTTTATGTTTACTGAAATCGGGGGGGGGGGGGCAAGAAGGAGATATAGGAGGGAAATTAGATTTTTTATTTATTTATTTTATTATTTAATTATTTAATTTTGCAAATAGGTTGACTTTTACATACGACCTCGAAACGAGGCCCACCGCCTGTCGTCCATAGCGTTTCACCCCCATTCCGAACACAATGGGATATGTATCGTAGGTTGATTCGATCATTTGAATCAGTTTCCGTTGAACTTACATTTAAATCACTATATTGAATTTTAAACGTACATTTCGAATTACTGGGGTCACCTACTAACTAGAAAAATTTCAGAAAAATATTTTCTAGCTTCGTATTGACGATACGGTCCTAACAAAACTAGTTTCGTCGAATTCTGAGACCGCTGGAAAAATGGCCATTTTCCAGTCGATTAAAATTAACTGAAACCGGTCAAACGCGTTTTCCTTTGCCACGCTCACATATTGATTCGAAAAAATATGAAATTTGAAACCTAGCAATAACTTGACGTCACGGACCCAACAAAACTGGTTTCGTCGAAATCCGAGGTCGTTTGCAAAATGTCCATTTTTAAGGGCCTGAATTCCATAGCGACTATTCAGAATTTTCAACTGGACATATCTTTTGATCCCCACTATGAAAATTTGATTATTCAGATTCGCTGGAAAGATATTATCAATTAGATCCCATTATTTTTGGTTTCACTAAAATCCGGATTATTTTGCACCCGGTACATTCAATTGAAGTTTGAAATCGAATTATCGAACTACCGCGCCATTTTCAATTCTATTTATAATTATATATAAATATTTATATTCTAACGACGACGCGTATAATATATACGTTTAAATTATATTCAAAATAAATTTCTCGTCGATATTATTTAAAATATTCTATTTTAAATAATCAAAATTCGCTAAAATTGCCAAAATAAAAATTTCAAACTGGCTCGCATTTTCGGGTTATTACAATCTCCCCCACATAAAACTTTTCGTCCCCGAAAAGGAACAATGTCGAAAGTGGTTTGATCAATCAACTCTACGCTCGCTCCGGCTTCCATTCTCCAACTTTTCTGTTTCTGAGAATTTTCAAATTTTCCAAAATTTGGCTAACACCCTAAATTTTCGAAAAATTTCGCCATAACCTCCCCTGCACCGGGAGCATCGGGGAATTTCAAATAGCTTCCCCGGTCCTTCAGATCTCAAAAAGAAAAATAAAAAGCCAAGCGGCTAGCCAATAGGCTCACAAAGTCATCATCACCCAAACAAACAGGAAATTATGTAGTAAACATGTACCTATTTGTCGGGCAAACAAATTTTATTCTCTGGCTCTAGCCTCCTTGCTATGACCTGTTCAAAAGATATACATGTATGCAAGCAAATGCGACCAATTTTCAATATAATTCAATATTTGATGCTATTAGGCTAAATGGATAAAAATTAGCAAACAAATAAACAAACAACACAAACATCAATCAATTAGTGAATTAGAGTTTCAAATTCATAACTTTGATATATATAAAGAAAATCATGTTTTGATGCCAAATCACAACAATGTATTCTAGTTATATTAGTTTTGGTTCTCACACCAGCCTAATGGAAATATATAGAAAATCACACCTTCGAAACTCGAATACCAATTCTGATGATGTCTAGACTATCATCAGAATTGTCTCCGGGCGACTAGAGTGTGACTCTATATCTATCCAATATATTAAAACTTCAAATACACGTGGATCAGACGTATACGCAAAGTCTATATATACTGGACTGTCCAAATTCAATATAAATAAATAATCAAATACGAATAGTTGATTTAAATTTTCAAAACAAATTTTGTTTTGATTTTTAAAAATATACTCTTCACACTCGTTCTAGGATACTACTGATCCCATCTCTAACGAGTCATTCTCATTGGATTTTACTAATCCCATATCTGATGAATTCTTTCGTATAGTTCTAATGTGCCTTGTTCTCTGAGCTTTGTAAACCAAAGCTCTGATACCAACTGTGAAAACCCGCAACTTCCCCGTAAAGGAAAGCGTCGGATAGTTCGAGAACAAACCACAACAGAACTCATACAGAAGAACATTTCATTGTTATTACAACAATGCACCAGATTACAAGAATATACAGAGTATAAATGAATATTACACAGAAATATCAGAGATTTAAATTACATTTAAATACATAGCAGCGGAAAATAATACAATACACAACTAGAAGAGATATACGGATACAAAGCTTTCCGGATATCATTCCAGCTGTAAACCAGGATCCTGTGAATATAAATCTGCAAAACCAAAACTACTAGCTGCCCGTGTCGAAAATAGGGGCACCTAGAGTTTAGGTTAAAACAATAAACTCCAGGTCAGTCATGGGACTGGTGTGAGAACTAAAACAGTTAATCTTTATTTTTAAAGTTTGGTAAATCAAGGGACCACGCCGTATAACACGGAACGGGTTTCCTCCCAAGAATACCAGTGCATAAAACAAACAGCGCAATGCTAAATAAAGAAAAATGAAGCTGTTATAAGACCCAGGTCCTATCACACAATGCAACGCAAGCCGGGGGATAGGGTTTTCCCTTATAACAGCCAAAGAATGCTTGATACGTTTAAAGCAAATCATTTGATACTATTATAAGTGCATAGTGTATAAAACAACTTCAAATCATAAGTATCAATCCTAGGCGGCATGGGTACCATATATCATGTCGCCATATATAGGTTTACAAATAAAACCGCAAATGTCACGTATTTGGAAATTGGATTTCCATCTATGAACCGAGGCAAAAGATAGTCCTCAACCGATTCGAGACTGCCTAGCCCGAGTCTCAGGCAAGCGCGCAGGCAAGCCTTGGATCGTCAGGGCCGGTCCACACGGAGTGGATTAAAATGCCTGAGCACTACGTTTCGCCGCCCTTTGGGGCGTAAGCGAGCCAACGAATGACTCCATCGGACCCGGATCGTCCGATCTAACCGAGGCGCCTCGCAACAGCAACAACCACATAAGTCAAACTCGTCAGGGCGTGTAAAACCACGGACGCCACTTTTAGCTAGGAGGAAACGTAGGCCCTCCCTAAGGTCCGTCTCCCGTTTTTGGTTCATACCGGGTGTGAAACTCGCGAATCAAACGTTACACAAAGCTATGCCACAAAGGCCGTGCTTTGATCATCGACCACAAGACTTTGCTTTTCAACAGAAGCCTCGATCAATTGCCACTTAGGCATGCCACACAGGCAATTCACTCCATGCGTTTGATATCCATCAATATATAACCCCTGAGCTCGTACGTCTCAGAGAAGGGCGTTAAGCAAGAGAATAAATTCTCCGCCGCCAAACAGATATATATTTAATAGAGATCAATCACACGGACTAAAATCCAATGTCAGACACACAGTCCATTTACAAGTCCGTTCTGGGTCTGAACGAAACCGGAGGCACCTAGTACCCCGTATATCCATCGATCTCCAAGTACGTCTGGACGATCACCAACTGTTTCCATCTTCTTGGGTGTACAGCCCAATCAAGATCATCAGTAATTATCCAAACGACGTGAAGACTTCCGGTCTTCGACCACCGTCTTCATCTTCGACTTATCGTCGTATCAGTTATTCAGAATGGGATAAACCCGGTCTTTCCGAATAACTCGCGTATATTTTAAATAAGTGTTACACAAACACAACATACGCCTCATTCCAATCCATTAGTCACTAACCGTAAATTAATCAAGAGAATAATTCCCCAAATATTAACCCCGAAGGCCGAAACCAACATCAGATCAATATTCAGAAAACCATTCTGCTTGGCTAACCGAAAGTTAGTTTCTAAATTTCACATTCATAGGGAAAGGTTCCCATAAATTTTATCCAAGACAAATTTCTTGAATTTATTCTTTAATCTATCCTTTTGAATTTCGATTCAACTAGTCGGGATTAACGAAACTTACCGAAGTAATCATTTGTTTTAATTTCCCAATCCCAACCTATTTATCCCATGAAGTAAAACTGGTAATACTTCATATCTAACACCACGGTGTTATCGGTAAATTCAATTACCATTTCACGTTCAAATCTAATTAAAGATTTAACTATCGCCTGGAGCAAAACTGGTGATACTCCATTCTCGATCATTTCAATCTAATTAAAGATTCATTAAAACTCCACTAAGTTTTAATCGTTAACTGGGTTAAAAAAATCCGTGTCATTTAAAAACACAGTTCCCGATAAACCCAAAATCACATTCATTAATTATCGGGTTAAAGAACGAGTGTTGTTTAAAACACTGTTCACGATAAACCCAAAAATCAATATCAATTCAATTTCAATTAAATATTATTTAATTGGTACACTTCATTAAATCTAAATAAAGAGATTTAATCTTTTCTCAACTGGGTTCAAGAACAGTGTTAGTGAAGACACCATTCACGACAAACCCAAATCACATTTGATATTCAATACAAGGCTCTGAATAGAAAATATACCGGCTTATATTCAATATCAAATTCTACGACTAACAAATATCGCATTGGAAATAACGATATATATATATATCTTTCAAATTTCCATAACAACATTTGTATAATCACGAAATCCAACATCGAAATATTCGGAAGACAATTTCGATTCAAATCCATTCCAATGCAATCATTGGAAATTTTGGTTATTTTCAAAACCATTTCAAATTCAATTTATTTATTAAAAAAATAAATAGAATTATAATTCTAGTTCAAAACTAGTTCATTTCGATAAAAATCTATTTTTATCTTTTCAAATATGGAGTTTTTCATCCTAATTCTTTCTAAATCATTTCTTATGATTTTACACAAATTATTACTATTTTTAATAATTTTATCAAGGCCCGTACAGTCGATTTCCATCAATGGCCATCGAACTGCACTTACAGCGACCTTTTTCAAATTTGATTTGGACGTATCTCCAAATCCAACCGTTAGATTTCTAATTTCTAATATTCGTTAGAATGCTCTTTTCGATACGAACCCAACGGTTCTGGTTTTAGGAGAATCCGACGGTCGGATCTCCCGTAATGTCCGTTTGAAATAAATGGTCGAAATTCACGAACTGCCGCGGCGCGGCGCGTTCTATTCAGGCCATTATATTATATATATAATATATATTTCGTCGATTTCTATTAAAAACGAATTATATAAATAGTTTTAAAATTCGTTTCAAAAGCAATTTCAACTTCCATTTCAATTCCAATCAAAATTGAATTCTTCTTTATAAATTCGTTTTAAAATTCATTTCTATTCAATTCAAATTTCAATTCAATTTGAATTCATTTCAATTTGCTTTCAATTCAATTTGAATTCGTTTTATATTCAATTCATTTCGAAATCGTTTTCAATTCATTTCCTTTCGAAATCGTTTTCAATTCATTTCATTTCGAAAGCGTTTTCAATTCATTTCATTTCGAAATCGTTTTCAATTCATTTCATTTCGAAAGCGTTTTCAATTCATTTCATTTTGAAAGCGTTTTCAATTCATTTCGTTTCGAAGGCGTTTTCAATTCAATTCATTTCGAAAGCGTTTTCAATTCATTTCATTTCGAAAGCGTTTTCAATTCATTTCATTTCGAAAGCGTTTTCAATTCAATTCATTTCGAAAGCGTTTTCAATTCATTTAATTTCGAAAGCGTTTTAAAATCGATATAAATATCGTTCACGTCAAAATGGCGTCAATCTAATCAACACGGCTTCATATATTCTTTTATTCTATTCAACAAAAGAATATTTATTTTTGTCAACACACGACTAATCTCAACGAATGAGTACCGTCCACGTGTGACTATTTTTGTTAAATTATTTCGTTCAACACATGACTAATCTCAACGGATGAGTACAGTCAACACATGAACCTTTACTTTATATTATAAAGATGTAAATTTTATTATAAAAATATTTCGTTCAACACATGACTAATCTCAATGGATGAGTACTGTCAACACATGAACCTTTACTTTATATTATAAAGATGTAAATTTTATTACTAAAATATTTCGTTCAACACATGACCAATCTCAATGGATGAAACTGTCAACACATGAACCTTTATTTTATATTGATAAAGATGTAAACTTTATTATTAAAATATTTCGTTCAACACATGACCAATCTCAATGGATGAGTACTGTCAACACATGAACCTTTATTTTATATTGATAAAGATGTAAATTTTATTACTAAAATATTTCGTTCAACACATGACTAATCTCAACGGATGAAACTGTCAACACATGAACCTTTATTTTATATTATTCTTTGTTTTTCAAATTGGAATGAGGCCCAATCAATTACCATATAAAATTAATTATATGGATTTTCATACAACATATGTATATAATAGCATTGAAAATAATCAACCATCAACCAAAGTGCACTACACTGTATAAGCATCAAATATAGATATCTAACGCTTATAACAGCCTGTCAATCAATCGATTGACATATTTAATCAATCAGGATGAGTGGACTTCAAATTTCATCCTAACACCCGTGTGGGGTTTCCAAACAATCAAACACAGATTTTAGTTGTGCAGTTGGGCGATGTGTAAAATTTATCGTCCCAATCAATGTCAGTCAAATCAGTGTACATAAACAAACCGTCTGGTTTGTAAATGAATATTTTATTTTGTTCACTTCACTATTTTCATATTCACGTTAAAAATTATATTTTTAACGATAAAACATTTTATTTCAACCTATGAATTTCTATTCAATTCATCTATTCAATAAAATGATATTTTTATTTTTCTAACATATTTTAGAAAATTTCGGCGGCATAACGGCACGATACTAGAAACGGGACAAGGCCTAGCCTTATCCCCGGTCTAGTGAAGGCCCACGCCATTCACACATCAATCAATCCATTCATTTCACCAAACAATTTAATTTCAAATCAAATCATCTAACTAATCTATGCAACCAAACAAACAAGTCCATGGTCTGTGGACGATTGTGTCGGGTGCTACTAAGCACCGTCTGCATCCTAGTATATATATATATAACTAGAAAAGAAATTGAAGAGTGAGAAATTCTCACCGATAGCTATCCAATCATTTTGACTCTACTTTGATAGAAATCTTCATCGTTATCGCCTCTTCGTCATCTTCGTTGCCCGTAGTCACTACATATATAAAAATCACACATTTTATATTTTGATGTCTTTAACATAAAAATCACATTTTTGTTTGTTCACCTTCAATTTAAAAATCATATTTTTATAATCGCTTCATACATTTAAAAATCGAATTTTTACTTCGCTATTCAATATATAAAAATCGAATTTCAAAAATATAAATTCCGTCCTTTCAAAAATAAAGATTATATTTTTAATATTCCTATGATGTAAAAATTATATTTTTATTGCTTTAAAAATATAAGAATCATATCTTACTTCTTCTACTTAACAAAAATTCCGTCTTTTCTATTTTAAAAATATGATCTTTTTTTTTTCCAAGTTCAAATCTTTTTCTATTCAAAGTTCAAAGCTTTTTCTTTTAAAAGTTCGAATCTTTTTTAAAATCAGTTTAAAAAAAATCCTTTTGAAATTCTTTTGAAAATCAGTTTTTAAATTCTTTTGACATCAGTTTTAACCTTTTAAAAAAAACAGTTTTATAATCTTTTTCAAAAATCAGTTTTAAATTCTTTTGAAATCAGTTTTAACCCTTTAAAAATCAGTTTTTATATCTTAAACAAACCAGTTTTTAATCCTTTTAAAAATCGATTCAGTTTTTAAACCTTTTAAAAATCGATTCAGTTTTTAAACCTTTAAAAAAAACTGTTTTTAAAATCTTCTTAAAAAAAACAGTTTTTAAATCCTTTAAAATTAGTTTTAACTTCCTATAAAAATCAGTTTGTAAATCTTTAAAAACTCAGTTTTTAAAACTTTCTGTTTATATAAAATACAAATAAAATAATAAAAAAACTTACGGCGAGGGGAGGGGGTTTTCCGTAGATCGACGGAGCTGGAGGTGGCTTCGAGGGGGCGGCGCTAGGGTTTCGAACGGGGAGGCATTGGCTTCGGGGGCGGTCGGATTGAAGGAGGAGGAGGGAGCGAGTGCAAGGAAGAGGGGGGGAGAAGATCGGAGGTGGCTGGAGCTTGGTGGAGGCGGTCGTGGGCGGGCGGCTGCTGCTGCTTTCTTCTTCTTTTATTTTATTTTATTTTATGTTTACTGAAATCGGGGGGGGGGGGGGGGGGCAAGAAGGAGATATAGGAGGGAAATTAGATTTTTTATTTATTTATTTTATTATTTAATTATTTAATTTTGCATATAGGTTGACTTTTACATACGACCTCGAAACGAGGCCCACCGCCTGTCGTCCATAGCGTTTCACCCCCATTCCGAACACAATGGGATATGTATCGTAGGTTGATTCGATCATTTGAATCAGTTTCCGTTGAACTTACATTTAAATCACTATATTGAATTTTAAACGTACATTTCGAATTACTGGGGTCACCTACTAACTAGAAAAATTTCAGAAAAATATTTTCTAGCTTCGTATTGACGATACGGTCCTAACAAAACTAGTTTCGTCGAATTCTGAGACCGCTGGAAAAATGGCCATTTTCCAGTCGATTAAAATTAACTGAAACCGGTCAAACGCGTTTTCCTTTGCCACGCTCACATATTGATTCGAAAAAATATGAAATTTGAAACCTAGCAATAACTTGACGTCACGGACCCAACAAAACTGGTTTCGTCGAAATCCGAGGTCGTTTGCAAAATGTCCATTTTTAAGGGCCTGAATTCCATAGCGACTATTCAGAATTTTCAACTGGACATATCTTTTGATCCCCACTATGAAAATTTGATTATTCAGATTCGCTGGAAAGATATTATCAATTAGATCCCATTATTTTTGGTTTCACTAAAATCCGGATTATTTTGCACCCGGTACATTCAATTGAAGTTTGAAATCGAATTATCGAACTACCGCGCCATTTTCAATTCTATTTATAATTATATATAAATATTTATATTCTAACGACGACGCGTATAATATATACGTTTAAATTATATTCAAAATAAATTTCTCGTCGATATTATTTAAAATATTCTATTTTAAATAATCAAAATTCGCTAAAATTGCCAAAATAAAAATTTCAAACTGGCTCGCATTTTCGGGTTATTACAATCTCCCCCACATAAAACTTTTCGTCCCCGAAAAGGAACAATGTCGAAAGTGGTTTGATCAATCAACTCTACGCTCGCTCCGGCTTCCATTCTCCAACTTTTCTGTTTCTGAGAATTTTCAAATTTTCCAAAATTTGGCTAACACCCTAAATTTTCGAAAAATTTCGCCATAACCTCCCCTGCACCGGGAGCATCGGGGAATTTCAAATAGCTTCCCCGGTCCTTCAGATCTCAAAAAGAAAAATAAAAAGCCAAGCGGCTAGCCAATAGGCTCACAAAGTCATCATCACCCAAACAAACAGGAAATTATGTAGTAAACATGTACCTATTTGTCGGGCAAACAAATTTTATTCTCTGGCTCTAGCCTCCTTGCTATGACCTGTTCAAAAGATATACATGTATGCAAGCAAATGCGACCAATTTTCAATATAATTCAATATTTGATGCTATTAGGCTAAATGGATAAAAATTAGCAAACAAATAAACAAACAACACAAACATCAATCAATTAGTGAATTAGAGTTTCAAATTCATAACTTTGATATATATAAAGAAAATCATGTTTTGATGCCAAATCACAACAATGTATTCTAGTTATATTAGTTTTGGTTCTCACACCAGCCTAATGGAAATATATAGAAAATCACACCTTCGAAACTCGAATACCAATTCTGATGATGTCTAGACTATCATCAGAATTGTCTCCGGGCGACTAGAGTGTGACTCTATATCTATCCAATATATTAAAACTTCAAATACACGTGGATCAGACGTATACGCAAAGTCTATATATACTGGACTGTCCAAATTCAATATAAATAAATAATCAAATACGAATAGTTGATTTAAATTTTCAAAACAAATTTTGTTTTGATTTTTAAAAATATACTCTTCACACTCGTTCTAGGATACTACTGATCCCATCTCTAACGAGTCATTCTCATTGGATTTTACTAATCCCATATCTGATGAATTCTTTCGTATAGTTCTAATGTGCCTTGTTCTCTGAGCTTTGTAAACCAAAGCTCTGATACCAACTGTGAAAACCCGCAACTTCCCCGTAAAGGAAAGCGTCGGATAGTTCGAGAACAAACCACAACAGAACTCATACAGAAGAACATTTCATTGTTATTACAACAATGCACCAGATTACAAGAATATACAGAGTATAAATGAATATTACACAGAAATATCAGAGATTTAAATTACATTTAAATACATAGCAGCGGAAAATAATACAATACACAACTAGAAGAGATATACGGATACAAAGCTTTCCGGATATCATTCCAGCTGTAAACCAGGATCCTGTGAATATAAATCTGCAAAACCAAAACTACTAGCTGCCCGTGTCGAAAATAGGGGCACCCAGAGTTTAGGTTAAAACAATAAACTCCAGGTCAGTCATGGGACTGGTGTGAGAACTAAAACAGTTAATCTTTATTTTTAAAGTTTGGTAAATCAAGGGACCACGCCGTATAACACGGAACGGGTTTCCTCCCAAGAATACCAGTGCATAAAACAAACAGCGCAATGCTAAATAAAGAAAAATGAAGCTGTTATAAGACCCAGGTCCTATCACACAATGCAACGCAAGCCGGGGGATAGGGTTTTCCCTTATAACAGCCAAAGAATGCTTGATACGTTTAAAGCAAATCATTTGATACTATTATAAGTGCATAGTGTATAAAACAACTTCAAATCATAAGTATCAATCCTAGGCGGCATGGGTACCATATATCATGTCGCCATATATAGGTTTACAAATAAAACCGCAAATGTCACGTATTTGGAAATTGGATTTCCATCTATGAACCGAGGCAAAAGATAGTCCTCAACCGATTCGAGACTGCCTAGCCCGAGTCTCAGGCAAGCGCGCAGGCAAGCCTTGGATCGTCAGGGCCGGTCCACACGGAGTGGATTAAAATGCCTGAGCACTACGTTTCGCCGCCCTTTGGGGCGTAAGCGAGCCAACGAATGACTCCATCGGACCCGGATCGTCCGATCTAACCGAGGCGCCTCGCAACAGCAACAACCACATAAGTCAAACTCGTCAGGGCGTGTAAAACCACGGACGCCACTTTTAGCTAGGAGGAAACGTAGGCCCTCCCTAAGGTCCGTCTCCCGTTTTTGGTTCATACCGGGTGTGAAACTCGCGAATCAAACGTTACACAAAGCTATGCCACAAAGGCCGTGCTTTGATCATCGACCACAAGACTTTGCTTTTCAACAGAAGCCTCGATCAATTGCCACTTAGGCATGCCACACAGGCAATTCACTCCATGCGTTTGATATCCATCAATATATAACCCCTGAGCTCGTACGTCTCAGAGAAGGGCGTTAAGCAAGAGAATAAATTCTCCGCCGCCAAACAGATATATATTTAATAGAGATCAATCACACGGACTAAAATCCAATGTCAGACACACAGTCCATTTACAAGTCCGTTCTGGGTCTGAACGAAACCGGAGGCACCTAGTACCCCGTATATCCATCGATCTCCAAGTACGTCTGGACGATCACCAACTGTTTCCATCTTCTTGGGTGTACAGCCCAATCAAGATCATCAGTAATTATCCAAACGACGTGAAGACTTCCGGTCTTCGACCACCGTCTTCATCTTCGACTTATCGTCGTATCAGTTATTCAGAATGGGATAAACCCGGTCTTTCCGAATAACTCGCGTATATTTTAAATAAGTGTTACACAAACACAACATACGCCTCATTCCAATCCATTAGTCACTAACCGTAAATTAATCAAGAGAATAATTCCCCAAATATTAACCCCGAAGGCCGAAACCAACATCAGATCAATATTCAGAAAACCATTCTGCTTGGCTAACCGAAAGTTAGTTTCTAAATTTCACATTCATAGGGAAAGGTTCCCATAAATTTTATCCAAGACAAATTTCTTGAATTTATTCTTTAATCTATCCTTTTGAATTTCGATTCAACTAGTCGGGATTAACGAAACTTACCGAAGTAATCATTTGTTTTAATTTCCCAATCCCAACCTATTTATCCCATGAAGTAAAACTGGTAATACTTCATATCTAACACCACGGTGTTATCGGTAAATTCAATTACCATTTCACGTTCAAATCTAATTAAAGATTTAACTATCGCCTGGAGCAAAACTGGTGATACTCCATTCTCGATCATTTCAATCTAATTAAAGATTCATTAAAACTCCACTAAGTTTTAATCGTTAACTGGGTTAAAAAAATCCGTGTCATTTAAAAACACAGTTCCCGATAAACCCAAAATCACATTCATTAATTATCGGGTTAAAGAACGAGTGTTGTTTAAAACACTGTTCACGATAAACCCAAAAATCAATATCAATTCAATTTCAATTAAATATTATTTAATTGGTACACTTCATTAAATCTAAACAAAGAGATTTAATCTTTTCTCAACTGGGTTCAAGAACAGTGTTAGTGAAGACACCATTCACGACAAACCCAAATCACATTTGATATTCAATACAAGGCTCTGAATAGAAAATATACCGGCTTATATTCAATATCAAATTCTACGACTAACAAATATCGCATTGGAAATAACGATATATATATATATCTTTCAAATTTCCATAACAACATTTGTATAATCACGAAATCCAACATCGAAATATTCCGAAGACAATTTCGATTCAAATCCATTCCAATGCAATCATTGGAAATTTTGGTTATTTTCAAAACCATTTCAAATTCAATTTATTTATTAAAAAAATAAATAGAATTATAATTCTAGTTCAAAACTAGTTCATTTCGATAAAAATCTATTTTTATCTTTTCAAATATGGAGTTTTTCATCCTAATTCTTTCTAAATCATTTCTTATGATTTTACACAAATTATTACTATTTTTAATAATTTTATCAAGGCCCGTACAGTCGATTTCCATCAATGGCCATCGAACTGCACTTACAGCGACCTTTTTCAAATTTGATTTGGACGTATCTCCAAATCCAACCGTTAGATTTCTAATTTCTAATATTCGTTAGAATGCTCTTTTCGATACGAACCCAACGGTTCCGGTTTTAGGAGAATCCGACGGTCGGATCTCCCGTAATGTCCGTTTGAAATAAATGGTCGAAATTCACGAACTGCCGCGGCGCGGCGCGTTCTATTCAGGCCATTATATTATATATATAATATATATAATATATATTTCGTCGATTTCTATTTAAAACAAATTATATAAATAGTTTTAAAATTCGTTTCAAAAGCAATTTCAACTTCCATTTCAATTCCAATCAAAATTGAATTCTTCTTTATAAATTCGTTTTAAAATTCATTTCTATTCAATTCAAATTTCAATTCAATTTGAATTCATTTCAATTTGCTTTCAATTCAATTTGAATTCATTTTATATTCAATTCATTTCGAAATCGTTTTCAATTCATTTCCTTTCGAAATCGTTTTCAATTCATTTCATTTCGAAAGCGTTTTCAATTCATTTCATTTCGAAATCGTTTTCAATTCATTTCATTTCGAAAGCGTTTTCAATTCATTTCATTTCGAAAGCGTTTTCAATTCATTTCGTTTCGAAAGCGTTTTCAATTCAATTCATTTCGAAAGCGTTTTCAATTCATTTCATTTCGAAAGCGTTTTCAATTCATTTCATTTCGAAAGCGTTTTCAATTCAATTCATTTCGAAAGCGTTTTCAATTCATTTCATTTCGAAAGCGTTTTAAAATCGATATAAATATCGTTCACGTCAAAATGGCGTCAATCTAATCAACACGGCTTCATATATTCTTTTATTCTATTCAACAAATGAATATTTATTTTTGTCAACACACGACTAATCTCAACGAATGAGTACCGTCCACGTGTGACTATTTTTGTTAAATTATTTCGTTCAACACATGACTAATCTCAACGGATGAGTACAGTCAACACATGAACCTTTACTTTATATTATAAAGATGTAAATTTTATTATAAAAATATTTCGTTCAACACATGACTAATCTCAATGGATGAGTACTGTCAACACATGAACCTTTACTTTATATTATAAAGATGTAAATTTTATTACTAAAATATTTCGTTCAACACATGACCAATCTCAATGGATGAAACTGTCAACACATGAACCTTTATTTTATATTGATAAAGATGTAAACTTTATTATTAAAATATTTCGTTCAACACATGACCAATCTCAATGGATGAGTACTGTCAACACATGAACCTTTATTTTATATTGATAAAGATGTAAATTTTATTACTAAAATATTTCGTTCAACACATGACTAATCTCAACGGATGAAACTGTCAACACATGAACCTTTATTTTATATTATTCTTTGTTTTTCAAATTGGAATGAGGCCCAATCAATTACCATATAAAATTAATTATATGGATTTTCATACAACATATGTATATAATAGCATTGAAAATAATCAACCATCAACCAAAGTGCACTACACTGTATAAGCATCAAATATAGATATCTAACGCTTATAACAACCTGTCAATCAATCGATCGACATATTTAATCAATCAGGATGAGTGGACTTCAAATTTCATCCTAACACCCGTGTGGGGTTTCCAAACAATCAAACACAGATTTTAGTTGTGCAGTTGGGCGATGTGTAAAATTTATCGTCCCAATCAATGTCAGTCAAATCAGTGTACATAAACAAACCGTCCGGTTTGTAAATGAATATTTTATTTTGTTCACTTCACTATTTTCATATTCACGTTAAAAATTATATTTTTAACGATAAAACATTTTATTTCAACCTATGAATTTCTATTCAATTCATCTATTCAATAAAATGATATTTTTATTTTTCTAACATATTTTAGAAAATTTCGGCGGCATAACGGCACGATACTAGAAACGGGACAAGGCCTAGCCTTATCCCCGGTCTAGTGAAGGCCCACGCCATTCACACATCAATCAATCCATTCATTTCACCAAACAATTTAATTTCAAATCAAATCATCTAACTAATCTATGCAACCAAACAAACAAGTCCATGGTCTGTGGACGATTGTGTCGGGTGCTACTAAGCACCGTCTGCATCCTAGTATATATATATATATATATATATAACTAGAAAAGAAATTGAAGAGTGAGAAATTCTCACCGATAGCTATCCAATCATTTTGACTCTACTTTGATAGAAATCTTCATCGTTATCGCCTCTTCGTCATCTTCGTTGCCCGTAGTCACTACATATATAAAAATCACACATTCTATATTTTGATGTCTTTAACATAAAAATCACATTTTTGTTTGTTCACCTTCAATTTAAAAATCATATTTTTATAATCGCTTCATACATTTAAAAATCGAATTTTTACTTCGCTATTCAATATATAAAAATCGAATTTCAAAAATATAAATTCCGTCCTTTCAAAAATAAAGATTATATTTTTAATATTCCTATGATGTAAAAATTATATTTTTATTGCTTTAAAAATATAAGAATCATATCTTACTTCTTCTACTTAACAAAAATTACGTCTTTTCTATTTTAAAAATATGATCTTTATTATTTTTTTTCCAAGTTCAAATCTTTTTCTATTCAAAGTTCAAAGCTTTTTCTTTTAAAAGTTCGAATCTTTTTTAAAATCAGTTTAAAAAAAATCCTTTTGAAATTCTTTTGAAAATCAGTTTTTAAATTCTTTTGACATCAGTTTTAACCTTTTAAAAAAAACAGTTTTATAATCTTTTTCAAAAATCAGTTTTAAATTCTTTTGAAATCAGTTTTAACCCTTTAAAAATCAGTTTTTATATCTTAAACAAATCAGTTTTTAATCCTTTTAAAAATCGATTCAGTTTTTAAACCTTTTAAAAATCGATTCAGTTTTTAAACCTTTAAAAAAAACTGTTTTTAAAATCTTCTTAAAAAAAACAGTTTTTAATTCCTTTAAAATTAGTTTTAACTTCCTATAAAAATCAGTTTGTAAATCTTTAAAAACTCAGTTTTTAAAACTTTCTGTTTATATAAAATACAAATAAAATAATAAAAAAACTTACGGCGAGGGGAGGGGGTTTTCCGCAGATCGACGGAGCTGGAGGTGGCTTCGAGGGGGCGGCGCTAGGGTGTCAAACGGGGAGGCATTGGCTTCGGGGGCGGTCGGATTGAAGGAGGAGGAGGGAGCGAGTGCAAGGAAGGGGGGGGGGGGAGAAGATCGGAGGTGGCTGGAGCTTGGTGGAGGCGGTCGTGGGCGGGCGGCTGCTGCTGCTTTCTTCTTTTTTTTTATTTTTTTATTTTATGTTTACTGAAATCGGGGGGGGGGGCCAAGAAGGAGATATAGGAGGGAAATTAGATTTTTTTTATTTTTTTTATTATTTAATTATTTAATTATTTAATTATTTAATTTTGCAAATAGGTTGACTTTTACATACGACCTCGAATCGAGGCCCACCGCCTGTCGTCCATAGCGTTTCACCCCCATTCCGAACACAATGGGATATGTATCGTAGGTTGATTCGATCATTTGAATCAGTTTCCGTTGAACTTACATTTAAATCACTATATTGAATTTTAAACGTACATTTCGAATTACTGGGGTCACCTACTAACTAGAAAAATTTCAGAAAAATATTTTCTAGCTTCGTATTGACGATACAGTCCTAACAAAACTAGTTTCGTCGAATTCTGAGACCACTGGAAAAATGGCCATTTTCCAGTCGATTAAAATTAACTGAAACCGGTCAAACGCGTTTTCCTTTGCCACGCTCACATATTGATTCGAAAAAATATGAAATTTGAAACCTAGCAATAACTTGTCGTCACGGACCCAACAAAACTGGATTCGTCGAAATCCGAGGTCGTTTGCAAAATGTCCATTTTTAAGGGCCTGAATTCCATAGCGACTATTCAGAATTTTCAACTGGACATATCTTTTGATCCCCGCTATGAAAATTTGATTATTCGGATTCGCTGGAAAGATATTATCAATTAGATCCCATTATTTTTGGTTTCACTAAAATCCGGATTATTTTGCACCCGGTACATTCAATTGAAGTTTGAAATCGAATTATCGAACTACCGCGCCATTTTCAATTCTATTTATAATTAGATATAAATATTTATATTCTAACGACGACGCGTATAATATATACGTTTGAATTATATTCAAAATAAATTTCTCGTCGATATTATTTAAAACATTCTATTTTAAATAATCAAAATTCGCTAAAATTGCCAAAATAAAAATTTCAAACTGGCTCGCATTTTCGGGTTATTACAATAACCTCCCCTGCACCGGGAGCATCGGGAAATCGCAAATGGCTTTCCCGGTCCTTCTAATCTCAAAAAGAAAAAGAAAAAGCCATGCGGCTAGCCAATAGGCTCATAAAATCATCACCCAAACAAAACAGTAAATGTGTACCTATTTGTCGGGTACAAAATTTTATTCCTCTTCTCTAGCCCCTTTGCTATAACCTGTTCAATGAATATGCATGTACACATATATACAGTTCTTACCATTTATCATTTTCTATTCAACTTCATATTTGATTTCTATTTGGTTTAAAAACACCATTCATTCTAATGTTACATAAATAGGTGCAAATCATTTCATTAGCTAATTAATGAATATTTCAACTCATATACGTTTATTTTGAACAAGTGGCTATTTTTAACACTTCACATTTCAACGATTTATGCATACAATAAAAATGTGATTTTTATTGTAAAATAATTTATTTCAAAATATGAATACCATTCAACACATGAATTTTTAATCAACGAATGAATATCAATTCAACACATGAAGGTTTTCTATTCAATGAATAAATATAGTTTAAGCATATGGAAATAATTCAATCACACGAATATTATTCAAAATTTCGGCAGCATAACGGCAGGGTAGTTAAAATCGGGACCGTCCCTAGTACGGCTCCTCGCTCTACCTTAAAACCTCGCGGTTTTTGACAATGGGGATCATGCATCTAGTTCGCACGCAGGCGGCATGTATATATTTATTTCATTCCCACAAACTAATCCTATGTGGTTTCAACCAAATATTTCTCAACCACAAACGGGTATTTTTCAACCTCAATCAACCAATATAAACCACAAACAATCCCAAACAATCATTCGCTATCAATCAATTTTCACAACAATTTCAACCAATAAATATCGTCCATGGTTTGTGGACGAGGGGCGTATATATATATATATATATATATATATATATATATATTTATTTATTTATATATAGCAATTCACTTTTATTTCCACACATATATATATATAGAAAAAGAAATTGAAGAGTGAGAAATTCTCACCAATAGCTATCCAACTACGACTCTTCCTTTAGAAATCTTCGCCAATCTCGCCTTTTGTCGCTTTCGTTGCCCGTATTCTCTACATATGTAAAAATCGAATTTTTACTATGTTATTCAATATATAAAAATCGAATTTTTATTATGCTATTCAATATATAAAAATCGAATTTTTGACTTCGCTATTCAATATATAAAAATCGAATTTTGACTTCGCTATTCAATATATAAAGATCATATTTTGACTTCGCTATTCAATATATAAAAATCGAATTTCAAAAATAAAGATTATATTTTTAATATTCCTATGATGTAAAAATTATATTTTTTATTACTTTAAAAATACAAAAATCATATCTTACTTCTTCTACTTAATAAAAATTCCGTCTTTTCTATTTTAAAAACATGATCTTTTCTATCCAAGTTCAAATCTTTTTCTATTTAAAGTTCAACTCCTTTTCTATTTAAAGTTCGAATCTTTTCTATTTAAAGTTCAAATCTTTTTCTATTTAAAGTTCAAATCTTTTTCTATTTTAAATCTTAAAATAAAATCAGTTTTCAAACCTTTTAAAAATCAGTTTTATATCCTTTTAAAAATCAGTTTCAAACCTTTTTAGAATCAGTATTTTCAGAATTAAAAATAAAAATAAAATAAAATAAAAACAACTTACATTGATCTGCGAAGAAAGGGGGGTCGTCAGGGTCGGCGGCAGGAGGAGGAGCTGGCGAAGCGGAGGGGTCTCGAACGGGGGGCTCGCGAATTTAGGCGTCGCGATGGCTTCAGGGGGGTTTGTGTTCGTCACGATTCGAGGTAGAAGAGGGGAGAGAAGAAGAGGCAGCGACAGCAGCTCCAGGCGAAGGGGGTGGCGACGTGCGGAGGTGGATGATCGGGGAAGCGGCGGCTTAGTTTAGGTTTTTTTTTTTATTTCGAACGGTAGAAAGAAAGTGAGGAGAGAGAGAGAAAAGGGTTTATATAAATATTTATTATTATTAAATTTCTATTTAAAAGTTGACTTTTTATTCGAAGTCGAAATGGGACCCACCGACTGTCGTCCCTAGCGTTCTACCCCCATTTCGAACACAATGGGATATGTATCGCAAGCTGATTCGATCGTTACAATCAATTTCCGTTGAATTTACATTTAAATCACTATATTGAATTTTAAACGTACATTTCAAATTACCGGGGTCACATACTAACTAGAAAAATTCCAGAAAAATATATTCTAGCTTCGTATTGACGATACGGTCCTAACAAAACTAGTTTCGTCGAATTCTGAGACCGTTTGAAAAATGGCCAATTTCCAGTCGATTAAAATCAACTGAAACTGGTCAAACGCGTTTTCCTTTGCCACGCTCACATATTGATTCGAAAAATTATGAAATTTGAAACCTAACAATAACTTGACACTGCGGATCCAACAAAAGTGGTTTCGTCGAAATCCGAGGTCATTTGCAAAATATCCATTTTTAAGGGCCTGAATTCCATAGCGACTATTCAGAATTTTCAACTGGACATATCTTTTGATTCCCGTTATCAAATTTCGATTCGTCAGATTCGTTGGAAAGATATCATCAATTAGATCCTAATGTTTTTGGTTTCACTAAAATCCGGATTGTTTTGCACCCGGTACAGTCCAACAAAGTTTGAATTCAATTTTTGAAACTGCCACGCCATTTCAGGCCTTGTTTATAATTATATTCGTTTTCAATTGTCGATTCAAACTCAGTTTTCATCGCCATTATTTAAAATATTTATTTTAAATATTTAAAATCCATTATTTTTGTCAATTTAAAAAATTTTAAATTGGTTCAGATTTTCTGGGTCGTTACAATCTCCCCCACTTAAAACTTTTCGTCCCCGAAAAGGAACAAAGTCGAAAGTGGTTTGATAATCTACAATCACACAACACAACAACCAATCCAATTGTTTTTAACCCACCTACGGGGCGGTTGGGAACTGCAAGCCGATTCGTATTGTCGAGCACGATACGAAGCAACTTTGAAGGAAAGTGGTGAATCTAGTCAAAGTTCAGTGGGGCGAGAATGAGAATGACTGTACTTGGGAGGTAGAGGAGAGCATTAGGAAGACGTATCCAGAACTCTTTGCATGGTAATATTTTAATCGTAATTTAGTTTTCCGCATGCTAGGATAGATTTGTTTGTTGTTTTGCATGTTTGATTGTTGTGAATGGTTGGTAGGCATGTGGAGTCCTTTATTTGTTTCTTAGTTAAGGAATTTCGGGAGCGAAATTTCTTAAGGAGGGGAGAATGTAACGACCCGCATTCTACGCATCGAAGGATCGTAGAATATTTATTTCTCTCACATACGAGTAGTATCGTCATGTAACTTTGGTAGACGACTATTGGGGTCATTTCCCAAATTCATAATTTTTGCCAATTTTTAAATGACCGTTTTGCCCCTAGCTTATCTTGTTTTGGCCATAACTTTTGATTAGTAAGGAGTTTTGACCTAAAACCACTTCCATTAGATCCGGATGATGGTTTACCTTACCGTAGAGTGGTCATATGTGAAAAACAGACTTACCGTTTGGAAGATTTGGCTGAAATAAGGTTTAGAAGGTGAAAAGCTGCTTAACCGGGCCAAATGAGTTGATTAGTGGATGGGCTCATATCCCATTTCAGGATTAGGGTTATGGGGAGGCTGAAATGAGTTAGGTTTTCATTCTATTTCAGTTTTCTAGCCGCCATTTACCTCTTAGAAACCCTAGCAATGGCCTCCACTTCCTAGAATCATTTCTAATCACCGTTTAATCAAGGATTAGCCTATTCTACAACAAATTAAGGAGAAATAGCACAAAGCAAGGTTGGAGCTACTGTTAGACATTGGTATTCGCCCAAAATCAGAGGAGTTTCAGTTCTGAAAGTTTTAATTGTGGCAAAGGTGAGTGATTTACATAGTTGCTCACTAATTATCGTTAATTAAGGGTAATTAGTGCTAATTAGCGAATTTAAACATAATTAAATTCTAGAAAAATGTTTAGAAATTCTTAAACACCGTTTTAGGCCTCTGTTAAAAATTTGGGTTGATTTGGTTAAGTTTTGCTAATCCTAACATTAGTTATTGTTAAACATGTTTAAGGGAAAATGTGGGTTTTGGGCATGTATGATCCATTTTAATACATCATATTGTTGTTTCGGTGTTTGTGGTTGATTATACATGTTGCTATGACTATATGGTATGCTTTGTGATTGATTAGAAGAGTTATAATGGTCGAAAATGTTGTTGTGTGGCGTAAAACAGTCGCTGGAAGAGTTGCAGGAAAATATGCAGAGGATCGGATCGGATCGCCCCCTTTCGAACCGACCCTTTCCACAAACCGCTTGGTGGACCACGACCCATACTTGCACACACAAACCTATCCGATGGAGGTTCGACCCACGAGCCAGTGAAGGGGCCCGACCCGAACCCAACGGGTATCCACGACCCGATCCAGAGAGGAGATCACGACCCACCCACTCGTGAAGAGAGCCCAACCCGAATACAGTGGGTGCACACGAATCGAACTGGAAGCCACGAACCAAAGCTAGAAGGGGCGATCCATGAGCCAAGGAAGCTGGTCACGAATCGTAGCGCCATGAATGAAGGAGTCACGAATCGAGCATATCTGAACTGAAGTATGGACACGAATGGAAACTGAGGTGCGGACGGGATAACGACCAAACCTGAGATGCAAAGGTAGTTCAAATTAGAAGTCAGAACTCATGATCCAGACGGGAACCAACGAGTTGACTTCGTGATTGGACTTTGCTGCGGGACGTGTGCTAAGGGGTTATCGATACCTATAGCTTTGACTCACCACTGAGAGACGGATTAGTGGCTATGGATCAGTGCAGTGGGGCCATTGTGACTCCATGGGGCATAGTGATCATAGCAATGATTTGGATGATCAAAGCAGTGGACATCATATGCTTTACGCACTGAGTGAGAGATGTGAGGATGGTTGCTATGCTTGACTGTTTGACATCACTATGATATGCACACCCCCACCCCCGTATCCTTTACACCATATGTTAGTGGCACCTTAGAGTATTGTACAGTATGTTGTGCTAACTCTTTGGTTGCAGGTCCAGGTTCAGGTATGATTGGATTATACCTGTTATTGTTCTGTTTTGTTGCTTTTCGCTCATACCAGACTTCTGTCCGACCCAGAGTTTTATGTCTCTTCTTATTACTCTGGGTGCTCTTAAACGGGCAGACTAGAGACAGGTTAGCTGGTTGTGCATGAGTAGCTATCCGGAGACGAGCAGGAGGCTTACACGTATTATTCTCTATATATTCTCCCTGTGTTGTTGATGGTCACTGCTTTGGGCATTAGTAGTGTACCTTTCCTTTCTTTTTCTTTAGAGACAGTATTTTGAAGTTGTAATAATGGTTATGGATAATAAGCTGTATTTTGGATTTCCGCTGCTAAGATGATTATGGTTTAGTTTTCAGCTTATGCACTGTCTCGCATGTTTTATGTCAAGTATGTTATTATTATATTTTGTTCCATGCGCTGTGAGACATTCTACAGGTTCCTTGTTAGTTCACTCTTATGTTTCTTTTCTTTTGGCGACCGTCCCGTGCTGGTTGGGCATCGGTACAGCGCATTTTTGGGAAATGTCGGCTGGTGCAGGGCGGGCCTTCACATTTCTACTAGGTATTAAACATATCTCGCATACAATACTTGTATACTCGTGACTCCTCGTTATTGTTCTAATCCAATGCTCAAAATCCTGCACTGATCGCAATCCCAAAGATCATTTTCCCTAACTGCAAAACCATGTAGCTAGTAACCTAGTTAAAAAAATAGAGTTTGAGAACTAAAATAAATGGAAAAATTACAATGAAAATAAAGGTGAACTAGAACCCTAAGTATTGACATAAAATAAATTGATTCTTTAAATAAAATAAAGTAAGAAGTATAATGATAGGCCTTCCAATTCTTTCTTTGACCCGATCACACAATTAATGGTCAGCTTTTCCATCTTTTGCAATGGCTTCTGTAAAAGCTAGGGTTACAGTGTCTTTATTCGAGTTATAGCCTATTTCTTCAATTGATTTAATGATAGAATCTTGTGTGGCTTCATTTGATTTGCTCGATGATATTTTCCCCATAGTCTGAATTGCAGAAGTACTTATGTCTGATGATCGAAACAATGAAAATTGTGAGTTTCTTTTATGTTTTAATGTTGCTTTTATGCTTGATTAGTTGCTCATGGTTTTGATGCATATGCCAGTGATGATGCTTGGGTTTGTATAGGGTTTCGATACCTTGATTTTGTTCTCTGATTTCTCATATTGGACTTTGCATGTTGAAATTTCAAACTCACTTGAAATAAAACTTTGACAAAAATAAATTCTCGACTTGTTGAATTCATCAAACCTGGAAACTTTGAACTTGTTGAAAATACATCGAATATTTCTATTTTCTGGAATTTGTTGATTCTTCTTTCTGAAAGTGACAGATCACGTATCTGGTTAATTTAATTTTGGAAAATTCGAACTCTGACCATTCTACTGCTTTCCGGTTAATATTCATCCGGATAAAAGAATATTTACTACTTTTTATTTACTTCCTGAATATTGCTTGAATAAAATTTCACTTCCATTTCCTTTAACTGATACGGGAAGATCACTTGAAACCTTTTTCACTTTGTTGATTTGTTTGCATTTACCTACAACATGTTCCTCTGCCTTGTCATGCTTGTGCACTTGAGTTTATGGATATATATTGCTATGTTCTTGTGTTTGAATGTCTACCATTTACATGCTGACTTCTCATTTCTTGTACACATCTACTTCTAGTTGACAGACTTTAAACTTGCTGGCCTAAAATATTTTTACTCGTCTTGTTAATGCTTGACATTGAGTTAGTATCACTGTCATGTTGCACTTGCATGCATTTGTGTTCTCTATTATGAATTGGTGTTGGTCCTTATACATTTGGAACTTCCATACTTAACATTGTCACTGCTTCTAACTGTTGCATTTGTACACTCTTTTCTTGACCGTCTTCACTTTGCTGATGCGAGTGCTATAATCATGAGCACTTGCCTTCTTCCTTTGTGTTAAAACTATAACTTTTTCTTGAACCTCAAAAACTTGCTATATTAGCCACGATACACATATTTGATGTTGCATGATTTAACCCCTTCTGACTTTCACCATGTTGTCACTACTGGATTCTTGTTAGTGCCTTGACTTGAAATTTCTGTAACTATTAGTGCTGTGTATAATTTAAACCATGAAATATAAAAATATGTTTACTATTGTGCATGGCATTTCTGCCTTGTTTGGTCTTGATGTGTGCATTTGCATTACTTTGTTGGACCTGAATCACTTGTTAATGAGTTGTTGCGCCTCTCTTTTGATTACTTGCTAAAGCACTATGTACATACTTGTTGGAATTGTAATTTGTGTTGTGCATGGCTTTGTACATATTGCATTTACTGGTTTACTTGAAGATAATTTGCAATGTGAATACTATTATCTAGCCATGTTGCATTTCTTACTTTTTGTTCCTGAAATACATATATTTACATGTGCATACATATATTTCAATTTTATTTAGCAGACCAACTATATGTTGTGTTGAGGCTGGTCAAGGTCATCAAACCATATATGTGAGTCATGGATGGTCTTGATCAACAAACCACTAAAGCTGTGTTGAGGTTGATCTGCTAGTCATAGTATTCAGTATACCTTGTGGTATTTGCAGTGAATCCTTATGTAACAACCTGAATTTTTTTCAAAAATTATAATCTATCGAAACACGAGTTGGCTTGCCCAGTATCCTGCAGAAAAGACAGAAATATAAAATATATCAGAGCTCAGAAAACATCTCACAGCGGATGAAATAAAATATAATATAATCAAATATATCCTTACCAAGGTAATGATACTACCTAACCAGTATCCAAATCTTTCATATCTCTACCATAAACCGAACCTGCGAGTGTGTTATGAGTAGGGGTCAGAACACAAGTTCTGGTGATTGGACTAAATTACCCATTCTGAAATAACCCTAGATATATCGTTCAGTTATATTTTTCTTGTTTATTAGGCTAGTTTGTGTTAATAGCACTCAAGGTTTTATATACATGTCCTACCCATCTACCTCCCAATAGATTAACTTAATATTGTATATATGTAGCTTCAATATATAAAGGAACTCCCCATGGTACCCTCCTCACACGGTCTCCGTGGTCACCCCACTGAAGCGTATACAACTCTCACCCTACGCCGAACGACGTACGGACCTCCATATTACCATGTTATGTTCCGCACAGAACTACTATCACTGAGCTACATATACGGACTGCCATATCCAAATTCCTCGATCGAATCAGATCTCAACACGGAGTAATGCCCTAGCGTCTATAATATACCACCCGATGCGGTGTGCACGTACCTAGACCCTCATACGTATGTACTGTCTACTGTACACCGAGTCTTGTAATAGTGTTGCATATGAGTGCACGAAACTCGGTCAGGAGCTTTTCCATATTTGTATAGATCCCCTAAAAAGGCCTAAAGTACAGATATCTAAACTATGGTCTGCATTTTCATGGTGGGTATGGTCCCACCTCGTCCCCTCCCTCAACTAGTGAAAGATTACATCAAGAGCTAAATTACGTGCCCCTAGCAAACAATCTACATCCAAACTAGCGTGTCCCGCAACCAAAGCCTCGATAGTGAAAGATCGATGGTCTGTAGGTTTAGCTCTAGCCTTTCCACATCCCACTGACTATTAGTGAAAGGTACCCGATGATTACTATCCTTTATTTGGTCCTGACCAGCCTATCTGTAGGCAAATCTTCGAATCACCCTAATGCCATACCGTCACAGCCTTTTGACTGCCAAACTACCATTGCAGTCAAGGTATACTCACCGGGTGGTAACGCGCAGACCCAACCACTATGAGTACAGCCTGAGCATGCACTACAACAGAGGACCATAGAGGAGTACCCTACCACGTCCCTCAGAAGTCGCGTGCTTCCTTCTAGTCCCGTAAAGCCAGCAAGAAAAATGTCAAGTAGAAGAATCAGATGGATGTGCTCCTCTTGTGCCTCTAGACACCCCGATGATCTACCCCATTGGGTTCTTCACCTTAAACGCGCGGATGGTCCAAGCGCATCACATCGTCGTGTCATTAGACCCTATGTCTAATTGTTCAATCACACGCTTGCTTTATCTTATTAGCTTACCAACTAACTTGATTATTCAGGTTATTGGGTTTTCTCTGAGCCCTTTATATCTCGAAGGAACGGACCCCTCTTGCATATGAATTTAGTGGTGTAACTTAACCCATTTAAGTTCATTAATAATCCCACAACATTTTATTCCCTAGATTGTAGTTAACGAAAGTAATCTACAATCCCTTTACATCATTACCATGTAATTCATTGTCTAATTTCATGTTTATAAGTTACAATAACATGTTCTGCTTAATGTATATGATTAAATATAACTTATTTCATTCCATAAGTCTACTCATTCTTTCTTATTTAATCATAACCACATCTTACAGTGTCATTACAACTTGTTGTTGTTTACTTATTAACTTAGTTCTCTTAACTAAGGTTTCCCTTTTTATTTATTAGCACCCATGTTATAATTCCACTTGTCCCTAGGACAAGCCTACCTATTATATGGCATTCTCATTAATATAATTAATTATAATAGGTTATATTCCTCATTCATCGCATTTTCCTTAGTTCTTTAATGGTTAACCAAACTCTTACTGTTGTATCATTTATCTCTTTACTGTCCTGTAAATTTTCATACATACCATTTATTTCCATTGCATACATATATTTTCATATATGTTTGGGCACCAGAGCTCTCATATTAAGTTGACTACTTGTGGATGCTGGATTTTTCGGGCGGTTCCGGGCAGGCTTTTACCACAAGTTGAACTTAACCTCGTGTCTCAGTGCGGTTATCTACAATTTCCCAATTACTGTAATTTTTTTTTTATACAAAATGGGCAAATCTATTCTTTATTCACTATCATGCATGTTCCTTAATTCTTTAAGGAAAACATTTCATGCACCTTATTAGTTTGATTTACAGAAAGATGTAGTGATTTATTTCCATAACATATGCCTATCAAGATCTGTAGTTGCAAGTTATTTCTTTTATTTTTCCACGTGACTCCCTTGTAACTACGATCTAAGAAATAGGTTGCTTAGGGAAATAAATCACTTTTCCTCTGAATTCAACTCTCAGTCCACCACATCCCTTCCCTCCTTATTTTCTGAGCTAGACATTTAATTTCTGTATCTTATACTTTTCACCCTATTGTAATCTTTTCCCTTTAACCACAACAAGCATATTAAATCTTACTTTCATGTTCACTTCTTAATTCAGGTTTTGTTATTACAGCACTATAGAAGTTCCTCAATTCAGACGGAGGACATAATAAAATTTATATCTATTACAACAGTAATAATTTCAACATATTCCAAACAGGTTTAATAGACAATTTCCACAATTATCAATTATTTAGCATATTAAATATAATGGAGAATGCAAATGATAGATATCCCATTATTCAAAAAGGTATAACTTAAATCTACTCACCTAACATCTTTCCAATCAATGAATCTGATCCAGATATGTTATTCCACGGCTTTCCTAACCGAATTTATTATCAGTATAACCACGGATTCACAAATTTGATACTAAAAGAAGAGGAAAAGAGAGAGAAACCTGTATAAATCAGATTCAAGAACTTACCTCACATTGATCAAAATTATGAACACCTATTTGTAGATTTATATCTCTTATCTTCAAATCTTAATCAGAACCCCTATAAACTAATATTCTAATTTTCTAAAATGATTTAGAGGAAGAAGAGAATGGTAGAGCCTAGGCAGCATTTCAGAAAATATGAGATTAAAGCAAGGCCTCGCTAGTTTATTTATAGGTGTATGAGAAAGTCTGGACCATCGGATTTAATCCACCAAATCCTAGCCGAACATATAAAATTTCCTAGTCACATAAAATAGATCTGGGCCTGCTTCGGTTGACCCTTGTGTCCACCCGCCCTGTAGGTGGGTCGACCCAGGCAGAAAGTGGGTCGACTTATCTCGGTCTAGGCGAGCTTTGTGCGACACTGTCATTTCTGAACTTAGCGTTTTAATTAACAATGTTAATAACTTGCTTTGTATGCTTCTCTTGATTTATTTTATTCCTATTATAAACCATAGTTATGTTTGTATTTCAATTCTACAAGTATATACATACATACATACATACATACATACATACAATCGTCTGGTTATTTAATTCATTGATAACTTACCTGTCAATTCCTTGTCCGTTAATCAATGCAATTAATACACCCCATCAATTAGTTGTTTTGTTCCTTTTAATGCATTCTAATTTCAAAGGAAACTAATTTCTTTGTTCATTTTCCACTTATTATGCATTAATTATATTCTGCTCTTAAGTTGAACGTTTTATCTTAACATTTGAATTTATGTGTGTGTGTGTATATATACATACACGCAACTTTTATCTCTTTTTCAAAATTCAAACGGCATTATGCCGTCATTTAATTCTTACCAATTTTTATTGATTGCAGTTTTATTTTGGATTTCACTTTAATATTTTTTTCTTTTGCACATACATATGCATATATTTATTGAAACGACCTAAACATCCGCTTTCAGGAAAAGCCCGGATTGAGTAGAGAACACGACGAATCAGAACACAAACAACAAAATATTTCATTGCCGTTATGACAATTTCATTAGAGTACAAGAATATAACAGAGTTTAAATAATATACAGCAGAAAAATATCAGAGATTAAAATACATAACAGCGGAAAATAATACACAAGTACAATGCGTAATGGAAAATAACAACTGACACAACTGAAGGAAATATACAGATACAAAGCTTTCCGAATATTGCTCCAGCTGTAATCCAGGATCCTGTGAAAAGAAATATCTGCGAAACCATAACTACTAGCTGCCCATGTGCAAAATAGGGGCACCTTGAGTTTAGATAGAAACAATAAACTTCGAGTCAGTCATAGGACTGGTGTGAGAACTAAAACAGTTATTAACTTTTTACTTTAAAAGTTGGGAAATCATGGGATCATGCCGTATAACACGGAACGGGTTTACTCCACAAGTATCTTATTTTAAATTAAAACAACGGAATGCTTTTTGGAAAAATGAAGCTATTATAAGTCCTAGGTTCCATCACACAATGCAACGCAAGCCGAAGGATAGAGTTTTCCCTTATAATAGCCAAACATGCTTGGTACGTTTAAAACAAATTGTTTTTGATATTATAAGTGCATAGTGTTTAAAAACAACTTCAAATATAAATGTATCAATCATAGACGGCATGGGTATGAGACGACCCGAAATCCCGTTCAGATGGAAACAAGGGTTATCTTTGGAATATAACACAGAAACAGATAATAGCAGAACAGAATTAAATAAATACACCAGAAAATGAACAATAGAATATACTGGATAAAAGTAATCATCAGAGTTACACAGTATACAGAATCTTACTTAGTACAAATACAGTTCAGCTATACATAAATGTCTACAGCGGAAATAAACAAAATATGTACAATAGGAGCTGAACAGCATAAAAAGAAATAAATGATAGAATCCATCTTCAGCTCCAGCTATCCAGAAAAAGAACCAGCTAAACCTGAATACAAGGCTTCTCGTGTAGAAAAAGGGGCACCCGAGTTTGAAAGTGAAACAAACTACGAGTCAGTCATGGGACTGGTATGAGAAATCCACTCAACACATATATAATTGGCCAATCACAGGACCACGCCACTTTCGTGGAACGGGTTTACCCCATTGGATTGCCAGTGCTTTAAAACCAATCTTTCTTTTAAACATCGCTATGCTTTTTATAAAAATGAAGCCGTTATAAGACTCAGTTCCCATCACACAATGCAACGCAAACCGGAGGATAGAGTTTTTACCTTATAACGGCCAAATATGCTTGATACGAATAAAACAAAGGCATTTGATATTATTGCTAGTGTTTATGTTTTGAAAACAATTTCAAATCATAACTATCAATCATAGACGGCATGGGTACCATATATCATGTCGTCATATATATATATATATATATATATATATATATATACACAATCGATACCGCATCGTCACGTATTTGGAAATTGGATTTCCGTCATGAACCAAGGCAAAAGATAGTCCTTACCGAATTCGAGACAATCTAGCCCATGTCTCAGGATCAGAGCTCGAGTGACCCTAGGAGAGATAGGGCCGGTCCACCGATGTGGATTAAAATTCCTGAACAATACGTTTCCCCGCCCTTTGGGGCGTAAACGAGCCAACGAATGACTCCATCGGACCCGGATCGTCCGATCAAACCGAGGCGCCTCGCAACAGCAACAACCACATAGGTGAAAAGTATATAAATGTCAGGGCTGGTAGGTCACTGACACCACCCTAGCTAGAAGGAAACGCATGTCCTCCCTGAGGTCCTTCCTCCCGTTTCTGGTTCATACCGGGGTGTGAGGCTCGCGATTTTACGTTATACACAAAGCTACGCCACACAGGCGGTGCTTTGATCATCACCACAAGACTTTGCTTTTCAACAGAAGCCCTGATCACTGCATCTTAGCATGCCACACAGGCAATTCATACCGTGCAACTGATGGCTATCAATCACACAGAACAAATTCCAATGTCGGACACACAGTCCATTTACAAGTCCGTTCTGGGTCTGAACGAAACCGGAGGCACTAAATACCTCGCAAACCCATTGATCACCACGTACGTCTAGACGATCACCACTCATTATCCATATTTCGGGATGTCTCCCAATCAGGACCTCGGTTACCATCCAAACACCGGTCTTCGACCACCGTCTTTATCTTCGACTTTCAATCGTCGGTCAATTATTTGAAATGAGAATTAACTCGGCCTTCTCAAATAATTCACGTATATTTAGAATTTCAATTCAATTTATTTCAATGGTTAAATTATTCGACAACACCAATTTTGTTCTTTTAATGTAATTTTCACACCAAACACATTCAACCATCAAATATCACATAAATCAAGCAAATTCAGTTTATTTCCATTCCATAACGTTTCCAATATTTTATAACGATTTATCGCTATTTTTATTTATTTTAAAATAGCTGATTTATTCAAAACGACGCTTCGGGCCATAAAGCGGTCGTGGCGCTGTTTTTCTTCAGATTTGATTTACACATATCTGAAAATCTAACCGTTGGATCTTCGCAAAATTTACATCATTAGAAAGGTCTTTTCAAAACGAATCCAACGGTTCCAGTTTCGGGAAAATCCGACGGTCGGATCTCCCGGTACAATCGTTTGAAATTTCGATTTCAAAATACGAACTGCAGCGTCGTTATTCGATTAAATATATAATTATATTTATATATATATAATTATAATCGCTTCTGGCGCTGTTTTTCTTCAGATTTGAATTAAACATTCCAGATAATCCAACCGTTGGATTTTTACAAGGTTGGTGCCGTTGGAAAGATTATTCCAAGGCGAACCCGACGGTTGAGGTTTCGGGAAAATCCAATGGTCGGATTTCCCGCATTAGTTGTTTGAAATCACGGTTTCAAAATACGAACTGCACGGCCTCGTTTCGTTTTAATTTTATTTATATTTATATATTTATATAAATATAGTTCATTCAATGATTTCAATATCGTTTTCACTTCAAATATTTCACTAACGCCTTAAAATTTTGGAAAATTTCGCCATAACCTCCCCTGCACCGGGAGCATCGGGAAATCGCAAATGGCTTTCCCGGTCCTTCTAATCTCAAAAAGAAAAAGAAAAAGCCAAGCGGCTAGCCAATAGGCTCATAAAATCATCACAAACAAAACAGTAAATGTGTACCTATTTGTCGGGCACAAAATTTTATTCCTCTTCTCTAGCCCCTTTGCTATAACCTGTTCAGTGAATATGCATGTACACATATATACAGTTCTTATCATTTATCATTTTCTATTCAACTTCATATTTGATTTCTATTTGGTTTAAAAACACCATTCATTCTAATGTTACATAAATAGGTGCAAATCATTTCATTAGCTAATTAATGAATATTTCAACTCATATATGTTTATTTTGAACAAGTGGCTATTTTTAACACTTCACATTTCAACGATTTATGCATACAATAAAAATGTGATTTTTATTGTAAAACAATTTATTTCAAAATATGAATACCATTCAACACATGAATTTCTAATCAACGAATGAATATCAATTCAACACATGAAGGTTTTCTATTCAATGAATAAATATAGTTTAAGCATATGGAAATAATTCAAACACACGAATATTATTCAAAATTTCGGCAGCATAACGGCAGGGTAGTTAAAACCGGGACCGTCCCTAGTACGGCTCCATGCTCTAACTTAAAACCTCGCGGTTTTTGACAATGGGGATCATGCATCTAGTTCGCAAGCAGGCGGCATGTATATATTTATTTCATTCCCACAAACTAATCCTATGTGGTTTCAACCAAATATTTCTCAACCACAAACGGGTATTTTTCAACCTCAATCAACCAATATCAACCACAAACAATCCCAAACAATCATTCGCTATCAATCAATTTTCACAACAATTTCAACCAATAAATATCGTCCATGGTTTGTGGACGAGGGGCGTATATATATATATATATTTATATATAGCAATTCACTTTTATTTCCACACATATATATATAGAAAAAGAAATTGAAGAGTGAGAAATTCTCACCAATAGCTATCCAACTACGACTCTTCCTTTAGAAATCTTCGTCAATCTCGCCTTTTGTCGGTTTCGTTGCCCGTATTCTCTACATATGTAAAAATTGAATTTTTACTATGTTATTCAATACATAAAAATCGAATTTTTATTATGCTATTCAATATATAAAAATCGAATTTTTGACTTCGCTATTCAATATATAAAAATCGAATTTTGACTTCGCTATTCAATATATAAAGATCATATTTTGACTTCGCTATTCAATATATAAAAATCGAATTTCAAAAATAAAGATTATATTTTTAATATTGCTATGATGTAAAAATTATATTTTTATTACTTTAAAAATACAAAAATCATATCTTACTTCTTCTACTTAATAAAAATTCCGTCTTTTCTATTTTAAAAACATGATCTTTTCTATCCAAGTTCAAATCTTTTTCTATTTAAAGCTCAACTCTTTTTCTATTTAAAGTTCGAATCTTTTCTATTTAAAGTTCAAATCTTTTTCTATTTAAAGTTCAAATCTTTTTCTATTTTAAATCTTAAAATAAAATCAGTTTTTAAACCTTTTAAAAATCAGTTTTATATCCTTTTAAAAATCAGTTTCAAACCTTTTTAGAATCAGTATTTTCAGAATTAAAAATAAAAATAAAATAAAAACAACTTACATTGATCTGCGAAGAAGGGGGCGGGTCGTCAGGGTCGGCGGCAGGAGGAGGAGCTGGCGAAGCGGAGGGGTCTCGAATGGAGGGCTCGCGAATTTAGGCGTCGCGATGGCTTCAGGGGGGGTTTGGGTTCGTCACGATTCGAGGTAGAAGAGGGGAGAGAAGAGGCAGCGACAGCAGCTCCAGGCGAAGGGGGTGGCGACGTGCGGAGGTGGATGATCGGGGAAGCGGCGGCTTAGTTTAGGTTTTTTTTTTCGAACGGTAGAAAGAAAGTGAGGAGAGAGAGAGAGAAAAGGGTTTATATAAATATTTATTATTATTAAATTTCTATTTAAAAATTGAATTTTTATTCGAAGTCGAAATGGGACCCACCGACTGTCGTCCCTAGCGTTCTACCCCCATTTCGAACACAATGGGATATGTATCGCAAGCTGATTCGATCGTTACAATCAATTTCCGTTGAATTTACATTTAAATCACTATATTGAATTTTAAACGTACATTTCAAATTACCGGGGTCACATACTAACTAGAAAAATTCCAGAAAAATATTTTCTAGCTTCGTATTGACGATACGGTCCTAACAAAACTAGTTTCATCGAATTCCGAGACCGTTTGAAAAATGGCCAATTTCCAGTCGATTAAAATCAACTGAAACTGGTCAAACGCGTTTTCCTTTGCCACGCTCACATATTGATTCGAAAAATTATGAAATTTGAAACCTAACAATAACTTGACACTGCGGATCCAACAAAAGTGGTTTCGTCGAAATCCGAGGTCATTTGCAAAATGTCCATTTTTAAGGGCCTGAATTCCATAGCGACTATTCAGAATTTTCAACTGGACATATCTTTTGATTCCCGTTATCAAATTTCGATTCGTCAGATTCGTTGGAAAGATATCATCAATTAGATCCTAATGTTTTTGGTTTCACTAAAATCCGGATTGTTTTGCACCCGGTACAGTCCGACAAAGTTTGAATTCAATTTTTGAAACTGCCACGCCATTTCAGGCCTTGTTTATAATTATATTCGTTTTCAATTATCGATTCAAACTCAGTTTTCATCGCCATTATTTAAAATATTTATTTTAAATATTTAAAATCCATTATTTTTGTCAATTTAAAAAATTTTAAATTGGTTCAGATTTTCTGGGTCGTTACAATCTCCCCCACTTAAAACTTTTCGTCCCCGAAAAGGAACAAAGTCGAAAGTGGTTTGATAATCTACAATCACACAACACAACAACCAATCCAATTGTTTTTAACCTTCAAAAATATACTAATCAAATTCTATACCCTTTAAAAATCATTCTGACTATATAATTAAAAGTGTACATCTATGAAAAGAAAATAACAATAGAGTAGAGAATTGAATGGTAGTGCAAAGTAGGTTAAATGTACCTTACACCGGAGTCAATCAGAGATATCTACTCGGCATCTAGGATAAGCTTTCTGAATGTTCTCCTCAGTTTCCCAAGTACAATCTCGCGGATCTCCACTCCATTGCACTTTGACTAAGTGAACCTTCTTGTTCCTCAGCTCTTTGGTTTCTTTGCCGATGATCTTTAGCGGCTCTCTTCTCACAGCTAATTCTGGAGTTATTTCAATGTCATGTTGAGCTGCTTCTTCCACGATCAAGTCTGGATCATGAACGTGCTTTCGAAGTTGAGATATGTGAAATACATCATGAATTTCAGGCAACCAATTAGGCAGTTTGACCCTATAAGCAAGCGTTCCGATCCGTTCCAGAATAGGAAACGGGCCAATGAATTTGGGCGCTAACTTTCCAGTTTTACCGAACCGGATAACTCCTCTCATCGGCGAAACTTTCAAATATACATAGTCGCCAACTTCAAAGGATATATCTCTTCTTCTTCTATCGGCATAGCTCTTTTGTCGGCTTTGAGCGGCGAGTAATCGCTTCTTAATAAAATCGACTTTGTCAGCAGCTTCTCGAATCATATCAGGACCCAACACAAGTCTATTTCCTGGCTCGACCCAACAAGCAGGAGATCGGCACGGTCTACCGTACAACGCTTCGAATGGCGACATTGTCAGACTCGCCTGGTAGCTGTTGTTATAAGAGAATTCAGCCAAATGCAGATGGTCTTCCCATGATCCACCGAAATCTAGAACACAAGCCCGCAATAGATCTTCTAAAATGCGATTCACCCTCTCGGTCTGACCGTCTGTCTGAGGATGATAAGCGGTGCTTAAGTTCAACTTCGTTCCCAGCTCGACTTGATATGCTTCCCAGAATTTGCTAGTGAATATTGTATCTCTATCACTTACTATACTGAGCGGCACTCCATGTAGTCTAACTATTTCCCTGAAGTATATCTGCGCCAGACTCTGAGCAGTTCTGTTTGATCTGACAGGTATGAAATGGGCGGTCTTCGTGAAACGATCTACGATCACCCAAATACTGTCATTTCCTTTTCTGGTTCTGGGCAGACCATCAATGAAATCCATAGAAATATGTTCCCACTTCCAACCAGGAACTTCTAGCGGTTGTAATAATCCAGCCAATTTCTATTGATCACTTTTGACTAGCTGGCAAGTAGGGCATCGGCTAACATATATCGAGATGTCTCTTTTTAACGACTTCCACCAGAATGTGCGTTTGATATCGTTATACATTTTATTCACACCTGGGTGGATACTAAGCTTAGATTTGTGACATTCATCAAGCACATCTCGTCTAAGTTCAGGAATTTCTGGAACGCAAATTCGTCCTTCTAACCTCAGAATCCCTTCGCTGTCTAGCTGGAAATCCGAAGCATTGCCCTCACGAATTCGCTGACTTATTCCTTTGATAAATTGGTCGTCTTCTTGGAGAGCCGATATCTTATCAATCAACGAAGTCGCAATGATAAAACTGGCGATCATCTCATTCTTCCGGCTTAACGCATCGGCCACGACATTGGCTTTCCCTGGAGTGTATAGAATTTCAAAATCATATGCTGCAAGAAACTCCAGCCAACGTTGCTGCCTCAAATTCAAGTCCTTCTGAGTGAACAGATACTTTAACGACTGGTGATCTGTAAACAGTTCAAATCTCTCACCCAGAAGATAGTGCCTCCAAATTTTCAAGGCGAACACAATAGCCAATAACTCAAGATCATGAGTTACGTAGTTTTTCTCGTGTGGCTTCAGTTGACGGCTAGCATAGGCAATTACTTGGCCTCTTTGCATTAACACTGCGCCAAGGCCTTCTCTAGAAGCATCACTCCAGACTTTTAGATCTTGGTTGCCATCTATGATGGTTAACACTGGAGCTGTTGTTAATCTCAACTTCAGCTCTTCGAAAGCCTCCTCACTTTCTGGAGTCCATTTGAATTTAGAATGCTTCTTTGTAAGCTTCGTTAAGTGACCAGATATCTTCGAAAAATCTTTAACGAACTTCCGATAATAGCTAGCCAATCCGAGAAAACTGCGGACTTCAGTGGGGGTGCTGGGCTGTTTCCAATTTTGAATAGCCGTGATTTTGATTGGATCCACAGCAATTCCTTCTTTCGATACAACGTGGCCCAGAAATTTTACTTCATCTTGCCAGAAGATACATTTGGAAAATTTGGCTTTTAATACATTCCGTCTCAGAATTTCTAGAACCTGTTCCAGATGCTTTTCATGTTCGGCCTTTGATTTAGAGAAGATTAGAATATCGTCAATAAAAACCAGAACAAATTTATTCAATACTCCTCTGAATACTCTGTTCATCAGATCGACGAAGTAGGCAGGAGCGTTACATAAGCCGAACGGCATTACTAACCACTCGTAGAATAAGTCGGGGCCTCTGAACGCTGTCATTGGAACACACTCTTCGGCTATTCGAAGTTGATGGAAGCCTGTAGCTAGGTCCATTCGTGAAAATACTTGTGCTCCATTTAATCGATCCAACAAATCATCTATTCGCGGCAATGGATATTTGTTCTTTATTGTCTGCTTGTTTAGATCACGATAATCCACACATAGACGTAGAGTACCGTCAGATTTTGGGACAAACACCACTGCTGCACCCCAATCAGAGAAACTAGGCCTGATCAGACCTTTCCATACTAGCTGTCGTGTTTGATTGTCTAATTCCTCCTTCTCTTTCAAGGACATTCTTCGAATAGCGTGAACTACCGGCCTTGCATTGGGAATTAAAGCAATCTTGAAATCTATTTCTCTCTGCGGAGGTAAGCGAACAACTTCTTCAAACACATCCGCATAATTTTTGACGATAGGAATATCTTTCACTAGGTCGGGGATATTCTCTGTGACTTCAGGGACATTTTCTATTTGAGCTGGAGAAACATCGAGAGCTGACCAGAAATATTTTCTATCTGAAGTCGGGCCTTCACATGGTATGGTTATATAATTCCCCGATTGGGCCTTTGCTTTAACCACTCTCTCGGCGCATTTAACTTCAGCTTCATATCTAGTTAGCCAATCCAATCCCAGAATAAGATCGAATTCATTAAAATTCATGACGATAGAGATAATAGGGAATTTATAGCAGGAAAAAGAGACAGGTACTGCACAAGCCCAACTGAGATTGATGGAACCCCCAACTGGATTTCGGACAGTCATTGGCTCTTTGAGCTTCTTCAAATTCAAATCTAACTTCTTAGCGGCACTCTTGGCAATAAAGCTTCGGGACGCGCCCGTGTCAAACAGTACTTTAACTGGGATGTTTTTGACATTGAGCGTGCCTTCTAAAACATCAGACCTCCCTTGCTTATCTGAGGGCTCAGAAGTTTCTGCTACTTCGTTTATATGCACTACCTCGGATTTCTTTGAGAGTTGACACTCCCGTGCAATATGACCTGCTTGACGACACTTATGGCATCTCCTTTCCCCATGCGGGTTCTTTTGTTTCATAGCGCGTTTATACCCACTCTCGATCTGCTTCTTTAGAGATCTGCAACTTATCGAGAAATGTCCTTGCTTATTGCAGTTAGAGCAAATAGTAGTTGTCACTGGTTCTTTCCCAGACTTAGCCCTTTTTCTCTTAGCACTAGGCTTCTCATTGACCTCTGACCTCGTACTGGCTCCAACAATATCAGTTTCCGACTCTTCTTTGTCACTACAACAAACTTCTTCTTCGTCGCGCAACATTCCTTTCTTATGGAGATCTTCATACTGATAAGCCATGTATATCATTTCAGAAAAAGGGAGCTTCACATGCCCCAATACTTTATTCTGATATTTCCTTTGAAGCCCGTAAATAAATCTCAAATTCTTTCTCCTCGTATTCTGAATTAGATGGGGAGCAAAGTGAGAAAGTTCGTTGAATTTCTTATGATATTCTGGGATGGTCATATCACCTTGTATCAAATAAGAAAATTCATCACATAATCTCTCGGTCGCTTCGGGAGGAGTAAATCTTTCCAAGAAAATTACTTTGAATCTGTCCCAGGTGATATCACCTTCTGGATTATCTTTAATAATTGAATCCCACCAAAACAAAGCTTCTTCTTTGAGTGCCCAAGACGCCAGTAATCTTTTCTGATCGTCTCTCAGCTTTAAACCCTCAAAGTTCTTCTCTGCTGAACGAATCCAAGCTTGTGTTTCCATAATGGACTCCTTGCCTAAGAATGGCGATCCACCCAGATTTCGAAATCTCTTGAATAGAACTTCTATATCGGATTCTGGCGGCGGGAGCACAACTGGCTCATTAGCTGGTCGAGCCATACGATTATTTCTTCTGTTCCTGCCACTCATTTTCTAGTACGTCTGCAATTAGCAGACAAAGTGTTAGGTCAACGGAAAAGATATTTGAAAATATAGAGACAAATACTTGAATGTAAATGTGTCTACTGGGGTGTTATTTCATTCTGCTACACATACTAGGATATTACTGGTCCTATCTGTATTGAGTTACCCGTCCTAGAACACTACTGGTTCTATTTCTGACGAGTTTGTTCAAATGTTATATTCCAGAACTAAGCTTAACCAAAGCTCTGATACCACGTTGAGATGACCCGAAATCCCGTTCAGACGGAAACAAGGGTTATCTTTGGAATATAACACAGAAACAGATAATAGCAGAACAGAATTAAATAAATACACCAGAAAATGAACAATAGAATATACTGGATAAAAGTAATCATCAGAGTTACACAGTATACAGAATCTTACTTAGTACAAATACAGTTCAGCTAGACATAAATGTCTACAGCGGAAATAAACAAAATATGTACAATAGGAGCTGAACAACATAAAAAGAAATAAATGATAGAATCCATCTTTAGCTCCAGCTATCCAGAAAAAGAACCAGCTAAACCTGAATACAAGGCTGCCCGTGTAGAAAAAGGGGCACCCGAGTTTGAAAGTGAAACAAACTACGAGTCAGTCATGGGACTGGTATGAGAAATCCACTCAACACATATATAATTGGCCAATCACAGGACCACGCCACTTTCGTGGAACGGGTTTACCCCATTGGATTGCCAGTGCTTTAAAACCAATCTTTCTTTTAAACATCGCTATGCTTTTTATAAAAATGAAGCCGTTATAAGACTCAGTTCCCATCACACAATGCAACGCAAACCGGAGGATAGAGTTTTTACCTTATAACGGCCAAATATGCTTGATACGAATAAAACAAAGGCATTTGATATTATTGCTAGTGTTTATGTTTTGAAAACAATTTCAAATCATAACAATCAATCATAGACGGCATGGGTACCATATATCATGTCGTCATATATATATATATATATATATATATATATATATATATATACACACACAATCGAAACCGCATCGTCACGTATTTGGAAATTGGATTTCCGTCATGAACCAAGGCAAAAGATAGTCCTTACCGAATTCGAGACAATCTAGCCCATGTCTCAGGATCAGAGCTCGAGTGACCCTAGGAGCGACAGTGCCGGTCCACCGATGTGGATTAAAATTCCTGAACAATACGTTTCCCCGCCCTTTGGGGCGTAAACGAGCCAACGAATGACTCCATCGGACCCGGATCGTCCGATCAAACCGAGGCGCCTCGCAACAGCAACAACCACATAGGTGAAAAGTATATAAATGTCAGTGCTGTTAGGTCACTGACACCACCCTAGCTAGAAGGAAACGCATGTCCTCCCTAAGGTCCTTCCTCCCGTTTCTGGTTCATACCGGGGTGTGAGGCTCGCGATTTTACGTTATACACAAAGCTACGCCACACAGGCGGTGCTTTGATCATCACCACAAGACTTTGCTTTTCAACAGAAGCCCTGATCACTGCATCTTAGCATGCCACACAGGCAATTCATACCGTGCAACTGATGGCTATCAATCACACAGAACAAATTCCAATGTCGGACACACAGTCCATTTACAAGTCCGTTCTGGGTCTGAACGAAACTGGAGGCACTAAATACCTCGCAAACCCATTGATCACCACGTACGTCTGGACGATCACCACTCATTATCCATATTTCGGGATGCCTCCCAATCAGGACCTCGGTTACCATCCAAATGAGGTGAAGATCTCCGGTCTTCGACCACCGTCTTTATCTTCGACTTTCAATCGTCGGTCAATTATTTGAAATGGGAATTAACTCGGCCTTCTCAAATAATTCACGTATAATAAGAATTTCAATTCAATTTATTTCAATGGTTAAATTATTCGACAACACCAATTTTGTTCTTTTAATGTAATTTTCACACCAAACACATTCAACCATCAAATATCACATAAATCAAGCAAATTCAGTTTATTTCCATTCCATAACGTTTCCAATATTTTATAACGATTTATCGCTATTTTTATTTATTTTAAAATAGCTGATTTATTCAAAACGACGCTTCGGGCCATAAAGCGGCCGTGGCGCTGTTTTTCTTCAGATTTGATTTACACATATCTGAAAATATAACCGTTGGATCTTCACAAAATTTACATCATTAGAAAGGTCTTTTCAAAACGAATCCAACATTTCCAGTTTCGGGAAAATCCGACGGTCGGATCTCCCGGTACAATCGTTTGAAATTTCGATTTCAAAATACGTACTGCAGCGTCGTTATTAGATTAAATATATAATTATATTTATATATATATATAATTATAATCGCTTCTGGCGCTGTTTTTCTTCAGATTTGAATTAAACATTCCAGACAATCCAACCGTTGGATTTTTACAAGGTTGGTGCCGTTGGAAAGATTATTCCAAGGCGAACCCGACGGTTGAGGTTTCGGGAAAATCCAATGGTCGGATTTCCCGCATTAGTTGTTTGAAATCACGGTTTCAAAATACGAACTGCACGGCCTCGTTTCGTTTTAATTTTATTTATATTTATATTTATATATTTATATAAATATAGTTCATTCAATGATTTCAATATCGTTTTCACTTCAAATATTTCACTAACGCCTTAAAATTTTGGAAAATTTCGCCATAACCTCCCTTGCACCGGGAGCATCGGGAAATCGCAAATGGCTTTCCCGGTCCTTCTAATCTCAAAAAGAAAAAGAAAAAGCCAAGCGGCTAGCCAATAGGCTCATAAAATCATCACCCAAACAAAACAGTAAATGTGTACCTATTTGTCGGGCACAAAATTTTATTCCTCTTCTCTAGCCCCTTTGTTATAACCTGTTCAATGAATATGCATGTACACATATATACAGTTCTTATCATTTATCATTTTCTATTCAACTTCATATTTGATTTCTATTTGGTTTAAAAACACCATTCATTCTAATGTTACATAAATAGGTGCAAATCATTTCATTAGCTAATTAATGAATATTTTAACTCATATATGTTTATTTTGAACAAGTGGCTATTTTTAACACTTCACATTTCAACGATTTATGCATACAATAAAAATGTGATTTTTATTGTAAAACAATTTATTTCAAAATATGAATACCATTCAACACATGAATTTCTAATCAACGAATGAATATCAATTCAACACATGAAGGTTTTCTATTCAATGAATAAATATAGTTTAAGCATATGGAAATAATTCAAACACACGAATATTATTCAAAATTTCGGCAGCATAACGGCAGGGTAGTTAAAACCGGGACCGTCCCTAGTACGGCTCCTCGCTCTACCTTAAAACCTCGCGGTTTTTGACAATGGGGATCATGCATCTAGTTCGCACGCAGGCGGCATGTATATATTTATTTCATTCCCACAAACTAATCCTATGTGGTTTCAACCAAATATTTCTCAACCACAAACGGGTATTTTTCAACCTCAATCAACCAATATCAACCACAAACAATCCCAAACAATCATTCGCTATCAATCAATTTTCACAACAATTTCAACCAATAAATATCGTCCATGGTTTGTGGACGAGGGGCGTATATATATATATATATATATATATATATATATATATATAGCAATCCACTTTTATTTCCACACATATATATATATAGAAAAAGAAATTGAAGAGTGGGAAATTCTCACCAATAGCTATCCAACTACGACTCTTCCTTTAGAAATCTTCGCCAATCTCGCCTTTTGTCGCTTTCGTTGCCCGTATTCTCTACATATGTAAAAATCAAATTTTTACTATGTTATTCAATATATAAAAATCGAATTTTTATTATGCTATTCAATATATAAAAATCGAATTTTTGACTTCGTTATTCAATATATAAAAATCGAATTTTGACTTCGCTATTCAATATATAAAGATCATATTTTGACTTCGCTATTCAATATATAAAAATCGAATTTCAAAAATAAAGATTATATTTTTAATATTCCTATGATGTAAAAATTATATTTTTATTACTTTAAAAATACAAAAATCATATCTTACTTCTTCTACTTAATAAAAATTCCGTCTTTTCTATTTTAAAAACATGATCTTTTCTATCCAAGTTCAAATCTTTTTCTATTTAAAGTTCAACTCTTTTTCTATTTAAAGTTCGAATCTTTTCTATTTAAAGTTCAAATCTTTTTCTATTTAAAGTTCAAATCTTTTTCTATTTTAAATCTTAAAATAAAATCTGTTTTTAAACCTTTTAAAAATCAGTTTTATATCCTTTTAAAAATCAGTTTCAAACCTTTTTAGAATCAGTATTTTCAGAATTAAAAATTAAAATAAAATAAAAACAACTTACATTGATCTGCGAAGAAGGGGGGGTCGTCAGGGTTGGCGGCAAGAGAAGGAGCTGCCGAAGCGGAGGGGTCTCGAACGGGGGGGGGGGGGGGGGGGGCTCGCGAATTTAGGCGTCGCGATGGCTTCAGGGGGGGTTTGGGTTCGTCACGATTCGAGGTAGAAGAGGGGAGAGAAGAAGAGGCAGCGACAGCAGCTCCAGGCGAAGGGGGTGGCGACGTGCAGAGGTGGATGATCGGGGAAGCGGCGGTTTAGTTTAGGTTTTTTTTTTCGAACGGTAGAAAGAAAGTGAGGAGCGAGAGAGAGAAAAGGGTTTATATAAATATTTATTATTATTAAATTTCTATTTAAAAGTTGACTTTTTATTCGAAGTCGAAATGGGACCCACCGACTGTCGTCCCTAGCGTTCTACCCCCATTTCGAACACAATGGGATATGTATCGCAAGCTGATTCGATCGTTACAATCAATTTCCGTTGAATTTACATTTAAATCACTATATTGAATTTTAGACGTACATTTCAAATTACCGGGGTCACATACTAACTAGAAAAATTCCAGAAAAATATTTTCTAGCTTCGTATTGACGATACGGTCCTAACAAAACTAGTTTCATCGAATTCTGAGACCGTTTGAAAAATGGCCAATTTCCAGTCGATTAAAATCAACTGAAACTGGTCAAACGCGTTTTCCTTTGCCACGCTCACATATTGATTCGAAAAATTATGAAATTTGAAACCTAACAATAACTTGACACTGCGGATCCAACAAAAGTGGTTTCGTCAAAATCCGAGGTCATTTGCAAAATGTCCATTTTTAAGGGCCTAAATTCCATAGCGACTATTCAGAATTTTCAATTGGACATATCTTTTGATTCCCGTTATCAAATTTTGATTCATCGGATTCGTTGGAAAGATATCATCAATTAGATCCTAATGTTTTTGGTTTCACTAAAATCCGGATTGTTTTGCACCCGGTACAGTCCGACAAAGTTTGAATTCAATTTTTGAAACTGCCACGCCATTTCAGGCCTTGTTTATAATTATATTCGTTTTCAATTGTCGATTCAAACTCAGTTTTCATCGCCATTATTTAAAATATTTATTTAAAATATTTAAAATCCATTATTTTTGTCAATTTAAAAATTTTTAAATTGGTTCAGATTTTCTGGGTCGTTACAGGGTACCATATATCCTGTCGGCATACTAGTTCTACAATCAAAACCGCACGATGTCATATTGGAAGTTGGATTTCAATCATGAACCAAGGCAAGGGATCGTCCTTACCGAATTCGAGACAATCTAGCCCATGTCTCAGGATACAGCCGCAACTACACCTGGAGCATGCAGGGTCGGTCCACACTTACTTTAGTGGGCTAGTTATTCCTAAACAATACGTTTTCCCGCCCTATGGGGCGTAAATCAAGAGCCACTATGGACTCAAATCCGAGGTACCTCGCTTTCCATTATCCACATAAGTAAAAATGTCTGGGATCTATACCATGACACCAATCCTAGCTAGAAAGAAACGCATGCCCTCCCTAGTGTCCTCTCCCGTCTCTGGTTCATACCGGGGTGTGAGGCTCGCGAATTAACGCTATACACAAAGCTATGCTATTTAAAGCTATTCTTTGATCATCAACCATAAGACTATGCTTTTCAACAAAAGCCTTGATCATTAGCATCTTAGCATGCCGCACTGACAATTCACGCCATGCCACTGATGTCTATCAATATATAACCTCTAAGCTCGTATGTCTCAGAGAAGGGTGTTAAGCAAGAGAATAAATTCTCCGCCACCAAACATATATATATTTAATAGAGATCAATCAACACCGAATTAAATCCAATGTCAGACACATATCCATTTACAAGTCCATTCTGGGTCTGAACGAAACCGGAGGCACCTTATTCCTCATCCCATATGTCCAATACAGGAAAGAGATCCTCGCATATTTGGTCGATCTCTAAGTACGTCTGGACGATCACTACTTATTACCTTGTCTTGGGTGTACAGCCCAATCAAGACATCAGTAATCATCCAAACGATGTGAAGATCTCCGGTCTTCAACTACCATCTTCATCGTCGACTTTTAGTCGTCATATTAATTATTCAGAATGGGTTAAACCCGGTCTTTCCGAATAATTCGCGTATTTTATAATCAATAATCAAGTGCTATAAAAACACATCATACGCCTCATTCCAATTCAGAATATTCTTTTATTCAAATATTCATGTCTTTAAGGATAGGTTCCCATTAATTTTATCAAAGATAAATTCTTTTAAAATTATTCTTTTATCTTCTTTTGGATATCATTTTTAAAAGATTTTATTTTATCCTTTCAGAACTTAAATCAAGTTAAGGTTTGTCAACTAGTCGGGATTAGCGAACCATACCAAAGTAATCATTTATTTTATTTTCCTAATCCCAACCTATTCATCCCATAGAGCAAAATTGGTAGTACCCCATATCTAACACCCACGGTGTTATCGGTAAATTTAATTACCATTTCACGTTCAAATCTAATTAAAGATTTAACTATTTCATGGAATAAAACTGGTGGTACTCCATTCTCGATCGTTTCATGAATTTGATAAATTTAATTACTTCATTATCATTTTAATCTAATAAAAGATTCATTAAAACTCTAGTTTAGTTTTAATCTCAAAAATCATTACTTAATGATTATTCAAATTCAAGAAATTAATCTTATCTTTAACCGGGTTAAAGAACTAATGTCATTTAAAACACAGTATATGATAAATCCCAAATCATCTTTCATTAACTATGGAATCTTCAAGGAAAACAGATTAATATATAATTGATATAAATTTCCGTATTAGACTAATAATATAAATGGAATAACGGCAGAGCATTTTTAAATTCGTATATAGTAAAGGTCTTCATCCACAGAAACTCATCTCGATTATTACCAAATCGAATTTTATTCAATTCAAATTTAATATATTAAATTGGAAAACTTTACTTTGGAAAATTTTCATTTAAATCTTAGAATAAAGATTTATAAATTCCAAATCATATTTCCACTGTTAATTGGGTTAAAGAACAAATGTCGTTTAAAACACAGTTCACGATAAACCCCAAATCATCTTTCATTTCAATTCCATTTAAATATTAACTAATTGGTAAACTCCTCTAAATCTTAATTAAAAGATTTATTCTTTTCTCAACTGGGTTTAAGAACAGTGTTATTGAAGACACCATTCACGACAAACCCAAAATCTAATTCAGTATTAATTATAAGGTTCTGAATAGAAATTATATCGGCTTATATTCTATATCAAATTCTGAAACCTACACATATCGTATTGGGAATAACGATATATATATATATATCTTCCAAATTCCTCAACGATATCCGTGTAATCACGGAATCCAATATCGTAATATTCCGAAGATTATTTCTATTCAAATCCATTCCAATTCATACATTGGAAAATCTTGGTTAGATTAAAACCATTTCAAATCTAATTTATTTATTTAAAAAACATTGGATTATTATACTAGTTAATAACTAATTCATTTCGATAAAAATATATTTTTATCTTTTCAAATATGGAATTTTTCATCCAAAATCTTTCCAAATTATTTATTATAATTTTACACAATTTTTTCATATTTTATTAAGGCCCGTACAGTCGATTTCCAATAACGGCCACCAAACTGCATCCATAGCGACCTTTTCTGAATTTGATTTGGACATATTTCCAAATCCAGCTGTTAGATTTCAAATCTCTTATATTCATTGGAAAGCCCTTTTCGATATGAACCCAACGGTTTCAGTTTTAGGAGAATCCGACGGTCAAATTTCCCGTTACATCAATTTGAAGTTAATGGTCGAAATTCGCGAACGGTCGCTGCACGGTGCATTCTATTCAGGCTATTAAATATATATAACATATATTGTATTTATTTCGTCGATTTCCATTTAAATTGTATTTATAAATTCATTTTAAAACGATTCCAACTTCATTTTCAATTTTAAATAAAAATTGAATATTCTATATCTTTATTAAAATGATAATTTTCAAAATATTAGATTTTGGAATCACTTCTTTTCGATATTCATTTTAAAATGAATAAAATCGATCGATAAACCCGTTCGTGTTAAAATAGCGTTTAATACATAACCCGGCTTCACATTTCAATATTTTTGTGTCCATCCAAAATCGGACATCAAAATCATAATTTTATTCTTTACTGAATATTATTTTAAAATATTAGTTATTTTAAAATATTCGTATTTTAAAAGATTCTTTATTTCAAAATATTCTTTATTTCAAAATATTCTTTATTTCAAAATATTCTTTATTTCTGAATCAGAATACGACTCAATCAATTTCCATATAATTTCAGGTATATAGATTTTATACATCGCATGTATACAACAATGGTGATAACAGCTATTAAACAGTAAATTCACATCCAAAGTGCAATTCACTACTGTATAAGCATTAAATAATTAAATAACGCTTATCACAGTATGTCGATTAATCGATTGACATATAATTAATTTCAGGGGAGATGTGAATAAATTATCATCCCCAGACCCGTGTGGGGTTTTCAAACAACAACAGTCAATTTTTACAGATTATTGGTTAATAAATTTAACCAATTCTAATTCGATTTGAATTATTTTTCTAATTAGCCAATTTTAATGTTTAAATTATAAATGGATATTTATAATTTTAACTACCACATTAAGATTAACATTTTATATGTTAAACATTTCAACATCACAAACAACATACAATACAGTCAATTTAAACCGTCCATGGTCTGTGGACGAGGGAGGTGATCTAACAAGCACCGTATACAATTTATAATGATTAAACTGAAAAAAAATCCACATGGAAATTCTATATATATTTTATACATGAATACGATAACATGATAAAATAATTTTTTGAGTGAGAAGGAATTCTCACCTTGATTGGTTTCAGAAATCATTATATAACGATTATTCTAATCAAATTAAAACGATCGTTTAATTTAATCAGAAATTCCCACTATCTCCCTTTTTGTCCCAGACAGTTCCATGATGTAGTCCTCGTCTTCACGGCGCAACTAACTTCGTTTCGTCCAATTTTGATTTAATATGGACAAGTTACAACCATTTACATTTTATACGCTTTTACAATTAATTAAATAATTAATTAATCTAATTATTCACTTAACAAATTACAGGCCGTTCCCAAATCCTTCTTCGTTCACCTACAGGAATCCAACGCAAAAAACCTTGGCCCTCCCCTCTCCACCGTCGCACGCAGCCAGAGCCATGGTAGGCCGATCGGAATCCACCCAGTCGAATTCTTGAGCTTCCTCCGTTAGTGCCGAGAGCGGCTCTCAGCTCGCACCCCTCCATGCTTCGGTATTCGAGCCCAACTGCAGTGCCTTTGAGCGTAGAAATTGAGGACCCCATGGCACAATTTTCGATCATAGCGGTATAGAATGAAAGGGATGAAGAAGCTCTTTGATTTTGGTTTGGTTATCATCCTTTAATTCGCAATATAGGGGAGGAGATTTAGGATCAAAATCTGAAGTATTTAAGCTGTTCGAAACTTGTCTGGCGGCGCTGCTGTGAGGAATAGGGTTTGAGCGATCTAAGGGTATATATAATAATTTATATTAATATTTTATAATTATTTAATTCCACTAATTCATGTTTTTCAATCCGAACTCCAAATCAAACCCAACGGCAGTCAGCCCTAGCTAAATACCCCCATTCCGGACACAATGGGATATGTTTCATAAGCCAATTCGACGGTTTCGATCGGTTTTCATAAAAATTAAAATATAAATCAATATATATTGAATTTAAACGCACATTTCAATTTACTGGGCCCACATACTGACTCCACAAATTACTGAGAAGTTATTTCTAGTTATGTTTTGACAATACAGTCCTAACAAAACTAATTTCGTCGAATTTGGAGACCGTTTGAAAAATGGCCATTTTCTGGTCAATCCAATTCAACTGAAAGTGATCAAACACGTTTTTGTTTGCCATGCTCACATAAATTCCAAAAATTATGAAAAGTGGAATCTAGCAATAATTTGACCTTCCGGATCTAACAAAAGTGGTTTTATCGAAAATGGAGGTCGTTTGCAAAATGGATTTTTTTTAAGGGCTATAAATATATTAAAAATATATATAATTATATATAAATTCCATAGCGACTATTTTGAATTTTAAACTGGACATAACTTTTCATTCCCGTTATGAAATCTCAGTTTTTCACATTCGTTAGAAAGATATAACTAAATAGATTTAAATGTTTCTGGTTTTAATGAAATCTGATTTATTTTGAATCCTGTACATTCGTTTAAAGTTCAAAATCAAAATTTCAAACTGTCGCGCCATTCCATGCTCACTATATAATTAAAATAAATTTATACAATCTAATTTCGATTTAAATAAATTTTAAATTGTTATTGTTTAAAATAAATCATTTTAAATATTCTAAATCCATTAAAATAGCTAAAATAAAAAATTTAAATTGGTTCTGAAAATCCGGGTTGTTACATTTACATATGCATGTATACATATATTTTTATACTCACTTTTTTGTAAAATTTCCTTATATGTGCAGTTACATATTTTCCTCTTAGAATATGTATTATTTTAGTCGTTCCTCTAAAATAAAAATATGGCGCCAGCAGGACTCGAACTTGCGCCACTCACTTGGGAAAGACATGTCTTTACCAACTAAGCTACATAGTCTTTTGTTAACAAGATTTAAAACAATGGTGGTCATTGTTCTTTCTAGTTTTCTTCTTATAACTTCTTTTCATATTTGTTATAATATTTCATTAAAGATATCCTTTTCATCTTAAATCCGTATACTGTAAACCATAGATCTAAATTGATTAGAAAATTTCCACGGACGCAATGACACTAATTACGTAACTAAATTCTGAATCCTTTTTAAAAAAAATTTATAATTTAATTAAAAATGAGGGGTGTTACACGTTGTGAATATCACAAGTACTCTAGACTTATATATACGACTTAGTCTAGAAAAATGATGAGACACACACAAATATTTGAGGAAAATAAAATTTAGAAATAAATTTGTTCTTGCCTACATTTAAATCTATTTTTGTTCCACTTTACTGTGTGTGACTCTATTATAGGTGTGCAGGTGACTATACTGGATCTCAAAGCAATTGAAAACTTAGTCTGTGTTAGTGTGTGCATATGGAATTATGTATGTAGCTGAGTGATGTAGTGGGCAATGTATGTATATGTAAATTATACAATAGTGGAGTCAGAAAGTTATGCTATTTTAAATGTTGAAATAAAATATTTAATTGAATATAATTACTATTTGAATATCAAAATTATGTGCAATAGCATTTTATTCAATATAAATATTTATTTCTATATCAGATGTAATATATAGTAGAATTACAAATACAATTATATAATAGTATATATGTTTATTATCATCAAACAAAAATTATATTGTTATACTCAACAATCTCCCCCTTTTGATGGTAACAAACATAAATCGAGATTTTGAGTGTGATAAATGTGTTTGATTATGAAATGTAGTACTCCCCTTATTTATATGTTCCCCCACAACTGAAGTCCCCCAATATAGATGCATATGTGAAAATTTAAATTTAGTTGAATTTCAAATATTAAAATATTCCCATCAATCAAAATCTTAACCATTCTCCCCATTTTTCATCATCAAAAGGATAATAGAAATCGAAATAGCGATGAACAAAGACTAGAATTATAAATCAAATCAAAAGGGAAATATATATTGTAAATCATATTTAATCAAACAAAAATCATAATATTTCTCAAAATAAAAACAAATTTCTCTTTTTAGAATGATGGATTTATGATTGATTTTATAAGATGGTGTGACGTCCCCAAACCCCGTTCCACGGTGGCAAGGGTAATCTTTGGAATATAACACATAAACAAATGACAGCAGAACAGAAATATATAAATACACCAGATAATGAACAACAAAATACACTAGATAAACATATCATCAGAGTTACACAGTATACAGGATCATACTTAGTACAAAATACAGTTTAGCTTTACATAAAATGTCTACAGCGGAATCAAAACATAATATGTACAACAGGAGCTGAACAACATAAAAAGAAAGAAATGATAGAATCCATCTTCAGCTCCATAGCTATCCAGAAAGATTCTGCTAAAACCTGAATACAAGGCTGCCCGTGTAGAAAATAGGGGACCCGAGTTTGCAAGTGAAACAAACTATGAATCAGTCATGGGACTGGTATGAGAAATTTACTTAACTTATTTTAATAATAAGGCCAGTTACAGGACCACGCCACTAACGCGGAACGGGTTTACTCCATTGGATTTCCAGTGCTTAAAACAAGTAAATCATTTAAACATCGCAATGCTTTTTATAAAAATGAAGCCATTATAAGACTCAGTTCCCTTCACACAATGCAACGCAAACTGGAGGATAGAGTTTTACCTTATAATGGCCAAAATATGCTTAACACGAATAAAATAAAAGCATTTGGTATTATTACTAGTGTTTATATGTTTCAAAAACAATTTCAATCATAAGTATCAATCATAAACGACATAAATGCCTCATAACACTATGTTGCCATATATAGGTATACAATCAAAACCGCACGGTGTCGTATTTGAAAATTGGATTTTCGTTATGAACCAAGGCAAGGGATCATCCTTACCGCTTCGAGACTCTCTAGCCCAAGCCTCGGGATCAGAACGCATCGACCCTTGGATCTTCAGGGCCAGTCCACACGGAGTGGATAAAAATGCCTGAACACTACGTTTCCCCGCCTTATGGGGGCATAAACTGGTCATATCCTGACCAGACCATCGGCTCCGAAGAGACCGAAATAACCGAGGCGCCTCGCTATCCATTATCCACATAAGTAAAATGCCCGGGCATGTAAAACCCAAAACACCAGTCCTAACTAGAAAGAAATGCGTGCTCTCCCTGCAGTCCTCTCCCGTTTCTGGTCCATACCGGGGTGTGAGGCTCGCGAATCAATGCTAAACACAAAGCTAGCTATTAAAAGCCTTGCTTTGATCATCAACCATAAAGCTCTGCTTTTCAACAAAAGCTTTGATCACAGCATCTCTGCAAGCCACGTTGTCAAGTTACAACGTCAGGCACACATCTATTTACAAGTCCGTTCTGGGTCTGAACGAAACCGGAGGCAACATATTCCTCTCCCGTATGTCCAATACAAGAGAGAGGCCCTCACACATCTGAACGATCAACAAATACGTCCGAACGACCACCATTGTAACCCCTTCAGGGCAGCAACTCCCATCAAAGGCATCAGTAGCCATCCATTCGATGTGAAGATCCTCGGTCTTGCACCGTCTTCATATCTTCGACTTCTAACCGTCGATCAATTATTTGAAATGAGAATGTACTCGGCCTTTTCAAATAATTCACGTATATTTAGAATTTCAAATCAATTCATTTCCGTGGTTAAATTATTTGACATCCATAATTCAGTTCATTTATGTAATTTTCACGTCAAACACATTCAACCGTCAAATATTCTATAAACTGAGTAAATTCAGTTTATTTCCATTTCATATCGTTTATAATATTTTATAATGATTGATCGCTATTTTTATTTATTTAAATATAGCCAATTTATTCAAACGACGCTTCAGGCCATAATGCGGCCATGGCGCTGTTTTTCTCTAGATTTGATTTACACATATCTGAAAATCTAACCGTTGGATCTTTACATATTTTATATCATTGGAAAGATCTTTTCAAAACGGACCCAACAGTTCCAGTTTTGGGAAAATACGATGGTCGGATCTCCCGGTGTAATCGTTTAAAGTTACGATTTCAAAATACGAACTACAGCGTCGTTATTCGATTTATTTTAATTATATATATATGTATGTATGTATGTATGTATGTAAGTATGTATGTATGTATGTATGTATGTATGTATAATCCATTCTGGCGTTGTTTTCATTCAGATTTGAATTAAACATTCCAGAAAATCCAATCGTTGGATCTTTGCAAAGTTGGTATCGTTGGAAAGATATTTCCAAAGCGAACCCAACGGTTTCGGTTTCGGGAAAATCCGATGGTTGGATCTACCGGTACAATAATTTGAAATCACGGTTTCAAAATACGAACTGCAGCTTCGTTATTCGATTTATTTTAATTATATATATATATAAATCCGTTCTTTGATTTCTGAACCATATTCATTTCATATATTTGATAAAATAATATTTTTAGCCAAAAAAATATTCATTTCAACATATGATTATCTTTAACACTTCATATATAGATAAAAATGTAATTTTTATCGTCAAAACAATTTATTTCCAACATGATTATTTTTAACACTTCGTATATATTACAAAAAATGTGTTTTTTATTGTTAAAATAATTTATTTCAAAAATGAATATTTTTAGCGTTTCATATATATTATAAAAATGTGATTTTTATTGTTAAAACAATTTATTTCAAAAATGAAGTTTTTTAGTGATTCATATATATTATAAAAAATGTGATTTTTATTGTTAAATCAATTTATTTCCAACATGAATATTTTATATACTTTGCACGTACAATAAAATGTTATTTTTATCGTTCAAACAATTTATTTCATTCATTCAATAAAAAATGTTAATTTTATCGTTCAAACCATTTTATTTTATACATTCGATAAAAATGTTATTTTTATCGTTCAAACCATTTTATTTCAAAAACGAATATTTTTCCCAACACATTAATATATTTCAATACATGAATGTAAATCAAACACAGGAATTTTTCAGAAAATTTCGGCAACATAACAGCAGGGTAGTTAAAACCGGCACTGTCCCGAGTATGGCTCCTCGCTCTACCTTAAAGCCTCGCAACTTTTGACAATGGGGATTTCAATATTTAGTTCGTATGCAGACGAATTCTCCCATAAACTAATCCTATTGGGTTTTAACCACAATTATTCATATCAACCATTCGCATTTATCAACCAAATTTCACATCAACCAAAACCCAAACAATCACAATCAATATATATCGTCCATGGTCTGTGGACGAGGGGAGTGTGTGTGTGTGTATATATATATAGATATACATATTTAAATATATTTTGATTTCATTTCAATATCATTTAAATTCCATTCAACACACAAATGATTTTTACAATGTATATATAACTTATACATCGCACATGCAACTGCTACAACGCTTATACATGAGGTGTACAATGCTTATATAACTCATACATCGATAATATAATTTATACATCGTCATTCCATATCATTTATAATTCAGAAATCGCACATTGGGTTCCCCTCCTTCTAAAATTGTAGGAAGCTCTAAAAATTCCCCGGTCTCTTCTAGAATGTAGAAGACGTCCTCACGGTCCCGGTGTCTCTTGTTTCACTGGATTTCGATCACATAGCAAAAATATATGATTTTTAGAAGTTTAATCAACTTTGCAATACTTTAAAGTGTTATAATTAGTTTAAATAAATAGAAGCCATTACCTCTCTATTTCATTCAAAACTAGGTTTCAGTTTTTATCTCAATCCGTAGCAAGTGAGTGAAATCGGAGTATACCACCTGGAAGAGGGGAAGAGGCGCACAGATCGACCCTGGGCTTGGCGAGCTCGACAGCGGTCATGAGCTCTGGCGGCGGCTGAAAACTGGCGACTTCACGAGCTCGATCCGAGCTTAATTCTCAGTGAGAAATCCCGAGGTTGGCATGGATTTAATGCTCGTGGAGAGCACTACAAATTCTTCCACAGGCATGTTGGATTTTATTGAGGGATTCACGAGATAAGGAGGAGAGAAGGTTTTAACTCCTTCTGTCGTTCGTTTCAGGCTTTACGGGTCTGAGAAGAAAGTGAACTCGAATCGTGATTGGTCAGTTTATTTTATATTTATTTTTTTGTTTTCATTAAATCCGAAAATAACCTTCCTTTCATACGATCTCCAATCCCAACCCAATGACTGTCACCCCTAGCTAAATACCCCCATTCCGACCACAATGGAATATGTTTCGTAAGCCCATTCGACTGTTTCAGTCAGTTATTCTTCAAATTAAAGTATAAAACATTCAATTTTAGATTTAAACGAACATTATAATTTGTCGGGGCCACATACTGATTCTAAAAATTACAGAAAAATTATATCTGGCTTTTTTTTGTCAATACGGTCCCAAAAAAACTAATTTCGTCGAATTTGAAGACCGTTTGAAAAATGGTCCTTTTCTGGTCGATCCAATTTGACTAAAATCAACCAAACACATTTTCCTTTATCACGCGCACATATTAACTCCAAAAATTATGGAATTTGAAACCTAGCAATAATTTGACATCCCGAATCCAACAAAAGTAGTTTCGTCGAAAATGGAGGTCGTTTGCAAAATGGTCATTTTCAAGGGCTATTTAAACTCCATAGCGACCTTTCTGAAAATTCATTTGGCCATAACTTTTGATTCCCGCTATGAAATTTCGGTTTTTCAGATTCATTAGAAAGATATTCATAAACAGTTTAAATATTTTTGGTTTCACTAAAATCCTTTTTATTTTTCACCCTATACAGTCAGTCAAAGCTCAAATTCAAATTTTCAAGCTGCCGCGCCATTTCAGGCCTTGTTTTATAATTACTATAAATATATTTATTTTCCAACCTCGATTCAAATAGACTTTTGGTCGTTATTATTTAAAATAGTTTATTTTATATATACAAAATCAACTAAAATAGCCAAATTAAAATTTTTAAATTGGTTCAGATTTTCCGTGTTGTTACAATCTCCCCCACTTAAAATCTTTTCGTCCCCGAAAAGGAACGAAGCAAAAAGTTGTTTAGTTAAACAACTCAACTTTCATTCTGGCTTTCATTCTTCAACTTTTCAGTTTCCAAGAATTTTCAAATTCTTCAAAAATTTGGCTAACACCCTCAATTTTCGAAAAATTTCGCCATAACCTTCTTTGTACGGGGAGGGTTTTGAAAATTTATTGGGCCGTATTAGGTACCCAATAAATCCTAATAAGCATACACATATTTATAGTGATATGTTCAGGTGTCCACATGGGAGTGTGTATAGATCATAACTCCAGAAAATAAATTATCGTCACCCTATAAATGGTTTTTGTGCCTTAATACCAGAGAGACGTGTTTATTGTCATCTCCAGACCCGTGTGGGGTTTTTATTAATCTTCCAATTTACCATTACATTTTATATAGTCCATATCAGTCATCGGTTCAACCTGTAATATAGTCATCGCCATACAAACCTCTCACTCGTATGGTAAATCTTCAACCTCGTCACATAAGCTCCAAATGCTTATATGGTATATGATAAAGTATGCCATCTTCAAGAAGTATGCCATGTAGTGTAGTTCAAATTTAATTGTTACTATCCTATGGCGATGTTTATTATTACACACAGAACAACCAGCACTCCGCATCCAATGGCAGTCACAGGAGTTAATATAATAATAAAATTGCGCATCCAACTCATTAAGGTTTACCTATTTGTCGGGCACGCAAATAAATTCTTTACTCGACAACAAATCCATTTACCTGTTCAAACATATATAATGTACATGTATATATTTCTATCTATTTTCAAATCAGTTCAATGTTTGATTCATTTTGCATAAATTTACCTTTCATCCTCTTATTGATTAAATTAATTATCATTCCAATAATTTGAATAATCAAATTCTTAATCACACAACACAAACATCAATCAATTTAATTTTAACTTTTCAAAAATTTTAATAATTAATTCATATACTCTTTTACAAATCATTCAGACTATATAATTAAAAAAATTACATCCATGAAAAGGAAACTACAACAAAGAAGAGAACGAAACGGAAATGCAAAATATGGTAAATGTACCTTGCACTAGAGTCAATCAGAGATATCCACCCTACACTTGGAATAGGCTTTTTTAATGCTTTCCTCGGTTTCCCAAGTACAGTCTCACGGATCTCCACTCCATTGCACTTTGACTAAGTGAACCTTCTTGTTCCTCAGCTCTTTCGTTTCTTTGCCAATGATCTTTATCGGCTCTCTCCTCACAGCTAATTCTGGAGTAATTTCCAAATCTTGTTGTGCGGCTTCTTCAACGACTAAGTCTAGATCATGCACATGCTTTCGAAGTTGAGATACGTGAAACACATCATGTACTCCAGGCAACCAATCAGGCAATTGAAATTTATAAGCTAGAGTTCCAATTTTTTCGAGCACAGGAAATGGGCTAATAAATTTGGGCGCCAACTTCCCTGTTTTACCGAATCGGACTACTCCTCTCATCGGAAAAACCCTCAAATACACATAGTCACCAACAGCAAATGATAAATCTCTTCTTCTTGAATCTGCATAGTTCTTCTGTCGTCTTTGAGCGGCTAGTAGTCGTTTCTTAATGAAATCGGATTTATCTGCAGCTTCGTGAATCATATCAGGTCCCAGTACAAGTCTATTACCAGGTTCTACCCAACAAGCGGGGGATCTGCACGGTCTACCATACAATGCTTCGAATGGCGACATTTTCAAGCTCGCTTGTTAGCTGTTTTTGTATGAGAACTCAGCCAAATGCAAGTGGTCTTCCCATAATCCGCCAAAATCAATAACACAAGCCCGCAATAAATCTTCTAGAATACGATTCACCCTCTCAGTTTGACCATCTGTTTGAGGATGATAAGTGGTGCTCAAGTTCAGCTTCGTTCCCAATTCTGCCTGGAATTCTTCCCAGAATTTACTAGAAAAAATCGAGTCACGATCACTAACGATACTCATGGGAACTCCATGAAGTTTAACAATTTCCTTGAAATAAATCTGCGCCAAAGTTTGAGCAGTTCTATTCGATCTGACAGGTATAAAATGGGCGGTCTTCGTGAAACCATCTACGATCACACGAATACTGTCATTTCCTTTCCTGGTTCTGGGCAAACTATCTATAAAACCCATAGAAATCTGTTCCCACTTCCAACCTAGAATTTCCAACGGTTGCAACAATCCGGCGAGTTTTTGTTGATCGCTTTTGACTTGTTGACAAGTAGTACACAGGCTAACGTACAAGGAAATGTCTATTTTCATAGATCTCCACCAGAAAGTGCGTTTGATATCATTGTACATTTTTCTCACTCCTGGATGGATACTCAATTTGGATTTGTGACATTCATCCAATACTTCTTTCCAGAGTTCATGGATGTTTGGAACACAAATTCTACCTTTCAACCTCAAAATTCCATCGTTATCAATCTGAAAACTCGAGGGCTCGCCTTTCTGAATTCTCTCTCTGATCTTCTGAATGAAGTGATCATCCTTCTGAAGAGAAGATATGTTATCAATCAATGAAGGCGTGATTATAAGATTGGAGATGATTACATTCTTTCTGCTGAGCGCATCATCCACAACATTGGCTTTCCCTGGAGTATACAAAATATCAAGATCGTAAGCCGCGAGAAATTCTAACCAACGTTGCTGCCTCATATTAAGATCTTTCTGGGTGAATAAATACTTCAATGTTTGATGATCGGTATATAATTCGAACTTCTCACCCAATAGATAATGCCTCCAGATCTTCATAGCAAACACGATAGCTAACAATTCAAGATCGTGAGTTGCATAATTCTTCTCACGTGGCTTCAATTGACAGCTAGCATAAGCGACTACTTATCCTCTTTGCATTAACACTACACCGAGACCTTCTTTAGAAGCATCCATCCAGACTTTCAAGTCTTGATTGCCATCAATAATTGTTAACACTGGAGCAGTTGTGTAACAACCCGTATTTCGATAACACGTTAAGACAAGAATCAAGGCATAATTTAATTATAAAACCTGAATCAGGATAAACGGGTTGCGCCATTGCGTTCGTCTCAGAAAAATACGCGAAATAGAGTCCGAAATTTCGTAAATCGGAGTTCGTATGATCGAGATATGGCCTCGCAAAGTTTCACGAAAATTCAAATCCGAAAACAGATTTGAAATTCAGCCCAATTAAGACACCACTCCATTTTTAGGCCTGGTTAAGACACCACTCCATTTTTTAGACTTGACTTCTTCCCCAAGACATGCTTTAAAGGCTAGGATTGGTTCTAGGGTTTATCCTATGGCTAAAACTATCCTAGTCTTCTATAAAAAGACCCCTAACCCTCTCCTAAAACCCTCATTATTCATTCATGCAACTAAACTATGGCAAAATTTTACCACTCATGGCCTCCTCTCTCTTCATAAAATTTCTAAATGGTTTCTATGAGAGATTTTCCATGTATACAAGTGTTTTCAAGCTTGTATGAGTGTCATTAGCTTGCATTCAAGTCAAGTTTCTATCTTTGCATCATAAAGCAAGGGTTTTGATCATTTTGGCTCAAGGGTTTTTATGTTAGAGCTTGCATTTTGGGTCTATTTGATTGCATAAGGGCTTTGTCATATCTTTTGTGCCTTCATAGCAATGTAAGCCCTTTCCCTACTCTTAGATATTAACTATGAAGTTAAATGTTCATGTTGCAAGTTTGGGTTTGATCATTGAGTATGATACATGCTATCATGTCATGCAAGTTTATGAAGTCATTATCTTGATCTTGTGAGCTAAAAGCTACAACCTTTATGTTGAAATGTTGCATTAGGCAACATGAGAACCCTCATAACCTTTATGTCAACTTGCATATGAAGTCATAACCCTTATATGATGATATATGCGAGTTACTAGTCATCATTCCATATCTTTTGTCACCATGATTCGCTTATGTGCCAAGTTTGGGTTTATGCATGTTTTGAGGCTTAAGAATGTAACATGCAAGTTAATGAACACATTTATGCCTCATTTGCCACCATGATTAACTTGTGGCTTAATATCCATTTTTGTCATGCCTTTGCCAAGTCTCTTCTTTTAGTCCATTACGTTTTCGCGAACGTATATGCGAGTTTAAAAGCGTTGGGTTATGTTATGGGTAATTTCTAATGACATGAAAATACAACTTGAAAACATGACTTGAAATATAACATGGAAGTTGACATGTAAGTATGCATAAAAACATAAGCTTGGGAATTTACCTATTAAGTTAGGTCTACCCTTTGGGAATTTACCTATTTAGTTAGGTCTATCCAAATGCTTGAAAACTTGTAACATGTTTTGGGAAACATGATGGACATGACACTTAGATAATATAAGTGTGGCCAACTCGAGGTTGGGTTGAGTTTGCAACGTAAAACTACTCGGAACCGACCGGCCTAACTAGTAGTTGCAAACAATAGGACCCAATGTGAGAAGTTGGTCATGTTGTGCTTGAACCCGAGGTTAGACCAAGTTGTGGTGTAAAGCTACCCGGAACCGACCGGCTTAACTAGTAACCACAACAAAGTCTAATGTGAGAGGTTGAGGTGCATTAAGTAATTAATGCCACATGATAGGGTTAAGTTAATTTGATTAATGACTCTTAATCAAATATGACATGGACAAATGGGTTAAGTAATTTGATTAGGCTAATGATACTTAACAAAACATGACAAGGTTGGGTAGTTTAAGTAATTTGATTTGCCTAATGACACTTAACCATTTTTATACGACTAGTGGACGGGGTTAAGTTAACCAACACTTAATCAATCCAACGCGATAACTTGGTAAGGTTAAGTAAGTTTTCTTAATGACGCTTAACCGAAAAATACGGTTAACGAATGGGGTTAAGATTAGACTCAACTAGTCTAAACATGGAAATCGGATGGGGTTAAGTTAGCCTAGACTTAATTAACACTTGGTAGTTTAATGGGGTTAAGTTAAACGCTTAACTAATCTAAACATGATGAATTGATGTGGTTAAGTGACCTATACTTATCCAATCTAACTCGTTAATTTATTGTGGTTAAGTTAACCAATACTTAACCAATATAACGTGAAAACATGATAAGGCTAAGTCACGAATCGCTTGAATACACTTGACCGATTTGACTAAGTAAATTGATAGGGTCAAGTTAATATATATTTAACCAATCTAGAATGATAATTGGACGAGGTTAAGTCGTGAATTGCTTAATATACTTAACCAACTTGAGCATGGTTTGTAGGGTTAAGCCTTGAACTTGGATACTTAGCCAATTTTGACATGATTTGTAGACGGGTTAAGTCATGAACTTAAGTGACACTTAATCCATAATGTAAACCCTAGTTCTGAGGATTAGGTGGATAACCGTAGTTAACAAGGATAACGGGAATAAGGCTAAGTGGTAAACCTTAGTTGAAGAATAACTAAGTAATGATTCTTAGTCAAGGAAATTTAGACCAGTTCATAGATAGATGAGTAACCTGATACGGTAGGTCATCGTTTAAGTATACGAGTAGGAGCAAGTATCTGATTTAGATAAAGGCTCCAGCGAACTGGGTAACGAAGCAGCGGCTTCGGGGAACGTAAGGATATTCTTGGTATCCCTCTGTGAGCTGCCAGGTGATCATACTAGGCTCATGAGAGGTTAAGGTCTGCGTTATAAGAACCAAGAGTATGCCTTGGTTGCTATACGAGCGACCTAAAGACGGGGATGGATAGGGAATAGTCGACGATACACGGTCGTACCCTAGATAGCATTTCGTCAGGCTACCTACCATCTTTGGTCAAGCGTGTACGTACGGAAAGGCAGAGAACACCCAAAAGACCATAATTGCTATCTAATTATGGTTGCGGTAAGGCTTGGATGTGGGTTGGCCAGTGTTGTGTTCTCATACAGGATTTATCCTGTCTTGTCTTTCACTAGTTGAGGGAGTGGTCTCGTGGGACCATAGCCACGTATAGGAAAAAACAGACCTTAGCATCTGCATCGGCAGAAAAATTGAAAGCTCCCGACCGAGTCCTATATTTCCTTGTCTGCCCTGTGACAGGACTCGGATGGCACGATGTGATACATTTGCATACAGTCATGGAAAAACGATTCACGATATATGCGTGGGAAAAAGGGCGCGGTTGGCGGTTAGCGTAATCCCTAGTGGCCCTAGGTGGTTGAACCCAAACCGAGATACGAAAACGTGCAATAGGTAAGCATAATCCCTAGTAGCCCTAGGTAGCATAAGTCCTAGTTGTACAAACGATAATTCATGTTGGAAGACCCTGGCTAGGTTTAGGGTAACAGTCCAAACCGATCTTAAGGATCATGGAACTATGTTAAAGTAATATAGAATCTCATGGGAAAGCCCGTATGGTCTACGGCAAGGGACTGAACATTTACATGGAATAAAACATACAAGTTGAGTAACCTATATATGCGATATATTAGGTTGACATGGACCATTACACGACTTTTGAGTGAGGGTCATTCTTGGTTAACACATGACACGGTGGGGATACTAGTACGGTAGGTGCAGAGCTAAAATACAGGATAGATATCACGGGGCGTTATACGTGACAGATATCTTGGGGATATTATACTTGATAGAAACCTGACGATGTGATACATTGTTTTATCTTGACATCGTAATTTATCATGACACCTTAGTTTATCTGAGTTCAGTAGTTCATCCTGTTATTTTGATTTAGCTTATCTATCTTGTTATCATGCTTATGTTCATCTCAGTTTCTCATGTCAGTTAACTTTACTAGTTTTTATGCTAATAGTAGATAGGGCTTACTCAGTCTTTTTGACTGACCCGTTTTGTTTCGCCTCTTTTCTTCCGTTTCCCCCCCAGGTTACAGGGAGGAAATACTGTTGTTTAGTTCAGACTTCTTCTGCTTGAAGGTCATCATGGATGGCTTAGACTTTTCTTGGCTAATGGCTACTTTACTGTTTTTACTTGGGGAATAATTTATGAAAATGTCTTTATGCTTCTTTACTATCGCAAGACAGGTTTTGATGTACTCTGATGTAAAAGGCTTTAGACCTTATTTATTCATGTTATGAAAGTTTGATTTTACTTCCGCTATTTTATATGTTCTGTCTTGTGATATTTCTGTGCATGTTTACCAATAATGCCCCTCTAAAGCTAGTGCATTCCTTTGCGAGTGACCCTAGCGGAGGCGGGGTGTTACACGTGGTATCAGAGCAGAAGGTTACCAGACTGGGCAAAAGTTTTTAAAGACCTTCTGAAAACTATTTGAAAAACCGTTTACAAAGAAGCATTTTTCAAGAAAATTTTCTTTTAAAAGAAAAAGGCTATTCCCCAAAGGCCATTAGCGCTATCCTTGTTTCCTTAATTGAATCTCTTTTCCTTTCTTTCCTCCATCTGTAGTCACAGTGGTTTTAACTGCGACTAGTCTTTTCTATCTACGAAAGTGCTTTCCATACGATGGAGGTGGTTCTCGAGAGACCAGTGGCCGCGTTATAAGAAAGGATAGCGAGAAAGAGGATAAAGGATACGATTTTAAGGATGAGCAACTTGTTGGTATGGCTTAGTCCTCAAAGGAGGGAGAAAGATGAACAATGAAACCCATGACGAGAGAGTACCTTTGGCATGGTAAAACGGGGCGGATAGTTAAGTATTATGGGACAAGGACAAGATCATCGGGAGGGCAGTAGTATGCTCTCATTTCTAGAGTACCTCGGAAGGAGGGTAACGATCTTGTTAAAGGTTTAGCTTTTCTTCTCTATCATCCCGTTAGGACTTCGTTGTTCGTATCATTTAAGTCTGCTTCGATAGTTGAGTCTCTGCACCTTAAGTACTAGCGTAATAGAGAATCCCATTTTTGTCTCAAAGTCCTATTGGAGAATCAGTCCATTTATACATGACTTGTTTGGATTTGAGAATGTCTATGCCAAGTGTTGAGTTTGGAAATAATGCTTATGTTTATAAGCTATGGATGGATTCTAGGGACGAAGTGGTTATCCAGTAGGCGGTGCCACTCTCGATTTTGATAGGAGGGTAGTTAGACCTTTTGACTAGCCTTGGTAATGCCCTCGAAGTATCGTGTAACCTTTTTGAGGTTCTGTCATGACTAGTTACTTAGAATCCCTTGATGCCTTTATTGTAAATTTGAAGCCCGATCGAGTGGTGTTCGCCAATAAGACGGATGGTTTACTTCATTTATGCATGGGTTATAGAGATCACCCTAGAAAGTGCGCATGATAACCTGATTAACATCTGTTTACTTTCAAGAGAAAGTTCTTCTACATGGAATACCTTATAGTATATAAACGAGATCCAAGATTCACTAGTGAATTTTGGAAAGCTTGCATGAGATCATGAGTACGCAGTCATGTTTGCGTCAAGTATTCTAGGAAAAGGATAAGTGCAAGTGGAACGAGAGGCGACGAAGAAATGAGTTCCAGCTCATGTTATGGAAACAGGAATAAGAAGCTACAAAATCGCGAAGTTAAAAGACGACTTTGATGGTCAAAGACTAGATACGCGCATGATATCTCTTTTTGGGAGTATATCCTTGATCCCTGTTTTCTGTAGAGCTTACTTGTAGGCTATCTTTTGTGGACATCCTCTCGGTCCTATTCTCCGTTACAAACCCTGTAAGGAGTTTGTCATGTTTATCTTCTCGACCCTGTTTCAGGGAATCCTAGGTAGAACCCTATGGATGTAAACATGTATTTGAAACATGTTATGATTGATATGGTTGCAAGTGGTTGCAAGTGGTTGCTCGTGGATGCGCGAATACACATTAGATACTAGCTCGACTCGGTCACATTTCATATTGCATATGCACGAGTATTTATACTTGTTTATGGATGAAATCGAATGTATTATCATGCGGTTATTGCATATGAATGAATGATTGTGCATGCATATAGTATCTATATGACTAGGACTATTTGCATACATGTTGGATTCATGGCACTATAAATATTTTGCATTAGAAAGATTATTCAGGCCTGATCATTAGCATTAGCTAAGGAACATGTACACACACGTTTTGCATATATTCATACAGCATTAGAAATCATCTAAGGACAATGGTTGCTTGTGGATGATGTTTTGAGTAGATGAATGATGGATGGTAGGATATGTTCTTCCTAAATTGGAGATTTCGGGGACGAAATCCTAAAAGGTAGGGAGAATGTAACAACCCGTATTTCGATAACACGTTAAGACAAGAATCAAGGCAGAATTTAATTATAAAACCTGAATCAGGATAAACGGGTTGCGCCATTGCGTTCGTCTCAGAAAAATACGCGAAATAGAGTCCGAAATTTCGTAAATCGGAGTTCGTATGACCGAGATATCGCCTCGCAAAGTTTCACGAAAATTCAAATCCGAAAACAGATTTGAAATTCAGCCCAATTAAGACACCACTCCATTTTTAGGCCTGGTTAAGACACCACTCCATTTTTTAGACTTGACTTCTTCCCCAAGACATGCTTTAAAGGCTAGGATTGGTTCTAGGGTTTATCCTATGGCTAAAACTATCCTAGTCTTCTATAAAAAGACCCCTAACCCTCTCCTAAAACCCTCATTATTCATTCATGCAACTAAACTATGGCAAAATTTTACCTCTCATGGCCTCCACTCTCTTCATAAAATTTCTAAATGGTTTCTATGAGAGATTTTCCATGCATACAAGTATTTTCAAGCTTGTATGAGTGTCATTTGCTTGCATTCAAGTCAAGTTTCTATCTTTGCATCATAAAGCAAGGGTTTTGATCATTTTGGCTCAAGGGTTTTTATGTTAGAGCTTGCATTTTGGGTCTATTTGATTGCATAAGGGCTTTGTCATATCTTTTGTGCCTTCATAGAAATGTAAGCCCTTTCCCTACTCTTAGATATTAACTATGAAGTTAAATGTTCATGTTGCAAGTTTGGGTTTGATCATTGAGTATGATACATGCTATCATGTCATGCAAGTTTATGAAGTCATTATCTTGATCTTATGAGCTAAAAGCTACAACCTTTATGTTGAAATGTTGCATTAGGCAACATGAGAACCCTCATAACCTTTATGTCAACTTGCATATGAAGTCATAACCCTTATATGATGATATATGCGAGTTACTAGTCATCATTCCATATCTTTTGTCACCATGATTCGCTTATGTGCCAAGTTTGGGTTTATGCATGTTTTGAGGCTTAAGAATGTAACATGCAAGTTAATGAACACATTTGTGCCTCATTTGCCACCATGATTAACTTGTGGCTTAATATCCATTTTTGTCATGCCTTTGCCACTCTTCTTTTAATCCATTACGTTGTCGCGAACGTATATGCGAGTTTAAAAGCGTTGGGTTATGTTATGGGTAATTTCTAATGACATGAAAATACAACTTGAAAACATGACTTGAAATATAACATGAAAGTTGACATGTAAGTATGCATAAAAACATAAGCTTGGGAATTTACCTATTAAGTTAGGTCTACCCTTTGGGAATTTACCTATTAAGTTAGGTCTACCCAAATGCTTGAAAACTTGTAACATGTTTTGGGAAACATGATGGACATGACACTTAGATAATATAAGTGTGGCCAACTCGAGGTTGGGTTGAGTTTGCAACGTAAAACTACCCGGAACCGACCGGCCTAACTAGTAGTTGCAAACAATAGGACCCAATGTGAGAAGTTGGTCATGTTGTGCTTGAACCCGAGGTTAGACCAAGTTGTGGTGTAAAGCTACCCAGAACCGACCGGCTTAACTAGTAACCACAACAAAGTCTAATGTGAGAGGTTGAGGTGCATTAAGTAATTAATGCCACATGATAGGGTTAAGTTAATTTGATTAATGACTCTTAATCAAATATGACATGGACAAATGGGTTAAGTAATTTGATTAGGCTAATGATACTTAACAAAACATGACAAGGTTGGGTAGGTTAAGTAATTTGATTTGCCTAATGACACTTAACCATTTTTATACGACTAGTGGACGGGGTTAAGTTAACCAACACTTAATCAATCCAACGCGATAACTTGGTAAGGTTAAGTAAGTTTTCTTAATGACGCTTAACCGAAAAATACTGTTAACGAATGGGGTTAAGATTAGACTCAACTAGTCTAAACATGGAAATCAGATGGGGTTAAGTTAGCCTAGACTTAATTAATCCCACTTGGTAGTTTAATGGGGTTAAGTTAAACACTTAACTAATCTAAACATGATGAATTGATGTGGTTAAGTGACCTATACTTATCCAATCTAACTCGTTAATTTATTGTGGTTAAGTTAACCAATATAACGTGAAAACATGATAAGGCTAAGTCACGAATCGCTTGAATACACTTGACCGATTTGACTAAGTAAATTGGTAGGGTCAAGTTAATAAATACTTAACCAATCTAGAATGATAATTAGACGAGGTTAAGTCGTGAATTGCTTAATATACTTAACCAACTTGAGCATGGTTTGTAGGGTTAAGCCTTGAACTTGGATACTTAGCCAATTTTGACATGATTTGTAGATGGGTTAAGTCATGAACTTAAGTGACACTTAATCCATTATGTAAACCCTAGTTCTGAGGATTAGGTGGATAACCGTAGTTAACAAGGATAACGGGAATAAGGCTAAGTGGTAAACCTTAATTGAAGAATAACTAAGTAATGATTCTTAGTCAAGGAAATTTAGACCAGTTCATAGATAGATGAGTAACCTGATACGGTAGGTCATCGTTTAAGTATACGAGTAGGAGCAAGTATCTGATTTAGATAAAGGCTCCAGCGAACTGGGTAACGAAGCAGCGGCTTCGGGGAACGTGAGGATATTCTTGGTATCCCTCTGTGAGCTGCCAGGTGATCATACTAGGCTCATGAGAGGTTAAGGTCTGCGTTAGAAGAACCAAGAGTATGCCTTGGTTGCTATACGAGCGACCTAAAGACGGGGATGGATAGGGGATAGTCGACGATACACGGTCGTACCCTAGATAGCATTTCGTCAGGCTACCTACCATCTTTGGTCAAGCGTGTACGTACGGAAAGGCAGAGAACACCCAAAAGACCATAATTGCTATCTAATTATGGTTGTGGTATGGCTTGGATGTGGGTTGGCCAGTGTTGTGTTCTCATACAGGATTTATCCTGTCTTGTCTTTCACTAGTTGAGAGAGTGGTCTCGTGGGACCATAGCCACGTATAGGAAAAAACAGACCTTAGCATCTGCATCGGCAGATAAATTGAAAGCTCCCGACCGAGTCCTGTATTTCCTGGTCTGCCCTGTGACAGGACTCGGATGGCACGATGTGATACATGTGCATACAGTCGTGGAAAAACGATTCACGATATATGCGTGGGAAAAAGGGCGCGGTTGGCGGTTGGCGTAATCCCTAGTGGCCCTAGGTGGTTGAACCCAAACTGAGATACGAAAACGTGCAATAGGTAAGCATAATCCCTAGTAGCCCTAGGTAGCATAAGTCCTAGTTGTACAAACGATAATTCATGTTGGAAGACCCTGGCTAGGTTTAGGGTAACAGTCCAAACCGATCTTAAGGATCATGGAACTATGTTAAAGTAATATAGAATCTCATGGGAAAGCCCGTATGGTCTACGGCAAGGGACTGAACATTTACATGGAATAAAACATACAAGTTGAGTAACCTATATATGCGATATATTAGGTTGACATGGACCATTACACGACTTTTGAGTGAGGGTCATTCTTGGTTAACACATGACACGGTGGGGATACTAGTACGGTAGGTGCAGAGCTAAAATACAGGATAGATATCACGGGGCGTTATACGTGACAGATATCTTGGGGATATTATACTTGATAGAAACCTGACGATGTGATACCTTGTTTTATCTTGACATCGTAATTTATCATGACACCTTAGTTTATCTGAGTTCAGTAGTTCATCCTGTTATTTTGATTTAGCTTATCTATCTTGTTATCATGCTTATATTCATCTCAGTTTCTCATGTCAGTTAACTTTACTAGTTTTTATGCTAATAGTAGATAGGGCTTACTCAGTCTTTTTGACTGACCCGTTTTGTTTTGCCTCTTTTCTTCCGTTTCCCCCCCAGGTTACAGGGAGGAAATACTGTTGTTTAGTTCGGACTTCTTCTGCTTGAAGGTCATCATGGATGGCTTGGACTTTTCTTGGCTAATGGCTACTTTACTGTTTTTACTTGGGGAATAATTTATGAAAATGTCTTTATGCTTCTTTACTATTGCAAGACAGGTTTTGATGTACTCTGATGTAAAAGGCTTTAGACCTTATTTATTCATGTTATGAAAGTTTGATTTTACTTCCGCTATTTTATATGTTCTGTCTTGTGATATTTCTGTGCATGTTTACCAATAATGCCCCTCTAAAGCTAGTGCATTCCTTTGCGAGTGACCCTAGCGGAGGCGGGGTGTTACAAGTTGTCAGCCTTAACTTCAGCTTTTGGAAAGCCGCCTCACATTCTGGAGTCCAATTGAACCTTGAATGTTTCTTAGTAAGCTTTGTTAAGGAACTAGATATCTTTGAAAAATCCTTAACGAACTTCCGGTAATAACTAGCCAATCCAAGAAAACTTCGGACTTCTGTGGGCATAGTTGGATGCTTCCAATTCTGAATAGCTGTGATCTTACTGGGATCCACATAAATTCCTTCTTTTGATACAAGTGGCCAAGGAATTTTACCTCTTCCTGCCAGAATATACATTTGGAAAATTTTGCCTTTAAAACATTCTTTCTGAGAATTTCTAACACTTGTTCCAAATGTTATGCATGCTCGCTCTTTGACTTAGAGAAGATCAAAATGTCATCAATGAAAACCAGAACAAATTTATTTAATACTTCTATGAATAGTCTATTCATTAGATCGACAAAATAAGCAGGAGCGTTACATAAGCCGAACGACATTACTAACCACTCATAGAATAAATCTGGACCTCTGAATGTTGTCAAAGGAACACACTCTTCGGTAATACGAAGCTGATGGAAACCTGTAGCTAGGTCGATTCGTGAAAATACTTGTGTGCCATCAATTGATCCAACAAATCATCAATCCACGGCAATGGATATTTGTTCTTTAATATCTACTTATTTAAGTCATGATAAGCCATACATAGTCGGAGAGTACCGCCTGACTTTGGGACAAACACCACTGCTGCTCCCCAAATAGAGAAACCAGGCCTGATAAAACCCTTCTATATGAGCTGTCGAGTTTGATTGTCTAATTCTTCTTTTACCTTCAAGGTCATTCTTCGAATAGCATGAACTACTGGCCTTGCACTCGGAACTAAAGCAATCTTGAAATAAATTTCTCTACGCGAAGGTAAGCTAACAACTTCTTCAAACACATCCGCATAATTCTTGACGATAGGAATATTTTCTACATCGACTGGAACATTCTCTGTAATGATAGAAATAGGTTCTAATTTAGCAGGAGAAACGTCCATAGCTGACCAAAAGCATTTTCTATCTGAGTTCGGACCTTCGCAAGGAATGATTATATAGTCCCCAAACTTTGTCTTTGCCTCAACAACTCTTTCAGTGCATTTGACCTTAGCTTCATATTTGGTTAACCAATCCAACCCTAGAATAAGATCAAATTCTTTAAAATTAATAACGATCGAGATGGTAGGGAACCGATAACGGGGAAAAGAGACAGGCACCCCACAAACCCAACTAAGATCGAGGGAACCCCCAACCGGATTATGGACATTCATTTGTGCTTTAAGCCTTTTCAGATTCATATCCAGTTTCTCAACCGCATTTCTTGCAATAAAGCTTCGCGACGAACCTGTATCAAACCGTACTTTAACTGGAATATCTTTGACAGTAAGCGTGCCTTCTAAAACATCTGACCTTGCTTAACTAGATGAGGATGCAGGAACTTCTGCCACTTCGTTCACTTGTGCCACTTTGCTCGCTTTCAACAGCCGGCAGTCTCGCTTTATATGACCAGCCTGATGGCAAAGATTGCATTTACTATTCTCTTGAAACTTGTTGTTGGATTTTGACCCAACATTCTTTCATCTGTTCAAAGATTTACAGTTCCTCATCGAATGCCCTTGCTGATTACACTTTAAACATACGACTACCTTAACCTTTTTCTGACTGGCCCTTGGCCTCTTTCTGACCCTAGACGTCGTACTTATCTCAGGCTGCGTAGTTGCCTCCGGGCTATCAGTTTCAAATTTTCTTTTGTTGCTAGAACTACATCCCTCTTCGTCGCCCAAAAGACCTTGCTTATCTAGATCTTCATACTGATAAGCCATGTATATCATTTCAGAAAAATATTGTTGCACATGTGCAGTTACACTACTTTGGTACTTTATTTGAAGCCCGTTAATAAACCTCAAATTTTTCATCTTTGGATTTTGAATTAGATGCGGGGCAAAACGAGAAAGTTCATTGAATTTCTTATGATATTCTGGAATAGTCATATCCCCTTGAATCAGATAGTAGAATTCACCACTTAACCGCTCAGTTGCTTCTGGAGGAATAAATCTTTCATTGAAAATTTCTTTAAATCTATCCCAGGTAATATTACCTTCTGGATTATCCTTAATAAAGGTTTCCCACCAGATTAAAGCTTCGTCTTTGAGCACCCAAGATGCCAGTAATCTTTTCTGATCATCTCTCAGCTTTGATCCTTCAAAAAAATTCTTAGCAGAGAGCATCCATGCTTGTGTTTGAATAATGGATTCATTGCCCGAGAACGGTACTCCACCCAGATTTCGATACTTAATTAATAGAGCTTCAATATCTGGTTCAGACCTACCTCTTCTACTTCTGCCACTCATTTTTCAATGTCTGCAAATAGTAGACAAAGTGTTAGGCCAATTAAAAAGGTATTTTTAAAGCATAGAGACATATACTTGAATGTAAATGTGTCTATCAGGGTGAATTTCATTCTGCTACACTCATTCTAGGAAATTACTGGATCCTATCTGAAATGAGTCATTCGTCCTAGAATACTACTGATTCTATTTCTAACGAGTTCGTTAATATGTTATATTCTAGAACTAAGCTTAACCAAAAGCTCTGATACCACGTTGTGACGTCCCCAAACCCCGTTCCACGGTGGCAAGGGTAATCTTTGGAATATAACACATAAACAAATGACAGCAGAACAGAAATATATAAATACACCAGATAATGAACAACAGAATACACTAGATAAACATAATCATCAGAGTTACACAGTATACAGGATCATACTTAGTACAAAATACAGTTCAGATTTACATAAAATGTCTACAACGAAATCAAAACATAATATGTACAATAGGAGCTGAACAGCATAAAAAGAAAGAAATGATAGAATCCATCTTCAGCTCCATAGCTATCCAGAAAGAGTCTGTTAAAACCTGAATACAAGGCTTCCCGTGTAGAAAATAGGGCACCCGAGTTTGCAAGTGAAACAAACTACGAGTCAGTCATGGGACTAGTATGAGAAATCTACTTAACTTATTTTAATAATAAAGCCAATCACAGGACCACGCCGCTAACGCAGAACGGGTTTACTCCATTGGATTGCCAGTGCTTAAAACAAGTAAATCGTTTAAACATCGCAATGCTTTTAATAAAAATGAAGCCATTATAAGACTCAGTTCCCATCATACAATGCAACGCAAACCGGAGGACAGAGTTTTACCTTATAATGGCCAAAATATGCTTGATATGAATAAAACAAAAGCATTTGATATTATTACTAGTGTTTATATGTTTCAAAAACAATTTCAATCATAAGTATCAATCATAGACGGCATAAATGCCCCATACCACGATGTCGCCATATGTAGGTATACAATTAGAACCGCACGGTGTCGTATTTGGAAATTGGATTTCCGCCATGAATCAAGGCAATGGATCGTCCTTACCGCTTCGAGACTCTCTAGCCCGAGCCTCAGGATCAGAACACATTGACCCTTGGATCTTTAGGGTCGGTCCACACGGAGTGGATTAAAATGCCTGAACACTGCGTTTCCCCGCCCTATGGGGCGTAAACTAGTCATATCCTGACCAGACCATCGGCTCCGAAGAGACCGAAATAACCAAGGCGCCTCGCTATCCATCATCCACATAAGTAAAATGCCCGTGCATGCAAAACCCAAAACACCACTCCTAGCTAGAAAGAAACGCATGCTCTCCCTGCAGTCCTCTCCCGTTTCTAGTCCATACCGGGGTGTGAGGCTCGTGAATCAACGCTAAACACAAAGCTAGCTATTTAAAGCCTTGCTTTGATCATCCACCACAAAGCTCTGCTTTTCAACAAAAGCTTTGATCACAGCATCTCTGCATGCCACGTTGTCAAGTTACAACGTCAGACACACATCCATTTACAAGTCCGTTCTGGGTCCGAACGAAACCAGAGGCACCTTATTCCTCTTCCGTATGTCCAATACAGGAGAGAGGCCCTCGCACATCTGAACGATCAACAAGTACGTCCGGACGAACACCATTGTAACCCCTTCAGGGCAGCAACTCCCATCAAAGGCATCAGTAGCCATCCATTTGATGTGAAGATTCTCGGTCTTGCACCGTCTTCATATCTTCGACTTCTAACTGTCGATCAATTATTTGAAATGAGAATGAACTCGGCCTTTTCAAATCAATTCATTTCCATGGTTAAATTATTTGACATCCTTAATTCAGTTCATTTATGTAATTTTCACGTCAAACACATTCAACCATCAAATATCCTATAAATTGAGTAAATTCAGTTTATTTCCATTCCATATCGTTTATAAAATTTTATAACGATTTATCGCTATTTTTATTTATTTAAATATAGCCAATTTATTCAAACGACGCTTCAGGCCATAACGCGGCCATGACGCTGTTTTTCTCCAGATTTGATTTACACATATCTGAAAATCTAACAGTTGGATCTTTACATATTTTATATCATTGGGAAGAACTTTTCAAAACGGACCCAACGGTTCCAGTTTTGGGAAAATCCGACGGTCGGATCTCCAAGTGCAATCGTTTAAAGTTACGATTTCAAAATATGAACTGCAGTGTCGTTATTTGATTTATTTTAATTATATTATATTATATATATTATATATATATATATGTATGTATGTATATAAAATCCATTTTGGCGCTGTTTTCATTCAGATTTGAATTAAACATTCCAGACAATCCAACCGTTGGATCTTTGCAAAGTTGGTATCATTGGAAAGATATTTCCAAAGCGACCCAACGGTTTCAGTTTCGGGAAAATCCTGTGGTCGGATCTACCGGTACAATAATTTGAACTCACGTTTTCAAAATACGAACTGCAGCTTCGTTATTCGATTTATTTTAATTATACATATATATATATATATATATATATATAATCCGTTCTTCGATTTCTGAACCATATTCATTTAATATATTTGATAAAATAATATTTTTAGCCAACAAATATTCATTTCAACATATGATTATCTTTAACACTTCATATATAGATAAAAATGTGATTTTTATCGTCAAATTTTTTTATTTCCGTCATGATTATTTTTAACACTTCGTATATATTACAAAAAATGTGATTTTTATTGCTAAAACAATTTATTTCAAAAATGAAGATTTTTAGCGATTCATATATATTATAAATATGTGATTTTTATTGTTAAAACAATTTATTTCAGAAATGAAGATTTTTAGCGATTCATATATATTATAAAAAAATGTGATTTTTATTGTTAAAACAACTTATTTCCAACATGAATATTTTATATACTTTGCACATACAATAGAATGTTATTTTTATCGTTCAAACAATTTATTTCATACATTCAATAAAAAATGTTATTTTTATCGTTCAAACCATTTTATTTTATACATTCGATAAAAATGTTATTTTTATCGTTCAAACCATTTTATTTTATACATTCGATAAAAATGTTATTTTTATCGTTCAAACCATTTCATTTCAAAAATGAATATTTTTCCCAACACATGAATATATTTCAATACATGAATATAAATCAAACCTAGGATTTTTTCAGAAAATTTCGGCAGCATAACGGCAGGGTAGTTAAAACCGGCACCGTCCCGAATATGGCTCCTCGCTCTACCTTAAAGCCTCGTAGCTTTTGACAATGGGGATTTCAACATCTAGTTCATACGCAAACGAATTTTGCCATAAACTAATCCTATTAGGATTTTAACCACAATCATTCATATCAACCATTCGCATTTATCAACCAAATATCACATCAACCATTATCCAAACAATCACAATCAATATATATCGTCCATGGTCTATGGACGAGGGGAGTGTGTATATATATATACACACATATATAAATATATTTCGATTTCATTTCAATATCATTTAAACTCCATTCAACGCACATATGATTTTTACAACGTATATATAACTTATACACCGCACATACAACTTATACAACGCTTATACATGAGGTGTACAATGCTTATATAACTCATACATCGATTATATAATTTATACATCGTCATTCCATATCGTTTATAATTCAGAAATCTCACATTGGGTTCCCGTCCTTCTAAAATTGTAGGAAGCTCTAAAAATTCCCCGGTCTCTTCTAGAATGTAGAAGACGTCCTCACGGTCCCATGTCTCTTGTTTCACTGGATTTCGATCACATAGCAAAAAGATATGATTTTTAGAAGTTTAATCAACTTTGCAACACTTTAAAGTGTTATAATTAGTTTAAATAAGTAGAAGTCGTTACCTCTCTATTTTGTTCAAAACTAGGTTTCAGTTTTTCACTCAATCCATAGCACGTGAGTGAAATCGGAGTATACCACCTTGAAGAGGGGGAAGAGGCGCGCAGATCGACCCTGGGCTTGGCGAACTCGACAGCGGCCAGGAGCTCCGGCAGCGGCTGAAAACTGGCGAATTCATGAGCTCGATTCGAGCTTAATTCTCAATGAGAAATCCCGAGGTTGGTATGGATTTAATGCTCGTGGAGAGCACTACAAATTCTTCCACAGGCATGTTGGATTTTATTGAGGGATTCACGAGATAAGGAGGAGAGAAGGTTTTAACTCCTTCCATCGTTCGTTTCAGGCTTTATGGGTCTGAGAAGAAAGTGAACTCGAATCATGATTGGCCGGTTTATTTTATATTTATTTTTTTATTTTCATTAAATCCGAAAATAACCTTCCTTTCATACAATCTCCAATCCCAACCCAATGACTGTCACCCCTAGCTAAATATCCCCATTCCGACCATAATGGAATATGTTTCGTAAGCCCATTCGATTGTTTCAGTCAGTTATTCTTCAAATTAAAATACAAAACATTCAATTTTAGATTTGAACGTACATTTTAATTTGCCGGGACCACATACTGATTCTAAAAATTACAGAAAATTATATCTGGCTTTTTTTGTCGATACAGTCCCAAAAAAACTGATTTCGTCGAATTTGAAGGCTGTTTGAAAAATGGCCCTTTTCTGGTTGATCCAATTTGACTAAAATCAACCAAACACATTTTCCATTGCCACGCTCACATATTAACTCCAAAAACTATGGAATTTGAAACCTAGCAATAATTTGACACAACAAAAGTGGTTTCATCTAAAACGGAAGTCGTTTGCAAAATGGCCATTTTCAAGGGCTATATAAACTCCATAGCGACCTTTTTGAAAATTCATTTGGCCATAACTTTTGATTCCCGCTATGAAATTTCGATTTTTCAGATTCGTTAGAAACATATTCAAAACAGATTTAAATATTTTTGGTTTCACTAAAATCCGTTTTATTTTGCATCCTGTACAGTCAGTCAAAGTTCGAATTTAAATTTTCAAACTGCCGCGCCATTTC